>CM002528.2:7210000-8410000 GCA_000338895.3 Oryza meridionalis
AGGACCAAGTCAATTATGTCAGCTCTTACTAGATTAATAAAGAGACGATGTTGATATATAACTTGACAGATCGACTCTACCGAGTGTGACCGAATTCAGGTCGATGATGACAATCTGCTCATGTTGTGTGCAGACTGAAGGGAGAAGCAGATTGAGAATAGCAGCCACAAAAGATATTTTACTAACTGTAAACCAATATTGCTTAATTCTTTCGTCTCAAAATAAATCAATTGAGTTAAATAGTTAAAACTCTATTAGGAGCGAGGAATTCAAACTCTCTTGAGTGAGGAATTGGTTTATTTTGAAGCCAGAGCAAGTAGGAGTGCCTAGTATTTGCTACTTGGTGTAGACATTGAACCCCTGAACTTGAATTTCTTAAAAAGTAAATTTCATAAGCCTCGCATTTTATAGCCAAAGTTACAAAAACCACACGTATTATAACTTGTGGCATATTACCACAAGTTTTATGGTCCAAATGTTCTATAAATTAAAACCCACCTTAATTTAAATTTCAATTGATTTTAGCATATATGAAATAATATTTTTCAAAGTAGTGAAGAGTTAAACTGACAATCTTAATTAAAAAAATCAACAACTAAAAGTTCCTTATTCATTTTATGTTTTAAATTTTTAAGTAAATATTTGCCAAATATGTATATGAGTGATGCTTTGTGAAACTTAAGAACACAATTGTTGGGATTATGTGCAACCGATATAATACCTGGGGTTTTATACAACTTCAACCATAAAACATGGGGGTTTACTGAAATTTGCTATTCTTTAAAATACTTCTCTCTCTTATATTCCTATATTAATTAGTATCATTTTCTGATATCTTGAATTTCACTTTAAACAGTCTTAGTTTGCATCCATCAGCCCGTTGGAATAGTTTTCGACCTCCTAACGAGGGGAAAACCATTTGCTTGCCTAAGAGGAACCAATCCTTTGTATCAAAGCTCTTCACGAGGATTCAGTACTGTTTACAGATAGTGCCCCAAATACAAATGCTGCTAACTTGTCGACTGAATGAATGACACAATTTATTGTCAAAACAACCAAGACAATACAAGGGGAAGAGTCATTTGTACTTTTACCCCATGCAGGTGGTGCACATAAAAACTTTAGGAACACAAGTTACACAGCACTGCTCTTGCAGTTAAAGAAATATTAAAATTTAAATTAACATCTAGTTACTTTTTGTTGACATATACGCCGCAAAAGTATAGCCAGGACAGTTTGCCCAGGTACCCTCTTTCTGCTATAGCCTACAAATTCTATAGGAACATCTAAAAAACGTGTAAAAAGAATAAATCAGATCATGGTCCTCAAGATGTTCAATAAAACACTAGTCATCAACATTGTATTTCAGACCTTCTGGTCAAGCTCAGACTGTGATGACAGTATATTGTGTTTCTGTGTTTTCTCGCTGGGTGCTGAGTAAACCTGGCGCTCTTTGCCTCCTGGTTTCGATGAAGCATTCCCATACCAAATCATGCCAATAACAGCAAGGATCATGCCAATCGCAACATGGAAGTTAAGGCCCTCTTTTCCAAAGAAAAGAAAGCCCAAGGTCAACACAAGAACCGTCTTCATGTGGCCTAGAACTTGGAACGAGACTGCTGTAAATCTTCCGATGCATATGAATTGGCTAAGGTTGGTCCCAACAGCAATTATGCACGACAGTATGATGAAGAACTACAATGCAGGTAGATGAAAAAAAGAAAATGTTAGGCCCAGTCACGATAAAAATAGTAATGGTCATGGCAGCAACAGGTAAAAAAAAAAATATCCTCCAAACCTATCACATGCTCCTTTCATTATATTTTATTCATAGTTGAAAGAAATGCTTGACTAAGAAGCATCTATAGTATGCACATACAATATTTTTAATGGCCTAACCTTATAAAGCGATAAAGCATTATCAGTAAGGCATTTTATAGTTCATACACTTCTCTACTAGCAGACACAGCTTCCGTATTTTAATGACACCTTTTTAGTCAGAGGAATTTACATGGTTGTTTCATAAATTTATAATTGGTTGACGTGTGATGTTGGGTATGTAAAAGCTATCCATGTGCAGTTCTGTGTTTATGCATGATTACACCTTTTGAATATGACATATTTACAAGAATTTTGACACAATAAGCATGCACAAAGGAGATAGAAAGAAACATTGCCAGTACAGAACAATGCAACAAATACTTCAGAAAACGCATTTCTTAAAACCCATGTTAAAGGTAGTGGTAACCTTATACCAAACATCACTTATCATAGTCCTGATTGCTTTCAAGCCTACTTAAATTCTTGGACCAAACCAAGCAGAATGTTTCAAGTTCCAGGATATACTACTATTTTTCATGGTAATTAATATTTACCTGGTGGAATTATCAATAGAGCTATATGGGTTTCTAATGATCAGTTTATAACAAGATAAACAGAGAATCACCACATACCGTGACTATTGCTGTGTAATTGAAAGTATCAACTCTTTTGTTGGTCAGCCAGAAGTCTACGAAAGGCCCCAGTATTAGTAAAGATGCTGCCTGAGCTGGAGCAGTATGACCCAAGAGGTTGAATGAGCCAAGCGAGTACTTCCTTTGAAGGTGATGAACATACTGCAGCACAGAAGCAAAGAAATAAAACAAGTAACAGTGTTATGAAAATTTGCCATGAAAAGTGCTTAGAAAAGGGACAAGACTTCTATTAGCAGACAAACGAGCAAGATCCAAATATTTGAAGATCTTTTACTAACTAAACATTTCTTTTCTACACGATTAATCAGAACAATAGTTAGATGGAAGCTAATACATTCTTTAGCTCACCAAACGTACAACAAAGGGGACAAAATTCAGGTCTATAGGATGAGGCAAAATACACACGAGTTCACATTAATGGTTTGGAAATTCTGTAGATAGGGAACACCGCATACTATTTTTTCTTCAGGATTGAATATTGCCAACTTGGGAACAAAAGTATTAAAGTAGAGACTAGAGTTAATACAAGAGAATTCTCAGTATGTAGGAATGGGGACAACAAAGGCACAATCTAGAAGTGGCAATACTCACATGCTGTTGTAGTGCAGTGCTCCAAACTGCTATTATGGCAGCTATGAGCCCTTGTGAATTCACACTAACATCAGTCACAGTACACACGGCAACACCTACTAGAACAACCATTATACTGAGCTTTGTATCTCTTGAGTATCGGACTTTATCAAACAGGATTTCCAGAAAGCACAAAACTGGAATGATACATAACTTGGCAATCTGAAAAAGGCATGAGGAGCAAATTAGTATATGCATCCAATTCTAAAAGTGAACATTAAAGGACTTGGTTACTGTCTTCACCTGGTAGAATCCAACAGAGTTCCACATCAAACTAACATTCATCCCAACAATTGATAGGTTTGCAAAAAAGACAAATTTTATTAGTTCTGGCACTGGCAAGTAGGACGGTTGAATATATCCCAGCCATTTCATTACTAATGTCATCAAAGTCGTGGTTGCAAAATGCAGTCCAGTCAATGTTGTAGCTGTACAAGCAATAGCACCCCCATATTAGTATAAGCATGTGTTCAGTAGCAGTCATAGTTTGTTACAGATTCATCTTTCCAAGTGATCACACATATGAATAGGAACTTTACCCAATATGAGTGAATAATAAAGCATTATCAATTTATCGTACCAAAACTAAAACCATGTGTAGCCATTAAGGCCTTGTTGACCATGATGATACCAACAGATGTCACAACATTGAACATCCAAGCTCCAGCATCTAATGCTGCTTTTCTCTCTGCCTTGCTTCCAGGTGCCATGTTCTCTTGTCATGTAGAGTCTAATCCAATTTGGATTTTGGAGTGTCACAATCTGCATTAGAAACATATTTTAATTAAGACACAAGTTTAATAATATAAGCATATATAAATGCACATAGAAAAACAAGTGACATCAATACAAGTCACTAGTCACTAACCCTAAAAATATATTGAGACAACTACTTTTCTACCATAGCAGAGACATGAAATTACGGCAATATTGTCACAAAAGATCTTTATCAACTATCATCCTAAAGATCAGATCAAAATTATAAAAATACCACCACCGTTTAGTTCATGTGTTCTCTGTGGCTCTGTTAGTGCTGAGAAATGTACATTACAAGCTCACTGTTTTCAGTAATGGATGGGAGAGAGAGAGAGAGAGAGAGAGAGAAATTCAGATTTGGAGAAGAGGAAAGAGAGGTGGCTATGAGGTAGGACCAACCCCTTTAAGTGAATGTAACAACTAACCGAATGGTATTATTTTGTTAATCTTATGCCTGTTGCAATGTCACATTCCAACTTGCAGATTTTGCAATTGTGTTACTATAATTTCATGTTCTGCGGTTCTTAATTTCTTAAATACTGTAATAGTACTGTTTGATTTTTTCTGGATCTGAAATTTTGGGCCTTCTGAAAGTCAAAGGCATGTAATAAGCCAATAACTAATGAATTTGAGCACAGGCAAAAGATTCACATTAATGCTCTTTTTTTTTCTTTGCAATCTACGCATTAATGCTCATAATGAAGAACCTCAAAACAAGAGAATGCTCATCAAAAACAGTATAATTCCTTTCCTGGATACCCTGTAATTTGTTTGGCATAACAAATGGTCATGCAATAGACAAATAATCCACCAGAGTCATAGACCTATCTTAAGGCAAGAAGTGTGGAATCATATTTGCACTAACTAGGTTTCAGGATAATTATGTGGAATACTCTACATTTCAGTAATTTTTATTGAGCATCCTTTCATTATGTTCTTCCCTATTTTCAACATTCAACTGTAGACTGTTAATAGAAGGGCATATAGCACAGTAATAATACTAGAATTGCTGGACTAACATTATACACGGAAGCCAGCGTCTGCTAAGAACAGGCCAAATATTTTGTGGGGGAAGAGGGAACATTAGTAGGAACAGAGAAAACAGCCCTCAAGCTGAGGAGGGCTCATCCCTGCATGTTGTCGGGCGGCTCTGATCAGCCGATCAGCTAATGCTAGAGTGTGGCTGAAAAGCCCTTTGTGATACTTCTCATTAATCTATCTCCTATAAACACTAGCAACCTTTACAACAAAACAACAAGGTGCCGACTCATGAACTAGGAAATATACGATAATTAGTAAAAAGGAGATAGCAAATTAGCAATGCAATCAAACTAAACTGTTAAATTGAGAAGAGATGAGAAACAAAACAAATCTTACATCTGGGTGTAGACCTACACCTCTGAGGCTTGCACCCAAAACCGACAGTCCACATTCCATAAACAGCACATCATTATACTCATCTTTAAAGGAGGAGCTGTGGTTGATCTACACTACATCCATCCCATCACTTGAGAAGAAATTTCGTGGCTAGATCTATGCAGGCGCGGATCTAACGTGGGGGGGCTCAAATTTCAGTGGAAACAAACTTGCCAGTAACACACATCAACACTGCGCCACACAGGCAATAAGAAGCCGCAAATCGGGACGAACTGGAAGAATTAATTACTTAAAAATTGGAGCGCAATGAATCGATTCGATCCAACCCCCCCGAATGAAATTCCCAATCCACCTACACACGCCAGCACACAGCACGTGAAGTCGCGCGCAGAGGATGAGGGGGGGAGGGAGGGATACGAGATGGGAATGGATACCATACCTCCGACTCCAATTCGGTTCGAGCGAGCGAGCGCGAGGCCGGAGAAGGCTAGGGAAGGGGAGGAGGAGGAGGAGGAGGAGGAGGCCGTCCACACCCCGCGACTCCTCCGAACCTGCTCGCCGGCCGCGCGGCGGCGCGGGGGAGAAGGCTCGCCGTAGCTCCGCCGGATGGAGGGAGGGAGAGAGAGAGAGAGTAGAGTAGAGGGGAGGTTTCAGGGTCTCAGCAGCGTTGGATTGGATCGATAGATAGCAGGGATCAAATTGGGTTTCCTGTTTTGCTAGTGTGACAGCAATTGCAGGATCAAGAACACAAGGCCAAGATTGCTCATGCTGAAGAGAGTGAAATGGAATGGGTCATGTATTTTTTTTAAGGACTGTCTATATATATTCATCGTCAGAAAATCACATCTCTCATATTTCGAATTATGAACAGTTGGATATACTTTAAAATTTGTGTAGAGCCCTTAACCCTAATTCTCCACCTCCCGTTCCCCTCTCCCTCGCGTATTCCGCCGCCACCGCTCCCATCGAGCATTCTGCCACCACCGCCCGATCCTCCGTCGCCACCGCCCCACCGCGTTGCTGCCGCCTCGTCGGCTCGCCGGAGAACGTCAACGGCTCCAGCAAGAACCCACTGGCTAGCCTCATCCCCTCCCCATATCCCCCTTTCTCCTTCCTCCTCGAGCCGTCAGCGGTGAGATGCCCCCACCACCAACGCTGGCCCACCGCCCTCCTCCATCCCCGTGGCTTCGTTGGCGCCGCCAGCACCTCACCGCTTGCCAGATCCACCGCCCCCCACTGGGTTGCCACCTTCCACGGCCATCTCTCTAAAGCCAATGAACTCCTCCACTCCCTCTTCCCCCAACCCCTTCCACCTCTATCTCAGCACGGGACCTTAATCAGTAGGATTCTCTGCCGGAGTTTAGGGTATCGTTGGCACCAGAGAATAAGACGAGGTCGCCGGAATTGGATGAGAAGGCCTGAAGGACGAATCACGAAGCTTATCCAATGGCCCAAAATTTGCAAGATTTGACAGAAGGTTAGCAATTCCGTTTTTCTTATTATTTTTTTTGCCGGTAACGAGAATGTGGAAAGAGAATTTGGTGCTCCTAATTACCTCCCAAAATAAGGGCACATCTATTATTTAATTTAAATTTATCCCATATATAAAAAAATAAAATAAGTGCAACTATATCATATATTTATATTAAAATGAAATACTGGTAAGGTGGAGCTTATCTCATTAGACCGCTGCTTGGAAAAGCTTGGGCCTGTTTGTGTTTGTGTCGGCCTGCTGCTTCTTATAGAATCGGAAGCACTCTCAAACTATCTAGTTTTTCATTCAGATTATAAAAAGCTATGGTTGTAAAATTCAGAAAATAAACTAGAAAGCCAGAAGTAGAAAAACCCAGCTTCTTTAGATTTTTAGAAGTTGGCTACCAACTTGTTGCTTCTTATAATCTTAAACTCTCTAAACAGATCCTAACATCTATAGTGAATTTAAAGTTTATATATTAAATTATGGTGTTTTAAAATTTTATTAATATTTCTCTGAAATAATAAAAAAATAATTATTCAAAAATTATCAACGAATTATAGATGGACGTAACTACACAGCTAGTGGTAACCAGCTACCACTCTATTTATAAGAGGCACCATCCACCTATACTTCAAATAAGATTTTCTCTTAAACTACTCATCCGATCTATGATCCGATTACACCGTTGTGTTCATAATAATTAAATCTTTACAACAAGATCTCACATGATTATATTTTGATGAAAAATCACAAATTACTTTTATGATTTGTCTAAATTACTTTTAGATTTTACTAAGTTACTTCGTAGACATATAAAAGTAAATTTAGTAAAGTCTAAAAATAATTTACATATATTATAGAAGTAACTTATTACAAAAAGAAAGTAACCTTAATTACATGCATGGGGTTGACGAGAGACGACGCCAGGTCTCCTCCACTATCCACGTCGTCGGCTGACACATAGGGTCAGATCCGGCTGCCCGACCATTGAGAAGCGACGGTTGCGGGCGACGACCACTGCATCAGGGAGATGGAATTTGTTCAATGAAAAAAGGCATAAACTAAAGTTTCTTTCTTTTATCATAAGTTACTTCTATAATATATGTAAATTACTTTTAGAATTTACTGAATTTACTTTTATATCTCTAAGAAGTAACTTAGTGAAATCTAAAAGTAATTTAGACATATCATAAAAAGTAATTTGTGATTTTTCATCAAAATATAATCATGTGAGATCTTGTTGTAAAGATTTAATTATTACGAACACAACGGTGTAATCGGTTTAAAAGAAAATCTTATTTGAAGCATAGATGATAGGAATATTTTCCCTATTTGTTCAATGGTTTAATAGCAATCAAAACTTCTAAAGTACTAGCACACATGGGTGTCTTTGTTTAAGACTAATTGGAGAGGCCTGATTTACCGATTATGGACGGATCTAATATAGAGTTTGAAATATCAAAGCTTCGAGGAATCTAGATCCGGAACTATGTTAAACAGGACCTAAATCGACATCATAGCTAATGGGAAGCAAACCTTAGGAGCACAGTGGTCACTCATTTGACAGCAGTACTAGTCTATTCATGTTATTGCTATTGCTATAAGAAATGCATTTATTTATTTTGTGACCGAGCCAATAGACCATGGGTGTGTAAAAATATTGAGCGTAGGGATGAGATTACAAAGTGCATAGTTGGGTTAATATTGAGCAATACGGGGAAAATCATATAACGAATGAAACTCAATGCTCAAAAATATGTGAAAAAACTTACACCTTTTTCTATTCTTGTGTCAATTTACTTAAATTTTCGTATATTGGGAAATTAATTATACCTTCGCATGGTGCTTGTCTGCTGCATGCCTGGAGAAAACAAAATACGGAGTAGAGAAAATGGACAGCATGGAGATAGCAACTCATAATGGCCATACATCCTCTATTTTTTTTAATGCTAACCCAAAAACCAGCTCTATATAAATGCTCATGCTTCCAATCCAATCCCTGAATATCCAAAAAAAAAAAGGAAAAACACTTCCAAATCTTACAAATTTTGGTCCATTAGATTGCTTTAAGATTAATACAGACCCCCCTTACCCTAATCTCCTCTTATCTTTCCTCCTCCCTCCCCGCCGCCACGGCATGAGCGCTCGTGGCATCACACATTCTCTTGCCTCCTGCTCCGCCGCTGCTCACCGGAAGGCGCGAACGGCGCGCCGACAAGTCTCCCCCTCCCCCCGCATGTTGGCCTCCTCCCCCTCCCCTTTCCCTCACCTCAAACCGGCGGCGACTAAGGTGCCACCACCATCCGCTTCTTCCTAGCCATAAGTTCCACTCTACTTCCGCCTCTGACACTGACCCACCACCCTCCTTCATCCCTGTAGTTCTGAAGTCTCGCCTCTAGCCCATGTCCACCACCCATTGATAGGCTACTGCCTCCCACGGTCATTCTTCTAAGCTAGAGAGAATCCCCTTCCATCAACTTAGGACTATAACAGGTTGGGGTAGATGCCGCCAGTCGTCGAAGTTCATCAAAGATGCTGGAGTTGGAGAAGAAGTCCTCTGGAGCACGAATCACGAAGCATATATGAAGGTTGGAAATTTACAAAATAATGTCCGTATTTTTATGTCGAATTTGGTTTAGGAATTCCATTAATTTAATTTACGGTGCAAAAGCTATGATAACTGATGAATGATTGCTATGTCAGCCAGTTAAACATGAAGGTCATACATATTTTGCATTGGAAAACCAGATCTCCATTTATTGCAAAAATCCTTAGTGTTTCTGCTATTTTTTCGTCCATGACAATATATGACGGAAGACGGAAATGTACTACAGAACAAAAAATCGGGCGGAAACACTACAAATTCTTATAGTGCTAGAGATAAGATTTTTATGTTTACAAGATCTGATAATGATCATGGCAACAATATAGTGATGTCCCATTCATTCTTTTTCTTTGATGAAAAATGTCCCATACATTCTTTTTTTTAGATAATGACCCCATACATTCTTTTCCATGTATTTTAGACTTTAGAAGTTCTGTTACATACAGATCTCGTACAAACTAGTAAGAGAATCACCTTTTGCTAGAAGACCAGGACTACGTACAGATCTGTACTCATAAACATCTTAGATCGATGAAGATGTGCAAGTGCAATAAGATAAGTGTTATTTCTTTTATGTTGTAGTACGGGGGAGAATGGGAGATCACACAAGATCAGCATGGTCGGTGTGTGAGGAATGGTATGGCTGTGATGCGAGCTTATACTGAACTGGTTGTTAGGTTACTGTTCCTGTAAATAGAGAAAGACGAGAGGGAAACATCTAAAAATCTAGGGTTAATTGGATCCATGCCACTGCAACTTTGCAAAATTAAAAAAATATCACTACTATTTATCATATCGACTACGTGTCATTGAAAATTTCTAAAATTGAAATCATGCCACTCCCGTTCCTTTTTCCGTCTCCTCTCTCACGCCGTCTTGTTCCCCCCGTTTAATCGTTTCCATCTCCCTCCTCTTTCTTCCCCCATCTTTTCCTCCATCCCTGCGACTGCAAAGAGGATAGGGGCGATGATGGCGGCGGCTCCCAAGCACTCCCGCCGTGGATGGCGTCGAGGACGGCGGCGGCGGCAGCTCCCGACACCTCCCGTCGTGGATCGAGGACATCGACGACGGTGGCGGCGGCGGCTCCCGAGCTCCAGATGGCGTCGAGGACGGCGGCGACGACCGCCGATGGGATCGAGGACAGTGACGGCGGCGGCGGCTCCCGAGCCCTCCTGCCATGCCCGCTCTCCCACGCTGCCGCCGCTGCCTTCTTGTCGGCGCCCTCCCGAGGCTGCCTGCTCCACGCCACGCTGGCTCGCCACTGCGCCCCCACAGCCGCCTCCCTCGCCCTCTACTCCTGCATCTGCGAGGCCTCGCCGCCCACCCCGTTCACCTTCTCCCTCCTCCTTGCCGCCCTCGCGTCATCGTCTTCCCTGCCCCCTTCCCCGTCCGCAGGCTTGCACCTCACCGCCTCGTGCCTTGCCCACGCGCAGGCGTTCAAGTGCGACGCGCTCGCGCACCCCATTGTCACCCCGCTGGATGGAGCCATGGAGATCGCCGGAGTCTGCAATGACTGTGCTTGTGCGCGTGTGCTAGAAGTTCACCGGCAAGAGGAATATGTAGTGGCGGGGAGGAGGAGACCGTGTCGGTGACGGACAGGGAAAGGGAAGGCGCGCGCGGGAGCGGGAACCCGTCATCACCAACTCTCTCAAGCTCTACTGCTCGCTGGAGAGGGGGATGAAGTCAGGAACAGAGATGAGGAAGGAGGGAGGGGATGAGGACGGGAACAGAGACGACGTGAGAGAGGAGACGGAAAAAGGGACGGGAGTGGCATGATTTCAATTTTAGAAATTTCTAATGACATGTAGCCGCTATGACAAATAGTAGTGATATTTTTTTTAAATTTCATAAAGTTGCAGTGGCATGGATCCAACTAACCCAAAAATCTATGTGCTTAATCAAACAAGACAATCACCAACTTCTCTTGTTGTTTTGGCAGTTTGCTCATTTTCTCGGACAATGGAATTAAATTGAGATGATCTCTGCTCTTGGCTTGGCGGTCATCTCATATCGCTGCCACATAATGGTGAGTCCATTTTCCGCAAATCCTTGTTACCAATTAATCCTTTTTTAATCCCCACACTGGTAATGTTTCAAAAAAAAAATCATCACACTGATAAAAAAACACAATAATTATAAAAAGAGGTGAATTTCCTAGGTGTAATAACATATTTGAAATTTTACTTTCCCGGTTATCACTGGTGGAGAAATCGTTTGTAGTGCCGGTTTGTAACCCCCCTTTAGTCCCGGTTGTCCAACCGGGACTACGAATCCGGGACTAAAGATAGCGATCTTTAGTCCCGGGTGAAATAACCGGGACTAAAGATCGATCTTTAGTCCCGGTTGGTAACACGAACCGGGACTAAAGATCGGTCAGCCTTTAGTCCCGGTTGGTGTTACCAACCGGGACTAAAGATCCATGTACCTTTTTTTTTATTTGCATTGCCCTGTTTGCTGCATGGTTGATTATATATATATATATATATATATATATATATATATATATATATATATATATATATATATATATATATATATATGCATTGCAATATATATATTATGGTTGTATATAGAATACATATATATGTATATGCGTATGTATATATATGTATAAATACATATATTACACACATATTTATAATTTAAAGCACTTAACATTTTATGTACATATATGTTACCAAAATATATATTACCACTAAAGTAAATGTACGTACATATGTAAATATGTATGTACATGCATGTATAGTACAATTCATTTGCTCGCTAGCTGTAGCTACGACTTCGACGCCTGCGTTACGTCAGAAGAGGAAGGACCGACGTTACGAATTGTCGATCCGTCATAGTAGAATTCACCATGGGGATTAAGGACTTCTTCGTTGATGAACCCCATCAGTTGTTCTTGAACAGCCGTGATAAAATCCTTGTGTGGGAGTTTTTCCCTCATGTGAATACGCTATCATTCGGAAAATAATGACATATCAATATATGAAATTAATAAACAACTTAACAAATCGATACGCAATGAAATTTTGAACGGTTTATGTATACGTACATCGAGCTCTCGTTTGGTGTATATTTGGTTTGATAGGCAGTGGGCATACTCGCATACGTAGTAGCCGCACAAGTTAGTTCTCTTGTCCTGCTTTGCGCACTACATGAGAAACGATGAGAGATTTAATATACTCTTTATATTAACTGTAACTAGAGATTCAATTCAATATAATTTTGGATCATGCATGTACTCACTGGAAAATGAAACCTCCGTTCAAGTTTTTCTTTCCAAGTCCCGCGGACCAATTGACGGAACCGATCCCAAGCCCTACATGTGCAGTTGCAAGCTATGATTAATTAAATATTACCCGAGATCAACATAATATCAACAGAGTCCCGCGACTGTGGAATAGATGGCATTATATTACCTGTCTATCATTTGGAAGACCTTGTCAAAAACCTTCTCCTCTTTATTCATTGAGTCGTACACAGTGACTCTGCCTGCCTCCAAGTCAAAAAAGAACAGGACCCAGTGGAATCTGGAATATGCGTGAGATGAGATAAATATCAGAATGCACATGTTATATGTATGGGAATGAAATTTGTTCGAACGACAATAAAAACTCACTCTGTGTTGTACGGCAATAGTATGAATGTCTTGAAATGCTGCTGTGTTAGGAGATGGACGAGATTGTCCTCTGTGTCTTTCTCGTAGTTGTCGAGCATTTCGGTGTTGATTTTGCGAGGGTCGATGAACCCAGTATTGTAAACCCCCCGCCGCCGGGCCCTTTGAATCTCCATTCTACAACAATGAAAGGAAATTATTATTGCTTACATATATGCCAGGAGCTAATTATTGAACGAAACAAATCGAACTCAAAGATACTTACAAAATCCATGCGCTCAGAAGAGAGACGTCGAGGGCGTCCCGATGGTACAGATCGAAGACATCCTTGAAATTGATCCATAGAACATCTTCTCCTTGCAAGAAGTCGGGGTTTCTGATCCTCGCTCCGAACATCTCTCTACCATTGGCGCTCATTTCCATGTACCGTTCATGGAATTTGTACATTTGTGTCGGTAGGGACTGCAGCTGCTCGGGCCTGACAAGCGGTTTACCGAGTTCAAACTTGTATGCCACTTCCGCCTTCGGGATTGGTGCGCCTCCAACCAACTGAGCCATGGTTAGACCGGTGTCTGAAATGAAATCCGTTATGCCAAAGTCTTCGCCGGTCACCAACGGCTCGACCACTTGGTGTGGTTGTTCTCCAAGCTGAGGACCTGGTTTGGACTTCTTGTAATAGGCTTTCCTGAGTGTTCGGTCATAGTCCGATAGCTTCAAGGCCTCCTTGTTTGCGGTGGACATTCCCTTGAAGAAATTCTTCACGCTCGGGTCAATAGGTATCTTCTTTTCAGGACTCCGAGGCTTGAGTTGCCTCTTCACTTCTCCTGCCACGTAAGCATTAAGCTCCTCTTGACTGCAATCGTACGGCGGCTCCTTGTTTTTGGTGGTCTCAACTTTGGCCTTCTTCGTTGCCCTTGTGCTGGCAGGAGGTGGAGCTTGGCGAGACCTTGTCTTGGGAGGTGCAGGCGGACACGGTGGAGGAGGAGGCGGAGGAGCCGGAGGAGATGGTGCAGGAGGAGGCGGAGGAGCCGGAGGAGATGGTGCAGGAGGAGGTGGCGAAGGAGCCGGAGGAGATGGTGCAGGAGGAGGCGGAGGAGCCGGAGGAGATGGTGCACGAGACGCCGCTTGTCGCCCAGGGAGGATGATGTACCGCTTGCGCCATAGTATAATGGCGTGGCTTGTGTCTCGTAGATGCGTCTCACCGTCTCCTCCGGGGTAGTCCAACTCGAGGTCCTCGTACACGGCTTCCACCAGCTCAACTTCGACCCTCGAGTATCCTGCTGGAATCGGCCTGCAGTGGTAAGTCCCTGATATGTCTGTTGGGATGGCCATTCCTGACGCCACCTTCACGTGAGGAGAGGTTATCTATTAGTAATCAACCTAAGCAGCAAATTGCGGAACGTACGAGTCAAAAATCATGTATTATATCGAGCATACCTTGATTGATAAGTTCTTGAAGGGAATATGCAGCTCACATGGTGTCCGATGCGTGATCTCATCAACGGGGCAGGTGGTTTCGTCCCGGGTTTGCATAGCGTCCATGCTATGTGATACTACCTGCCCCGTTGAGGCGCAGCTGCTACGATTGCCTGATGGGCTAACCACTGGAGGAGGTATGTACGGCTGGGGATCGTGTGACCGATGTGCTGCCATGCGTTCATCCACCTTCCGGGCCACCTCCTCTTGCATGCTGAGCTCGTAGCTCGATATCCTGTACTCGAGATCTGCAATCTTCGCCTCGGTATCTCTCTTGCTCCTCATCCGACTCCTGTACGTGTGGATGTCATCCTTGAATCCAATCTTCCAAGGAATCACCCCTTTCCCTCGTGTTCGTCCTGGATGCTCTGGAGTCTGCAGGGCGAGTGACAGCTCGTCCTTCTCTCTGTCGGGTCGGAACGTGCCCTGAGAAGAGGCTTCCACTGCGTCCGTTAGTCGACTCGCAGCCTCGCGTATCTGATCGCTGAAGACCAAGGAGCCATCACCTGGGTTGAGCGTTCCGCCATGAGCATAGAACCAGAACTTCGATCGATCAGGCCATTTAGCGGTGGCCGGTTCGATACCCCTCTCAAGCAAGCTTGCCTCCATCTCCTCCCACTTCGGCATCGCGACGCTATAGCCGCCTGACCCCAAGTGGTGATGGTACTTCTTCTTGGCGGCATTTTCTTTGTTTCTTTCCATCATCGCCTGCCCTTCTTGACCTGTCTTGTAAGCAACGAACTCCTCCCAGTGATCCCTTAGCTTCGGGAATACGTCGAAGTTCGGTGTCTGCCCCTTCAGGATGTATTTCCGGTATAGGTCTCCCTTGAAGGTCTGGAACTGTTCTGCCATTTTCTTAAGAGTCCAGTGTTTCACTATGTTCTCTGTACCCGCAGGGAGCGTGAACGTCTCGAGCATTGTGGTCCACAGCATCTCTTTCTCTGATTCCGGGACAAAGCTGTCATTATCCCCGCGTGCCCTTGTTCTGCGCCAGTACACCATGCTGACAGGCACGTTATCCCTCACAACCCAACCACTGTGGCGTACAAAATTCTTGGCTGCTTCCGCCGGGGCAGTAGGTCGGCCGTCTGCGTCCACCTCAGTTATGATGTGCCGACCCTCTATCTTCTTCGCGGCACCTCGTTGTCCGCGTGCCCTCTTCTGTCCAGCGGAGGGATGACTTCCACTAGCCTCCTCCTCATCGTTCCCCTCCGAAACCCTCTCCACGTTCCCCTCCACGTTCAAGTACTGGTTTGGATCCTCGTTCCCCTCTTCTTCGTTCCAGTACTGGCTACTTCCCTCTGCAATTGTATCATACAATATCTGTTCCTCGTCGCGATCAGCCATCTGTGCATTACAATAATATATGTTAGGTCTGTAGGATGTATTTGCTAACCGTAATATTAAAACTCTAATAATCTTATATTAAATCTCGAATAATCTCATATTAAATCGCTACTAATCTTATATTAAAATTGTAATAATCATATATATATGCTAAGTATAACAATCTCCTCACTAACTCGTATATTAAACCTCTAATAATTTTATATCAAATCTCTAACTATCTGTAACACTCAAATATGCTAAGTCTAAGTGTCGTGTATTTGTACGGTAGATAATCATATATGCTAAGTCTAATTAAGTTTCGTATATTACATCTGTAATAATCTTATATTAAATCTCTAACAATCAAATATGTTTCGAATATTAAAACTCTAATAATCTTATATTAAATCTCTAACACTCACATATGCTAAGTCTAATTAAGTTTCATATATTAAACCTCTAATAATTTTATATTAAAACTCTAACTATCTCTAACACTCAAATATGCTAAGTCTAATAATCTAATAATCTCTAACACTCACATATGCTAACTCTAATAATCTAATAATCTTATATTAGAATTCTAACAATCTTATATTATATCTCAAACAATCACATCTTTACATCACTTGCCTGCGCGAATTCCTTCGAGGGCTAGCTACCACTTCGGCTTGACGGACGACGACGACGACGTCTTCTCTGCAACATCCAAAAAAAATGTATTAGTCTAATCGCAAAGGAACATATAATGTATTGTTTAACTTTGTAGTTAAACAATCTTTTCATTGAAGATCTTTTAGATGTCCAAATGTTTGTTACAAAAATACAACACTATAGAATTTTGTGAAATTAATTTGATTTTGTAATTCAATTCTCTGGTACATAAAACATTCTCTGGTACTATTTCATTTTGCTTCATAGGAGAACATAAGTTGGTGGATCTGTAGAAACTGAGTTTGCTCCAAAATGAGTTGAAATGAATTTTGTATGCATTTTATAAGTTTGTGCATGCTTTATGTGTGATTTAACTTGGATAAATTTTAGAAGCTAAATTTGTACTGTGAGTGCAAGTTTTTATTACATAACATCAAAGTTCCCAACTTGGTGAATTCACAGAAATTTGAATCATCTTAAAATGAGCTATATTTAATTTTATATGGATTTTACAAGTTTTAGTTTGTGTTCTTTTATAATTTCGAGTTCGTTCGCTCGTTCGCGTTCGTTCGTTCGTTCGCTCGCTCGTTCGCGTTCGTTCGTTCGTTCGCGTTCGCTCGTTCGTTCGTTCGTTTGTGGTCCACAGCATCGTGGCGGCGGCGGCGTGGGGGCGCGGCGGCACGATGGCGGCGCCGCGGCGGCGGCGTCGTGGGGGCGCGGCGGTGGCGTGGGGGCGGCGGCGGCGGCGTGGGGGCGGCGGCATCGTGGCGGCGGCGGCGTCGTGGGGGCGCGGCGGCGGCGTGGGGGCGTGGGGGCGGCGGCGGCATCGTGGCGGCGGCGGCGTCGTGGGGGCGCGGCGGCGGCGTGGGGGCGTCGTGGGTCGGAGTTCGTCGGCGTCATCGGCGTGAGAGAGAGAGAGGGCGTCATCGGCGTAAGAGAGAGAGGGCGTCATCGGCGTAAGAGAGAGAAAGGGCGTCATCGGCGTTGTCGGCGTCGTCGGCGTTTCTTGGCGTCGTCGGCGAAACAGAGAGAGAGACGAGGGTACATCGAGAGAGAGAGAGAGGCCGGGGGCTCTCACCCAAGAAACGGTGCGGCGGCGTCTGCGGCGGAGGCGGCGAGGACCGCCAGGCGACGGTGAGAGACGACGGCGGCGTCGGCACGGGTTGCCCTAGGCAGTGGCGGCGAAGGACCGATGCTCGATCTCGATGAAAACGTCTAAGTGTTGGTGGAGAAGACGAGGGCGCACCGGGAATATATATACCCCCGGATCTTTACTCCCGGTTCGTGAGAAGAACCGGGAGTAAAGATATCTTTACTCCCGGTTCGTAACACCAACCGGTATTAAAGATGTTATCATTAATCCCGGTTGGTGTTACGAACCGGGAGTAAAGATATCTTTACTCCCGGTTCTTCTCACGAACCGGGAGTAAAGATATTTTCCCGCTATTTCCAAATTTTTTTTATACCCGGTTAGGGTTAAGAACCGGGACTAAAGTTAATAGCACTGAATATTGAATTTCGTTGCATATATGTTTCTAAAATATAAATAATGCATTATAAATTCTAATTAACATGTGTAAATCCAACATGCATGAATTAAAGCTTTTAAAAATTCTAATAATCGTATATAATTAGCATATGCATGATATTAAATTGTTAAAAATTGTAACTAGCATATGTAAATCCCACATGCATAATTTAAACCTTTTAAAAATGCTAATAATCGTATATAATTAATGTGATGCATGTTTTAAATTCTAATTAAATGCTAATAACCTTTTAAATGCTAAACCTTTTAAAAATGCTAATAACCTTTTAAAAATGCTTAATTCTAATTAAATGCTAATAACCTTTTAAATGCTAGTAACCTTTTAAATTCTAATTAAACCTTTTAAAAATGCTAATAATCGTATATAATTAGTGTGATGCATGTTTTAAATTCTAATATATGTTTTAAATGCTAATAACCTTTTAAATTCTAATTAACATGTGTAAATCCCACATGCATGTTTTAAACCTTTTAAAATGCTAATAATCGTATATAATTAGCATATGCATGATATTAAATTGTTAAAAATTGTAACTAGCATCTGTGAATCCGACATGCATGATTCAAAACTTTTAAAAATTATAATAGTCGTATATAATTAGCATATGCATGATATTAAATTGTTAAAAATTGTAATTAATCATATATAACTAGCATATTCAATACATCCAAAATAGTTTACAACAATTACGGCAACACTTCGGCGGTGACGGTTGTCCGCACGTACTTTCTCCTCACTATTGTTCCTTCCTTGTGATCGCTACGTGAGTAAGGGGTGTCTTCGTTTGATAGGAGGATGCTAGGGTCAACCGTCACCGTGAAAGGGGGTTGCCCATCTAACTGATCGTAATCCTCGTCAGTCTTGTCCTCTACTCCGACGATTTTTCTTTTGCCTGGGAGAACAACATGGCGCTTCGGCTCGTCAGGCCCTTTGCCCTTCTTTCCTTTGCTAGACATGTCCTTCACATAAAAAACTTGCGTTACATCATTGGCAAGGACGAAAGGTTCGTCCGAGTATCCAACCTTGTTAAGGTCAACCGTTGTCATCCCACTGTCATCAGTCGTTACGCCTCCACCAGTCAACCTAACCCATTGGCACCGGAACAGAGGGACCTTGAGAGGTCCATAGTCAAGTTCCCATATCTCCTCGATGGCACCGTAATATGTGCCAGTTGTACCATCGTGTCCCATGGCATCGATACGAACAGCACTGTTCTGGTTCGTGCTCTTCATGTCTTGGGCTCTTGTGTAGAATGTGTACCCATTGATCTCATATCCCTGGAATGTCGCGATCGAGCCAGATGGACCCCTCGCCAGGAAGGCCAGTTGCTGGTTAATCGTCTCGTTACCCATGAGATGTTGTCGCAGCCATGCGGGGAAAGTATCAATGTGATGCCGTGTAATCCATGCATCGGACTTACCGATGTTTCTGGCGCGAACTAGAGCCAAGTGCTCCTCGATGTAAGGAGCCACCAATGAAGATTGTTGTAAAACCGTGAAATGGGCTCTACGGAATAAATTGTTGTCTACCGTCATTATAGCTTTCCTCCCGAGAGTCCCCTTTCCCCGTAGTCTCCCTTCATGGCGTGATTCAGGTACCCCGATTGGGCGAAGGTCTTCAATAAATTCAACGCAGAATTCAATGACCTCCTCTGTTCCATACCCCTTGGCGATGCTTGCCTCTGGACGAGCACGGTTACGAACATACTTCTTCAGAACGCCCATGTACCTCTCGAAAGGAAACATATTGTGTAGGAACACATGCCCGAGAATACCGATCTCTTTGACAAGGTGACAAAGCAGATGCGTCATTATATTGAAAAATGAAGGTGGAAATATCAACTCAAAGCTGACAAGACATTGCACCACATCATTCTGAAGGGCTTCTAACCTATCCGGATCGATGACCTTCTGCGAAATTGCGTTCATGAAAGAACATAGCTTTGTTATTGTTGCCCGGACATTGTCTGGGAGGATACCCCTTATTATAACTGGTAGCAGCTGTGTCATCAACACGTGACAGTCATGAGACTTTAGGTTTGTGAACTTCTTCTCCTTCGTGCTTATTATTCGCTTTATATTCGTGGAGTATCCAGACGGTACCTTGATGCTCTCCAAGCATTGAAACATACTTTCCTTCTCTGCCTTGCTAAGAGTGTAGCTGGCTGGACTCAAGTAATGGCTGCCTTTCTCCTTTGGTTCCGGGTGAAGGTCGCCGCGTTGTTCCATATGCTTCAGATCATTACGCGCTTCCAGTGTATCTTTCGGCTTTCCATATACACCTAGGAAGCCAAGAAGGTTTACGCAAAGGTTCTTAGCGAGGTGCATCACGTCGATTGCGTGGCGGACGTCCAAGAATTCCCAATAGGGTAACTCCCAAAATATGGAGTTTTTTTTCCACATCGCCGCATGACCATCTTCGCTCTCTATAGGTTGGCTGCCAGGCCCCTTTCCAAACACTACTTTAAGATCTTTAACCATAGCAAACACTGCGTTCCCGCTGCGATGTTTAGGCTTCGTACGGTGGTCCGCCGTATGTTCAAAGTGCTTGCCTTTCTTCCGTACCGGGTGGTTTGCTGCAAGGAATCGACGATGACCCATGTACACAACCTTCCTACAGTGCTTAAGATACGTACTTTCTGTTTCATCCATACAGTGAGTGCAAGCCTTGTACCCCTTGTTGGACTGCCCGGATAGGTTGCTAAGTGCAGGCCAATCGTTGATGGTTACGAACAGCAGCGCTCGTAGGTTAAACTCCTCCTGTTTGTCCTCGTCCCACACGGGGACACCTTCCTTCTTCCACAACAGTTTAAGATCTTCGACCAGTGGTCTTAGGAACACATCGATGTCGTTACCAGGTTGCTTGGGGCCTTGAATAATAATCGGCATCATTATGTACTTCCTCTTCATGCATAGCCAAGGGGGGAGGTTGTAGATACACATCGTAACGGGCCAAGTGCTATGGCCGCTGCTCATCTCTCCAAAAGGATTCATGCCATCCGTACTTAAACCAAACCGTATGTTTCGTGCGTCCTTTCCAAAGTCTTTAAATTTTCTGTCGATGTTTCGCCACTGCGAACCATCTGCGGGGTGTCTCAGCATCCCGTCCTGTTGACGTTCTTCAGCGTGCCAACGCATCATTCTAGCATTCGCCTTGTTCCTGAACAAACGCCTTAGCCGTGGTATTATAGGGAAATACCACATCACCTTAGCAGGAATTCTCCTCTTCGTTAGCTGCCCGTCAACCTCACCTGGATCATCTCGTCTAATCTTGTATCGTAGTGCTTTACAAACAGGGCATGCTTCTAGGTTCTCGTACTCCTCACCGTGATATAGGATACAATCATTCGGACATGCGTGAATCTTCTGAACTTCCAGTCCTAGAGGGCAGACTATCTTCTTAGCCTCGTACGTTGTCTCGGGCAATTTGTTTCCCTCCGGAAGAATGTTCTTGACGAGTTTCAATAAATCGCCAAATGCCTTGTCACTAACACCATTTCTTGCCTTCCATTGCAGGAACTCCAGAGTGGTATCCAACTTTTTGTGCCCTTGCTCGCAACCTGGGTACAACGACGTTCTGTGGTCCTCTAACATCTTGTCCAATTTATGGGCCCCCTTTTCACTCTCGCAGTCCTCCTTGGCATCCTGCAACATCTGACCAAGATCATCTGCAACGTCGTTATAATCAGCATCTATGTCCTCCTCGCCCGTTTGATTTCCTTCAAATACAGCGTACTGAGCAAAGTCTGGAATATTGTCGTCTTCCACTTCATTTTCTTCCATTTCAACCCCTTGCTCTCCGTGGCATGTCCAACAATTATAGCTTGGCATGAACCCCGACTCAAACAAGTGGAAATGAATAGTCCTGGATGCAGAATACTCCTTCTGATTCTTACACTTATTGCATGGACAACAAATAAAACCCTTCTGCTTGTTAGCTTCGGCCACTCTCAAAAAATAATGCACGCCGCCAATAAACTCTTTGGACCGCCGGTCAGCGTACATCCATTGCCGATCCATCTACATGAAATGAAAAAAAAATCGTACACAAATAATCATTCGTACAATAATGACAGTCATACAATAATGGTAAAATAATCACAAACTCTTTCAACAGTCATACAAAATCGACATATCATTATTCATACAAAAATTATAAAATATTCCACCAACTAATTCTTATTTATTATTTTTTAAGTTTTAAATTCTTTTCATTTTCAATTTAGTTTGTTTTCTTTTTTTTAAGATTAACTTTCACTATATTTTCCTACTCAACTATTTTATGAAACCTTATTTAGCAAATAAACAAAATTTCTATATATTCTTTCTTTTCCAACACAAATTCTCTCTCATCAACTTACAACAAAATTTTGGAGACAAAAAAGTGTGCGAAACATAGCTTCAAATGTAATATGACCAAAAAAAACATTGGAGGATGAAGTTGCTAACCTTTTAGGCACCTCCGATTTGTATATAATCACCAAAGTAAATTCACTATAAATTTTGGCATGACCTCCCCTCTTTTTTGAAGAAATTTTGAAGCTTGCTCGGGGAGGAGGAGGAAGAAGACATATATAAAGGGGTGGGACTTTAGTCCCGGTTGGTGTTGCCAACCGGTACTAAAGATCACCGGGATCTTTAGTCCCGGTTGGCAACACCAACCGGGACTAAAGTTACTATCTTTAGTCCCGGTTGGTAACACCAACCGGGACTAAAGATCCCGGGGGGGCCTGACAAGTCCTGACAGCAGTTGAACCGGGACTAAAGATGATCTTTAGTCCCGGTTGGTGTTACCAACCGGGACTAAAGATCAAATATGCCCGTTACCCTTTTTAACCGGGACTAAAGATAATCTTTAGTCCCGGTTGTTGTTGCAACCGGGACTATCGTGGAATTTGGCCGACCGACGAAAGATGGTTTCTCCACCAGTGTATGTTGAGATCAAACACACCCATCACCCATTTATTAACTGGTATTAGGAATATTGATGTGCTAACGCTATAGCAACAAGTGGTATTGTGAACGAAACAGCCGAAAGAAGACATTTAAGAGCATCACCAACGGTTCTACTATAATCTTCTCAAAACTGATTTTAAGGGCTTTTAGATAGAAAATCGGATTCAACAGATCCACTATAGTCCTCGATATGTTTTGGAGTTCCCTTACCCGTAATTGTAGCTCCTTTGATTTGAGCACTATAGTGCATACATGTTTTGGAGTTCTATTTCCTGTATTTCTCGCTCCTTTAATTTGAGGGGGAGAGAGCGCTCCCCTCCGACTCCCAACCGTGTCCCACCCGCGTGAGGAGAGCGCATAATCTAATCTATGTATATGGAGAAAAATGGAGAATTCTGTTTAGCAGAAGGGTTCACTTTTAATTTTTAATAAAAATTAGACTCTCTTGGAGAGATTAGTTTTCTTACTTACTATTTTCACTTTAGAAAACCCAAAAATAAGGGAAAGATTTATACGTAATCTCTTCGTGATGCTCTCAGGTTTGAAAAAGAAAAAAAAGCGGTACAGACATAATACTCAGCACACACAACACAGCTTACGTATATTGGGAATTGTTTTATGATGGAGAAGTGAAGGAGTCCGAAACGTAGGAAACTTTATTAGATGCTTATAAAGTGATTATAAAGTGAACCGGTACAGTGCTACAGAAAAAAAAGTGAACGATCTAGAAACAATTTTGCCCATTTTTTAACCCGCGTACATCTGAGGTGGATTGCTTGCATTTACCTCTACTAACTAATGTATTTCATGCATTTATATAGCAAGTTTAATAGTATAATCAACTATTAGCTTTAATAGAATAAGAAATTTCCTTGGCAGTTCTGACTGTCAAGAATAAAAAGTTTTCTTGGCAGTTTCATTGCCACCAAGTAGAGGTATATTCTTGTTGGTCCAAACCAACAAGGTTACTTTTGTTGGCGCTTTTGAAAGTTGGCAGTCTTTTTAATTTGCGGACCGCCAAGAAGACATTTTTTTACGGTTAGCCGTCAAGAAATCGTAATATCCCTGCCTTTCTAGTCTTGGCGGTCAGCCGACGGAATAATTAATCTTGGCAGTTTTTGACCGCCAAAAAAATTGTGAATTCTTTTAGTGATCTATAGTTAATCTAATAGCCTATTCTTACCTGGGAATATATCCTATACACACAATCCTCTTGTGCACACTCCGTGCACACCAACTAAGAAATGTCACGAAAAATTCTACAAAAAATTGGACATTCACTCCTAATAGTAAAGTCCTATATTCAAATTCATTATATTTTAGTCGTAACAAAAAAGTGAAAAATCTCACAGTTTTAAGGGTAAAAATCTGTCAGTTTTGTTTTTTTTATTACGGCTAAAATATAATGAATTTGAAGGTATAATTTCACACGTATGTGTAATACTACTGAAAGTATTTGTCCAATTTTTTATAGAATTTTCTGTGATATTTGCTAGTTGGTGTGTATGGAGTGTACACGAGAAGCTTGTGTGCATAGGATATGTTCCCTTCTTACCTATAAATTAATATATATATATATATATATATATATATATATATATATATATATATATATATATATATATATATATATTACACCATTAATATCTAGTCTCACCTCTAGTATACACAACACCTTCGAATCTGTGTTACAACTAGCTACAAATCTATAGCACACTTCTCTGCTCTCTCATCTCTTATCTTCTCCACATGTGCTTATAGCTGGCTTATAACCTGCTATTGTACTTGCTCTTATACGCCGTTTTCGTTGAACGGAGTAATTAGTATGGTAAAATAAAGTTAGCTTTTAGGGAAGTTTGAAAATATAAAAATACAACGACAAAAAGAGAAGTTAACCATTCTATAAAGAATTTATGAATTAACAGAGAAAATACAGATAAATGTTGACTCAAATGATATTTTGATGCAAATGACATTGCACGTTACTGCGAGCATAACATCTCTGCGGAATGTAACTATTCTAATTTAACAATAACATAAGCAAATTGATCACAATTTGTCATAAACAAAATTTTAATGGTAAGAATTAATTAATCATTTAGGGTAGACTTGTAATTTTTTTGAAACTTTATTTGCCCATGTTAAACTAAAATTTGAGAATACACTATATGCCTATACAACATTTAAATCATAGTAGTGTTGTAAATAATTCTTAGGTTTGTTGTTGTATAATTTTATAAGTTATTTATATGTAACTTTTACAGTAAGTTATTTACATATTTAGAATGTAACCGGACGTTCTTTTTCAATAGAAATTATAATACTAGACTTTATAACAAATAGAAACTGACATGGACAATTATTAATAAACATAGGGAAATAAACAAAAGTTGTGCTGCGTACCAATATTTGTTGGACTGTTATGTAATTTCATGTAAATATAGGAGGTTTTCTTAAAAAACATTGTAAACCTATGCTTAAGCGGTTGGTGATAGTTAAGAAGAAGCTGAAGGCGCTGGCAATGGCTGTGGTAGGGGCCTTCATAGTGTGGAAGCTCACCGCAACCAAGCATCTCGTTCTCTTTAAAAGGAGCTACATGTTGTCCTTTGGTGGTGCCCATTCCGCAATTTCCGCGTCCTTGGGATCCTGGATGAATTCCCTACTAACCATGATGCAGGTTGTGCCCCTTCCCACTAAGTATTTAATTGACAAAGAGTTGGAATATGACTTAAATGAGGTGCCTTGGATATACCAAGTGATGAAGCCAAAAACATAAAGTGTAAGACACATATTCTTTGTCGTGCTGAGAACCATTTTGCTCTCTCCCCTATTCAGCCTAAACCTCAATATCTAAAACTGAATAGATATCTTTAGACATTACTAGCTACCTTTCATAAACATTTTTCATTGCCAAGACATTTCTATATAAAGCAAGCATTAGTATACCGACTGGTGCAATACCAGACTGCTTTGGGCTAGAGTTGATCACCATGCCATTGCCATCCTCTCCTTGAAAAATAAAAAATGGCCTAAAACATAAACAAGAAGATGGAAAAAGTAAGTGCCAAAATTAAGCCGTTTCCAAACCATATGGCGTGTGTTTGCTGGGCAATGGCGAAGAAGAAGCTGAAGCCACCATTGATGGCTGTAGCAGGAGCATTCACAGTGCACGACCTCACCACGGCCAAGCGATTTTTCATGTTCAGCAGGAGCAGCACGTCATCCTCCGGTAGTGTCCACTCCGCAGCTTCTGCATCCTCGGGCTTCTCCATGAACGCCTCACTAGCCAGG
Organism: Oryza meridionalis; assembly: GCA_000338895.3. NCBI lineage: Eukaryota > Viridiplantae > Streptophyta > Magnoliopsida > Poales > Poaceae > Oryza > Oryza meridionalis. Next base: position 7,236,191 of record CM002528.2, read on the forward strand.
GGGTGCATCTTCCCACTGAGTATCTCAGGAATGAGGAGTTGGAATGTCATGCGAAGGAGATGCATGGGATTCATCGAAGAACAAGGCTCTACCACCAATCTACGGCTCGAGCCGTGCCCCTTCCCACCAAGAATTTCAGCAACGATGACCGGCAAAGTCATGAGCGGGAGATGCCCAGGATTCATCGAAGAACAGGGCTCTCACACCTCATGTTTGAGATCTACCAGGTGATGAAACCAAAGAGGAAGAAGAAGTTAACAAAAAAGAACATCAAGAACTCGGAGATAATGACGAAGACAGAGACAGAGACATAGAGAACTGAGCGACCTCCATGTAACTTTGAAGAATTTGTACGGCGTAGCTCAAGCAGGTTGTGACCATATGCTTGTGCTTGCAGTATTCTTTCTCGTGATCTCGAGCCGTGTAGTAGAAAAGTATGGTGCATACAATTGTTGCTCTAGATGTGATGGTATTTGATTTACTGAATAACACATGCTAGTTTTTGCAAAATCTACCAGTGATAAATTGTTTGATCGATGTGCAAGAAATTTCAAAGATAACAATTTATTTTGTAGCTATTACCAAATATTTTCAAAGATAAAAGCCTAGTTATGATTCTCACACAAACAACTGAAAACTGGAAGACACATTTTTATTTTGTGTTGAAACCACTTTGCTCTCTCCTAGTATGCTTAAACCTCACTTTATAAAACTGAATGGATTTCTTTAGTCATTAAGAGCAACCTTTCATACACATTTTTCTTTGCCAAGACGCCTCTATACAAAGAAAGTATGAGTATACCACTTTCTCTGGTCTGGAGTGGATCACCATGTCGTTGGTAAGCACTGCTAGAAAAATACGAAAAAAAAGGCTTAAATGGTAGACAGGAACATGGCAAATATTTAGTTGTTTCCATGTCCACCGTTGCTTGCCTGGAGAAAATCCTACGGTTCATGTCTGCTGGGCAATGGCGAAGAAGAAGCTGAAGCACCGACGATGGCTGTGGCAGGAGCAATCACGGTTCATGACCTCACAGCTTGTCCAGCTCAGTGGGAGTAGCACGCCATCCACCGGTAATGTCCACTCTGTTATTTTCACATCTCTATATAAAACAAATATGAGTATGCCTATCGCTGCAAATCACGTGTTCTTTGGGCTGGAGTTGATGACCATACCATTTCGAACCGCTCCTAGAAAACTAGTAAAAAATGCCTAAAAGGTAGACAAGAAGATGGGAAAAATAAATGCCAAAATTTAGCCATCACCACATCCACCGTTGTTTGCCTAGAGAAAATCTTACGGTTCATGTCTGCTGGGCAATGGCGAAGAAGAAGATGAAGGCACTGACGATGGGTGTGGCAGGATCAATCACGGTGCACGACCTTGCCACTGCAAAGCGGCTTGTCCTACTCAGCAGGAGCAGCACGCCATCAACCAGTAGTGTCCACTCCATCGTTTCCGCATCTCTATATAAAGCAAGTATGAGTATATCTACCGGTGCAAACCAAGTGTCCTTTGGGCTGGAGTTGATGACCATGCCATTTCTAAGCACTCCTAGAAAACTAAAAAATAATGGGCCTAAAAGGTAGACAAGAAGATGTGAAAACTAAGTGCCAACATTCCGTGATCGCCATGTCCACAGCTGCTAGCTTGGAGAAAACCATACAGCGCGTGCCTGCTAGGCGATGGCGACGAAGCTGAAGCCACAAACAATTGGCTGTGCTAGGAGCATTCGTAGTGCACAATAACCTCACCACGGCCAAGTGGCTTGTCCTGCTCCTGCTCAGTGGGAGCAGCACGCCATCCTCCCATAGTGTCCACTCCGTCGTTTTCGCATCCTTGGGCTCCTCCATGAACGCCTCACTATCTACGGCTCAGGTCGTGCCCTTTCCTACCAAGAATTTCAGCAACGATGATCAGGAAAGTCATGAGCGGGATATTCCCGGGATTCATCGAAGAACAGGGCTCTCACACCTCATGTTTGAGATCTACCACGTGATGAAACCAAAGAGGAAGCAGAAACTAACAACAAAAAAGAACATCAAGAACTCGGGGACAATGACGAAGACAGAGACATAGACACAGAGAACAGAGGGACCTCCATGTAACTTTGAATAATTTGGACGGCGTAGCTCAAGCAGGTTGTGACCATGTGCCTGTGCTTGCAGTATTCTTTCTCGTGATCTCAAGCCATGTAGTAGAAAAATATGGTGCATACAATTGTTGCTCTAGATGTGATGGTATTTGATTTATTGAAAAACACATGCTACTTTGTAAAATCTACTAGTGATAAATTGTTTGATTCATGTGCAAGAAATTTCATTAAGTTCATTACGGAATTTGGATATCAGTGACCACTCTCTTCTAAAAGGATGTACTCTTAGCTTTGTCCTATTGCGTGTCAAGGATCAATGAATGAGTAGTTCTTTATTTTGTAGCTATTACCAAATATTTTCAAAGATAAAAGCCTAGTTATGATTCTCACACAAGCAACCGAAAACTGGAAGACACATTTTTATTTTGTGTTGAAACCATTTTGCTCTCTCCTAGTATGTTTAAACCTCACTTTATAAAACTGAATGGATTTGTTTAGTCATTAAGAGCAACCTTTCATACACATTTTTCTTTGCCAAGACGCCTCTATACACAGAAAGTATGAGTACACCGCCCTGTGCAAACCAAACTTTCTTTGGTCTGGAAGTGATCGATCACCATGTCGTTGGTAAGCACTACTAGAAAAATACGAAAAAAGGCCTAAATGGTAGACAGGAACATGGCAAAAATAAATGGCAAAATTTAGTTGTTTCCATATCCACCGTTGCTTGCCTGGAGAAAATCCTACGGTTCATGTCTACTGGGCAATGGCGAAGAAGAAGCTGAAGGCACCGACGATAGCTGTGGCAGGAGCAATCACGGTGCATGACCTCACAGCTTGTCCAACTCAGTGGGAGTATCACGCCATCCACCGGTAGTGTCGACTCTGTTATTTTCGTATCTCTATATAAAAAAAGTATGAGTATGCCAATCGCTGCAAACCATGCGTTCTTTTGGCTGGAGTTGATGACCATACCGTTTCGAACCACTCCTAGAAAACTATTAAAAAATCCCTAAAAGGTAGACAAGAAGATGGGAAAAATAAATGCCAAAATTTAGCCATCGCCACATCCACCGTTGCTTGCCTGGAGAAAATCCTATGGTTCATGTCTTCTTGGCAATGTCGAAGAAGCTAAAGGCACCAACAATGGCTGTGGGAGGAGCAATCACGGTGCACGACCTTGCCTCTGCAAAGCGGCTTGTCCTACTCAGCAGGAGCAGCACGCTGTCAATCGGTAGTGTCCACTCCATCGTTTCCACATCTCTATATTAAGCAAGTATGAGTATACCTACCGGTGCAAACCAAGTGTTCTTTGGGCTGGAGTTGATGACCATGCCATTTCTAAGCACTCCTAGAAAACTAAAATAAAGGGCCTAAAAGGTAGACAAGAAGATGGGAAAACTAAGTGCCAAAATTCCGTCGTCGCCATGTCCACAACGGCTAGCCTGGAGAAAACCATACGGCACGTGCCTGCTAGGCGCTGGCGATGAAGCCGAAGGCACAAATGATTGGCTGTGCTAGGAGCATTCGCAGTGCACAATAACCTCACCACGGCCAAGTGGCTTCTCCTGCTCCTGCTCAGGGGGAGCAGCATGCCATCCTCCCGTAGTGTCCACTCTGTCGTTTTCCCATCCTTGGGCTCCTCCCTTAACGCCTCACTATCTACGGCTCAGACCGTGCCCCTTCCTACCAAGATTTTCAGCAACGATGACCGGAAAAGTCATGAGCGGGAGATGTCTGGGATTCATCGAAGAACAGGGCTCTAACAACTCATGTTTGAGATCTACCAGCTGATGAAACCAAAGAGGAAGAACAAACTAACAACAAGAAAGAACATCAAGAACTCAGAGAAAATGACGAAGACAGAGACAGAGATATAGATAATAGAGGGACCTCCATATAACTTTGAATAATTTGTACGGCGTAGCTCAAGCAGGTTGTGACCATGCGCTTGTGCTTACAGTATTCTTTCTCATGATCTCGAGCCATGTAGTAGAAAAATATGGAGCTTACAATTGTTTCTCTAGATGTGATGGTATTTGATTTATTGAACAACACATGCTTGTTTGTAAAATCTACTAGTGATAAATTGTTTGATTCATGTGCATGAAATTTCATCAAGTTTGGATATCAGTGACCACTCTCTTCTAAAAGGATGTACTCTTAGCTTTGTCCTATTGCGTGTGAAGGATCAACGAATGAGCAGTTCTTTATTTTGTAGCTATTACCAAATATTTTCAAAGATAAAAGCCTAGTTATGATTGTCACACAAACAACCGAAAACTGGAAGACACATTTTTATTTTGTGTTGAAACCACTTTGCTCTCTGCTAGTATGCTTAAAACTCACTTTATAAAACTGAATGGATTTCTTTAGTCATTACGAGCAACCTTTCATACACACTTTTCTTTGCCAAGATGCCTCTATACAAAGAAAGTATGACTATACCGGCCTGTGCAAACCAAACTTTCGTTGGTCTGGAGTGGATCACCATGTTGTTGCTAAGCGCTGCTAGAGAAATAAAAAAAGGCATACATTTTAGACAGGAAGATGCAAAAAATAGATGCCAAAATTTAGCTGTTGCCACGTCCGCCGTTGCTTGCCTAGAGAAAATCCTACGGTTCATGTCTGCTGGGCAATGGCGAAGAAGAAGCTGAAGGCACCGATGGTGGCTATGGCAGGAGCAATCACGGTGCACGACCTCATGGCTTGTCCAACTCAGTGGGAGTAGCACGCCATCCACTGGTAGTGTCCACTCTATTATTTTCGCATCTCTATATATAAAACAAGTATAAGTATGCCTATCACTGCAAACCACGTGTTCTTTGGGTTGGAGTTGATGACCATACCATTTCGAACCGCTCCTAGAAAACTAACAAAAAATACCTAAAAGGTTGACATGAAGATGGGAAAAATAAATACCAAAATTGAGCCGTCCCCACATCCACCGTTGCTTGCCTGCAAAAAAAAAACTACGGTTCATGTCTACTGGGCAATGGCGAAGAAGCTGAATGCACCGACGATGGCTATGGCAAGAGCAATCACTGCTAAGCGGCTTGTCCTACTCAGCGGGAGCAGCATGCCGTCAACCGGTAGTGTCCACTCCGTCGTTTCCGCATCTCTATAGAAAGCAAGTATGAGTATACCTTCCATAGTGTAAAAAGCCGGACCGGTGGGTGACCCGGCCGACCTCTCGGTTCACCGGTCCACCAGTCCAACCGTTGACTCGGCGGTTGAACTGCGGTTTGTATCTTACATGTATTATGTGTATTTTCCATGCTAGTAGGCTAGTGACTTTTCCCTCCAACTCAGTGACCTGAGGTCGAATCCTAGCTATTGCACCTTTGTTCCCTATTTTTGCAAAAAAAAAAAAAACGAAGGGGCACTCCCATTTATGGCCCAACAGCGTTAAGTTAGTCTTGGAATGGCCCAATTATGGCCCAACATCGGACCTCATGGTTTGACCGGTGACGGTTAATTGCCGGTTTTCCCAGTGTTGACGGTCGTTATAGATCAGTTTCGACCGTCAATATTACCAAAAAAGAGGAGAACTAGCTATGCTTGCAATGCATATACATGTTAGAATAATAATATTTCACTAGTATTAGGTTCACTAACCTTTTTGCAGAGAATAACCATAAAGTGGAGGAGAATCGACATCAACTCAGACGATAAATCAATCGGACGATGTCGAGAACCAGACTTATGTATGAGTGGGCTAAGAACTCAGAATTGACACAATGAATTGGGTCAAAATTCACAAGTCTGCATAAAGAAGCAATAGAGGAGGACGCCAGCCGAAGATGGGCCAGGATGGCCCAGCCCATGGTTCGGCCGAACACATCCTGGCGCCGTTGGATGCAGGGTTCGGCATGGACGTCCAGGATTGCATCCCAATGACGGTTGAAGAGCACTTCGGACAATTCCCCTTCCACAACCGTCATAACTACCTCAATATAAAGGCTTCACTCTCTTCACTTCAACACACACCTCAAGCAAGAGCTCTCTCATATTCTCTCAAGTTAGTTTAGTAGTATCAAGCTAGTGGAATAGGAATAGAGTAGAAATCGGGAGTCCGGAAGCCTTTGGAAGAGTTCGGGTATGGCTCTAGTAGCTTTCCTTTCCTCTTTTGTAAGCTTTGTAATATTATTAGAATACTCTTCCATATACATTTATGGTATTAAAATACTTACCGAGTATATGAATGCCAACTTTACATTATATTCATGTTATGCTGAATATACTGCTAGCTTATCTGGGAGATGCTTTGATGCGGGTATAATGTTTGCTTCTGCAATTACTCTATGTCATGATGATGATATTAGAGTAGTATCTGGTAGTTTAGACGTGGTGTCTAGACTACGGGTTATCATTATTTGGGGTTATATGCTGCGGATGAGAGGTGGGCCGCTGATGGTGACAGCTCAGTACGGGTATTCCTCCGCGCGTGTATATAATCCTAAGTTAATTCCCTAGAGAGGGTACTCCTCCGTATTTAGCCCCGGTTGTATGGTCATGACGGGCTATCGTAAGGAACTCGGCAGTCAGGGGTGGCTTCTTGAAGTCCCAGGATGGCATCGCATAGAGGGTATTAGCTAGTATATCAGATAACTAGAATATATGTATACTATGTATATTAGAAGTATAGGAATAGATTGTATTTCTCTTTTCTTTCCATTTAGTTTAGATAATATATTATGAGAATGAGTATCTGATGCTTGTGTGTCACTCTACCCTTGGACTATCTTAACCCCTGCTTAGGATATGATTATCACAAGTAATATATAAATTATTAGTCAAGTTCTCTCTACATGATCTTCCCACGGGATAAAATAAATACGATATCCTTGGAATACTCTCGGGTGAAATGCTAGAATGGTATATCTGTGCGCTTGCGGATGAACTCTGTAACCATAATATACCAGAAGTATTTCTGCGCCATTGCTGGGAATTATATTTCTAGTTATGTCGTTAAGAAATACCAACACCCGGTTCATCTGGTCTAAAGCGGTTCAAATGCATGTCCGATCTTCCTATCTAACCGAACCGTGATTACTCTGGGTTTGGTTTTTTCCGGTTGGACCGTCGGACCGGTCCGTTTTTTTTACTAGTATTACCTACCGGTGCAAACCAAGTGTGCTTTGGGCTGGAGTTGATGACCATGTTATTCCATCCACTCCTAGAAAACTAAAAAAAAATGGCCTAAAAGGTAGACAAGAAGATAGGGAAACTAAGTGCCAAAATTCTATGGTCGCCATGTCCACAGCTGCTAGACTGGAGAAAACCGTATGGCGTGTGACTGCTAGGCGATGGCGAAGAAGCCAAAGGCACAAACGATTGGCTTTGCTAGGAGCATTCACAGTGCACAATAACCTCACCACGGCCGAGTGGCTTGTCCTGCTCGGCTGCTCCTGCTCAGTGGGAGCAGCACGCCATCCTTCGGTAGTGTTCGCATCCTTGGGATCCTCCATGAATGCCTCACTATCTACGGCTCAGGTTGCACCCCTTCCCACCAAGAATTTCAACAACGATGACCGCAAATGTCATGAGCGGGAGATGCCCGGGAATCTTCGAAGAACAGGGCTCTAACACCTCATGTTTGAGATATACCAGGTAATGAAACCAAAGAGGAAGAAGAAACTAACAACAAAAAAGAACATCAAGAACTCGGAGACAATGACAAACATCAACAAAAAACCAAGCTCGTCACCGTCACTGTTTCATCGCCGTCCCCGCTCGCCACCGCCCTCACCTCTCCCGTGTCGCTGCGCCATGGCCGCCAGTGGAGACCGACTGCCATGTCCTCTGCCACCTCTCTCCCTCTTCTCTGATTTTCTCTCTTTGCTGTTTCAGCACGCACACTCAGTAGGTTTCCTTTACAAAATCAATTCACAAATTCGCAAAATGCAATTCAAACAACATCTAAAATTCAAATGGTCATATATTGACTATTTGAACTCGGAATTGACTCGTTCAAATTGCTAATTTTCCCTTAATCAGTAAAGAACCCATTTTTATGCTTTGTTTCTGCATCTTATATGGTTTTTATTTATGTTTTAGCCCTTTTTCTTTGCGTATGCAGTGTAGACGCTGCAGATCTGAAGAGCCGCTCTACCTCGAGGTTGATTTTGAAGATTTTGGTAGCGAGCAAGGCAAGTCATGTCATTTTGATCATATTGTTGTCCTAATTTATAAAATTATGTTTATTTAAATTATTGCATTTCACTTTATTAAATTTCCGCGCTTATCACTGTTTTATTTAGCCTTACCGATTCTCCTTGTTATAGCTTTATTACTTGTATTATTACGATCCTTGATAACTCTAGGAAAATAAAACTAGTGGGAACTTTATGTATGTGGTGCTTACTAGTAAATTTAGGGATATGCTTAGCCTTGCTTAAATAGAAACAATTAGATGTTTTTCCAATAATTAGACTTTGGGAATAACTTTTAAATAATGGTTAATATGGTTTAGTGGCTGTTTAGCTTTGACATGATATTTCCCCTTCAAAATTCCCCAAACATGTTTTCGGCTGGGCTCGGGGTGCTTGGTTTCGCTAGTCGCATCTCAGCCGTCATAAGTAATGGTCTTCGGGCCTCTGTTGCAAAGCATATTCTGTACAACCACCTGTCTAATGGGAAAGGCTTAATGCATCGTCTAGTACGGTCATAAACAAGAAAGACACGGATAGGGATGGATGAAGCCCTTGATGGGGTCGATGTCTCTGGCTGTATGCTTGGGGGCATAGATTGTTTGCTTGACCCAGGGCACCTGGTGGGGGAAGTCTATGTCGGTCCTGTTTGTTTAGGGCGGTATCAAACGATGAGTTATGTCATAGCTTCTGTGGTATGCCGCGGTGGCATGTGGCACATGGTAACATGTGAGGAAGATGGGTTTGGTGGGTAACAATGTACACCTCTGATCAGAGTATAATCTATTTGAATAGCCGCGCCCTCGGTTATGGGCAAACCAAGCAATGTACCCAAGTTAGAGTTTAATTCTATTGAAATTTGAATAATTGGAGTTATCACTTTTTGGCCTGCGTAAAGGTAAGATCGCGTTGGAGCGCGGCTTGATAATAATTGACTAGAGATAGGTTCGTGTTTTATTCAAATACATTTAAATATTTACATGCTTTGAAATGCTAGTTTTCTGCAAAATAACGTTATAAATGAATTCTTTGCACCCACTTGCATTATATTTGCATTTTCCCGGCATGGCTTGCTAAGTACGATGGTTGTACTCAGCCTTACTCCTTTTTCCCCCTTCTAGCAGAGGAATACTTCGGAGATGATGGCTTTGATGTCTAGCTCGTGCCTGCCATCAAGCGCCTGTGGTGGCCCGACGTAGTTTTCGGCTTTTATTGTTTATCTTTCAGTGTTGGAACTTTGGTTGCCAATGTAATAAAGTACTCTATTTATGCTTCTGCTTATATACTTTGTTATTTACCAACTTTGTAATGTGTACCTTGCCTCATAGGACAAGGATTTATGCAATCACAAACGGAATATAGTGTTCTATTTTCCGGGCGTGACAAAATGCCATCATCTACTTCTAGCAAGGTACCTAGAAATTGCAAGGTAAGTAAGCGAGAACTTTGCTTAATTACCACAGAAAATTTCTCCCATCCTAAAGCATTACAAACAATGCAGAAATCAACATCTATACCTATTTTCTAAAGAAGTTATGGGTCGTATGCTCTTGTGTGAGCAAACGGCCGATCCTTGAGCATATGATAGGCTTGCATTTCCCGGTCACCTATGAGGTTGAGGTCTGAGTCGCTAAGCAGTCTTGGCGAAGCGTCTGCTTCCTCCAACGAGACCTCGATGAAAGAAAGTGCACTCGACTCGTCTTGGTGATGGCTTGATTGACAGCTTGACCCATTATTAAACAAGCGTGTGATTTGTCTCTTCATGCCTGCAGACAAAATGAGCAAGAGCACAAGACAAACTCGAGTGGGGGTTAAGCTAATAACAAGGATTAATTCTACCCGCCAGTTAGTCTTGCACCAAAGCAACTTGTAGATGCTAAAAATGTAATCAAAATGCAGGAAATAAACTTGAGACCAACTCCTCTAGGTTTGAGATGAATTTGAGAGCACGAGAGAGTGTGTGAGTGTTGACGGTCGTTATCGATCAGTTTCGACCGTCAATATTATTAAAATAGAGGAGAACTAGTGATGCTTGCAATGCATATATCTGTTAGAATAATAAACTTTCACTAGTATTAGGCATACTAACCTTTTACAGAGAATGGCAATAAAGTAGAGGAGAATCGACATCAACACAGACAACAAATCAATCGGACGATGTCGAGAACCAGACTTATGTATGAATGGGCCAAGAACTTAGAATTGATACGATGAATTGGGCCAAAATTCACAAGTCTGCGAATAGAAGCAACAGAGGAGGCCGCCAGCCGAAATTGGGCTGGATTGGGTCGGCCCCAGGTTCGGCGAAACCAGGGGGTTCGGCCGAGCCCTCCTCAGATCCATCCGATCTAGGGCTTCGCCTGGACGGTGTGGATTAGCCCCCAATGATGGTTGGAGGGTATTTCCGACCATTCCAACCTTCACAACCGTCATTGGGAGGCTATATAAGGAGTTGCCATTCTCACTTCACTCACACACCTCAAGCAATAGATTTCTCATTTCTCTCTAGTTTAGTTTAGTAGTATCTAGCTGGTGGAATATGAATAGAGTAGAAATTAGGAGTCCGAAAGCCTTCGGAAGAGTTCGGGTATGGCTCTAGTAGCTTCTCTCTTCTCTTTTGTATGCTTTGTACTTTTATTAGAATAATCTTCTTTATACATTTATGGTATTGAAATACTTTCCGAGTATATGAGTACCAACATTACATTATGTTCATGTTATGCTGAATATACTGCTAGTTTATCTGGGAGATGCTTTGATGCGGGTATAATGTTTGCTTATGCAATTACTCTATGTCATGACGATGATATTAGTGTAGTATCTGGTAGTTTAGACGTGGTGTCTAGACTACGGGATATCATTATTTCGGGTTATATGCTGCGGATGAGAGGTGGGCCGCTGATGGTGATAGCTCTACGGGTATTCCTCCGCGCGTGTATATAATCCTAAGTTAATTCCCTGGGAAGGGTACTCCTCCGTATTTAGCCCCGGTTGTATGGTCATGACAGGCTGTCGTAAGGAACTCGGCAGTCAGGGGTGGCTTCTTGAAGTACCAAGAGGGCATCCGATAGAGGGTATTAGCTAGTATATCAGTTAACTAGAATGTATGTATACTATGTATAATAGAAGTATAGGAATAGATTTTCTCTTTTCTTTCCACTGAGCTTAGATGATTTATTATGAGAATGAGTAGTTCATGCTTGTGTGTCACTCTACCCTTGGATTATCTTAACCCCTGTTTAGAATATGATTATCACAAGTAATATATAAATTATTAGTCAAGTTCTCTCTACATGATCTTTCCACGGGTTAAAATAAATACGATACCCTTGGAATACTCTCGGGTGAAATGCTACAATGGTATATCCGTGCGCTTGCGGATAAACTCTGTAACCATAATATACCAGAAGTATTTCTGCGCCATTGCTGGGAATTATATTTCTAATAATGTCGTTAAGAAATACCAACAAGCATTTCTGGCGCCGTTGCCGGGGAAGATTCATAATAGAGATTACTTGAACTAATACTCTATATTTACCTCTGTATAATCATATCCTTTGCAGGCTAACATTGGTTGTTTTCACTTTTGTTGTGGAAACAGGATAGTGTATGACTGGTTTCAACCTGCCGGAAAACTTCAAAGAAAATCCAGAAGCTTTCTTCCGGAGCGTCAGGCCGCGAGTCGTTGCTCCGCAGAAAACTCTACCGACAGAAAAACCAGCAGTACCAGCGCCATCGACCTTCAAGACTATGGCTAGCAAGACTCTTCGTGAGTTCGCTACTCCCTCTGCTGACAATGTGGCCATTGGGCCGCAGGTCAACATAGGAGATGTGGATTTCGACTTAAAGTCCAGCCTTATCACAATGGCGCAGGCTAGCCCGTTATGTGGCAGGACTAATGAGGATGCCAATGCTCATCTGCAATAGTTCCTGGAGATCTGTAGCACGTACACCATCAAGGGCGTCAGACCCGACGCCATCAGATTGCGACTATTTCCGTTCTCCCTGCTCGGGAGAGCGAAGCAGTGGTTCTATGTCAACCGTGCTGCTGTCAACACCTGGGACAAATGCTCTACAGCATTTCTCTCAAAATTCTTTCCGATGGGCAAAACCAATGCCCTTCGTGGACGAATTTCAAGTTTCCAGCAAACATGGGACGAGTCCATTCCTGAAGCATGGGAACGACTGCAAGAGTACGAAGCCGCCTGTCCTCATCATGGGATGGACGACTGGCTGATCCTGCAGATTTTCTATAATGGACTCACCCCAATGTCCTGCGATCACCTGGACGCGCAGCTGGAGGAGCCTTCTTCTCTAAAACGGTCCAAGGAGCCGTTGAACTAATAGAGAAGATGGTCTCCAACATGGGTTGGAGCGAGGAACGATTCCAGACCCGTCAGCGAGGCATGCACACCGTTAAGGAGATGGAATTACTTGCTGCCAAGCTGGACCTCCTAATGAAACGCTTGGACGACCACGAGAAACGGCCACAAGGCACCGTCAAGGCATTGGACTCTCACGTCACGTGTGAGGTTTGTGGCGGCACGGGTCATTCTAGGAATGACTGCCCGTAAACCCGTGAGGAGGCGATGTACATGGGCAACAACAATGGGTACCGTCCACAAGGAGGTTAGGGGTGGAACCAACCACGCCCATATTATCAAGGAGGTAACAATAACGGTAACTTCTCTAACCAGCCCTACTTGAAGGATCTCATTTTTATGCAAGCTAAAACCACTGATGCGCTGAGCAAAAAGTTTGCGGCCAATGACAAGGTCCTAGAAAACATTAATGTCAAATTAGATGGCTTTGCTTCTGCCTTTCAAAATCAGCTGAGCTTTAACAAAATGATAGAAACCCAGTTAGCTTAGTTGGCATCTTTAATCCCTGCAAATGAAACGAGGAGTATTCCGGGGCAACCCGACTCCTCCATTGAAAATGTCAAGGCGATCACGACGAGGGGAGGTAAGTCCACTCGTGATCCGCCATATCCTAACCCTGCAGGAACTAATGGGATATCAAAAGAAGCGTCATCTAATGACACGGCTGACAAGGAGGTTCAGCCATAAAAGACAGTGCCGCAGGAGTACTGCGACACATAGTTGCTGCCGTTTCCACAACAGATTTGGAAACCATTAGTAGACGAGCAGTTTGCTCGTTTTGTTGAAGTAATCCAGAAGATCCATATCAACGTGCCGTTGTTGGACGCTATGCAAGTGACGACATATGCCCGTTATCTTAAAGATATACTCAAAAACAAGAGACCACTCCCAACAACAGAGGTGGTCAAGCTGACGGAGCACTGCAGCAACCTGATACTCCACAAGCACCCGAAAAAGAAGAAAGATCCGGGGTGTCCTACGATCACCTGCTCGATTGGGACACAACAATTCGACCAGGCCTTGTGCGACCATGGAGCCAGTGTCAGCGTCATGCCAAAGGACGTCTTTGACAAACTCAACTTCACGGTGGTGGCACCAACACCGATGCGCCTCCAACTGGCTGATTCATCAGTTCGTTACCCGACAGGGATAGCGGAGGATGTGCCAGTCAAGATACGGGATTTCTTCATCCCGGTTGACTTCGTGGTACTAGACATGGACACGGGGAAGGAAACGCCGCTCATCCTAGGGCATCCGTTCCTTAGCACTGCAGGAGCCAACATTGACGTGGGAACGGGGAGTATCCGTTTCCATATCAACGGGAAGGAGGAAAAGTTTGAGTTTCAACCGAGGACGGAAGAATGCTCCATGGTCAGAATAAAGTACGGTCCGAATCCGCAGAATATTCAAGTGGTCGAAGTGGAGCCACCCAAAACGAACAGCCTGGTGAAATTCATCCAGAATTTCCTGGAGAAGGAAAAAACAATGCCCAGGAGCCGTTATTGGAAGACGCCGGTAAAATCCCCAATACCGGCCAAAAAGCTAGAGCAGCCGGCTCAGAAGAAGCCGCCGTCCGCACCAAAATCAAAGAAGGTGTGGAGGGAGAAGCCAAAGATGACCGCTCCATCACCTCCGGAGACAGGTGGAAAATCCGTGAACTAAATCGAAAGGAGGTACGGTCTTGCACGTCGGACCTAAAATTACGCGACCTTTGCCAATAGGTAAATTGGTACGCATCTGCATTTTTACTTTCAACAATTTGAATTTTTGCATCACCACATATTTGAATTTCAAAATTTCATTTAGGATTTTTGAATTTTGAGGAAACTCTTCAAATGAATTTTTAAGAGCAACCCAAAATAAAATTTTCAACGAAAATTCGCTGTGCCACGACCACACTGACCGTTGGAATCAAACGGTCGAAAGTGGGGCCGGTTGGACCCACCAGGTGTTCGCCCGAACACCCTGGTTCGACTGAACTGGCCAGGCCAACGGTCGGCTGCCTCTTCTTTTGAGGTAACGGCTAGTGGGCCCGACAGGTCAGTTTTGACCGTTGTGGGTGCACTACTTAAGCCAACCGGCCGGCAGAGGGAACTCCACCCCATTTCAGCACATTTTCATTCCCTCTCCAAAGTTTGCTCTCAAGCTCATTCAAGCTTTGATAGTTTCCCTAATATTCAAATCACTTAGTTGCATTTATACAAGTTGCTTTGGTGAAACTAACCGGCGGGTGAAGCTCTTGTCATTCCTAACCCCCGCCGAGTTAGTCCGTTCTTGCTTCATTGTGCAGAATGAGGAGGCGACTGTCTCGTCTGTTCAAGGGATCCGGCTCTTCATCAAGTCATCATGACGAGTCTAGTACTCATTCATCTGCTGATGTTTCGATGGAGGATGCCGAAGTTCCGCGATGACTCTTGAACGACACCAACCTCGACCTTGTCAGTGATCGGGAGAGACAAGCCTACTACATGCTGAACGACCGGGAGTATGCTCACACGCAAGAATACTCACCGGAGCTGCTGAAAAAGATAGGTATGGATGTTGAATTTCGTTCTCTTTGGAAAGCGGTTGGTTGGCAGAAATTTGCTGTGGTAGATGAGTCTGGTTCTCATTTGCTTACTTTGCAATTTCTGTGCACTTTGAAAGAAATAGAAGATGGTATTTCTTTTCGCTTTTTCCATAAGGAGTACACACTTACATGGAAATGCTTAAGTACACTTCTTGGTTTTCACGATTCCTGTAAAATCGATCTCCAGAAAGCAATTCCTGGGTTCGAGAAAAATAGGTTTTGGGAAGATATTTCTGGTGCTCCAATTTGCAAGAAACCTAGAATGAATGATATCCATAATCCTACACTTAGACTCATGCATTAATGGATTGCTATGACTTTGTTTCCTAGAGGTGATGTGAGACCCATTAGGGGACATAAATTGATTATCATGTTTGCCATGGTTAGAAAGATCAAAATTGCTCCTGTGAAATGTATGATAAGGCAATGGTTAGAAAAGTATAAAGTTCTCTGCTCCTGTTGAGTGCACTTCTCTGATAGCAAAAGGGCTAGGGGTCGTTAGCGACCAAATTGCTTTTATCTCAGCCGCTCGTCCGCGTATTGATGTGGCTTATCTAGTGCAAGGGCATATTCTGAAACATGGAGTAGATGGATCTTTGGTATACTTTTTCCCCGGTTGTACAAATGAAATCCTATTGCCAAATGCGGGGTATCATTTGTACAACTGCCATTAACTAACCATTCCCCTGCAGACCATAGAGGAATCTCGTGCAGGTGGAACATACAGGGAGACGCACAACATGACAAGGAATGAACGAGAAAGTTCATCATCCTCAACACCCGTGCAGATGTATGAGGCAGGATGGGTACCAACCGGGGATGCTCCTGGATGGACCCAACCTCCACGCCATAGCATCGGAGTCTCAACCTGGACAAGCGCCAGTGAGGACCGGTGGCATGCGCCTCATGATATCCAATGTGGGGACAATCAACCTCCCAGGTCAAGTGGTGTGCCTCCATCTCCAAGTGAATGGTGTTCGAGTTCCTCTCGCTGGGACTTGGTTGAAATCACTAGGAGAATGGACACCCTTGATATGTTGATAGGGGAGATCCAGTACAACCTCATGGAACACGTAGCTCAAACGCAAGAATGACAATAATCTGTGATGCTTAGTTCGCCAACATCATAGACATGATGTAGCAAGAGCACTATGACCTTCAGGCATACTTTCGTTTTCAGGGGTTCAATCCGTATCAAGAACCCTGAGCGAAAGCCAAGCTTGGGAGGAGATATCTCTCCCCCCCCCGAAGGTAACTTGTATCAAATTGCATATTTCCCTTTCCAATTGCATATTTGCTTTCCAATTGCATTTTACTAAACTTGAAAACAACATAAAAATTTGCAAAATAGAAAAATACCAAAAAGATATGATAGGTTTGAGTTATGCTAGGTAAGACAAGCTAGTTCTCTTTGTTGAAATGATGAATAGTTGATCTGATTTATATCTCTGATATATGGGTTCTTGGTAAGTGCTCTCTCAAAGGTTAAATATAAGTAGCCAACAATTATCCGGGAACCTGAGATAATGGGCTGCACTTGCTGATCTAAGTCTGAGTTGTTGCGAGATATGAGATAGTAATATGAGTCGCTATGATCCTGATACTAGTTTGACTTTCATTCCGGATGTTTTGTTTTTCAAAATAATAAAATAGAAAGTTCCTCATTTGATATAAATTCCTACCAGAGCCAAAAATATGCTATCATGATTAAACCATATACATTTTGGTTACTTGTCATTCCATTGAACTTTGTCAAACTCTTGTGACTTGTGTAGATATTTCTCATGCTCTATGATCAAGATCATACACCCACATATATGCTCATGCTAAACTCCTACACTGGGAGCTAAGCAGTATTCCATTCCATTTCCATATTACCACCAAAATAAATTCTCCATGCTTTCATGTGCTTTCTTCTCCTAAAGAAAAGAAAAAAAATCCTTTTGAAAAAAAAAGAGGGAGGGAAAGGCATGGTTATGAGAAATAAAGTTATGCTCCATCAAGCATGAGCATGATATAAACAAAAATGTAGCCATGCCCTCTCCTAAGCAATAAAAGAAGGATTTTTGGGAGAAGAAAGTAAGCACAAAGCAGAAGCATTTTCTTTATTTTTCTTCATATACCATTTCCATCGTATACCACACACATTATGCACGATCTTAATCTTGAGTATGTTTAGTTATCTGCTCTAGTCTATGTTCTTGACTTAGTAATAAATGTGGATACAAGTATGCCATGTTTGATCCCTACAAGCTCCACATATCAAACCTTAGAGTAGGAACAAAAAGGCAACATTTGGTGAGGAATTCATACTGATACACTTGGAGAGACTGAGTGAATCAATTGAGGAATTCGGTTTTCTTTTTCAAAATCATTTGAAAACTTCTGGAATGAGAGTTAAATAAAGATTGGGTGATTGGTACTCTAAATTGTTGTTCTATCTTTCAACCACCCAAGACAAGGAGAGGTAGTGTCTCATGGGAATCAGGGGTAAGGGTAAGCCACCGTGCCAAAGATTATTTAATCTGAGAGAGAGTACATATACCATACACCTGTACCCTAGAGATATGCAGCATAGTAGAAACTCCTGATCACCAACCAAGTCTTTGTTTCCTTTCGTCCTTCACTTGGGACGAGCAAAGGTTCAATCTTGGGGGGTTTTGTTAACGGTCGTTATCGATCAGTTTCGACCGTCAATATTACTAAAATAGAGGAGAACTAGTGATGCTTGCAATGCTTATATCTGTTAGAATAATAAACTTCCACTAGTATTAGGTATACTAACCTTTTGCAGAGAATGACAATAAAGTGGAGGAGAATCGACATCAACACAGACGACAAATCAATCGGATGATGTCGAGAAGCAGACTTATGTATGAATGGGCCAAGAACTCAGAATTGATACGATGAATTGGGCCAAAATTCACAAGTCCGCGAATAGAAGCAACCGAGGAGGCCGCCAGCCGAAATTGGGCTATATAGGGCCGGCCCTAGGTTAGACGTGGTGTCTAGATTACAGGATATCATTATTTGGGGTTATATATTGCGGATGAGAGGTGGGCCGCTGATGGTGACAGCTTAGTACGGGTATTCCTCCGTGCCGGTATATAATCCTAAGTTAATTTCCTGGGGAGGGTATTCCTCCGTATTTAGCCCCGGTTGTATGGTCATGACGGGCTGTCGTAAGGAACTCGGTAGTCAGGGGTGGCTTCTCGAAGTACCAGGAGGGCATCCGATAGAGGGTATTAGCTAGTATATCAGTTAACTAGAATGTATGTATACTATGTATAATAGAAGTATAGGAATAGATTTTCTCTTTTCTTTCCACTGAGCTTAGATGATTTATTATGAGAATGAGTAGTTCATGCTTGTATGTCACTCTACCCTTGGATTATCTTAACCCTTGTTTAGAATATGATTATCACAAGTAATATATAAATTATTAGTCAAGTTCTCTCTACATGATCTTCCCACGGGATAAAATAAATACGATACCCTTGGAATACTCTCGGGTGAAATGCTAGAATGGTATATCCGTGCACTTGCGGATGAACTCTGTAACCATAATATATCAGAAGTATTTCTGCGCCATTGCTGGGAATTATATTTCTAGTAATGTCGTTAAGAAATACCAACAGTGAGAGAGTGAAACTATGTTGAATTTGGGGTGAACTCTCCTCCACTAGCCAATTCCTTTTTATAGAGGCCCCATAACGGCTAGAACTAACATGTGGGACCTACTAGCCGTTGCCCCTGAAAGTGCCACAACTGACCGTTGCCTAGCCGGTTTGGACGAACAAGGCCTGGTGGGCCCAACCGGGCCCACTTTTGGCCGTTGGCTCCCAATGGTAAGTTGAGTGGGAGCCACGTTCAATTTGGCCAAAATTTTATTTTATTTTTGCTCCAAATTTGATTTTTATATTTTTTTCTCAAATTTATTCCTAATACAAAATTTTGAAGAAATAAGCATGTTTTGATGCAAAAGGCAAATATGAGATACATACCAAATTACCTATTGGCAAGGGCAACATCGTTTTTAGTCCGACGAGCAAGACCATACCTCCATCATGTTTAGCTTGATGATGCGGCACCCTGCTCCAGAGGTGAGAGAGCGCGTGTCGATTTCTTCACTTGCTAGTCCTTTTTCGTCTTGGGTGCGTCCTGTGGCTTCTTGGCAGCTGATGTCACAGGCTTTTTAGCTTGCGTTCTTGATGCCACCTTTGGATCCGGACGGTGCCTGCCCATCGCGTCCTTCTCCAGGAAGTTCTTCATGAATGCAATGAGGCTATCCGTCTTTGGGGGTTTAACTTCGACCTCTCGGATATTTTGTGGATTTGGCCCATACTTGATCTTCACCATAGAGCATTGTTCTATTCTTGGCCGGAATTCGAACTTCTCCTCCTTTCCATTGAGGTGGAACCGGATTTCTCCAGCTCCTACATCAATGTTGGCTTCCACGGTGCTTAAGAACGGACGCCCCAAGATGAGCGGCGTCTCCTTGTTAGAGTTTATGTCTAAGACCACAAAGTCCACCAGGATGAAGAAATCCCGAATTTTTACTAGGGCATCCTCAGCAATACCCGCTGGGTAACGGGCCGAGGAATCAGCCAGCTAGAGCCGCATCAGTGTTGGTGCCAACACCGTGAAGTTCAATTTGTCGAAGACATCCTTGGTTATGACACTCATGCTTGCTTCAAGGTTGCACAAGGCCTGGTCGTGGGACACCCCAGAACTTTCTTCTTCTCCGGAAGTTGGAGGAGTATAGCATTGCTACACTCCTCCTTTAGTTTCACCACTTCCGTGGTTGGCATCGGTCGCTTGTTGTTGAGAATGTCCTTTAGATAGCAACCATACGTGGGTACTTGCATCGCATCCAAAATAGGTATGTTGATGTGGATCTTTTGGATCGCTTCAATAAAGCGAGCGAATTGCTCATCAACGGATGGCTTCCGATTATGCTGGGGGAATGGTAGCAGGTTGGTGTCGCAGTACTCCTGCGGTGCAGCCTTCTCCCGCTGAATTGTCTCTTCTTCTCCAGCTGTGTTAGATGGTGAAGCCTCCTTATTGTTCTTTCTTGTTCCTGCAGTGTTAGGATGTGGCGGGTCGTGAGTGGATTTTCCTCCCCTTGTGGTTATCATTAACGTTCTCTAGAGAGGGCTTACGTTGCCCTGGAATCCTACTAGATTCATTAGCAGGGACAAGAGTAGCCAGCCGAGCTAGTTGAGTTTCTAGTATTTTGTTAAAACTTAGCTGGTTTTGAAAAGCAGAGGCAAAGCCATCTAACTTGTTGACGGTCCTTAAATCATAATATCTTATCATCAATACTTGCTTATAACGAAATAAAATATTTGGTATCCAACTTAGTGGTAGGGATTATTACTAATCATTTCCACTAGTGTTGGTGAAATATAAGTATGCAGGTATATTAAGGAGAAAACACGTCCGTCATGCGACAAAATACACCTCCGGACAATCAGGACGCGTTTACATGGATTGGAGGGCCCACATGTCAATCAAAACCACTTAGAATTGGGCCAAATCATAGTACATGATGTTGGGGGCCCATTAAGCAACCTCCCAGGCAAAAGAGAGACCGGGAGGTGGATTTTTTTGTTCGGCCGAACCCGTTCTGAGGCCGTTGATCGCCATCTTCCACGTGTACACTCCTGATTTCTTCCCAATGATGGTTGGAGGGTGTTTTGGACAATTCCCATAGTTGTAACCGTCATATGGAGACTATAAAAGGAGAAGCTCCCTTCACTCCAAAACACAGAACTTTGAGCTAAATTACAAGAGGCTCTATTGTATCTTTTGTATATTAGAAAATAGGAAGAGAGTGAGGGGAAGCTCTGGAGTAGTGCACGGAAGTTTGGTGCTCTCTCCGACTTTTACATCGACGAGTGTAGCTTTCTAGGAGGAATTTTGGAGGAGTACTGAAGCTGTCGGTACATTGCTCCGGGTTCGAAGAAACTTCTTCTATTAAGTAAGCATTCGGGATCTTTTCTTATGTTATTTAATTATTGAGAAAATCCATGAAATGCCATCAACAAACACCCTAATCCTAGAAATGCCATCGACAAGCGCAACTTCCCGAAAATACCATTGTACAAGCATATTTCTTCCAAAAATGCCATCACCATCAACATCCCGTCGATTCCACACCGTTACAACCGTTATGTTTTTTTATAAAGACCAAATTGCCCTCACTCACAAATATACATACCCAGTATTTCACGGTAAAAGGGAAAAGAGAGATGAAATGGTGAAAATCCCTAACACTAGACCCGATCCAGGCGGCTCTCCCGGCGACGGTGCGCCTTTCTTGGTCGGCGACTGCTGCGAGACAGCGGTCCACGGCGGTGGCGCTGCTATGCCCGGTGGGGCGTGGTGGTCCAAGGCGGTGGCATGGGGCTTGGCTTGGAGGTCGCAGGCGGTGTCGGCTGTGATGCGGGGCGCGGAGAGGAGGTTACATGCGCCGGCGAGGAGGAGGCCGCAAGCGCCGGCGAGGAGGGGCCCGCAGGCGTGCACCGGTCTTCGCCGCCGCTTCGGCGTCATCGTCGCCCGGCTGAACCCGTCCGCCCCGAGCCAAGGCACTGCGCCGTGAAGGTCGCCTCGTCCCCCTTTGCAAAACACCCCAAGAACTACCAAGATCGTTGGAGCAAGCTGGGAGATCGACTCCGTCTTCCCCAACTCCGGCCGCCGAGCACCACCACCAAATCCTCCTTCTTCGGTGAGCCACCATCCGATTCCCCGTGCAGGTGTCATCCCTAGGACCTCAGAAGCTTCACATGCACATCCATTTTGTAGCTGGGAGGCTGAGTGAAGCCGGCGTCGTCATCGTGTTGTTTCCGCTGCCGCCGCCGTGTCCTTCCATTGCCATGACCTTGCCGGAGCTCCTCCTGCGACCTCCTCTCCGCGGCGCGCCGTGTGCCACCGCCGCTGTGGACCACTACGCTGCCGCCGTGTCCCACCGGCATAGCGGCACCACCGCCGTGGATCGCCGCCTTATCACCACCGGGAATTTCGTTTCATCTCTCTTTTTCTTTGACAGTGAAAACTAGGTATATTTTGCACTAAGGGCAGAATGGTCATTATCAAAAAAAATAATGGCTGCAACGGTGTGGAGTTGATGGTGATGGCATTTTTGGGAGAAAGAGGCTTGTGAAATGGCATTTTTAGGAAGTTGATTTTGTCGATGGCATTTCTGTGATTAGGGTGCTTGTTGATGGCATTTCATTGATTTTCTCTTAATTATTTAGTCTAAGTAAGATTGATTTCCATCTTTGCAGGTTCATTATTCAGTATTCGTACTAAGTGCTCTAGTACTAGGACTCTGGATAAAGAAGGAAGTTCCTGCGCAAGAATTAAAGTAGTAAATAATAACTTAGGCATGGTGTCTATGTTAGAGATTACCTTTGTTTGTTGTGTATCCCATGGATTTGTCAGAGGTAGATGGCAGGTGGTGATAGCCCTTTATCCCATCCTACTAATCCTCCACGTTCGGGTACATCATAGAGCTACAGCCGAAACCACGCTAGTAGACCAGCAGGGGTCGGTTCCCAAAGCAACAGATAGGAAATTAACTTTTCTTAGAGTAGATAATTAAAACACATAGAAAGTCCTCTCTAGCCTAGCTAGCCTACCAATAGTTGTTGCCCTTGGATAGTCTTAGCCTTAGGTAGATTACACACGTTCCCTGAGTTCGATATCCTTTTGTGGTCACCCGAAGGTAAAGTGCTGCAGCGGTATTCCGTGCGCCCGCGGATTAATCTGTGGTCGTAAGAATTACCAATAGTGCTCTTGGAAATGGAGGAGGTGAAGTCCATTTACAGGTTACCATTGACGGTTGTGACGGTTGGAATTGTTGGAAAATGCCTCGCAACTGTCATTGCAAATTGATCACGAGCGTCCACGTGGAAGGAGAGGATCAACGACACAGCTGGGGGTTCGGCTGAACACAGGGTTCGGTCGAACCCTGGGCTGAACCATTTGGCATGTGTCTTCTCTGGTGCATCGGTCGATGGATCCTAAGTCTAGTGGCACAGTGGTTGGCCCTATTTTCATGTATTCTATTGGATTTATAAGCCCATCCATCCATAAGTTTGCCACTTCTCGGACTTCGATTGATTGTTCGGTTATTTTCCATCGTTTCACCTCCATTTATGTGGAGATCAGTGTATTGAAATAAAATTCGAAGTACAAGTGGACATAGTGTTGACGCAAAAAACATACACTGGCCTGGGAGATCTGCTTAGCTCCAGTGCAGGTCCAAAGGTTGATGATGTGCGGGCGTGCCAGTCAGTTTGATCCTGCAACTGATAAGATATGTAAACAGCATATCAAATAGCCGATCGGCTGACAAGCCGATGGAGTAGTTCCAGCCGATGCCGATACCAGCCGAGAGTGATAGGGTTCTGTGCTATCGGCTATATGTCCAATGTAGATAATGATATAAAGACAATCGGCTGATGATAATCAATATAATCCAATAGAAACCAATCGGCTAGCAATGATATGATAGAATAAGCACTGATCTGAAGGTTAAAGCATATACATCGGCTGGAGGTTCGATGTCATGAAATCCACAAGATTAGATTAAACAATGAAACCTTTATTGCGATCGGCTAAATCCAAGTTATATGTAATCTTTGTAAGCCGATGCAACGTCCAGATAACTTATCAGCTAGCACCCTGTTAAAACATTAGCATGAACCTATCGGCTTAACAAGACTTATATTATCAACAACTATCTAGTATGTCGAACCTAACCGATGCAGCACGAGATTGTATATGATAATCTAATACTCGAGCCGATAGAACTGTCTAACATGACGGATATAACAAATCTAATTATAACAGCATTGTGATTGTAGAGATATATCGGCTAAGGCAGAAGATTGGACCTAACCGAGACAGTCCCAACTAAATCGATGCGTCTCTAAACACAATGCAACTAGAGATAGAATTGAGATATCAGGTAGGCATATGTAACAACCAAACCAGAGCGATCCAAGAGATCGAAGCGATGCAGCCTTGAACAACACCAACGTAGCCAGTAGATTCACCAGGGCCGGCGGAACGTAGGACTTACTCCTTCGCCGGAGATCGAACTGAACCGATGTAGCCCTGTGTCAGGTGCCAAATTCCGCCGGTTGATATGTAAAAACCTCGGGAAAGAGGGTGGCGATGCGCCGAGAGTAGTATTATTGATCAAGAGATAATTTACAATAACACCGGGTGTACATATTTATACCCATGGGTAGATACTAGTCCTTGTAGAACGAGAAAGAAACTTTACTAGAGATAAAAGGAAAACCTAAAGTCTTTATCAGACGCTAAACACACCTTCCTAAAGATAAAAGGAAACTAACAAATACTGCCTAATTAATAGATAAACTGCCATGTCACATCCTCCTTGAACTCGGACGCTTCTAGATAAGTGTTGGTATTTCATAACGACATTACTAGAAATATAATTCCCAGCAATGGCGCAGAAATACTTCTGGTATATTATGGTTACAGAGTTCATCCGCAAGCACACGGATAAACCATTGTAGCATTTCACCCGAGAGTATTCCAAGGGTATCGTATTTATTTTATCCCGTGGGAAGATCATGTAGAGAGAACTCAAGTAATAATTTATATATTACTTGTGATAATCATATTCTAAGCAGGGGTTAACATAATCCAAGGGTAGAATGACAGACATGCACTAACTACTCATTCTCATAATATATTATCTAAGCTAAGTGGATAGAAAAGAGAAATATAATCTATTCCTATACTTCTAATATACATAGTATACATATATTCTAGTTAACTGATATACTACCTAATACCCTCTATCCGATGCCCTCCTGGTACTTCAAGAAGCCACCCCTGACTGTCGAGTTCCTTACGACAGCCCGCCATGACCATACAACCGGGGCTAAATACGGAGGAATACCCTCCCTAAGAAATTAACTTAGGATTATATACCAGCGCGGAAGAATACCCGTACTGAGCTGTCACCATCAGCGGCCCACCTCTCATCCGCAATATATAACCCCAAATAATGATATCCCAAAATCTAGACACCACGTCTAAACTACCAGATGCTACTCTAATATCATCGTCATGACATAGAGTAATTGCATAAGCAAACATCATACCCGCACCAAAGCATCTCCCAGATAAGCTAGCCGCATATTCAGTATAACATGAACATAATGTAAAGTAGGTACTCAAATTCTCGAAAAGTATTCCAATACCATAAATGTATAAAGAAGAGTATTCTAATAAAAGTACAAAGCTTACAAAAGAGGAAAGGAAAGCTACTAGAGCCATACCCGAACTCTTCCGAAGGCTGCCGGACTCCTGATTTCTACTCTATTCCTATTCCACCAGCTAGATACTACTAAAGTAAACTTGAGAGAAATGAGAGAGCTTTTACTTGAGGTGTGTGAGTGAAGTGAGAAGGTGAGGGGTTTATATAACCTCCCAATGACGGTTGTGACGGTTGGAATGATCGGAAATACCCTCCAATCGTCATTGGGAGCTAATCCACACTGTCCAGAAAAAACCCAGCATCCAGCGGCGATGAGGGAGGCTCGGCCGAACCTGGGGCCAGCCCAACCAGCCCATGCTTTGGCTGGCGGCCTCCTCTGTTGTTCTCTTCCGTAGACTTGTGAATTTTGGCCCTGTATGCCATGTCAATTCTGAGTTCTTGGCCCATTCATACATAAGTGTGGTTCTCGACACCGTCCGATTGATTTATCGTCTGTGTTGATGTCGATTCTCCTCCACTTTAGTGTCATTCTCTGCAAAAGGTTAGTAAACCTAATACTAGTGGAATATTATTATTCTAACAGATATATGCATTGCAAGCATTACTAGTTCTCCTTTATTTTGGTAATATTGACAGTCGAAACTGATCGATAACGACCGTTAACAAAACCCCCCAAGCTTAAATCTTTGCTCGTTCCGAGTGAAGGATAAAAGGAATCAAAGACTTGGTTGTTGATCAGGAGTTGCTACTATGCTGCATATCTCAAAGTTACAGGTGCAAGGTGTACTCTCTCTCCAACTTGACTCATTAGTAGCAAACAACAGTATTACATACGTATAGTATCCATCTAGAAGCCATAATCATGAAATAATTATCCGAACAAACAACCCGAAACCGAAACCGACACAGAGTCGGCCAGTCAGACCGCGGGCTGGCCGGTTTGACCGCGCGCATACCGCCGATCTGACCGGCTACTAGAGCCCGGTGTGACCGGTCACATAAAATGATAGCACCTGTAATTCACCTGTAAGTCCAATCATCTCCAAAACCACTTCGTGAATAAATTCCAAATATCAAAACCAATAATCTCCAATGCCCAATTGTTCATCACACAATAATAATCAAAAACACCTTTGATTTTACAATCTCCCCCTTGATGAACACATTGGCAAACCCATTAAAAATGTTTTGGTGTTTGGAAAAATAAAAACAAAAGTGGTAAAAAGCACACCAATTGAACCAAAAACAACATGCTCTTCTCAACATCTCCGAAAAAATTTTCATATTCATATTACTTCTCCCCCTTTTGACAATGATTTCATCAAGCATAGGAATTATGTTCATTAATGTTTAAGAGCTTAGCATACATATAGCATTTCAAGTCATGTGTTGCAATAAAAAGAAGATAAACCCATCTATAATATAACAAGCATGCATTAGAGTATAACCATGAACCAAAGATTTTACAATTAAGTTTGAATCAACAATCAAAATTCATGATTTCATACGATTTATAATGCAACATCTTAACAAGCACATAGGTTGAAGAATAAACACTAATCACATATACCTATTGCATTTATCACTCTTTCTCAAATAACCTTTAGCACAAAATAACCAAGAGAAATTTTTTTATAACTTTGTCTTTTCTTGAGCCTTTTTGCTCATATGTTTCTCTTTTATTCCGCGTACGTCCCTATCGTCAAGACTGTTTCCAGGGATTCAGCACCCATTATTTTGCTCACATCGAATACGTCCTTGACGTCAAGACTGTTTCCAAGGATTCGGTATTCATTTTTGTCATATTTTTATTCTCTTTTTCACAATGAGCAATTTAAGCTATTTGAGGAATAACAAGTCAATAAAGCATATATATAAAGCATTTAGAAATCAAACCATATGCTAGCATCAACATTGCATATTTGTTTATTTCAAGTATAGAATTTAAGTGTCATGCATCATCTCCCTTAAAAGCAAAATCTAAATCTCATGAAAAGACTAGAATACATACAAGCTATGCTAGAGATAAATACAAGTATTGCTAGCATGAACAAGAAAATACCATATGTATAAACATAGCTCTCTTTTATCAATTTTTCTCATTGTCATATTTTTGCTTGATAAAACCATGAGGTACAAACTCCCCCTCAAACCATGCCAAAAGGATGAATTATGCCCAATTCACCATGAAGAAAAGCAAAGCGATTAGAATCCAAAGGTTTAGTGAAAATATCAGCAAGTTGGAACTTTGTGTCCAAAAACTGCAATTCAACATCTCCCTTCTCAACATGATCCCTCAAAAAGTGAAAACGAATATCAATGTGCTTTGTGCGTGAGTGTTGAACAGGATTCTTAGCAATGTTAATAGCACTAGTATTATCACAAAAGAGAAGTACTTTCTCAAAAGTAAGACCATAATCTTTCAAAGTAGATAAAAGCCAAAGAATCTGTAAACAACAACTAGCAGCAGAAACATATTCAGATTCAGCAGTTGATTGAGTAACACTAGATTGTTTCCTAGAAGACCATGCAATCAATGATGTACCAAGAAAATGACATGTTCCACTAGTATTTTTCCTATCAATTCTACAACCCCCAAAATCAGCATCAGAATATCCACTTAAGCATATAGAAGATGAAGTAGAATACCAAATTCCAAACTCAAGTGTATGATTCAAATACCTCATTATTCGCTTGACCGCTTGACGATGTGAAGCACGAGGAGAAGCTTGAAAGCGTGCACAGAAACACACAGCAAATTGTATGTCTGGCCTAGAAGCAGTTAGATACAACAAAGATCCAATCATACTTCTATATTCCTTTTGATCAACAGCTACACCATCTTCATCAGGATCCAACACAGCTGTAGAACCAATTGGTGTTGAAATTGGCTTGCAATTCTCCATCTTGAATCGTCTCAAAAGATCCTTCGTATACTTCGTTTGATGCACAAAACTACCTTGAGGTGTTTGCTTAATTTGCAATCCCAAAAAGTATGATAACTCACCCATCATGCTCATCTCAAATTCCCTGCGTATAGTCTCAGCAAACTCTACAACCAAAGCGTGAGTCGAACAACCAAAGATGATATCATCCACATAAATCTGAACGAATAGTTGATTATCACCATGCTAAAGAACAAAAAGGGTTTTGTCAACCTTTCCCATTGTAAAACCTTTCGCAAGCAAAAAGTTCTTAAGCCTATCATACCATTCCCTAGGAGCTTATTTCAAACCATACAAAGCTTTAGACAACTTAAAAACATGGTTGGGAAAATCAGGATTTTCAAGACCAGGTAGTTGTTTGACATAAACTTCCTCTTGTATAAAACCATTTAGAAAAGCACTTTTTACATCCATTTGATACAATTTAAAACCTTTTGAAGCAGCAAAAGCCAACAAAAGTCTAATTGCCTCAATTCTAGCAACAGGAGCAAAAGTTTTATCAAAATCCAAACCCTCCACCTGAGTAAAACCTTGAGCAACAAGTCTAGTTTTAATTCTCACAATCAAACCATCCTCATTTTGTTTATTTTTGAAAACCCACTTGGTTCCAAAAATATTATGTCCAGAAGGTGGTTCAACTAAAGTCCAAACTTTGTTTCTCTCAAAATTTTCAAGTTCTTCATGCATGGTGTTAATCCACGATTCACCAGTTAATGCATGTGACACATCTTTGGGTTCAAAAGAAGCAACAAATGCAGAATTTGCACAAACATCACGAGTCGTTACCTTAGACCTTGTAGTCCGCTCACCTAGATTACCAATTATTTGTTCCGGCGGATGTCATCGTAGAATGTGCAAAGGAGCAGCGACTTCTGAAGTTGATCCATGTTCTGTATCAGTACTGGTCGAAGTAATAATCTCTGGAGGACCATCTCGATCAACATCAACAGTACCCGATCCCGACGACCCTGGCCGGTCTGACCGCTCTTCTTGAGGCGGTCTGACCGGAGGTGTGCCGGCGGTCTGACCAGCCTGGCGCTCGGTCTGATCGGTCGAGCCGACCTCGTCGTCGTCGTTGTCATCGCTCTCGTCTTCGAAAATACGACCATCCTCCCCCTGAACCTTTGACAGTGTACCTGCAATATCGGGTCTAGTACCTGGACTAGCCTCATCAAAAGAAACTTCGCAAGTCTCAACGATTTTGTTAGCCACGAGTATGTGCGAGGTAACCAAGAAACAATCCATCGGTAGAATGTGCCTTAAACTTATCCAAATTTCCAGATTTCAAGACAAATCATTTGCAACCAAAAACACGCAAATGTGAAACTTTGGGTTGATGTCCAAATCGAAGTTCATAAGAAGTTTTTCCAAGTTTAGATCTCAAGAAAACCCGATTTGAAATATAACAAGCAGTGTTAATAGCCTCAGCCCAAAATTTTCTAGGAGTTTTATATTCATCCAACATCGTTCTAGCCATCTCAACCAAAACACGATTTTTCCTTTCAACCACACCATTTTGTCGAGGAACACGAGGAGAAGAGAATTCATGTTCAAGACCTCTTTCGTTGCAAAATTGTTCAAAAGAAGCATTTTTAAACTCACCACTATTATCACTTCGAATTCTTTTCAAAGAACCAGGAAATTCAAGATTCAATCGAAGAAACAAACCACGAAAGTGTTGAAAAGCTTCGTCCTTAGTTGCCATAAAGAAAACCCAAGAATATCGAGAAAAATGGACAACAATAACCAACACATACCACTTTCCTCCAACAGATTGCACTCTAGCTGGACCAACAGTGTCCATATGTAATAGCTGTCCCAGTGCATCCGTCATCACAGAAACAATAGGAGGATGTGAAGTAGAAACCATCTTAGCATGATGACACGGTGTACAAACCAAATCAAGATCTTTCTTAAGTTTAGGCAAACCACGAACAAGATCCAAACCACTTAACCTAGTGAGATGATCAAAACCAACATGTCCAAGTCTACTATGCCAAAACATCACATCTTTATCAAACATAGCAACCAAACATGTTATCATAGGTGAAACAGGATTTTCAAAATCAGCTTTAAACACTCTTCCACAGCGAGAAATATTCAACACAGAATCCCCACAAGAATCAAAAACTTTACTTCTAGTTTTCTTAAAGTGAACCTCAAAATTTTTATCAACAATTTGTGAAACCGAAAGCAAATTGTACTTTAAGTCTTCAACCAAAGCTACATTCTTCAATTCAAAATTTTCATTTACCTTAACCAAACCTGTAGCGAGAACGGCACTTGTAGAAGCATCACCAAAGATAATCGATTCAGTCTTGGATGCCTTTTTGAGGGAGGAGAACCAATTTTTATCACCGGTCATGTGCCGCGAACAACCGGAATCCACGATCCACATGTTCTCCTTCCTTGCCACCAAAGCCTACCCACAAGCAGAAGTCGAAGCCTCAATACTGGGGTTAGAAGATAATAAAAATTTAGGAATCCAGTACTGAGACACACGACCAGAAGATCCAACAGGCATATATCCACGTGCAAAATCAATTTTAGAATTTTCAGAAAAATTTCTCCGAGGCCGGTCTGACCGAGATACAGTGGCCGGTCTGACCGGGGGCCGGTCTGACTGCCTCTGTACCGCCGGTCTGACCGGTGCCCGGTTTAACCGACGCTCAGTGGCCGGTCTGACCGGTCGCCGGTCTGACCGCGGGACCCACTGCGGTCTTACCGGTTTCCTTGAGGGAAAACTAGATTTTTGCCACCTTGATTTTGCAAAAGCAATCTCTCTCTCCTTTTTCTGTTTATGAGCTAATCTGAAACAAAAACCAACAATATGTCCATCTTTTCCACAAAAAGAACAAGTATATTTTTCACGATGATTAGACACATTGGTAGAATTAGAAGACTTAGCAACACAAGCAACAACAGGAGATTTTGCATGCACAACATTAGATTTTGAAGAAGATGCAGTCAAAGTAGACATGATACCAGCAGACTTAAACACAGTTTTGTTAGTATCAGGTTTAACCAAAATCTCACCACTTCTAGCACCAGCACCCAACACAACAGGTGGATGTCAAGAATTATGAGCATAAGGATTAAAACCTAAACCACGATTATTTGTGCTAACCCTAGATTGATCTAAAATCATGTTGAGGTTCTTTTTACCATCAGAAAATCTTAGCAAAGATTTTTTCAAATAAGAAACCTCTTCTTCCAAATTCGCCCAATTTTCACAATCTACCATGACACCTTTGCTTTTACAACATTTAGGGCAAGAAAGCACTTCATTGTTTTTCACAACATCTTCCATGAACTCAACACGACCTAAAGCATCTTTCAATTTCAACTTATTCAAATTACATGTTGAGCAATCCAAAACATCATGAGGTTGTTTTAACTTCTTAGCAGAAATCATGTTAAACATCAAACTAGTATGAAAAGCAATTTGATATTTTTGCAACAACTTTTTAGTTAAAAACAACTCATCCAAAGTGCGTGTGTACAAAGCAAAACTACAAGCAAGAGAAGATCTATTTTTCAAATCATGTGCAGCATTAACATCTCTAATTTTTGAAATCTCATTCATTAAAACCTCACAATTTGAGCAATCATCATCATTAGGAATAAGAGATTTTAACCTATCAATTTCAGATTTAAGAGATTCAATGATAAATTCTTGTTTTCTATACATCTTCTTACACTTCTTATTTTTTGCACTCAAAATATTAATAGCTTCCTCAAAAGCACTTACCTCATCATCTTCATACTCTGTATCCGATTCACCACGCGCCATGAAGAAAACACCGGAGATGTTCTTTCCCTTGTCATCATCTCCACTCTCACCATCTACATCACTTAGTGGTTCGAAGGCGGCACAAACTTGTTGAAAAACCTTCCTGAGATTCTCCAGCTTCCTCCCTTGGGAAGAACCCTCCTCCTCGATCTGTTCGAGTTGATCATCGGTTGTGGCATTAAAAACAGCAAGAAAAGAAGGCTTAGATGAAGAAGTATCAATATCCAAAGAAGAAGAAGAAGAAACCAAAGCACTCGACTTAGAATCAACTTTTCGTGAAAGAACATTCATCTCATGTGTTTTCAATTTTGTGTAAAGTGAATCTAAAGTCAAAGTAGTCATATCAACCGACTCCTGAATAGATGTAACTTTCATCTCCCAAATAGACATGTCAAGACCATTCAAAAAGTGACGAGAAATCTCGGATTGTGGATAATTAGCATCATAAGAAGAATCAACAGATCTAAGATCACTCAAAATTTTATTAAACCTAGAAAGATAGTTATCCAAAACTTCTCCAGGTTTCATCTCAAATTTAATGTACTCCTTTTTGAAAATATCACGACAAAGTTCTGTAATGTTATTTGTTCCTTGATGAAAGTTACTCAAAGCATTCCCAATTTCATGTGCAATTCGAAAATGCACAACACGATCATAATCCGAACGAGAAATACTACTCAAAAGAATGTTGCGAGCTTTGCAATTTTGTTCAAAAGAAGTTTTTTCAGCAACAGTATTAATAGCTTCAGGAATCACACAAGGATGAAAAACTTTTCTCCAAATATCATAATCTTCAGTCATAATGTAAGATTGCATCCTACTACAACAATGAGAAAAATCCGTTCCATCGAAAACATGAGGCTTAGTTGAAAACCTAACAGGAGTAGCCATGGCAAAAACTCTAGATCTATAAAAATCCAAAGAAGAAAACAAGACTCTGATACCACTTGTAGGATCGAATCACAATAACTAAGCCAACCGGGGGGGGGGTGTGAATGGTTGGTATACCCAAAAACCAAAAAGTTTTAGCGGAAATAAAAGTTGCCCTCGAAATCGATGGATCGCGGTTTGACCGAAGATGTTGCGCCGGTCTGACCGCCTGATGAACGTCGGTCTGACCGATGTAGATCGATCGGTCGAACCGCCAAAGTCGCCTGCCGCACCTGCCGCCGCCGACGGTCTGACCGCCCTTACGCCGCCGGTCTGACCGTCGGTGTGTCGCCGGTTAGACCGCCGAAACCGGGTAAACACAAATCGAAGAACTCTTAAAGTGGATGACGACTTTGTTGATTCTCTCTGTGTTTACAAAGTGCACCAACATCACTCCTTACAAAAATTTCGACTAAACTCGAAACCCAAACTCAAACAAACAACCCAAAACCGAAACCGACATAGAGTCGGCCGGTCAGACCGCGGGCTGGCCGGTCTGACCGCGCGCATACCGCCGGTCTGACCGGTCACATAAAATGACAGCACCTGTAATTCACCTGTAAGTCCAATCATCTCCAAAACCACTTCGTGAATAAATTCCAAATATCAAAACCAATAATCTTCAATGCCCAATTGTTCATCACAGAATAATAATCAAAAACACCTTTGATTTTACAATTGGAAAGCAAATATGCAATTGGAAAGGGAAATATACAATGTGATACAAGTTACCTCAGTAGGGGTTGCGATGTCTCCCCCCTCCCTCCCCGCCCCCCCCCCCCCCCCCCCGAAGCTTGTATTTCGCTCAGGGTCGTTGATGTGGATTGAACCCCTGAAAATAGAAGTACGCCTGAAGGTCATCGTGCTTTTGCTGCATCATGTTGTTGATGTTGGCACATCAAGGGTGTCCATTCTCCCAGTGATTTCACCCAAGTCCCAACGAGAGGAACTTGAGCGACATTCACTTGGAGATGGAGGCACACCACTTGATCCGGGAGGTTGATTGTCCCCCATTGGATGTCATGAGGCGCATGCCACCGGTCCTCACTAGCGCCTGTCCAGGTTGAGACTTCGATGCTATGGCGTGGAGCTTGAGTCCATCCGGGCATCCCCAGTTGGTGCCCAACCTACCTCATACATCTGCGTGGGTGTCGAGGATAATGAACTCTCTCGTTCGTTCCTTGTCATGTTGCATGTCTCTCTGTATGTTCCACCTACACGAGATTCTTCTATGGTCTGCAGGGGAATGATTAGTTCATGGCAGTTGTACAAATGATACCCCGCATTTGGCAACGGGATTTCATTTGTACAACCGGGGAAAAAGTATATCAAATACCCATCTACTCCATGTTTCAGAATATGTCCTTGCACTAGATAAGCATCATCAACAAGTGGACGAGCGGCTGAGATAAAAGCAATTTGGTCGCTAACGACCCCTAGCCCTTTTGCTATCCGAGACCCCTAGCCCTTTTGCTATCCGAGTAATCGCAGAAGTGCACTCAACAGGAGCAGAGAACTTTATACTTTCTAAACATTGCCTTATTATACATTTCACAGGAGCAATTTTGATTTTTCTAACCATGGCAAATATGATTATTAATTCATCTCCCCTAATGGGTCTCAGATCACCTCTAGGAAACAAAGTCATAGCAATCCATTTGTGCATGAGCCTAAGTGTAGGATTATGGATATCATTCGTCCTAGCTTTCTTGCAAATTGGAGCACCAGAAATGTCTTCCCAAAACCTATTTTTCTCGAACCCAAAAATTCCTTTCTAGAGATCGATTTTACAGGAATCGTGAAAACCAAGAAGTATACTTAAGCCTTTCCATGTAAGTGTGTACTCCTCACGGAAAAAGCGAAAGGAAATACCATCTTCTATTTCTTTCAAAGTGCATAGAAAATGCAAAGTAAGCAAAAGAGAACCAGGCTCATCTACCACAGCAAATCTCTGCCAACCAACAGCTTTCCAAATAGAACAAAATTCAACATCCATACCTATCTTTTTCAACAGCTCTGGTGAATATTCTCGCGTGTGAGCATACTCCCGGTCGCTCAGCATGTTGTAGGCTTGTCTCTCCCGATCACTGACAACATCGAAGTCGTGTCGTTCACGAGTCGTCGCAGAGCTTCAGCGTCTTCCATCAAGACATCAGCTGATGAACGAGTACTAGACTCGTCATGATGACTTGATGAAGAGCCGGACCCCTTGAACAGACGAGATAATCGCCTCCTCATTCTGCACAATGGAGCAAAAATGGACTAACTCGGCGGGGGTTAGAAATAACAGAAGTTTCACCCGCCGGTTAGTTTCACCAAAGCAACTTGTATATATGCAACTAAATATTCGAATTTGAGGGAAACTATCAAAGCTTGAATGAACTTGAGAGCAAACTTTGGAGAGGGAATAAAAATGTGTTGAAATGGGGAGGAATTCCCTCTCTCGGCCGGCTGGCTTTTATAGGGTATCCACAATGGTCAGAAATGACATGTGGGACCCACTAGCCGTTACCTCAAAAAGAGAGGCAGCCGACCGTTGGCCAGGCCGGTTCGGTCGAACCAGTGGGTTCGGCCGAACCCCTGGTAGGCCCGACCGGCCCCACATTTTACCGTTGGACTTCAACGGTCAGTGTGGTCGTGGCACAGCAAATTTTGATTGAAAATTTTATTTTGGTTTGCTCTGAAAAATTCATTTGAAGAATTTCCTCAAAATTCAAAAATCCTAAATGCAATTTTGAAATTCAAACATGTGGTGATGCAAAAATTCAAATTGTTGAAAGCAAATATGCGGATACATACCAATTTACCTGTTGGCGAAAGTCGCGTCATTTAGAGTCTGACGTGCAAGACTATACCTCCTTCCGATTTAGTTCATAGATTTTCTACCCGTCTCCGGAGGTGATGGAGCGGGCGTCTTTGGCGTCTCTCTCCACGCCTTCTTTGATTTTGGTGCGGACGGCGGTTTCTTCTGAGCCGGCTGCTCTATCTTTTTGGCCGGTATTGGGAATTTTACAGGCGTCTTCCAATAACGGTTCCTAGGCATCATTGTTTCCTTCTCCTGGAAATTCTGCATGAATTTCCCTAGGATGTCCGTTTTGGGTGGCTCCACTTCGACCACTTGAATATACTGTTGATTCGGCCCGTACTTTATTCTGACCATCGAGCATTGTTCCGTGCTCGGTTGAAACTCAAACTTTTCCTCCTTCCCGTTGATATGAAAACGGATACTCCCCATTTCCACGTCAATGTTGGCTCCTGCGGTGCTAAGGAACGGACGCCCCAGGATGAGCGGTGTTTCCTTCCCTGTGTCCATGTCTAGCACCACAAAATAAACCGGGATGAAGAAATCCCATGTCTTGACTGGCACATCCTCTGCTATCCCTGCCGGGTAACGGACTAATGAATCAGCCAGTTGAAGGCGCATCGGTGTTGGTGCTAGCACCGCGAAGTTGAGTTTGTCGAAGACGTCTTTTGCCATGACGCTGACACTGGCTCCAAGGTCGCACAAGGCCTGTTCGAATTATTGTGCCCCGATCGAGCAGGTGATCGTAGGACACCCCGGATCTCTCTTCTTTTCCGGGAGCTTGTGAAGTATCAGGTTGCTGCAGTGCTCTGTCAGCTTGACCACCTCCGTTGTTGGGAGCGGTCTCTTGTTGTTGAGTATATCTTTGAGATAATGGGCGTATGACGGCACTTGCATAGCGTCCAACAACGGCACGTTGATATGGATCTTCTAGATTACTTCAACAAAACGATCAAATTGCCCGTCTACTGACCGTTTCCTAATTCATTGAGGAAACGGCAGCAACTGTGTGTCGCAGTACGCCTGCGGCACGGTCTTGTCTGGCTGAACCTCCTTGTCAGCCGTGTCATTAAATGGCACTTCTTTTGATAACCCATTAGTTCCTGCAGGGTTAGGGTATGGCGGATCACGAGTGGACTTACCTCCCCTCGTCGTGATCGCCTTGACATTTTCAATGGAGGAGTCGGGTTGCCCCGGAATCCTCCCAGTTTCATTTGCAGGGACTAAAGATGCTTACTGAGTTAACTGGGTTTCTGTCATTTTGTTAAAGCTCAGTTGATTTTGAAAAGCAGAAGCAAAGCCATCTAATTTGACATTAATGTTTTCTAGGACCTTATCATTGGCCGCAAGCTTTTTGCTTAATGCATCAGTGGTTTTAGCTTGCGCAAAAATGAGATCCTTCAAGGAGGGCTGGTTAGAGAAGTTACCGTTATTGTTACCTCCTTGATAATATGGGAGTGGTTAGTTCCACCCCTGACTTCTTTGTGGACGGTACTCGTTGTTGTTGCCCATGTACATCGCCTCCTCACGAGTTTCCGAGCAGTCATTCCCAGAATGACCCGTGCCGCCGCAGACCTCATACGTGATGTGAGAGTCCAAGGTCTTGATGGTGCCTTGTGGCCGTTTCTCGTGGTCGTCCAAGCGTTTCATGAGGAGGTCTAGCTTGGCAGCAAGTAACTCCGTCTCCTTAACGGTGTGCATGCCTCGCTGACGGGTCTAGAGTCGTTCCTCGCTCCAACCCATATTGGAGACCATCTTCTCTATTAGTTCAACGGCTCCTTGAACCGTTTTAAAGAAGAAGGCTCCTCCAGCTGCCACGTCCAGGTGATCGCGAGACATTGGGGTGAGTCCATTGTAAAAATTCTGCAGAATCAGCCAGTCGTCCAACCCATGATGAGGACAAGCGGCCACGTACTCCTGCAGTCGTTCCCATGCTTCCGGAATAGACTCATCCCTTGTCTGCTTGAAACTAGAAACTAATAATTTATATATTACTTGTGATAATCATATTCTAAGCAGGGGTTAAGATAATCCAAGGGTAGAATGACACACAAGCACTAACTACTCATTCTCATAATATATTATCTAAGCTAAATGGATAGAAAAGAGAAAGATAATATATTCCTATACTTCTAATATACATAGTATACATACATTCTAGTTAACTGATATACTAGCTAAAAACCTCTATCCGATGCCCTCCTAGTACTTCGAGAAGCCACCCCTGACTGCCGAATTCCTTACGACAGCCCGTCATGACCATACAACCGGGGCTAAACACGGAGGAATACCCTTCCTAGGAAATTAACTTAGGATTATATACCGGCGCGGAGGAATACCCCTACTGAGCTGTCACCATCAGCGGCCCACCTCTTATCTGCAATATATAACCCCAAATAATGCCCGTAATCTAGACACCACGTCTAAACTACCAGATACTACTCTAATATCATCGTCATGACATAGAGTAATTGCATAAGCAAACATCATACCCGCACCAAAGCATCTCCCAGATAAGCTAGCCGTATATTCAGTATAACATGAACAGAATGTAAAGTAGGTACTCAAATTCTCGAAAAGTATTCCAATACCATAAATGTATAAAGAAGAGTATTCTAATAAAAGTACAAAGCTTACAAAAGAAGAAAGAAAAGCTGCTAGAGCCATACCCGAACTCTTCCGAAGGCTTCCGGACTCCTGATTTCTACTCTATTCCTATTCCACCATCTAGATACTACTAAACTAAACTTGAGAGAAATGAGAGAGCTATTGCTTGAGGTGTGTGAGAGAAGTGAGAAGGTGTGGGGTTTATATAGCCTCCCAATGACGGTTGTGATGGTTGGAATGGTCAGAAATACCCTCCAACTGTCATTGGGAGCTAATCCACACCGTCTAGAAGAAACCCTGCATCCAGCGGCGATGAGGGAGGTTCGGCCAAACCCGAACCTGGGGCCGGCCCAACCAGCCCATGGTTTGGCTAGCGGCCTCCTCTGTTGTTCTCTTCCGTAGACTTGTGAATTTTGGCCCAGTATGTCTTGTCAATTCTGAGTTCTTGGCCCATTCATACATATGTCTTGTTCTCGACATCGTCCGATTGATTTATCGTCTGTGTTGATGTCGATTCTCCTCCACTTTAGTGTCATTCTTTGCAAAAGGTTAGTAAACCTAATACTAGTGGAATATTATTATTCTAACAGATATATGCGTTGCAAGCATTACTAGTTCTCCTTTATTTTGGTAATATTGACGGTCGATACTGATCGATAACGACCGTCAACAATAAGCTTCCTTTAATTGATCCGACTCGACCAAGAACACAACTGCTAGCGATTTGATGACTCCCATCGGCCGATTCTAAGACTCTAAAGCTGATACTGACTTTAGGCCGATGATGACTTCGGGCTTACCAAATTTTGGCGTTAACAGATAGATTGTACTTAAACAAATATGCATGCAAGCATTGCTACTTCTCCTTATTTCTGGATATATTGATGGTCGGAATTGGTATATAACGACCGTCAACAGTCAACTATCGATGTTCTAGATCGGCAATAAGAAAAGGATTAATTGGATTCATGCCATTGTAAATATGCCGATTCAGAGAAATGCCACTACAATTCGTCTATTCGTAACCGTGCCATTGAAATTTTACAAAATTAGGACCGTGCCACTGTCATCACGTTTTCCATCCATCTCCATCTTCTTCCTCATCTGCACGTGGGACCCACCTATCATATTCATCTTCTTTCTCCATCCTCCACACTTTTTTTCTCATCTCTCTCCACCACCGTGGGAGGGAGGGAGGTGATGGGTGGGTCCCCGTCGCTGCTGACGCAGAACCAGCACCTGTAGCTGTAGCTCAACGGAGACGACCACCGCCACCAACACCCACCACCACCACCACCACCAGTAGGAGGTCGCCGGGTCCAGTGGTAGTAGCAGCGACAGGAGCAGCAGCAACGGAGGTCGAGGAAACAACGGCACCAGGGACTGGCTCCACCTCAGCCTCGGCCCTGGCAAGCCGCCCAACGTCCCCGTTCGCCTCCGGCTCCAACCTCAACCTCTTCCTAGCTGCCCCCGCGCCACCACGACGTGCTGGTACTCTAGGGCATGCCACCCCGCCCCCTCCATGCTCGTCATTCCGCAAGCATCGCATCGATACCCACGCACATACCGCGCACCGCCCTGCCCTGGCTGCCACCGTGGAGCCCTGTAGCGACCCTGTCACCATCGCTCCTCCCGTTCACCCACCACCGCGCAATCTACGCCGTAGCGGCACTGAAGTTGACGCCCGCCTCCTTAGGTTCGTCCTGCCACCGACCGCCGTCACCGCCACCACAGGCATCTGGTTCATTCCCCAAGCCATGCCGCACCAGTCCATCCCTCCCTCCTGACGGTGGTGGAGAGAGATCATAAAAAAAGTGAGGAGGATAGAGGAAGAAGATGAATCTGATAGGTGGGTCCCACGTGCACATGAGGAAGAAGATGGAGATGGATGGAAAATGTGGTCCTAATTTGCTAAAATTTCAATGGAGCGGTTACGAATTGGTGAATTGTAGGGCATTTCTCCGAATCGACATATTTTACAATGGCATGGATACGATGAACCCATAAGAAAAGGGTGCAGCGCATGAGTTGTAAAGTGGATGAATAGAGGGGACAAATGTTTAGACAGGTTCAGGCCATATTGATGAGAAGCAATACCCTACTCCTGTTTCGAGGATTGTATCTACTGGGTGTGTATAGATCTGATTGTGTTTATCTCTGGTTATTTGTGTGGTTATGCTCTTGGAGGACTTCCCACCCACCTTATATAGGTTGGAGGACAGGGTAACCAAGAGGAAAACCAAACTGGATAGGCATCAGTTTCTTAATCTATTACATGGTAGTATTCAGCCGAGACTATAGGCCGAGCCGTATCATATAAGGCAACATAATACCCATGTTCTAGCCTAATAGATAATATGAGCACGGACTACCCTCTATATCTAATCAAAATATAGTGGCCGAGTGGGTATGTGGTACCATAATCTCCACGGGACTAGAGCTTCAAGTTGTTTCTTTTCAATTTACTCTCAATCATCAGTGTCTAATGGAATCCATTCTGCACTTTCACTCCTAGTTACTGCATAACTGTCTTCCTTTTTTACTTTCTGAATCACATAATACAAGATAATGGTGAGATGAAATATCTTAAGTTTTTAGCATCTGGAGTTCGTAAAAGTTTATGTTATTTTTTCTCTCCTTTGGAGACGGCAGTTGGCAAAAGTTCAAGGTGAATGAAACATTCAGCACCAGAACAGTAGTTATTTTCTTGGCAATATATAATTCCTAGGGTAGTTGGCAAAAGGATGCTTCTGAGGAAAGATCCTGCAACTTCTTCCGTCCGTGTTAACGCTCTGTACTGATTGTAGGTGCCGGGTCAAAGACATCTTGAAGGAGCTTCTACGCAAATGTGATCACGAATTAACGATACCTCCCACAAACTATAGATGTGCGCCTTCTTTTTTTTAATGTAATGCTTATCAGTCAAAATTTAAATTTTCAATTTTAAATTAGAAGTTGATTTTAGGTTTTTTTATCGAAATTTATTTTTTAATCTTTGTTTCTAGATCGCTAAAAATATATATATAAAAGTTTTATTCATAAATTACTTTTCGTTTATATATATTCTATTTGGCTTATTTCACGAATAAGCCAAATAATTGGGCCGGTGGGCTCCATCGTGTAACATTGATCAGCAGCATAGGTCAAGTCAACTGTAGATATATATGGCTGCGTTCATTGGGTTGGGAATTCTTCTCTCTTCACGGAAAACGGAGCGGTCCATTAGCGCGTGATTAATTATGTATTAGTTAATTTTTTTAAAAAAATGGATCAATGTGATTTTTTTAAGCACTTTCGTATAGAAACTTTTTGTAAAAAACACACCGTTTAGTAGTTTGAAAAGCGTGCGCGCGTAACACGAGGGAGAGGGGTTGGAAACATTGAGCAAATAACTCCAACGTGAAACATTCAGCAGCCCCATCGGTTGGCCAATAGCTGATTATATGCTAAATAGCTTATTAGCGATAAAAATAATTTATGATTAAAGCTTTTACATCCTTAGTGACTTAGAAAACTAAAATAGCTATATTGAAAATATCTAAAATCAACTTAAAAATTAAATTTTAAAATTCCCTATTTATCGTGATGGGGTCATTGTATATGAATTAGAGCGCTCTCAATGCTGGCCTAATATGAACTGAGTGGCCAACAACGTACTGCTCTTACCTTTGTTGCAGGGTCATCCAAATGAGACTAACTCCAAAATATTTTTTGAAAAAGAGTAGCACGTAATACAAATAGATATGAAGCAACTCCATTATGACACATTTTTTTCTAATAAATTTGAGGATATACGGTTTCAAATAATAGACCCAAACCAGTTATTAATGAACACATGTTTAAAATAGCGTCAATAAATATTTCAAAACTATCATCCACACGTCAACTTTCATAATTAAAATTCAAACCATATGCCCATGCGTATGTGCGGACTAACTTCCTAGTTTTTTTAATAATGGGTTTAATAAAAAGTCAAAATTTTCTACAGGGCATCAAAAAAACGTGTAATTAGCTCTGGACACTCGGGGCGTTATTTTATTATTTCCTATGGATTTGGAGAGACAAACACTAAATAAAGACAAGCTTGTCCTTGGATTTGGGGACCGTAGGGGTGGCTTAGCTTGCGTGCGCCGGCGGCACGGCGCGAGCTGGCGCTAGGTCGTGACGACGGGAGAGGCGGGGCGACGCGGGCATGGCAGTGAGCGGCGCGGAGTGGGCGCGACGATGTCGGTGAGAAAGGGGGTGAGAGGCGGCCATCGTGACCGCTTGCGACGGCGGGAGAGGTGGGCGGCACGGAGCTGCCCGCTGCGGCGAGGCTGTACGTGCACACGTCCGTCTCACCGGCGGGGTCGACGGCAAAGTACATGGTGCTCCGCCTCAGCCTGGGGCACTCCCGTGTAGATGCCGCCCCTGCGCCGGACGCGTCCACGACCACCGCCACATCGCCGATGTCGTCCGCCTCCTCCCACGTCCCGCCACACTCATCCAGCACGCGCACCTTGAACCCCTCCTCCTCAGCTGCGGCCACGGGCCGGAGCAGCTCCACCTGCATCAACCTGCGGCAGTCGCCGGTGCTCGGTGGAGAGCCTGGTGGGGACTCCACCAGGAAGCTGCGCT
Organism: Oryza meridionalis; assembly: GCA_000338895.3. Lineage (NCBI taxonomy): Eukaryota > Viridiplantae > Streptophyta > Magnoliopsida > Poales > Poaceae > Oryza > Oryza meridionalis. The sequence goes on from CM002528.2 coordinate 7,279,352, forward strand.
CCACGTACGCAGCTCGGGGAACGCGTACACCAGCCCGTACCGCGTGTTGGCGTAGAGCTTCTCGCGGTGGACGCACAGGGCGGGGATACTCGTTGGCTTCACGGACTTCCACGCGCGGTCGATGCGTAGTATCTCCGAGCTCCACGGCCTCCTCCTTCCTGTCATCCTTGTCGCTGTCGTCTTCCTCATCTTTCGGCGCGGCGGCGCACATGGGGCAGAAGGCAGCGGCGCGCGCGTGCGTCGGCTGCCGGCGGCGGCAGCGGCGTGCCCGTTCGTTGGCTGGCTGCGGCGGCAGCGGTGGTGCAGATGCACGTGCGATGGCAGCCTGCGTGGGCGCGTGACCGTGGGTGGAGGTGGTGGCGGCACCGTGCTCTAGCCGGTGTGACTTGTGAGGGCAGGGGCAAAATCGTACTCTCACTAGTGTTTCTCTCTCCAAATTCATATAAAATATTAAAATAAGGCCCTGAGTGTCAGGAGCTAATTACACTTTTTTGTGGTGCCCGATAGCAAATTCTTATTCTTGCGGTGTCCACGAGCTAATTACACGTTTTTTCAATGTCCTGCAGTAAATTTTGCCTAAAAAAACCCAGCCTATACACCCAAGGGGGGTTTACACAACCACGGTCATACAACGTCAGGCACTTGGGCTTAAAAAAGAAGTATAGAACATATGCCACCATAGGTGACAAAAATTAACCAAAATCCCCGTTACATTACTCGCTTCACCAGAGCCAAATAACTAAGGATGTAGTCTTCCTCTCCCATTCCACCCCGATTTTGAGAAGAGTTCCATAGTGATTGTTTCCAGTTTTTTGTATCCATTCCTCACTGCCTCACCATCCTCCTCCTTATGAAGCAAAGACCACTCGTGAGCCCAATGCCCCCCCCTCCCCCGGTGCCCGCCCAAAAGAAAAGTGATGTTAAAGACTACCACCGGTGGAGAAACTATCTTTACTCCCGGTTGGAAACCCCCTTTAGTCCCGGTTTTCCAACCGGAAATAAGGATCCGGAACTAAAGATGTCCTTCTTTAGTCCCGGTTAAAATAACCAACCAGGACTAAAGAGAGGGGATCTTTTGTCCCGTTTGCTGTTACCAATTAGGACTAAAAAGACAATAGCGGCAGTACCAGACGGTCCCCTTTTCTTTTTCTTTTTTTCCTTTTTATTTTCTCCCGAATCAAGTAGGCAAATCCCCAAATCAATGTAACATCCCAAATTCACATCACCAAATCCACATCACAAATCATAAAGTTACTTATACACACAAATTTAATACATCACAAAATCCTAAAAAATTACACATAAATCAAATACATCACAGATCCAAACAATGAATCACAAATTTGTACATATCAGTGAATCACAAACTTAAAAAGAAAAAAGAAAAAACAATGCCGCCGCCACCGCTCGCCACGTCCGCCGGGCGCGGCCCCGCTGGCCGCTGGTCTCTGGGCGTGGCCCCGCTGGCCTTCGCTCTGCCGCCCACCGCTGGCCACGGCTGCCGTCGCCCGTCGCCGACCGCGGCCCCGCCGGCCTTCGCCTCACCGCCCGCCGCCCGCTGCCCGCCGGCCCACCGGATGGGAAGGGGAGAAGGGGGGAGGAGGAAGTGGAGGAGGAGGAGGAGAGTAGGAAGGGGAGGAGGTGGAGGAGAGGGGATGAGGAAGAGAGGATAGATCTTAAGAGAGGGGAAAGGATAAGTGATAGGGATTATATACTACGCGGACTAAAGATCTAGATGATCTTTAGCCACGGTTGGTAATACCAACCGTGACTAAACTGGTGATCTTTAGTCCCCGTTATTGACACCAACCGGGACTAAAGATCCTCGGCCCCCTGACATACATCTGACAGGGGATGAACCGGGACTAATGATCATTTTTAGTCCCGGTTGGTAACATCAACCGGGACTAAAGATCAAAATTTTTATAACCGGGACTAAAAACAATCTTTAGTCCCGGTTTATTTTGGAACCGGGACTATTATGGATTTTACCAGACCGACCAAAGATGGTTTCTCCACCAGTGTACACCATTCGTAGCAAGCCAAAGTGACCAACACATTGCCACAACTCCAACAAGGAGTTGGTCTCTAAACTTAGGTACTAAGCACCATGACCAACCACCAGAAAATTAGCAATAGAGGATGGCACTTGAAAACCAAGTATCATGAAAAGAGCATTCCACATAAAATGTGCAAAGTGATAATAAAAAAAGAGATGTTGAATTGATTCTTCAGAATTGCAAAAGCAGCACTTAATGCTTCCTTTCCATCTCCTTTTGGCTCAATTGTCCTTTGTTAATATCACTCCTTTTTTGGTCAAATGCATCCACAATTGCATTTCCTCCCACTTTCTTAACGATCAAGTGGGAATCCATGTGCTCGTTCACTTCTTGTGATAGTGTCACGGACAAAAAGGTGACAAAAAACGTACTATAGCATTCATGCCACTTTCTATTTTATCATGGTTTAAACATATCTAATTTTTTTCAAGTAACTCTAGATTTTTCGCCAAAATATTTCACAGAAACCCAAGGTGTATGCAAAATACACGCTACAGTCTACTATCCGAAGGTATTCTTCTCTCGTGGGTTGCGCACTTGTGTTTTCACGGACAGACATATGGAATCTTAAGATGCAAAGTATGTATCTTCTTTTGAAGATAGAAAAAAGGTCAGTGCGGTTAAAGTCTTAGAGAGATGATTAGATAATTGAATAGAATCACGTGGAATGATGGTCAACTGAGTCATATCTACGAGTTTTGTATTTAATGCAAAACTTGCATCGGTATGTGGAAAGGAGTTAATGCTGCTTGGGCAGCATTAAATGCAAAACTCATTAAATGCAAAACTCACAACTTGCATCGTTATGTGGAAAGGAGTGCCTCTGTAGTTAGACTTAGTAGGTCAATGCTGCTGCATTATTCACTTCCCACGCCATAATCTCCTTGCACTCTTGAGGCTCGCACTCATCAGAGAAGACGAAGACAAGATCCGGAGGAGCCAAGGACGACTATGGCGGTGATGGAGACCGTAGAAAAGATCATCTCAACTGGGATCAACATCCACGGAGCGACCAAGCTGGAAGATGATCTAACCTGCCTCCGGGCATCCTTGCCCAATTCTCGCTTAGTCATCAACCGTGGCGAGTGGGGAAGGTTCAAGAACAAGGATCTCGCGTTTCTTCTCACGCAGCTCAAGGACATCACATATGACACCGAGGATCTTCTCCGCAAGTTCGATGACCAGGTGCTGCGGCAGAAGATCGAGGACACTGACCGGAGCCGAGCAGGTCAATTCTTTTCTTCCTCTCTATATCGTGCAAAAATTTTGATCTGTGGTAGCAAAACAAGGATAAAGGATGCTCAAGATAAGCTCGACAAGGCTGTGGATGATTTAGAGAGAGCGCTTAAGCCACTGGGTCTTAAGATGGAGAAAGTTCCACACATGCCAGAGACAAGTTCAGTCATTGGCGTGACTCGAGTGTTTGGCCGTGACAAAGAGCGAGATCTAGTGATTGAGAAGCTGGGTGTGTGTTCAATGATCGGATGTGACAATGAACAAGATCAGATGATTGAGTCACCGCACGTGCCACTCACCAGGATTGGTGGTGCCGCACGAGCGAAAGGAAAGAGAGCAGCAGTGGGCACAGTCGCCACATCAGCATCCAGAGCGAAGCAACTAAAAGGAGAGAGTATCAGGGCTAGGCCCAGACTTGCTCAGGCAAAATTCATCAGCAATGTTTCTGTCTTGCCGATCGTTAGCATTGGTGGGGTGGGGAAGACTACCTTGGCTCAGTTCATCTACAATGATCCAAGGGTGGAAGCTCACTTTAGCAAGAGAATTTGGGTCTGTGTTTCGGACCTCTTCAACAAGACAAGGATAACAAAAGAGATCATTGAGTCCATCACCAGGAAAGAGTACAAATCATCGAACAGTTTAGACGCTCTTCAGGTGGAATTGAGGAAGCAACTGAGGAGACGAAAGTTCCTTTTAGTGCTTGATGATGTGGCCTAATGCCAACGACGAATGGGAAACATTTTTTGCACCATTGAGGTATGGGTTTGAAGGAAGCATGATCTTAGTAACTACAAGATCTCCAGATGTTGCTAATCTTGTCGCTAGCAACAACTGTAATCCTTTCCGAATCGAGGGATTGGATAGAGATATATTTTGGGAGTTCTTCAAGAAGTGTGCATTTGGTAAACAATGCCCAGAGTCATATCCTCAATTGCATGATATTGGTCGAAGCATTGCTTCTAGGTTATGCGGGTCTCCTTTGGCCGCCAAAACTGTTGGACGCCTGTTGAATACGGAGTTGACTGTGCAACATTGGAAGACTGTTCAGAACAAGGAACTGTGGGAGCTGCCACATCGAGACAATGATATATTACCAGCCCTTCAACTGAGCTACTTACATCTCCCACAAGAACTTAAGAGTTGCTTTGCATTTTGCTCCATGTTTCCAAAGGGTTATAGCTTCGAACGAGATGAGATTGTTGGCATGTGGGTGGCACAGGGCTTCGTTGCACCAGAAGGGAGCATGCGTCTTGAAGATACAGGGATTAGGTATTTGGATGATTTAAGAGGCAGGTTTCTTCTTCAAACTGATACCAATTGCCTTGATCAAAGTAGATATGTAATGCATGACTTGATCCATGATATGGCGCAGTCCATCTCCGTGGACAAGTGCTTCTTGATGCAGGATTTGAGCTATCAGAACCAGAGGAGAATGCCGCATGCAGTTCGCCATATGTCAGTTGAGGTGGACAGCGAGTCCCTGAGCCAAACAAGAGATATTCAGTATTTGAATAAATTGCATTCACTTAAGTTTGGTAACATCTTCATGTTTGAGATTACCTGGTTTAATCAGCTCTCTAATATCCTATTTTTGAGCTTAAAAGGTTGCATGCTGGTCAGGTTACCTGACAGCATTGGTGAGTTGCACAGTCTCCGTTATCTTAATATATCTCGTAGCCATGTACAAGAATTGCCAGAAAAATTCTGGTGCCTTTACTGCTTACAAGTGCTTGATGCAAGTAGTTCTAGTCTGGAAGTAATTAGTCCGGATGTCACAAAGCTAATCAACTTGCGTCGTCTAGCACTGCCAATGGGTTGCTCTCCGAAATTATCAGAGATAAGTGGGCTTGGAAATATTTCTCTTCTACGGAACTTGATACATTTTACAGTTGGGACAGGGAATGGGCGGAAGGTTGGTGAGCTGAAGGGCATGAATCAGCTCAGTGGAATGCTAACTATCAGTTCTATCTATAATGTTAAGAGCAAGGAAGAGGCTGCTGAGGCTAGACTCATTGACAAGCAATACCTTCAGGCACTAGTTCTACAGTGGCGAGATCAGCCTGTACCCAGGGTGATGAACGATGACAATGGTGTGGCCGAAGGTGTGCCCTCCGTCAAGGATTCGGCGCCTTAATGTCGATAGCTTTGCGGGTGACAGCTTCTCTCCTAGTTGGTTTAATCCTGAATGCCTACCGACTTTAAGGATCCTGGAGCTTTCCAAGTGTATCTTCTTGAGAAGCCTATCAATCCCCTCGTTACCTTCCCTCGAAGAGCTAAGGTTCACATCATTAGGTGTTGAAGTACTAACAATTTTTGTTGGTTCTACTGGTGGTGGCAGAATGCTGCAGCAGGCAAGCAGCAGTATCAGAAGAAGCAACACCATTTCATGCCTCACTAGTATATGTCTTGACAACTGTGATATGCTGCGAAATCTTGATCAGTTCTTGTCACCGGAACATCTGCCATCCATCAAGTCCATAGAGATTAGGCTCTGCAGAAGTCTACAATCAATACCCGTTGGTAGTTTCGCGGAATTTTATCACCTACAGGACCTGAAGATCTCATGGTGCGATAACTTGGTGTGCGAACAGGCAATGGTTTTGCCCTCATCACTCCGGCGACTCTATATTAACAAGTGCGGTGGTCTTGATAAGTCATTTCCAGCCTGCCTACAGAACCTCACTCATCTCATCGCCCTAAATTTGGAGTACTGTAACATGGAGTCCATTCCGATCGGCAGAAATCTTCAGCTCAAATACCTGTTTCTATTTGGCTGCTCGGAGCTGTCATCCATGGAAGGATTGCACGCTCTTTCATCCATGAAGTATGTGTACATATCGCAGTGCACGAAGCTTCAGCAAGTAGAGCAGCCCTTTAAAAGTGACATGCTGACTATGGAGGAGAAGGAGGAACATCATAAATTTTTTGAATTTGTGTAGATGCGGCACCCACGGCCTCCTCTAAATTGATATCTTTATTCTTTATACTTTTATCTGGAACTAAAACAAGCACTCGCTGTGCTCTTCCCTTGAATTTTTTTTTGGTTTTCAACTGCATGTATCTGCGATTTTTTTTCCCCAGATGTAAGGAAGTATCTTCCGATGTGTTTTCCTAGCAACAAACATAACCATATCTAGTTGCTCGATGTCTTGAAGTATCTTACATTTTCCCTCTGTCGTCATTTGCGTTTTGTTGCAGCTGGCGTTGGGATTTACAATTGATATGCAGTAAGTGGTCTTTTTTGTAAGTTCATGTATATGTTTTGTTCGCTGTTGTTGACGGAAAACACGAGGTCTGGGAGATCTGCTTAACTCCAGTGCAGGTCCAAAACTCGCCTTCGGATGTATGAGCGTGCCAGTTGATTTGATCCTGCAATCAACAAGATATAAAGACAAAGAAACCGCAATCAATCCTATAAATGATAGCCGATCGGCTAGGTGCCGATGACATATCATTTATTTTAGACCGATGTCATATGTACATCGATCGGCAGTCATGAATAATTAAAGAAGAACTAAATCTACTCGATTGGCTGTAGATATTAACGATATATAACCCTTATATCGATATATACTTAAATTAAGTGATTGGGATAGATCGGTCGCCATGCCGAGACAAGTATAAATCACTTAGATCGAAATATAAATTAACAATAGAACTATATACGTTCATAGCATAGCTGATCAGATGGATCTAGCATGTATCAGCTAATACTTCGATACTACTCTATATTAAGATATTAAAGCAAGTAAAATATATCAAACAGAAGCATAATATACTTAAATGCAACAAGATCTTAACATAAAGGGTGGATTTAACATGTCCATCATGCATATAAGGTAAAAGAAGTTAAATCAGGTAAGACCGGCTGAAACCCCGATGCTACCCTAATCGACAACCAGGAAGCAGGCTAGAGATTGATATTCTAAGCACGACTTAATAGATCAAACTGAACTGATGCAGCATTAAGTATGAAAAGAAAAATAATATCTAGACAATCAAGCCGCCGGATGTTTCATAAAGTGGTAGATATCTTATACAATCCAAGCTAACGTCGCTATTTAACCTAATCGGCCGCCTTCTACTAACAGATGTTAGCCGATCGTAGGTTAGATGACGATATTACCAAAGATTATACAAGATATATGATAACTTGACGAATTACATAAACAATATTAGAGTGTCATGAAGATGGAAGCACTAATCCCGAGAACACAAGCCGCCATAACAAGTTTTACCTCTTGTTGAAGATCGAAACCGATGCAGCTCAAGTCGAAAGCAAGAACTCGTCGAAATAAAACTAAAGCAAAAAGGGTGGCGATGCGCCGAAATTGTATTGAACGTGTGTGTATTTTACATAAGGCTCGGGGTTTATTTATACCCGAGAATTACAAGATATGTCCATACCGGACACGACTATTATCTCTAAAAAACTCTAAGATACCATAAATCTTTGCGGCAGACTTTTGCCCAAACATATCTCTAAAGAAATTACATAAAATATCCTAATTAATAAATACAATTGCCTTCTCAGGACTCTATCCATGCGTGGCAATCATCTTGAAGCATATCAACTCAACCCGATGATGTACACCAAGTCGTATTCTTGGAATCGGCTGCATCGGCTAGCCCTGTCTGATTCGAACTCTGCCGATCTTGACCATAGCCGATTCAGATCGCAGCCGACTCTTGCTCTGTTTCGGCAACGATCTTTGTCTTCGATTCCGCTTCGATCTAATCTTCTTTTCCGATGCTAATATTACCAAATTTGGTCGTTAACACATGCCCCCCAAGTCTGGAATATTTGGTAATGTTTCGGATTTGCCATATATCGACTCCGAGTGAATATCGCACTTGCCGTTTTCTGACCGTTACTCCAGTCCTTTAAATACTAACCGTCACCCCCGAGAAACTTCACACCGTTTCCTCCGTTTTCACCACTGAAGCAAACCACGTTTCTTCTCTCTCCGGTGATCCCCTCGGTGCACAGGCGATTTCAAGACGACCTCCTCCCCGGCCAATTTTCCGCCCGCGGCAATGTCGACTTCCGCCAATCCATCCACCGCACCATCAGTCGAGTACGCAGAGGTAAGTACCCATCGGCTAGATCTCTTTCTTTTGCAGCAGATTGATTTTCTCTCGCCTCATCTTGTTTTCTTCTTCTCTATCCATGTTTGCAACTGTAGCATCTGTCCAATCTGGTTGCGATTCCAAGTCTGTCACATGAGAACCACTACTTTCTCGGTCCAATCGGCAACCTTGACCCCACTGATTTCATCACTGGTGAAACCAACAGAATCCCCTTTAGATTAGCCAACCCTAATCTGAGTCACTGGAAGAATACCTTCAAATCTTGGCCATCTCTTGAGAAAATTGCCCCTGAGAAGAGTTGGACCACATGGTACAAGCGTGTATCGGCTAGTAAGGCAGTTCACTTGGATGAGATCGGGATCAGCCAAGCGCTTGCTCTTACCATAGCCAATTCCGCTAAGGACGAACCTCTGATGGCTGCCACCACCTATTTCTGGTCCAACACCATCAACGCCTTCCTTTTCAACCAAGGGCCGATGACCCCAACTTTGATTGACATCACTATGATCACCGGATTAGATGTAACTTCATCGGCCAATCCCATGAGCTTGAACACTAAGAACCAATTTGATTTCAAGACCAAAAGCATAGGTGGTTGGTCTGGTTACGTAGCAGCATATATGGGTAAAGGGTCTGTCACTCCTAAAGAGCATGTAGCCTTTCTGCTGATGTGGCTAGAGAAATTCCTTTTCTGTGGATCAAGCTGTGGCCCTACATCCAATTGGCAATTTGTAGCCGAAGCCCTAGAATCAAAGAAACAATTTCCCTTGGGCAAAATCCTCCTCGGCTATCTATATCAAATGTTGAATAATGCATCGGCCAAGATAGTCGTCGGCTCAGTAGTTGGAGCAGGTGGACCATGGTGGTTGCTGCAAACCTGGCTAAACTTGGTAGTTATGAAAGTCGTCAATCGGCCATCTATGACAGAAGCTGAATTTCCAAGGTTGGAGCCGATTGTAGAAGATGATGGAGAAGAACGCACTCAACGTAGATGCATGTCATACGGAGAATATGCATCTACGCCAACTGATGCTAGAGCAAAGTTGTCGGCTGAGCTGCTTAAAGATTGGTTCTACAGTTTTTATGAAGGTTTTCAGAAAGATGCCCGAGTTTGGTTTCCTTATGAGGACTCAGCAGATCTTGAACTTCCATCAGACTTCAGATTTGAAGATATCAATCATGAAAAATACCAGAAATCCAGGGAAGTTCTTACAGCTGCAATCAGCCCATGCATCCTTCCTGTTGGCATTCATCAAGGCAGAAACATCCAAGTCTCTTATGAATTTTACCACCCAATGAGCTTGGCAAGACAACTTGGATTGGGCCAACTCCCAATCGGCTTATTCTTTGCCGACAAGATCCAGTGCCGAGGAGAAATCTCATCAACTCTGATGATGGATCGGCTACTCAACATCCCAGGACCCCCCTTGGGCAGTATTTAGAACATAGAGCTGGCAAGGTTCAGGAGCAAGAATTTTGACAGATGGTGGGGTGAATGGAAACAACATATCTTCCATCAACCAGCTTCTATGTACATGACAGATCTGTTCCCCGATGTTATCCCTCAGGTAAATCTTTACTTTATCAATCTTGTTTGAACAACTAATAGCGACGTGAACCTTGACTATCTTTTCTCCTGCCCTGCAGACAACGGAATCCTCTCCTCCTCACCAAAGCAACAGTGGCAAGGATATTGAATATGCTCCAGGCCTAATTCCCAATGGAGGTGGGCCATCTCCCCCTGTCATCGGCTATCATGCCCCAGGACTTCAACCCTCCTCCAAGGCCTAATCAGGGAACCAGCCGATGCAGGTAAGAAAAGAAAAACCAGATCATCGGCTGTGGATACATCAGCTCTGGCTCCCAAGAAGAAAACCAAATCAAAGAAAACCAAGCCAGCTGATGACCTGCCTGCCTTGGATCCATCCATCGAACAAGCTCTAGATGAAGAAGACATTGGAGATGATATTGATCAGGCTGCAGCTGAAGTGAGCGATACAGAGAGAACACCATCGGCTTCGCCCAAGCAAACTCCTCCAACTCCTTCTGCTCCGGCTCATTTTTCAAGAGTAAGCAGCTCTCCTCAGCTCCTTTTGCAATCACTTCACTTATAGCCGACTGCTCACTGATCTTATAGTTGCAAAAGAAGAAAACTGCTGTGAAGAAGAAATCGGTAACACCAACTCTCAAACCGGCTCCACCAGTAAGATATTCTCAATCCTCTCATTAACTGATCCTGCCCGATTATGTCTAACATTTGTCTTTTTTACAGCCTCCTCCTCCTCCTTCACCTCCTGTGCAGCAAGAATCAGGCAACCGTACTCCACCGACTGCAGACAGTCACAACATCGAAGAGGAAGAACAACCAACTGCCCCTCTATTCCAGTAAGTGTGTGTTGACACAAATCTGAGATCAGCCAATCATGTTTTGATCCTTAACCATCCATAATATTATCCCTTGCAGGTCTTAGCCGATCTGTTTTCCTTTGATATCAAGGATTATCTCGATGAAACAGAGGAAGACACCACCAGTAAAGCTATAGCTCCTCTGTCTGATGATGTGAAGAGAACGCTTGAGGATATTTCTCATCGGCTAGAAGCATCACTAGACAATTTGGTGACCAACTGTGGCTCGATCCGGGCAAGATGCCGATGCCCTTACTCCCGCCGTCTACCTTGAGCAACACCAATTCAAGCTGGAGAAGGCCAGGCAGAGATTAGCCGATCGCTGGGAGCGCAAAGATATTGAAGCTACAATCCAGCACAATCGGCAGCTTGTGCATGTACAGAAATCCAAGCTTGATCAGCTGTCTGAGGGCCCGATCAAGTCAAATATCGATCGGCTTGAAGCTCGTAAGATTGACCTCATGGCACAACTTCAAGAATGCAACGCCGAGCTGGATATGGAGCACAAAAAGTTAGCTGATCTCCCGAAATCTATCGAAGATCAAAAAGCCAAACTCAAATCGGCTATCAAGAATGTTGCGGATTTGACCAAGTCTCTGAAAGCCATCCCTGGAACCGATGCTCAAGATGCCCAAGCTATTGAGGAAGTAGAACAAATTAGGCAAAGGGCTATTTTGGCTATACAGCGATACTTGTCTCAATGACTTTCTGTGTAATAGACTTTAGAAAATTTTTTGTAATCGGCTAAGATACTCTAGTTACTTTGTTGTCTTGATAGTCCTTTGTGCCGATTAATACAACTTCGAAATTTGCTCAAAAATTTCCATTATTTGTATATATATGCCCCCCTAATTTTACAATGTCAAAAGCATTGATAAAATTATAAAAACAACTAAGGGCCATATAACAATATCGGCCATTGTACATCGGCAAACCACAACCGAATACAAAAAAAAACAACTAAGGGCGATAGAACCATATCGGCCATTGTACACCAGCAAACCACAACCGACTACAATATGAAAACAACTAAGGGCGTTATAACCATATCGGCCATTGCACATCGACAAAGCATAACCGATTACAATATATAAAGAACTAAGGGCGATATAACCATATCGGCCATCTCAAGGCGATGTAAACACATCGGCTATCATGCATCGGCAACATCAGCCGATCACGCATTAACCCAAACACTTGGGTAATATTTCTTCAAGTATTTGCCATTTAACGCTCTGCCATAAACTTCTCCATCGAGTTCTTGCAACATGTAAGCTTCCTTAGATACCACCTTATGAATTTGGAACGGTCCTTCCCAATTCGGCGACCATTTGCCGAATTTGCTATCCTGAGTCCCAATCGGCAAAACCAACTTCCACACAAGTTCACCTTCCGAAAAATCTTTGGGTACTACTTTCTTGTTATAATGCCGAGCAACTCGCTCCTTATCCTTGGTAACCTTTGCAAGGGCTCGTAACCGTGATTGAACCAGATCCTCCCTCTCATCGGCCATAAGGTTGTAATACTCATCGGCTGTTAAATCATTTTGCAATTCCGTTCTCCTAGAGCCGATTCTAACTTCCCATGGCAAAACAGCTTCATGTCCATAAACAAGTTTATAAAGAGGAACATGTATCGACCCATGACAAGCCATCCGATAAGACCACAATGCTTCGGCTAAACGAGTATGCCATTGCCGAGGATAATCAGAAATCTTCCTCTTAATCAACTTGATCAAGCTCTTGTTAGATGCCTCAGCCTGCCCATTAGCTTGTGCATAATACGGTGAAGAATTCAACAATTTGATTCCCATGCTATCGGCAAACTGAACAAACTCATCGGACAGGAAGATTGAACCTTGATCGGTAGTAATAGTTTGAGGAATACCAAATCGGTAAATTATATGCTCCTGAACAAACTGGATTGCATCCCCAGAATCAACTTTCTTTAAAGGAATCGCTTCTACCCACTTGGTAAAATAATCGGTTGCCACCAATATAAACTTATGTCCTTTACTCGATGGTGGATTAATCATGTCGATCATATCCATTCCCCAACCTCTAAACAACCATGGTTTAATAATAGGATTCATAGCTGATGCCGGCGCCCTCTGGATCGCCCCAAATTTCTGACAATCTGGACAACCTTTATAATATCTGCAACAATCCTCTAGCATCGTCGGCCAAAAATATCCAGCACGTCGAAGCAGCCACTTCATTTTATGAGCCGATTCATGAGTGCCACATATCCCTTCATGAACTTCACCGATTGCAACTTTTGCCTGATCGGTACTCAAACATTTAAGCAACACCCCTGTCACGCCCGGAATTTCTATCCAAAATTCCAAACGCTTATATGTGTGTAAACCCTCGTCCAGGAATCAGCCGAGGCACACAATAACAAATTGATAATAGAGTACAATCATTACTCTAATTAATAAGCGAATAAAATGTCATTACAGAGGTAGATAGTTCCTCTCAATCAATAAAGATCTAAGCAGCGGAAAATAAAGATAAACAGCGCAGGCGACTCCACTCCACAGGCAGCTTGACCAGGGCTACGCCTAATCCTCAACACCATCAGCATCACTGTAGAACTCCTCCTCTGATGAATGATTGCAAGGTGAGTATATGACATACTCAGCAAGCCACGCAGCAATTATGCAAGTGCACAGGATAACAAAGGATGGCATAATATAGTCTCATTTGCATAAATAGCATTTAATAAATATTTCAGAATTTAATAAAACAGTAGAGTATTAATTAAACAGTGTTAATCCAATACTATACAACATACCCTGTTGTATAGGCCCAACCATTCTGAACAACCAATCCCGGCTGCACAGTTCTATCTCCAAACCAGGAATTAACCATTCCAAACCAGGAGCTAATCAAATTATTACTAGTTATAGCATCATTTATTATGGTGAGAAGTGTGAGACTAATCACGAAAGACATTGTTAGACCCGCCCATTACCGCGGGCACGGCTATTCGAATAGTTTTACTCTGGCCAGAGGTGTACCACTATACCCACAAGACACAACCTCAACATCATATCAACCATGCGTCGCGATACTTAACAAGTACCCGAATAGAGATTGTGACAATACCCTCTATATAATACAATTCAAAGCAGTGCACCGTTCCCGGATCATAGTCACCCCCTTATAAACAAGGCATGGACTCCCCAGCGACCCCCGTTGGCTTATCTCCGCCACTTCACAGTCTGGTGCTCTACTAAGAAACATACTATACAGAAAGTAAAGCCGTTGCCCACGCTGGCTTGTGGTTGGCACGGTAAATGTTTCACAACCGAAAATCGTGAACAGGTCCTTAATTGTCATGAGCACGACCATCAAAACCATATACTCACAACCCACCATTATCAGGTTTTAATTGGCAAATTAATTAATTAACCAATCATGATTAACCATCATGAGCTATCATTAAGCCATCATTAAATAATAGTGATTCATAAGTTATCCCAATAGTGTGCTAAGGTTTCTAAGTATGGCTAAGCAATTATATCTAATATCTAGCTGAACCAATATATAAAGCTCAACTAGTCAAGTTACAATAACCCAAGGTATCAAGGAATAAAGTAATCAAGAACAAAAGGGCTATAACAAACAATAGGTTAATTCCACCCAATGACATTCAAAAATAAATGCAATAGTTGAATAGAAACAATAGCTTTAAACGGGATCAACATGCTCAAAGGGTTGTTTGGGATCTGTGTGACTTGCCTTGCTGGCCTTGGAACTCTTCAAATTCTTCCCCTGCGAAATCGGACTCTCCGGAAACGACGGAATCTAAACAGAAAAGAGCAAAATCACCAAAACAGCACATAAACAAGCATGAACAGTACATGTGGATATTTTTAACATGTAGATCTCAATTTTAGAAAAATTTAGAGACTTGAACCAACTAAATCCGAGCTAAGATGAATTAGTTATGAATTTTTAAAGATTTAATCGGATTAAACCATTTATATAGATTTTAATTGAGTTATGACGCAATAATGAATTATTTTTGAAAAGAAAAAGAGGATTATTGCGTCAGCGGGCTCGGGTTCACGGTGGACCGGGTGCACGGCGGCGGTCTACGGAAACGAACCGCCGAGATCGAAGCGGTCCACGGCGGTTCACAAGACACGGCGACGATGACGTCAGCGGTGACGTCATCACCGGCGACGGCTCGGGCGCGCATGCTCGCCGGCGAACGACGGCGCGGTGGCGCAAACAGAGAGCACCTACGGGATGCGGGCAACGCAGCGAACTCACCGATGACCAAAACAGCGGCGGAAGATCAACGGATGGCGACGGCGACGATGACGAAGCGGCGGCGACCTTCGGCTTGACGACGATGGCGGTGCTCCGGCGATCTACAGCGATGACGGAGGGGCGGACGAGATCGGCGACGACTTGGTGATCACGGCGGCGGCTTTCCCGAGCGACGACGACGACCGGAGCGGCGGCGGCGCACGGCTGGACGAACGGCGGCGACGGCGACACACGGGCTCACGAGGCTAGGGCGCTACAGACGGCGGCGGGCTAAGGCGAGGGCGGCGATGGGTAGCGGGGAGCTCGGGGATCCTTATATAGGGGCTAAGGGCGGCGGCGAAGACCCACGGCGGCCCGGCGACGGCGATGGAAAGTTAGGGTTCGGAGAGAAAAACCGAATCCGATCCGAGCTCAAATCCGACGATTTCCAAACGAAGTTATACGATGATTCCAAAATGGAAAAGGTAGAGGACATCCCGGGGGTCATTTCCCCTCTTTCAATTCAACCGGAGATGGAAAGGGGTGACGGAATTTGGAATGGTGGCGGCGGCGCGGCTCGGCTAGGGTTTCGGGCGCGGCGGCTGGAGGTGGACGACGAGTCCGACAGGCGGGACCCACCTGTCAGCGAGCGCACGCGCGCGCGCGAGCGGCGGCGAGCTGACTGGGCCGACTGGGCTGGGGAGGAGAGAGAAAGGGTTTTGGGCCGACTTTCGGCCCAGAGCCAAAAGAGGAATTTTTAAAACTTTTTCAATTTAAATTATTCATGAAATGCAATTTCATTTATTAAAAATACTTCCTTAGCTCAAATAAATCCCAGAAAAATCTAGGAATTATAAAATTAAGCAAAGTATTTAATAAAATTTTATCTGACCCAATTTTATATTGGAATTTATTATTTCAAATTAGATCTTTTCTTCTAGGCTTTTAAAATCATTTCTAATAATTCCAATTAAACAACAATTTATATATTTAAGATTTTTAGGGTGTGACAACCCCATCAATCGTCCGATAATAAAGCTCATCGTTCAACAATGTATACTTCAACGCTTTATATCTTATCTTCCGAGAAGCCGATTGAGATGGATCCTGTAAATACCAATAGACATCATATCTCCAATGATCGGCTGTTATGGCAGCAACTTCAATCTGAACATCTTTAATCATCGGCTTATATCCCGATGCCCCTTGGGCTAAATCATTAGCATCAATATTCTACTCTCAAGATACATGCTTCAAAGTTACTAGCCGAAATTCCTTCATCAGTTCTTGGCACTTCTCATTATAAACTATCAACGTATCATTCTTGCACTCATATTCTCCTGCCAATTGACTGATTACCAACAAAGAATCCCCCACGATTTCAATAGTATCGGCTTCGACTTCCTTGAGTAACTGCAACCCCTTGAGAACTGCCTCATACTCTGCTTGATTATTAGTTGCATATGGTTTAATAGTATAAGCAAACTCAAAGCATGCCCCCAGAGGGGAGATTATAACCAAGCCGATACCACAACCATGAGTACAGACTGACCCATCGAAGAATAAAGTCCATGGCACAACCTCAACCGAGCCGATTGAATCATCACGATGTTCCACAATAAAATCGGCTATAGCTTGTCCCTTAATTGCCTTCGGCAACTCATACCGAAGATCAAACTCAGTTAAAGAGAATATCCACTTTGCAACCCTTTCTTTCAAAATTGGAGCCGATAACATGTATTTGACGACATCGGCCTTGCAAATGACAGTACACTCGTTGGACAGTAGATAATGCCTGAAAAATATAAACACAAGCATAACTTCTCCACAGGGGAATATCTAGTCTCTGCATCCAAGAGCCGACGGCTCAAATAGAACACAACCCTCTCTTTTCCTTCGAGCTCCTGAATCAAGACCGAGCCGATTGACTTATCACCAGCCGATAAATATAACCGAAAAGGTATTCCTTTCTGTGGAGGAATCAAAACTGGAGGGGAACTCAAATATTCCTTAATACTATCCAAAGCCTTCTGTTGTTCTGCCCCCCAAGTAAACTGTTGATCGGCCTTCAATCTCAATAATGGTGTAAAAGGTTCTAACCTTCCAGACAAATTAGAAATAAACCTTCGAACAAAATTATTTTGCCGATCATCTCCTGCAATTGTCTTGTCCTCCGGAGGTTTAATCTTCTTGATCGCATTGAAACTTCTCTGAGTTATTTCAGTCCCCCTCTCATGAACAAGAAATCCCAAGAACTGGCCAGCCGATACACCAAAAGCACACTTTGTCAGATTCATCTTCAAGCCATATTTCCTGGTCCTGTCGAAAACCTTTCTCAAATTGGCTATGTGATCCTCTATTTCTTTAGACTTAACAACCACATCATCAATACATACTTCAACCAACCAGCTGATTAGATCATGGTAAATGTAATTCATAGCTCGTTGATATGTTGCTCCAGCACTCTTTAAGCCGAAAGTCATCACAACCAACTCAAATAAGCCGATTGCACCAGGACACCTAAAAGCCGTTTTATGAATATCTTCCTCAGCCATGAAGATCTGATTATATCCTGCGTTTCCATCCATAAAACTCAAAATCTTATGTCCCGAAGCAGCATCAACTAGTTGATCAGCTACTGGCATTGGATATTCGTCCTTTGGGGTAGCTTTATTCAAATCTCGGAAATCAATGCATACCCTGACCTTGCCGTTTTTCTTGATAACAGGAACTATACTAGAAACCCATTCGGCATATCGGCAAGGACGAATAAAACCAGCATCATATAAACGCTTAATCTCAGCCTTGATAGGTTCGAGCATATCGGCTTTGCATCTTCTCGGAGGCTGCTGGTGCGGTCTAACCCCTGGTTTAAGAGGTAGCCGATGTTCGACGATTGATCGGCTGAGTCCTGGCATCTCATAATACTCCCAAGCAAAGCAATCTCTGAATTCTTTCAACAGCTCTATCAACTTGTTCTAAATTCTGCAGATAAATTCTTACTAATAAATGTCGGCCTTGGCCGATCGCCTGGACCTATATCTATTTCTTCCAAATCATCGGCTGACATAAAACCCTGTCCTTGTTTGTCATCGAGATCATCTACCGTGTCCTTGCTGTAGACGTTTGAACCCCCACGACGCCCTCAGAGTAATAACTTGGATTCTCCATCTTCAATTGGCTGTATATCAGAATCGGACACTTTTAGAAAATCTCCGCCCCAAACTTTGCCGGATAAACAATCAAGGCCGTCCGTCTCCCAAAGAGCTAAATCGGCACTAGCAACATTGACTGACCTGTCGGCTGGCACGATTTCTATTTTGTCGCCTTGCCATTGAATCAAGCATTGATGCATGGTTGAAGGAATACAACAATTGGCATGAATCCAATCCCTTCCAAACAACAAAATGTAAGAACCCTTCCCATCGATGACAAAAACGTAGTAGGAATAGTCTTACTGCCGACTGTCAGCTCCACATTTAGAACACCCTTGGTTTCTGATGGATTGCCACCAAAGTCTTTGAGCACCATGTTTGTTTTGATGAGATCTTCGGCGTTTCTGCCCAACTTCCTAAACGTAGCATAAGGCATCAAATTTACTGCAGCTCCACCATTGACCATCATCTTAGACATCGGCTTCCCATTAACATAGCCATTTATATACAATGCTTTAAGATGTCGATTCTCTGTACACTCAGGTTTTTCAAAGACTGCTTGCTCTGGTGATAGAATCAATTTAGCCGATTCTTCTTCTATTTCATCAACATCGGCTTGGTCGATCCCAAATTCTGCTGGCAAGGTAAAAACCATGTTAACCGACGCAATCACAACGCTTTTCCCTTTGGCCAATCTCTTTGCTTCATCGGCCACAGCTTCATCGGTTACAGGAGCTTGTTTCTTAACGCGCCATTCCTGCTTCGTCTTTGTTTTCTTTAGCCGATGATTAATTTCCTGCTCGACTTCCTGAAAGCGTTCCCGGTTTCTCAATCTTTGAACCCTTCTCTTCTGATTCTTTGAAAATATACCAAGAGGACACCATTGAGTCTTCCTGTTTTCGTCACCCTCCGGGTCATGATCGTGATTTACCGGGCCCAATCTTCGATGAACAGGAACCTTTGCATGCTTCAGCCGATTGCCTTTAATATACGACCGGCTTGAACTCTCTACAACATTGCCGCATTCAGGACAGTCTTCAATAGATGGCAGCCTCATACCTTCATTCCAACAAAATCTAAAAAACTCATAACTCCAATGAGGATCGAAGGGCATCATCATCTTCCTCGTAATGCCTCTCCTATTGTTTATCATACTTCCTTTGGTACTTATTGATGATCATAGCCGAATTCACCTGAAAACCCCTTGCACGGCCCCCGTCGGCTGTTCGGCCAGCTGTATGCACCATATTGACAGGAAAAGGATTGCCATCAACCATCATCGGCCTCTTGGAATCATTAAACTTGATTTTGCCTCCTTCGATAGCCGCTTGGATCTGCTGCCTAAAGACCTTGCAATCATTGGTAGTATGAGATCCAGAATTGTGCCATTTGCAATACCTTTTCTTGCCTAATTCCTCAGCCGATGGAATAGTATGACCAGCAGGGAGTTGAATTTACTTTGCTCGGAGTAACAAATCAAAAATCTTGTCAGCCTTAGTAATATCAAAATCATACCTCTCCTCTTTTCCAGAATTCTTCACCCATTGGCATGGTATAACCTTTTTGCTCCTTACCCATTCGGCTGCAGCTATTTCAGAATCATCATCCGATCCACACATATAAGAACAAACATGATTAACCTTCCTAGAATTCCTCCTAGCTTCAGCAAACCTCTGCTCATGCAAAGTTACCTTTTGTGTAAGATGCGATAAGCTTTCAAAGTCCTCAGATGAGAATTTCTCCCTGATCGGAGCAATCATACCTTGAAAAGCCAAATCGGCTAACTGGGCATCAGTTAAACTCAAGCTAAAGCACTTATTCCTCATCTCTCTGAACCTCTGAATATATTCATGCACGGGCTCGTCATGTTTCTGCTTGATTGCTGTCAAATCGGACAACTTCATCTCATGTACCCCACTATAGAAATAGCTATGAAATTGCTTCTCCAGATCGGCCCAGCTGTTAATCGATCCATATGGTAAAGCAGAAAACCAAGTAAAAGCCGATCCAGCTAAAGACAACCGAAACAACCTAACCCTCAAGGCATCTACAGCCGATGCTTCACCACACTGAGCTAAAAATCGGCTAATATGCTCATAAGTTGATGTACTATCTTGGCCTGAGAACTTTGAAAAATCTAGAACTTTGAACCGGTTAGGGAGAGGGACCCTCTCAAACCATTCAGGATACGGTTGTCGGTATAAATTTTCAATATCTTTTGGTTTAAGCCCGAACTGTTCCCTCATCACGTCAGCAATCACATCGGCCCACGGTCGTTGTTGAGCTGCTCCTTGCGATTGTTGCTGCATGGGCTCGAATTGGCTGTACTGAGGAGCAAATTGAGGCTGAATTAATCCCCATTGCTGATATTGGTATTGCGGGGAAGGGAGCTGATATTGATAATTTAGATTGCCCCCTAGTAATTTTGGTAGTTTGGCTGAATATTTCGCACCAAGTGCTCAGGGACAATCTGAGGTACTACCGTGTGGTTCGACTGCATGTGATGGACCAAATGCTCTGGAACAACCTGATTCAGAGTATGTTGCCCAGCCGATGGATTCATCAAGCCTTGCTGGTGAATCGGCTGGATAGTCTGCTGTCTTGATGGTGTTTGCTGAATCGGTTGTACAATCTGCTGCCTTGGTGGCGCTTGTTGAACTGGCTGCACAACCTGTTGCTGAATTGGTTGTACAACCTATTGGATTGGGGGTGTTTGTTGAATCGGCTGCTGCTGGACTGGATCAACAGTAGATTGAGGTGGTAGAAACATGGCAGCAACCTGATCTTGCGTTAGCTGATTCACAACTTGCCAACTATGCTGTGGCTGCTCTCTCATCAACAGCCGAGGATTAACCAGCTGGCCTGGTGCCGGTGTTGATGGAGCAAGTGGGGGAATCGATACCGGCGCCGTCGGCTGGGCCTGCAGCCTGATGTTCAGCTATTGAACCATCGGCAATTGACTTCATCATGTTTGTGTTAACAATGAAATTTGGTAAGCCCAAAGTTATCATCGGCTTAGAGTCGGTATCGGCTTCAAAGTTCTAGAATCAGCCGATGGGAGTCAAGTCGCCACGATGTCGTGTTCTTGGTGGAGTCGGATCAATCAAAGGAAGCTTATCTAGAAGAGTTCGAGTTCAAGAAGGATGCGACATAACAGTTATCTATTAATTAGGCATAGTTTGTTAGTTTCCTTTTATCTTTAGGAAAGTGTGTTTAGTGTCCGATAAGGACTTTATCTTTTCCTTTTTAGTTTCTTTCTTATCCGACAAGGACTAGTATCTCCCTATGGGTATAAATATGTACACCCGGGGTTATTGTAATCTATCAATCTATCGATCAATACAATTCGGCGCATCGCCACCCTTTTTACTTCTACTTTTGCTTTTACGTTCCGGCGGAACTTGGCACTCGACACGGGGCTGCATCGTCTTCGATCTCCGGCGAAGGGATAAGTCCAATGTTCCGTCGGTCCAGGCAATTGTATTGTCTACGTCGGCGTCGTTCAAGGCTGCATCAGTACATTCGACCTCTTAGATTGATCTAGTTTGGATGATATATTTGCCTACCTATTTATCATATGTCTCTGTTAATCTAGTCTTAGCATATCAATTTAGCTCTATCGGCTGCTTCTCGTTTTAGGGTTTCTGCCGGTATGAGCTAAATCGCGTTGCTAGATTAGATTAGCTTAGACATCTACCACCCTGAAAACTCAATCAACGGCTTGATTGTCTAGATAATATGTTTCTTTTCATACTTAGTGCTGCATCAGTTAAGTTTGATCTACTAAGTCGTGCTTAGAACCATAATCTCTAGCCTGCTTCCTGATTGCCAATAAGGGTTTCATCAGAGTTTCAGCCGATGAGTTATCTGGACTTTGCATCGGCTCATAAGGATTGCATATACATATAAGTTGGATTTAGCCGATGACAACAAAGGTTTCACTGTTTAATCTAATATTGTGGATTTCATGACATCGGACCTCCAGCCGATGTGTGCTTTAACCTTCGGATCACCTTCGGATCGATGCTTATGTATCATATCATTATTTGCCGATTGGTTTCTACTGGATTATATTGTTATTTTATTACATCATCATCAGCCGATTGCCTTTATATCATTATCTAAATTGGACATATAGCCGATTGCTTAAACCCTATCGCTATCGGCTAGTATCGGCATCGGCTATTATCGACTATCGGCTGGAACTACTCCATCGGCTCGTCAGCCGATCGGCTGTTTTATTTGTTGTTTACATATCTTGTCAGTTGCAGGATCAAACTGACTGGCACGCCCGCATCTCATCAACCTTTGAACCTTCACTGGAGCTAAGCAGATCTTCTAGGCCGGTGTGTTCGATTTTTTCGTCAACACAGATTGGCATGCCTGGTGGGACCTCGAATTTTATATCCACATGTCTGAAGAAGAAGTCAATGCCAAGATCATGGTCACAGTGGACAATTTAACGGAGGAACAAAGGCAACAGATGGAGCAGTTTGTAGCTGATTTTCAAATGCGTTGTCTTCAATGTTTCATCATGACACCAGAAGGGCCAACTCAGAAGACTCGATTCCCCAAGCCGTAGTTGAAATACTTCCAGCTACAGTTGATGAAGCAGTTCATCGCGCATTGTTTGATCAATCTGAGTTGTGGCGGAACATTACAACATTTGATCAAGGTAACAGTTGATGAGTTAATTAGTCAGAAAAGCCAGCTCGGGGGGCAGATTGAAGAACAACAACAACATCGGCTTGGGGGGCAGGCACATCAATGTCAGCATGATGAGCTATATCAATAGTATCGGCCAGAAGAATCTCAAAGTATCAGAATATAGAAGATTGGGCCGATAGAATTGCAAAGATAATAGAGGAGCAGTTTGGAATCAAACCTAAGGAACATACTTCTGTGTATCGGCTGCCATATCCTGAGTGGTTTGATAGGATTCCATTACCATATCGATACAAGGTTCCAGACTTCTCTAAATTTTCAGGGCAAGATGATATATCTACAATGGAACACATCAGCCGATTCTTAGCACAATGTGGGGAGGTATCGGCTGAAGAAGCTCTGAAAGTTAGATTTTTTCCATTGTCCTTGACTGGATCGGCTTTCACATGGTTTTCATCGCTACCATCAAATTCTATCCAAGGATGGGCCGATCTTGAGAAGCAATTTCATGACTACTTCTTTGCTGGAGTCAGCGAGTTGAAGCTTTCAGACTTAATATCAGTTGAGCAGCAAGAAGGAGAATCGGCTATGGAATATATTCAGAGATTCCGTAATGTCCGCAGCCGATGTTATAGTTTGAGCCTAAGCGATGAACAGCTAGCAGATCTTGCATTCCAAGGATTGTCAGCACCTATCAGAGATAGATTCTTTTGCCACGAGTTTGACAGTCTAGCTCATCTAATGCAAACAATATCGGCTCATGAAAGCCGATTGCACGAAGCAAAGGAAGATCGGCTTTGGAGTTACCAAAACAAGAAATTTTGAAGCATGAGTTCTCATACTCCAAAACTGGGGGGCATGTGTTAACAGTGAAATTTGGTAAGCCCAAAGTTATCATCGGCTTAGAATCAGTATCGACTTGAAAGTTCTAGAATCAGCCGATGGGAGTCAAGTCGCCACGATGTCGTGTTCTTGGTGGAGTCGGATCAATCCAAGGAAGCTTATCTAGAAGAGTTCGAGTTCAAGAAGGATGCGACATGACAGTTATCTATTAATTAGGCATAGTTTGTTAGTTTCCTTTTATCTTTAGGAAAGTGTGTTTAGTGTCCGATAAGGACTTTATCTTTTCCTTTTTAGTTTCTTTCTTGTCCGACAAGGACTAGTATCTCCCTATGGGTATAAATATGTACACCCGGGGTCATTGTAATCTATCAATCTATCGATCAATACAATTCGGCGCATCGCCACCCTTTTTACTTCTACTTTTGTTTTTACGTTCCGGCGGAACTTGGCACTCGACACGGGGCTGCATCGTCTTCGATCTCCGGCGAAGGGATAAGTCCAATGTTCCGTCGGTCCAGGCAATTGTATTGTCTACGTCGGCGTCGTTCAAGGCTGCATCAGTACATTCGACCTCTTAGATTGATCTAGTTTGGATGATATATTTGCCTACCTATTTATCATATGTCTCTGTTAATCTAGTCTTAGCATATCAATTTAGCTCTATCGGCTGCTTCTCGTTTTAGGGTTTCTGCCGGTATTAGCTAAATCGCGTTGCTAGATTAGATTAGCTTAGACATCTACCACCCTGAAAACTCAATCAACGGCTTGATTGTCTAGATAATATGTTTCTTTTCATACTTAGTGCTGCATCAGTTAAGTTTGATCTACTAAGTCGTGCTTAGAACCATAATCTCTAGCCTGCTTCCTGATTGCCAATAGGGTTTCATCAGAGTTTCAGCCGATGAGTTATCTAGACGTTGCATCGGCTCATAAGGATTGCATATACATAAAAGTTGGATTTAGCCGATGACAACAAAGGTTTCACTGTTTAATCTAATATTGTGGATTTCATGACATCGGACCTCCAGCCGATGTGTGCTTTAACCTTCGGATCACCTTCGGATCGATGCTTATGTATCATACCATTATTTGCCGATTGGTTTCTACTGGATTATATTGTTATTTTATTACATCATCATCAGCCGATTGCCTTTATATCATTATCTACATTGGACATATAGCCGATTGCTTAAACCCTATCGCTATCGGCTGGTATCGGCATCGGCTATTATCGACTATCGGCTGGAACTACTCCATCGGCTCGTCAACCGATCGGCTGTTTTATCAGCTGTTTACATATCTTGTCAGTTGCAGGATCAAACTGACTGGCACGCCCGTATCTCATCAACCTTTGGACCTGCACTAGAGCTAAGCAGATCTCCCAGGCCGGTGTGTTCGATTCTTTCGTCAACAGTTTGACAAGGTATTGACTAATACCCCAGATTGATTGATTAAAGCATTGTGCGCAGCATAGTCAACCCGGTCTTGAAAATTATTGAAAAATTTCTGTGACGCACTGCCATCTTGATTAAGATTTCCTCCCTCTGGTCCCTAAGTGCCATCACCTTGAACTCCATGTACTCCTTGAGAGTGGTCACCCTGATTCTCCTGAGCCGATCCATCTATAGTGCCTTTATCGCTCGGTTGAACCGAGCCATCTAGGGCTTGTTTTAGTCCCCCATCCTTGGAAAAACCGGTCCTGGGGACATCAGCCACTACTCGCACCTGATACTATTGCACCACTGTCCCCTTGCGGGTCTGCATGAATGAGTTCAAGAACTGGTTCCGTGCTTGCTGCATCATTGCTTCAAACTCCTTCTTCTGATCAGGTGTCAATTTGTCCGGACTGATGGTCATGACATTGCCCTCATTAACTTCAAATTGGTCTAATTGCTCGATCTTCTCTTTAACAGAACCTGGGCTAGCCGTGGACGGCGATGGTGGCGGCTTCTCGGCCATCAGGGCGTGCCAAAAGCGTGTTGACAGAAAACACAAGGCTTGGAAGATCTGCTTAACTCCAGTGCAGGTCCAAAACTCGCCTTCGGATGTATGAGCGTGCCAATTGATTTGATCCTGCAATCAACAAGAAATAAAGACAAAAAAACCGCAATCAATCCTATAAATGATAGCCGATCGGCTAGGTGCCGATGACATATCATTTATTTTAGGCCGATGTCATGTGTACATCGATCGGCAGTCATGAATAATTAAAGAAGAACTAAATCTACTCGATCGGCCGTAGATATTAACAATATATAACCCTTATGTCGATATATACTTAAATCAAGGGATTGGAATAGATCGGTCGCCATGCCGAGACAGTATAAATCACTTAGATTAAAATATAAATTAACAATAGAACTATATACGTTCATAGCATAGCCGATCAGATGGATCTAGTATGTATCGGCTAATACTCCGATACTACTCTATATTAAGATATTAAAGCAAGTAAAATATATCAAACAGAAGCATAATATACTTAAATGCAACAAGATCTTAACATAAAGGGCGGATTTAACATGTCAATCATGCATATAAGGTAAAAGAAGTTAAATTAGGTAAGACCGGCTGAAATCCCGATGCTACCCTAATCGACAACTAGGAAGCAGGCTAGTGATTAATATTCTAAGCACGACTTAATAGATCAAACTGAACTGATGCAGCATTAAGTATGAAAAGAAAAATAATATCTAGACAATCAAGCCGCCGGATGTTTCATAGAGTGGTAGATATCTTATACAATCCAAGCTAACGTCGCTATTTAACCTAATCGGCCGCCTTCTACTAACAAATGTTAGCCGATGGTAGGTTAGATGACGATATTACCGAAGATTATACAAGATATATGATAACTTAACGAATTACATAAACAAGATTAGAGTGTCATGAAGATGGAAGCACTAATCCCGAGAACACAAGCCGCCATAACAAGTTTTACCTCTTGTTGAAGATCGAAACCGATGCAGCTCAACTCGAAAGCAAGAACTCGTCGAAATAAAACTAAAGCAAAAAGGGTGGCGATGCGCCGAAATTGTATTGAACGTGTGTGTTTTTTACATAAGGCACGGGGTTTATTTATACCCGAGAATTACAAGATATGTCCATAACGGACACGACTATTATCTCTAACAAACTCTAAGATACCTAAGTCTTTGCGGCAGACTTTTGGCCAAACATATCTCTAAGGAAATTACATAAAATATCCTAATTAATAAATACAATTGCCTTCTCATGACTCTATCCATGCGTGGCAGTCATCTTGAAGCATATCAACTCAACCCGATGATGTACACCGAGTCGTATTCTTGGAATCGGCTGCATCGGCTAGCCCTGTCTGATTCGAACTCTGCCGATCTTGACCATAGCCGATTCAGATCACAGCCAACTCTTTCTCTGTTTCTGCAACGATCTTCGTTTTCGATTCCACTTCGATCTAATATTCTTTTCCGATGCTAATATTACCAAATTTGGTCGTTAACAGCTGTGTACATCTATTTTTCTGTAAGTTCATGTCTATGTTCTGTTGGTTGTGTACATCCATTTGGATGTAGAGGCTGATTTAACCCATCTATCTATCTATTATATATTAAAAATCTATAAAGCTTTATCTATTATATACTAAAAATCTATGAAGCTTTCTACAAATGCTTGTAAGCCATCATGTGGTATTGCTAAATATGCTCTACTAAGCCACCATGTGGTATTTGCTAAAAACGCTCTTAAGTCGCCACGTGACAATTTAATAAATCAATGAATCCACTATTTTAGATTATATATTGTACTTGTCTTTACAGGAAATAAAACACCCAACCCACCCTCTCCCACTGGCCCACCCACAAACGACCAGGCCGGACGTACGTACGTATTTTGTATGACTGCATACGCTTCCTCCATCCGGTAGTTAATAATTTTAGAATAGAAAAAATAATTTTGCTATATATTTGTTAGCAAATTTTCTTCCAAAAATTTGACAGATGTAATTATAGTACAATTGTAGTGTAATTATACAATAACTTACATATAGTTACACTGTAACTATAATGGAACTTATATAAAACTTTCGAAAATCTCTCCGTAACATATTATTTTGGTAAAATGGAGGTCATGGGAACATATCCTTTCACATATGTGTGCGCTGTGATTTTTTTTCTTCCTCACCGGAACAAATCTTGTAATACATCTAACGAGTCAAAATTACGTGAAACTTACATACAAATTACACTGTAGTTATATGTAAGTTACAGTGTAATTACACTACGATTGTAATATATTACATCCATCGAATTTTTAGTGGAAAATTTATCGACAAATGTATAAGAGTCCCCTGAAGAAAAAACATGAAAAATCTAATCATCGATTTGCCGAGCTGGCCGTACAGGCCCATGCCGAGCTGGTCCGTAAGCACAATTGCAATTAATGGGCTCAGGCTCGTCGAAAAGGCTGGGAATAAGTCTACTTTGCCTCCCTCAACTCATGCCGCTGCTTGAATCGCATCCCTCAACTACAAAACCAGGTATAACCCGTCTCTTGACTCCCAAAACCATCCCAAATCGACTCCTCAAGTGGTTTTGGAGATGTTTTTATCCGACGTGACATCTTTGATCCTATTTATTGGCTGACTCAGCTTGTGGGACCCACATGTTAGTGTCTTTGTGGAGGTGTGACCGGTGAAAATCAATGTGGAAGGAAGAGGCAGTCACCACTCACCAACGCCCTCACCTCACCTCCTCCAACGACTAGCCACCGCCACCATCAACCTGACCGATGAAGTGGCGGTGAGGGCGGGAACGAGGCGGCTGAGGTGCGGCGCTGGAGGGGAGACGGTGGCGGGAAGAGAGAAGAGGAGGAGGTGAGGGTTGGGACGAGGCGGCGTAGGTGGGGCGCTGGAGGGGAGACAGTGGCGGGGAGAGAGAAGAGTAAGAGGCGAGGCCGGGGACGAGGCAGCATATGAGGGGTGCTGGAGGCGAGACGACGGCGGGGAGGGAGGAGTGGAGACGGTGGCGAGGCCGGAGCAGGTGAGGGCGGGGATGAGGCGGCGGGGGAAGGACGCGGGTGGGGAGGTGGTGGAGGGGAAGGAGGAGAGGTGGCGGCGGCGAGGCTGAAGAAGGCAAGGGCGGGGACGAGACAACGGAGCTGGAGGGGAGACGGCGGTGGGGAGGAAGGAGATGAGGCGGCGTAAAGGCTGGGGGTAGTCACGTGTGCTGCCCGGCGGGAAAGGGGTCATGGCGTGCGCCGGCAACGATGATATGAGCAAGCGAGCGGGAGCGGGCCGACCACCACGCCAGCCTCAGCCTCGCCGCGCTTCCACCCGTGCACTGCCGTCCCCGGCGAGCCTTCCCCATCAGCGACGTGATGTTTGGTGGCCGGGATCTGAGGAGGGGGATGGCGGCAGCGGTGGAGACGGTAGGGATGGGGATGGGGACGAGGAGGAGGCGGCGCCGTGGAGTGTGACTGAGGGGCGGGCGAGCGGGAGCGGGATGCGAGCTCAACGGTTGACGACGGGGTGGGGTGGCAACCGGCGTGCTGGTCGGATGGAGAAGGAAGATAAGGCAGAGAGAAGTAGAGAAGGGTGCCTGATAATGGGCCCCACCGTTTTTCATTTTTATGCACACTGACATGTGGGTCCCACGAGCGGAGTTAGCCAGTCAACAGGGTCAAAGATGCCACGTCGGATAAAACCACGTCCCAAACAACCCGAGGAGTCGATTTGGGATGGTTTTGGAGTTAAGGGACGGGTTATACCCGGTTTTGTGGTTGAGGGATGCGATTCAACCAGGGACATGAGTTGAGAGAGGCAAAGCAGACTTATTCCAAAAGGGTGCAAGCAACAAATCCAATCCAAAAGTTAGGGATAAAACAAATTTCCGAACATGATGCAAAATTGCAAATGCATATGAGAACAGCAAAGAATGATGAATGATATACACAATGCGAAATCGATCCTCAGCGCAGTACACCGACCCAAAATACAAACGAACGCGAGCTGAAAAAGAATATGAAAATCCCACTAATTAATTACACCAAGAATGAGAGATCCACCACTAGGCTATCAAAAGGGAGCAGAAGGAGATCCAAGGAGAAGAAGGAACGCCATGGCGACGGAGACAGAGAGAGATATCTAGAGAAGCTCAGAAGAGCTTGTAGGCGGAGGAGGCGTCGAGCGGGTGGATGAGGTAGGTCAGCACCAGCGCCACGATCATCAGCAGGTACGCGATCCCTTGATCCACCGACGTCCCTGCAAACGCATCACACATTCACAAATAAATCAGGCCAAAATCACAACAGCTGAAACTGAATCAAAGATTGATCGAAGGATCCGATCCCTCACCGTCGCTGGTGGGAGACGGCGCGGGCGCCTGCGCGGCCACGGCGATGGCGAAAGAGAGGACGGTGACGACGACGGTGGCGAACGGGATCCTCGCCATGGCGAACGAATCTGAGATGATTTTTGCAGATGCTGATATTTCCCTTGCTTATGTTGATTGATTTTCTTGCAACACGTATTGTATATATACAACGGTGGCATAGTTAAGTAGACACAACGGCTCTCTGTCGCTCTCGCTCGCTACACGGCTGGACCTCGCTGGGATCGCGATGGCGTGTAGCGGGCGGCGGTGGGCCCCACCGGCTCACATGGGGGGAGGACCGTTGCTGCGAATTTTTGCTCTGCATTTCCAGTCTGGAAAATGCCATGCATCAGCAACAAACCCGCGGCTTCAAAGCTGGCTGTAGGTTGGGTTTGTTCTTTCTTTTGTGATCAGCAAAGCAAATCATCTCAGCATCTGGCAGGCAGAAAAAAATATGCTAATCCCAGATGATGATTAGATTAGTTGTAACCATTTCGTCTTGTCGTGTACGTTGGACGTGCTGTTGAATACTTGGAATGTGATTCACTTCGTGGAATTTATGCAACTCGTAAACTAGTCAACTGGAATTTGATTCTTTGCGAAGGAAAAAAAAATGGCAGTGGTTGTTTGGTCTTGCCTTTGCCACTGGCACCGTAGCCTGGAACGACCATCGTCCAAACGAATTTTTTTTATTTTTAATATTTTTTTAATATTTACAGAAATAATCTATCGGCGCAAAAAATTACAAAAATAGCCCCTGCCGCCCGCCCCAACAGAGGGCGGCAAGCTGACATGGCAGACGACAGCTCGACCGCGCCGTCTGCCGCCGTCGGCAAGCGGCTAAATGTAATTTTGGCAGCCCATAAATAGCTTGGGGCTCGTACTTTTTGCATCTGGGCCTGCCAAATGATTTTTCTCTGTGTTGCCAAATGATTTTTCTCTAATAATAATTAAAGAAGTATTTATTGGTAAAACTTGTTAATAATGTTATAAAAATGTATTAAAGTTGGTTGTTTCGCAATTTCATATGTTAAGTAAGATATTATTTTGTAACTTATTCGACGTATTAGTGTGCGAAATTGATATAGGCCTATCGCAGTCTCGGTCGTAGAAATATTATATCGATTTAAACAAGGAGAATTATGTAACATGAAGAAATAGTAGTAAAATTTGAACATGATACATCTATTTCCATTGCGGTTACATAGATAATATTAGATTCGAACTAGGAGGGAGGTAGTGCAAGAGTTGAACACAACGACGATGTAGTAATGGGACAAGAAAGCATGACAGTAGAAATTTCAATATGCCAAGTTGTCCAATAATAGCTAACCTCTACGTGAGGATCCCTCTCCTCTCTCAAACCGCGTTTTAGTAACCCTGTATTGCTCTGGTAGTTCAAGCTGCACAACACGGCTAGACGGAGTTAGAACCCTTCTGGTATCTATCCATTCTCTGTATTGACATCTCTTTGGTGGTTCCTGGGGGAAAAGAATAGACGTGAAGCGAGCAAAGTTAGTAAATGATGTGAGAAAATAAGGATTCATGATAATCAAAATATTCTTACCATGAAATCGTCGTCAAGAATATTTGGACAAACAAAGAACCTTCGACCCAATGTCGTAAGCTTTATGGAACGAAGAACCTGACAACGATCACCGCACCTACATCTTGGACGGGCTTCCCATGGAGGGAATGCCATAGTTAGCACCCGCCAGTCGCACTGTTGTTCACGACATTGTCGTTCGTATTGCTCATTACTTTCGGATGAGAAATACAAGCGTCCTTCTTGTAAACAAGTGGTTAGGTCGAGAACGGGATTTTCTATATGGACCCACTCGATGTATGCGCAAGCCGTAGTGCAGGTCTGACGAATAGAGTAGTATTACGAAGAATAAAACAATTGCCCATACGGAATGAATAAGCATATGCAGATAATAAAATACCTCATGGTCATAGTTAGGGCACATAAAAAAGCGCCTTCCTCGAATATCAGGATTCCTCGAAGCCATTAGTTGGCATCGGTCACCGCATAGGCAGAGAGGACGCTGGCACCAAGGTGGTAGTAGGTATACACAAGGATCGCTACACCAGTTCGGGTCCTCAACGCCCAGGCGTCTAGCCATTGACGAAAGCTGGTAGGATTTGTAATGAAGCAAGTGGGGGAAGAGAGTACTGAATGTGACTGAGTTATGAAAGATTGTGAGGCCTCGCTCATTAAGGCGACTTATATAGGCACCAAAAATCGCAGTGATATCCCTGACATGTCAACGTCGCGGGGCATGGTGGGTACGCCTGATTGGTGCCGAAAGTTACATTGGTCGTATGCGGGCAATGGCGAGCAATTAGTCGTATCGCACGTGAATAAAGGAGGCTGCATTGGTGCGGTAGAAAATAGTCGTGCATGCGCCGAAAGGTATAGTGCATTCGTAAAAAGTAACAGCGAAGTTTAGGGGTGAGAACCTGAATAACAACAACGTATTCATTACATAAGCATACAGTACTAGCATGTGAAGTAAATAAACAAAGAGAAGTCTGCTCTACTGGCCCTGCCCCACGCCGCGACCACGCTTGGTCCTCCGGGCCTGTGCTCGCACGTGGTCCTGGGAGTACGTGAAATGATCCGGTGGCACAGCACGGGTAGCACGAGTGTCAGGCAGCGGAGTGGACTGCGACTGGTCCTGCGTCTGCATCGGCGGTGCGCCTCCTAGCTGTGAGGGGCTGATGACGTCCTCTGTCGAGCCTGAAGCGAAGTCGAAATCGGTGATGTCGAAGAGCAAGGCGGAAGCCACCCCCTAGTTAGGCCCAGTGCAGCAATGCGGCCCATATATGATGCATCCGTACGCGGATTACTCGGACCTAGAGTCTAGAGATGAAAGGAAAAAGTATACTTTGACACCCTCAATTATGATCCGAGTAATCATTTTCTCTTGTTTTTTCAATAGAAATATGGGTTGTATAACATCAGATAGCGTTTTCCATTCTTTTTTCTAAGGGGGTTGTAATATTCTTTTCAGGGGCTGCAATTGTAGGTATTTTGTCGACAGTATAACCGTTATAAGTGTGACTTTTTCGCATGGAAGTACACATGGAAGCAGCCGATTCATCCCATGCGTCCTCCATGCACCTGTACTACATGACACCCACCTCAGTCACACCGCTTCCCTGTATGAGTCCGTCAAAACTGTGCGCCATCCACTAGTACTATGTAGGTATTATTGGTTTCATCGGTGTCGATTTTTATAATATATCAAGTATTTTTTATCGAACGTATCATATGTACCAGCAAGATTTGATCTAGTTTTGAAGGATATTACCAATGTATTTACGCTTGTGCCATAGAAATATTATTTAAATTTTGTTTTCATTTCCATGTAAAACGTCAGTGTACAGAAAATTGTTGTCTGTATGGTACCATGGTTTTGTATGGACATAAATGATAGTAGTAAAATTATGGAAAACTCCAGTTTCGTGAAATTAAGGAAAATAAATCATGTCACCAAACGGTTCGACCTTACTTGATTGACAGCTCAGTAGAGGACCCCACATGTAGATTTTCTCTCTTCTTTTTAGAAGTACTAGTATAGTGCGCTTACATTACAGTGGAATTCCTTTCAAAAAAAAAAAACATTACAGTGGAATAACCAGATTCATGAGCTAGACAACGAAACCTGAGTACCAGACCGAGCTAGACCAAGCTTGTCTAGTAGCAGTGGGGGCCTAACATTTTCAACTTGTGTATTTGAAACGGGAAAGGGTAAAAAAAAATTTGCTCGTACACCTAAAAATCTAATAATTAGCTTTTATAGTATCACACATTAATAATTATGTAATATATAGCGATATACCATAAAATCGAGCATAAATTCACACATTGATTAAATTAATCATTACTTGAAATTGTTTAACATATAGAAATACTAATTGGTAATATATCAAAGTGCCAATATATGGAATACATAAAGGATAGAAAAGAATAAATTAGGAAGAAATCTTAGAATTTAGAGATCAATTTTTCGATGCTTGATATTTTAAAAATAAGTGATGATGTTCTTATCCTTAACTTGCAAGAAAAATTCTCTTTCAAAGAATGTAAGTAAACAATCGTTCTACCAACTAAGCAAGTATCCTAGATATTTAGATAAGTAGAAATGTAGAATAAATCAGGAAATCAGTGAACTTTAGTTCCCTAACCTCAAATCTTCAATCAGATAATGAGACAATCACTCCCCATCCCCGAGTACCTGTGCTGCTGTCCAGTAGCAGCAGGACTGCCGGCGCCGCCGGGCGAGTCACCGCCTGCCGCCCGCCGCCGCCTCGCGAGTCGCCGGTGCACGCCGCGCCGCCTTGCGAGTTGCCGCGCGCCTCCGCCTCCACAACAGGCATAAGCTGGGGGCACCCTAATGCGCGACTGGTCGCGCGTGGGCGTGGCCGCGCGACCAGTTCGCTCCCCCCTACTATAGTACTACTAGTCTACTAGTACTACTACTGGTACTACTAGTCTATTACTGACGCTGTTAAGGACACGTACAAAGGTAGAGTTAGGTATAAACTCTACGTTATCTAGATACTAACATCCTACAACAGTTAGAGACAATATGATCTCTAATCATTAATTTATCAAAATATTTTTTTTCTTACTATTCTTTCCTTTCTTTCACCAGGATGCAACAAAATCTGCTCTAATAAATGCTAAGAGTCGACTCTGAGCCGTTGTCATACATAATAATCATATTTCTCTTTCCTCCTTTCTCTTTTTTCCATGTCATCAAATTTACTTGCATGGCAATAGAGAGAGACCACTAATAAAGACCGTTGTGCTTGCCCTAATACTACTACTAGCGCTGCTGCTGCTACTAGCTACTAGTGGGCCCCGCGCGCACAGCTAGGACTACTAGCACAGCTGCTGCTACTAGTGGGCCCCGCGCGCAACTAGTACTACTAGCATTGCTGCTGCTGCTAGGTGGTGGTAGTAGTACTACTCTAGGGAGTATACAACTGGTACTACTATTATTATTATAACTAGTACTACTAAATATATACACATATATATAAAATTTTTATATACGTATATAAAGTTTATATACAATATATACAAACTTTATATATTGTACGTATTAAAAAATCAAAAAAAATACATCACGTAAATAAAGTTTGTACACATATAAATTTTGTATACTTACGGGATACAAAGTTTGTATATGCGTACACAAACTTTTTATACGTGTATAGAAACTTTGTATCCCGTCCATATAAAAAACTAAAAAACCAAAACAAACCCACAAAGAAAAAACCAAAAAAAATAAAAAAACCATAAACAAAGGTGGAAACAAAAATCGGACACAATATAAGGTTTGTATACGTACAAGATACAAAGTTTGTATACACGTACACAAATTTTATATACGACGTATACAAACTTTGTATACGTGTATACACACTTTATATATGACGTATATAAAATTTGTATACATGTATACAAAGTTTGTATATGTACGTATAAAAAGTTTGTTCACGTATATGTTAAAAAACCGAAAAGGAAAAAAAGAAAAAACAGAAAAAAAAACGGAAAGAAAAAAACCAAAAGGGAAAGAGAACGAAAAAAACGCCCGGCCCACCTGCGCACGCGCTGCCGCCGCGGCCCTCTCCGCGTGCGCCACGTGCCTCGCCGCGCGGGAGGGCGCGCGCGCGGTCAGTCGCGCATAAGCAAATTCGCATAAGCTGGGATTAGGGGACGGGGAGAGAAAGGGAGTGGGCTGGGAGTGCGGGCTGAGGCCTGAGAGGGAGTGGCCGGCTGAGAAATTTGGGCCGGCGCCAATGGGCCGAAGGATGAAGCATGCCCAAGAACAGTAGTTTGATTGCTTGTTGGGCTGTTTGAAGTTTGTTATTTTATTTTTTAATACACATACGAAATACAGAGTATATAAACTTATTTTTATAAAATTAAAAAATCTTGGTATTCATCTGAATACCCTTGAATCAATAGTAGGCCCGCTCCTGTCTAAGTAGGGCAATTACTCTAAACAAGCAATTGTATAAGAAAAAAAATCCATGTAGCTTTGATATCCTATCTGAACCTGAACAATCAAGTCTTGGTCTTGAGTCATTCGGGAATGGCATCATCAATCAATAACTCCCCTAATCTCACCGTTTTTCTCATGATTTTGGTTTTTGTTTTGGCTATCTGACTGTTTTACACATCTTCGTTTACTGTTCTCTGCTCCTCGGCCTAACTTGCGTGTTTATGCGTTGCCGGTGCGCCGGTTGCCTGCTTAATTAGGCCGGTTGATTGGGTAATTAGTTCCTGCATTTGGGGTTTGGATGCCGGTCACTGTGATGGTTGTTTCCGGTTGGGTGGCGCGTTGAATGGCGCGTGGCATGCTGCCATTTCTTGTTTTGGTTCACTTGTGTCTTCTGTTATTTCAGATCGGTCTATCTGTTCTGTACCCTGTGCCTTTGTGATTTTCTGTTTAGGCCCTTAACTATTTTGTAAATTGAATGTGAAGAAGGCAAAATTCTGTTTTTTGGGTGTGTTTGTGGTTTGTTCTTGTGGTGGGTATGGACGTGTGATTTTCCCCTGCCTGCTGTCTCTGTATGTCGGGCTCGTTGACCCTTTGGTCTTTCTTGTATACTTTAGTCTTAAGACTCTTGGTGCAATTACAAGCTCTAACCTTAAGGGCGCACACCTCTCTATGCAAGGTGTGGCAACATGCATGCGGGTTTCTCAGTGGGTGATAATAAGAGGGCACCAATAACACACTGATAATTAAGCATTTAAGCTATAGGAAGCCTGTCGATGCCAGTTTTGGAGTATCCCCTGTCATTTGCAGGAATAGGAGCTTTGGAGTCTTCTGCATCTGAAAATTTTTGAAATTGTTATCTGCACATAAGACAACACATAAATTTTTAAAGAATTTGAATTTATTAAATGCATCCAAAAAAGTATCCCCTGTCTACATGAACAATCTAAATTCTTTATCGTATATAGTTTCGGAATTTGAAGTTAATGAATGCATCCAAGAAGAATATCCCAGTGTACATGAAAATTGTAAATTTGGCAGCTGAAATCATAGCTCTGGAAATTATTTATCATATATGCTTTCAGAACAGGAATTTAAATGTATCCAAATTCCTCTCCTCTTCACTTACTTTATCAAACTATATCTGCAATAATCCGCTGCACACACTTTTCTTGGATGTGCAAGCATAGCATTGTTTGATAATTGACATGATACAGCGATGAAGTGGCCTATTGGTATTTTCATAGCAATCTAAGCAGAGGAACTGAATTCATGTTTGCAAAAGAAGCAGAAAAATCTTGTCTGCTCATTAATTACCGCGGAATGCGCTCATTAGAGTGATTGCAAACTTCCTTGTCTGCTTAAGAAACAATCATGTTGAAAACAACTATATGGTAAACTAACCGGGGTTCATTTGAACTGAAAGCTAATGGGAAAACATGGATGAAAAAGGTACAACCAAGGAAGAGAGAGAGAGTAGGAGGGGGGATGTCGCAACTCCTTCCTATTCCCTCTGTTCCTAAATATTTGACACCGTTAACTTTTTAGTATATGTTTGACCGTTTATCTTATTTAAAAACTTTTGTGAAATATGTAAAACTATATGTATACATATAAGTATATTTAACAATTACTTAAATTTTTTAAATAAGACAAACAGTCAAACATATTTAGAAAAGTTAACGGCGTCAAATATTTAGAAACGGATGGAGTAGCTTGATGGAGGGTTATGTAGAAGAAAACACCATTAATTGCAAGTATAAGGTCCTCTGCAAAAAAAAATGAATTTGACATATAAAGGAAGGCACACTGGAATTCAGAAAATGACAAACTTTATTTAGCTCATGACTATTGTGATGTGCATGTGACAAACCAAAAAACTCATAGGTAGTTTTTTTCTGCTGAAGTTTTTACTACATGTAGCATCAGTTGCAAAAAAAAAAAAATCATGGGCTTAGCAAATTTTTTTTTTCACAAATGGGCATGCCTAATGTGATGAGAAATCCTATAAAATTATAAGATATGCAATATTCCAATGGACAAGTCAGCCATTAAACAAAGGAAACTATCTGTGCATGATTAGCATGAATTACATAAGCAAAATACTATGGGTATTTACATGTCTCAGCAAGCAACCGTGTATGTACATGTGCGCACTGTCCATTCATCCAACCGTTTGAGCACTACCTGAACTGTTAATGACTAAACTGAGAACAATCTTTTGTCAAGATACATGAAGAGCCTAAATGCTACTCCCTTCGTTTCATACTGTAGGTTGTTTTTATTTTTTTCTAAGTCAATATTTTTAGATTTGACCAAGTTTATTTAAAAATTTATCAACATCAACAACACTAAAAAAATAGTATCATTATATAACATTGAATATATTTTGATAATATATTTATTTCATGTTAAAAATATTATAATATTATTCTATAAATTTGATTAAACTTAAAAAGTTTGACTAGGAAAAAATTCAAAGCGACTTATGATATAAAATGGAGAGAGTATGTAGTACAATATGATTACACTTGGTAAAAAGTGTATTACAAGATAGATTTTACTGTGTTAGTTGATAATAGCGTCTGATATTCAGTTCACAAGTCACGACAACATGTGAAATTTACGAATTACTGGAAAAATGCCCGTGTGTTGTAACGGGTGAATGTTATTTTAATCTTATTATTATTATTATTATTATTATTATTATTATTATTATTATTATTATACGGTTTAGTTATGATGAAATTCACTTTGGAAATTCGCTTGGATATTATTTTAAGTTAGCATGCAAGTTTTTTTAAAGAGATTTTTTATACGACTCTTTTTATATTTCCAAAAGCAAACGAATTTAAAATCAGACTCAAAGACGGATCTATATTTAAAAAACCGAACGAACTTCATGTTAAAAATGTTATAATATTGTTTTATAAACTAGATTAAACTTAAAAAGGTTTGACTAGGAAAAAATTTAAAGCGACTTATGATATGAAATGGAGAGAGTACTTAGTACAATATGATTACACTTGGTAAAAAGTGTATTACAAGATAGATTTTGTTGTGTTAGTTGATAATAGCGTCTGATATTCAATTCACAAGTCACAAACATGTGAAATTTATGAATTATATTCATCTCTCGCTCTTTCTCACATAGTTAGAAGAAGGCAAATTTTACTACAGGACACTTGTTATGTGTGGTTTTAGCTCTAGGACACTGCCCAAACTCACTTTTGGGGGGAAACACTCCATAAATATGGTAATTTGCCAGTGGACACCGTGCCGATTATTCTGGTTGGGAGGAGAGAGAAATCGCGTGAAATGTCAAAAATGCCCTTGGGCCCACATGTCAGCTCTATCTCCTATCTCTCTCCTCATCTCTCTCTTTTCTCTCTCAGAGCGCACTCGCACGGGGTGGCGTCGGTCGCGCGGAGATGGCGAGGACGGTGGCGGGCGGAGCGGCAGCGTCGGCCTGAGAGTACTAATCACAAGAGCAAATCCACAAATACTAGTATTACTACTAATCACAAGAGCAAAGCATGGCCCCTGCTGGCGCTGCCCTCACCCTCGTCGCCGCCGTCTGCTTCCTCCTCGTGGCCCCGGACCCGGCGCGCTACCCCGCCGACCTCCCGCCATGGGCGGTGCTACTGCTGCCCAAGCCCGTTGACTACCACGAGCCCGTGGAGCCACTTCTTCCGCCCAAGCCGGTGGCGGACGCCGACGCCGACGCGGCGGACACGGATCTGACAACCGCCGTCACGCTCGCTGTTCTGGATGAGGAGGAGAGGGGACCCGCCCACACGCGCGCCTCGCTGCTCTGCTTCGTCTTCCGGTAGGACGGCGGATGGTGGCCGCGGACGGCGTGGAAGGGCGAGGGCGACGACTCCGACTCCGACTCGGACTCCGGTAGGGAGGAGGGAGGCGAGGACGGCTTCGTGGGTGGCCGCCGTGCTCCTCGAAGGCGGCGTGGAGGCACTCCGAGAGAGAAAAGAGAGAGAGATGAGGAGAGAGATAGGAGATAGAGCTAACATGTGGGCCCAAGGGCATTTTTTACATTTCACGCGATTTCTCTCTCCTCCCCAACCGAAAAGTATTATTTTAATCGGCGCGGTGTCCACTGGCAAATTACCACGTTTATGGAGTGTTTTCCCCCAAAATTGAGTTTGGGCAGTGTCCTAAGACTAAAACCACACATAACAAGTGTCCTGTAGCAAAATTTGCCGAAGAAGTATATATAGGTCTAGCTTTTTTGGTCCATAATTTGGGAGACTATAATGTGTGGTGCTCGGAATAGGTACGGTTGCTCTTGAAAGGACCTTTTGTGTCGCCTAGAGGGGGGGGGGGGTGAATAGACGTTCCTATAATTTACTTCAAATTACAGTGGTTAAAATCAGGGCCCGGAACTTCCTGCCAAAAGGCCCGGAACTTCCTGGCAGCTTTTTATGCTGAGTAAAGAAAGCTGCCCGGAACTTCCAGGGTTTTTCCTAGGAACTTCCAGGAAGTTGTGAGTTACTCTTTCGAGCACCTTACAACAAGTAAATTAAATCACACGGAAGCCTAAACCATAGAGAGGTACAACATGTCTCAAACAAGAGTAATACACATGAAAATACACAAGATAGCACAAGTGATCATATAATGGGAGACATGATAGCACAACTAGGCAAATAAGGAGATAAGCATCACAATCACAAAGATAAAGAGAGTGAGAGGAGACAAACGATTTGTTTCCCGAAGTTCGGATTCTCCATCGAGAATCCTACGTCTCCGTTGAGGAGCTCCAAAGAACCGGGTCTTGATTAACCCCTTGCCTCACCAAGCAAAGGCCTAGCAAGAGGTCTCCGGTATTCAAGCCAACACCCCTAGGTACTTCTCTTTGGTTTCAAGTGACCACTAAGATCCCCAACTTGAACACCAAGAGAACACCACAAGTGAGGCTTGCTCTACAAAGACGACCTCCTAAACCTCAGCTCGGAATTCACTCACCGTGTATTCTGTTTCCTTTCGGAGGTGGAATAACGCCCTCACAAACTTGCCCGGGTCAATCCACAACCTTGTTGGAAACTCGCGGGCGACACCTAACCGTCTAGGAGGTCACCCTCCAAGAGTAACAAGCTTCAAATGATAGCCCAACGAGATACACCAAGTGCTCAAGTCATCCTAGCCTTCAAAACCTTCTCCAATTCTCACCACCACCCTCAAATTCACTCTCTCACTCAATAAGTGCGCAAGATTTGGGTGGAGGAAGCAAAATCACATTGGGAGAGGCTAGAACAAGCTAGGAAACACAAGAACTAAAGTGGAATGGCCAAAGGGTGACCTGGGGACGAGATCCATATATATAACGGCTAGGTGATGTCATCTAGCTGTTACTCACATATTTGAACTGGAGGGTTGCCAGGAGGTTCCGGGCTTGGGTGCCAGGAACTTTCGGGCAACACTTAGGAAATTTTTCAATCTCACCTCGGCGCCAAGAAGTTCCGGACAGAACCTCCGGGTGGGACTCTCTGTCCTGGGTAGAGCCATTTTCGAAAATAGCTCCTAAAAATATTTCAACACTTGGACACCACTAAGAGCACTTGTGTTATCTCAGAACCACACTTGGAACACCTCTTAATAGTACGGTTTTTCCTAAACTCAAAGCGAAAAAGTAAACTAGTCTAACTCGGCTCCGAGTCTTCTCGCCGCATTGTTTCGGGGGGGGGGGGGGGGGGTCTCCAAGCATCCTAGCCCACTCCTAAGCAACCTGGGACTAATACACCACTAAGAATGTCATCTTCTTGCTTCACCTTGAGGGTTGTCAACGTCAACGCCATTTCACTATTGGGACTATTCTCACCTACACTCATTAAGCATATTAGTCCCAAATCAATTATACCTTTGCCTTGATCAATGCCCACTTTGGATTTTGACTTGATGTTCATCGAAGAACCACATCCTCTTGATCCTCGGCATTTCATCTTGCGGTCTTCTTATAATTGATACGGATTACTCATAGCTTCAAATGGCCTCACACGGTCCATCATGACCATCATGACAATGCCTTCACTCGCCCTTCACCACCGGATTCGGTCCATCGGTGCCAAGCCTCTTGCTTGCCCTTCACCCCCCGCATGGTCCATTGTAGCCGAGCCTTGCTTGCCCTTCACCGTTTTGCCATAAATAGCCACTTCATACCCCGCATCATCAATGTCTTCACTTACTCCTCATCAAGGTATAATATCCATCCTCTAGCCGAGCCTTGCTTTCTCTTCACC
This sequence comes from Oryza meridionalis, assembly GCA_000338895.3. Classification (NCBI taxonomy): domain Eukaryota; kingdom Viridiplantae; phylum Streptophyta; class Magnoliopsida; order Poales; family Poaceae; genus Oryza; species Oryza meridionalis. Next base: position 7,321,694 of record CM002528.2, read on the forward strand.
GGTTTGCCATAGATAGCCATTTCATTCCCCGCATCATCAATGTCTTCACTTGCTCCTCATCAAGGTATAATGTCCATCTTCTAGCTTCAATCTCTTAACTTGATGCCGGAACTTAACCTAATCTCACCAACTCATGGAAATAGTTAGTTCCAACAATGGGTTGTCATTAATCACCAAAACAATCACCGCACTCTTAGGATCATAGATATTCCAATCTCCCCTTACAAGGCAATTCTAGTGCCTAGATCTTTCAGCTCTCTATCGGCTGGTGAACACGCGATTAGTCTAGCATAGGGATGAAACTAGTTCGGATAGTTTCCGTCCATCCGGACCATTTTTCGGATTCGGATAGTTTCGGTCGGAATTATCCGGAAATTCTTGGATTCGGAAACGAATTCGGATATTTTTTCTCGGAAACGAAAACAAATATAGTAAGGGTACTATCCGTCGGAATCAGAAAACGGTCGGAAACTATCCGGAATTTTTTTCGGATATCCACAGACATTGAGCAAATTTTATAAAAAACACGTATATATACATAACTTTTTCATACGGAATCAGATGAAGACAAACTTTATATCAACATTGTAGAGCTCGATGAGATCTACAACTTTATTATTGACTATTTTATTATTTGAGATCATTTAAGGGTCTAAATATTCATTATAATATACCATATTAATTTTTACAAAATCTCAGATCTACAATTCAAACGACATCTGATGGACATGTGTTCCATATCAAAGTTGTAGAGCTCAACGGGATCTACCACTTTATAGTTTATAACATTTGTATTTGAAAGCATTTAAAGTATAATACAAACATTACAAGTTTCGAAGATGTGAAGTAAAATAAATAACATCTCCAATTTATACAATGGTAAGTAAGTTATACATCTAGTAAAAGGTCTTGGAAATAGAAAATAATAATCATATTTGCATATGGATCTCTTAGAGGAACAACCATGAAAATCGATTCACATACGGTTGTGGGACCGTCTATAAAATTGACGATATAAATGTTGGAGATGTTGAACTAAAATAATAAGCGATATCTCTTACTTGATCAAGAAACTCAATTTGAGGGGTTTTTTATATACCGGTAAATATTCGCTACCGTATTCGTTCCGTCTCGTATTCGCTCCATATCTGTATTCGATAATATTTGATTTCATTTCCGTATCCAAGTTTTCGATTCCGATTCGGATTCCAAAAAAAAAAATGAAAACGAATATGATAAATATAGTTTCTGTCCGTTTCCGATCCGTTTTCATCCCTAGTCTAGCAGAAAGAGACACCTGTATGGCCCATGTTTGTAGCATACTAGTTGGCATCCCTATACCCCGCACCTTTGTAAATGGTTAGGTGCAACTCTTTATATATATACAAAATATATGATAATGTGAATTTATGTATACATAAATTATTACAACACAATTCATGCTTTATTTTTTAAAGTGTAATTGTGTATTGTTATAATATATAAATATTATTTTTATGCACAATATAGGTATCGTTACAGCTAGTAAGTTTTCATCATTCTAGTTCACTCTGGCTTGTTCTGAAAATAGGTTCAAGTAAAGATGCATAATAATTATATGCTATCTAATCATGCATAATAAAACAAAACTAACATCTTAAACAATAATTTAAATTGTATTAAAAAAAAGTTAGCACTAATTTTCAGGACTTGGAAGAGAAAAACATGGGGGCGTTTTGGTTTGGTACCAAAATGTTGCCATACCAGTTTTTTGGTAGTTTAAATAGTAAATGTGATGATTTTGTTTGAAGCCAAATGTTTGGTAATGCCTATACTCAATTTGGCACAATTCTAAAATATTCTTCACCCCAATTTAAAATTTAGCTCTCAATTGACATAAATCCAAAGACGCTCATTTAAAATTTTACCCTACCAAAATATTGGTAGTGCCAAAACTTGCCTAGAGTTTGGCACTACCAACATATTGGTAGGGTACTAAACCAAACAAGCCCATGGTATTATGTGCAAAATAGGTAACAGTGCTATGAGTGACTATAAGGTGGAGTAAAGGAAAGTGAATGTACGACTAAAAAATGATTGAATTAGATGGATAAGTAGCTTCTTGATCCAACGGTTGTTATCTTTGTACTAATGCCATTTGATGGCTTAAAATTATTAATGATGTGGCTTCTTATATGTCTTGCTTTACAGGAGTAAATGCCACTTGGTGGGTATTGGGTACCAACAATATAGGAAGATAGGATACAGAGGGCGCAAAGGTTACATCCAAGCGATAAAAAAGGGATGTCCTTTTCTTATAACCATTAATGGACGATACATCTTCGCTAGTTTCTCTTCAAAAATATATGAATTTCTTTAGGCTCTACACAAAATCTCTACTATTTAAAAAATTCGTAGTGGTGATGGTGAAGCCAATAATACGGGCTTGTTTGGTTTAGTACCCTACCAATATGTTGGTAGTGCCAAACTCTAGGCAAGTTTTAGCACTACCAATATTTTGGTAGGGTAAAATTTTAAATGAGCGTTTTTGGATTTATGTCAATTGAGAGCCAAATTTTAAATTGGGATGAAGAATATTCTAGAATTGTGCCAAATTGAGTATAGGCATTACCAAACATTTGGCTTCAAACCAACTCATCACATTTACTATTTAAACTACCAAAAAATTGGTATGGCAACATTTTGGTATCAAACCAAAATGTCCCTGCGCGATCCAACATGAAGAAAGTTACGTCGACACAATACAAGCTACTCCGCAACGCAAAAAAAAAAACGGCGCACGCTCCTCCTCCGCAACGCAAAGATAAAAAAGGAAACGACGCCGACTCCTCTCCCTCGACCGCCGCCCCTCCGCCAACTTCTCTCCCTCCACCACCGCCTCCTCCACACCATCGCCACCCCTCAATCCATCCTCGCGCCTCCCTCGACCGCCGCCCCTCTGCCGTCGTCGCATCCCGCCTCCTCCACACCATCGCCGCCCCCAAATCCATCCTCACGACTCCCCAAATCGCCGCGTCGGCGCCCCCATCGTCACCGTCGAGGGTTCGCCATCAACGCCCTCCTCTCTCTCGTACTCACCCCGTGATCTGCCGCCGCCGACTCCTCCCTCCTCCCTCATCGCGCCGAAACCCTAGACCCGCACCGCCCTCGACCGCCGCCCCTCCGCCGTCATCGCATTCTGCCTCCTCCCCAAGGCCGGCGCCAACTATTCCCAAGGTTGGTGTACTCCCCATCCTCTTGATACTAGGTCTCTAAATCGGGGGGCCTAATGGGCGATCGATCGCCAGGCGATCGCCCAAGCAATCAATCCGGCCCCCCTCTCCTCTACTACTCGATACACTCCTCTCCCCCCTTCCTCCTCCCCTTCTTCTCTTTCTACTATAGCACACCACACAAAATTTTTAAAAAAACAAAAGTTAGAAAAATTTATATATAGAAATACTATATATAAAAAATTTGAATTCAAATTTGAATCGGGTATGTAAACTTTTGACTTATAAACCTTTTAGTCTATAAACTTTAGTTCTATAAACTTTAGATGTATAGAAATACTATATATAGAAAATATTTGAATTCAAATTCAAATTTGAATCGGATATAATTCAAATTCAAATTTGAATCGGGTATATAAACTTTAGGTCTATAAACTTTAGGTGTATAAACTTTAGATGTATAGAAATACTATATATGGAAAATATTTGAATTCAAATTCATATTTGAATCAGATATAATTCAAATTCAAATTTGAATCGGGTATGTAAACTTTTGACTTATAAACTTTGGGTCTATAAACTTTAGGTCTATAAACTTTATATGTATAGAAATACTATATATAAAAAAATATTTGACTTCAAATTCAAATTTGAATTGGATATATAAACTTTTGACTTATAAACTTTTGGTCTCTAAACTTTAGATGTATAAACTTGAGGTGTATAAACTTTAGATGTGTAAACTTGAGGTGTATAAACTTTAGGTGCATAAATTTACTAAAATAGAAAAGTAATGCGGTGCCAAAAAAGGAAACCAGGTGGAGGGAGGGAGGGGGCCAGGGGGGAGGGGGATTGATCGCTACCCCTGTCCCTAGGCGATCGACCGCCGATTAGCACTTCCGCTCTAAATCTGCATATTCACATGTTAAACTCATCCGTATGGACATCCACAGAGCTGAAATAAATTCACAGGGCTGTCTATTCCCTCTCCTCGGTTCGACATCTATTGGTGATTTAATCCATATTAACCTTGGTTGGGCACATATAGGAAGGCAGATACAGGCAGGCACACACATTGTCATCAGCCGATGTAATTTGATTGTGACTGCATGCCCATAGCATAATGCTTAACCCAAGGACAGATTGAACATAAGCACAGCAACACTTACTAAATACAATGGGTTCTGAACTTATTTTTTTTCCCTGAAGAAAATGGGTTCTGAAGTCTGAACTGAGTTAAAAAAGTTCATTTCTTCTAGGACTCACAGCGTCAGGTTGGTGCAGTTGGCTGAAGCCATTAGATCAGAAATTGATCAGGAAAGACTAATTCATGAGTAGCAATTCAGCAAGACAAAAGTCAAAACTTTACACCCACTGTCCCACTCGAATGAAATCTGAGGCTCGAATTCATGGTACAGTAATCTTTTTGATAGAAACAACATATACATTTGGTTGGCTCACTTGGCCCAAAGGGATATTTTTCAATGCATAAATGCTTATTTTTAGTATCGTGCCGATGTCTTCCATACTTCGATCTGTCGGAGAGGGAAATGAATGGTGCAGTGCAAGTTATCGAGGTGGTACATTACTGTTTAAGTTATCTGAACAGTATCATATAAATAGATGACTTGAATATGTTTCACAGTGTAAATAGTGGTAACATTGGGGAAAAGAGTATGCCATGAGTATTTAGCTTTTGTTATACTAACATACTAATATCCATTGGCTCAAGTTATTATACTAATATCCGTTGTTTTATCCTTTGTGTGCATGAAATTTATGGTCGTTTCTGAGGTGGATTTCGTGTCCGAAAATTGGCTGTGATTTGATTTGACTTTTTTTATTCATCGGTAGTGCTGATAACATAACTTGTATGGCTTTCATATATAATAGCAGGGAGTTGAAGGAGTTGTAGTTGTACCAAGTTCTCTCCGTTATTGACCAACAATATTGTTTGAGAGGCACTGCAACCAGAATCAAACACATTCAGTTTGCTATATAAAAAATACTATCGATGATAGATCAATTTGATAAAAAATAGTTTAGGCCAACAATAGTGACCCTACCAAGATGAAATGGAAATGTGCCGGTTTATATCACTTTCTTGAAAAAGCTTAACCCTGTTCCATTAGAGGATTCATGTTAGCAGTTTTTGTCACCAGAATGTCAAAAGGTTTTGATTAAAAAATATATCAATAGGTTATATTAGTTCAGACTGTGGTTCTCTATTCTTCTTTATGGTTTGTACTGGACTGAACTCCGAAAAATTTGAACTTGTGCATTACAGGGTTCCAATGGAAAGTAATTTTGTAGCCTCTTGACCGACATCGTTGATAGGATCAGGTGAGTTTTTGAAATAATATAATAGGTTTAAAGCTCAAGCTTTGCCCTATATGCTTATCTATTCCATTCATATATTTTTCGCTTCTTGGTTCAGCGGGTGATCCTCCCCTTGGAGTTCTTTCAGACATTACTAATAATCTCAGTGCTGCTGAATTAAGAAGGAAACATGCTAAAGAGAGGTAAGCTTTGTTGAGTGTGGACGAGAAGGAGGCGAGGAATAAAAAGGCCCGTGAGAAGAGGCGCCAGAAGGAGGAGGAATCCTAAGGAGGAAATCAATCTGGTGGTATTGTGAAAGGTAACTGCAAACCAACTCAACTCATCTGGGGCCATCTACTACTTTAAAAATTCACTCACACAGCGAGTGACTAACGATATCCACATAATAGTCATCTCCTATTTTTACAATTTTGGGGTTTATGGGCCTTCTATCCCACCGATAATGCTATGGCCACTCTAAACAGAAATAACCAACAACTTCAATTAGCATCCTTATCATACCACGAAATGTTGTACAAAGTACTTAAAGTGAAGATAATAGCCTGTGCACAATAATTCAGATATTTCTAGCACTACAGCAACAACTGCGGCCGAGGTGGACGTTGACGGTGGGTTCTTCTTAGTATCATCCACATGACATGTATATGAGGAAAACTGCAGCATCTGGTAGCTAAGCTAGGTTCGCTAAGTCGGCATCACACGCAGAGACAGATCCAAATGCTCAACCTGTAAATAAATCCTTCAAGGTTAATAGAACATAAATTAAACAGCTACTCACAATTAGAGTTTGTATCTTCAGAAATTTATCTCCATGGTCTGAGACTCACTGTACTTCAAAAATTAGTTGCAGCCCAAGCACTGTGCAGTAAAGCTGAGACAGTTAGCATTTTTTACTGGATTGATGAAAAGGTTAGGCCTATTATTTGAATTAGGAAAACATGACAGACAGTAATTTGTTTTAGTATACAATGCAACATCGAAATTGTTTATTCATGTGGCCAACGTTTCAGGTTGAGCTGTAAATATGTATCTGTACTAATGAAAATATCTTCTGCCAATTATGCCAAACAATCTTATAATTTCATGCCATGTGAACAGCCCCACTTGACGATATTTCAAATATAAGCGCTGCTGATATATTGAGGTGCCAATTGGAAGTGAATGACTCTCCCACACTGCATCAAGGTAAGAAGAATGCATTATTACATTCCGCGCACGCTTTTCAAACTACTAAACGATGCATTTTTTATAAAAAGTTTCTATACGAAGGTTGCTTAAAAAATCATATTGATCCATTTTTGAAAAAAAATAGCTAATATTTAATTAATCACGCGCTAATAGACCGCTCCATTTTTCGTATGCAGATTTGTTCCCAACCACCCACAACAAACGCAGCCTAACCGTGGATCAAAAAATCGGACGCTTTAGAGCGACGCTCTCCTCCTCCACACCACCATCGCGCGACCCTCCGAATCGCGATCCGGAATCAACGAAAAAAAGGCGTCACCACACCATCACCGCCCGCTCAGCCGATCCCCGTCACCCACGACCATGCCTATAAATTCGGTAAATCTAATTGGAGAGGCCTCTCCAATTAGTCTTAACCAGAGACACTCACGTACTAGTACTTTAGGAGTTTTGGTTGCTATTAATCCATTGAGTAAGTAGGGAAAATATTCCTATCATCTATGCTTCAAATAAAATTTTCTCTTAAATTACTCATCCGATTTACAATCCGATTACACCGTTGTGTTCGTAATAATTAAATCTTTACAACAAGATCTCACATGATTATATTTTGATGAAAAATCATAAATTACTTTTATTATATATCTAAATTACTTTTAGATTTCACTAAGTTACTTCTTAGACATATATATGTAAATTCAGTAAAGCCTAAAAGTAATTTACATATATTATAGAAGTAACTTATAACAAAAAGAAAGTAACTTTAATTAATGCCTTTTTTCATTGAACAAATTATTATATATATATATAAGTTACTTTTAGATTTGATTAAAATACTTCCTATACATTCATAATGCTCTGAGGTGATTACTTTTATTATTTTTTTAGTTAATTCCATAATTTGTGCTGATTAATTTAATTTCTAGATAGAGTCATGTTTTTATCTCTACAACGGATTTACTTCAAATGACATGCCAAAGTTACCTTCGTTTTGTTCTAAGTTACTTCTATAATATATGTAAATTACTTTTAGGTTTTACTGAATTTACTTTTATATATCTAAGAAGTAACTTAGTAAAATCTAAAAGTAATTTAGACATATCATAAAAGTAATTTGTGATTTTTCATCAAAATATAATCATGTGAGATCTTGTTGTAAAGATTTAATTGTTACGAACACAATGGTGTAATCGGATTGTAGATCGGATAAGTAATTTAAGAGAAAATTGTATTTGAAGTATAGGTGGATGGTCCATGGAGTGGTAGCTGGTTTTGTAGTTACGTCCCTATAAATTCTAATCATTAGCCTATGGTCAGTGGAAGGGCAAATTTTGAACAGATTCTAAACTGAGACCTAACATTGATTTTGTATTATGGACTTAAATCTGAAATTGATTTTGCTTGATGGATTGAAATAAAAAAGTAGCACTACATTTGTAATCAATTTGAATTTAAAATATTGTGTATCATGGACTTGAGGTTTGGGTTTTATAATTTGTCTATTAGAATTTTTTAGGGCTTATCACCTATAACACTAGATGTATTTTTTATCACCCGTTGCAACGCACGGGCACTCAACTAGTAAACTAATATATAGAAGTTTCTGTATATTTTTTAAGGTTTCTTTCATGCATGTATTTTTTCTTCTTTTTGAAAAGCTACTCTTCTTTTTTATTTTGCATATGAGGGAGGAATCACTTAAAACAGAAGATAATATCATAAAATATTTTGTGTAGCATATGTAAAATGATATACATATAAAAATAACAAGTAACAAGTTATTTATTTAAAACTCTAATGAGGATAGTGATGACGCCAATGACAAGGATGAGGGCCATGGAGGAGGAGGTGATCGGGGACGGTGTGGAGGTAAAGGCCCAGGAGGAGTTAATCAGTGGGGGTGCAGCGGATACGATGGCCTGCGTAGGGCGACGGTAGGAGCAGCCTACAGGGCGACACCGGTGAGGAGGAGGTGCGGCTGGAGGCAGGGGCTATGCCTTGATGGGACCCCTAGCACGAAGAAGCTGGCGAATTCGGCCCGATGCGGTGGCGCCACGTACTAGACGAGACGGAGGGTGGTCCGCCAGCAGAAGCGGAGGCGGATGAAAAGGCATGGCACCTGCCCACAACGCTAGCTCTTGCTCCCAGATGGGCCCAGCTACCTCAGCACCGGCCCCATAAACATGCTCCGACATTGGACAGTCGTTAGTGCCTGCTACTGTTCAGATTTTTTTACGTAAAATAAGGTGGTTTTAATGTATGATTAATTGAGTTTTAATTATTAGAAACTTAAAAAACATATTAATTTGATGTTTTAGAGCAACTTTCATATAGAATGTTTATGCACGAAACATACTGTTTAGTTAGATTTTTTTTATATAGGTCGACAAGTGCGCCCTACGGAGTATTTTGTTCAAATTAAAATATATGTAATATTTTGTCGATATTAATGTACGTTAAAATTTAGGTTTCATAAGCAGTTGACAAGTGGACCCGTTTAAATTGGGTTTCTCACTAACCTGTGTTTCACCATTTTTCCTAGCGGCTTTCATAAGCTAGTCAACACACCTACGAAGAGGATTTACTTGTTATTCAAAAATTTATAGAAAAGTCATACGAATGCCAACTGAGACCGATTGAGATTAAAAAGAAAAATTGAGAGTGTGATTTTTAGTTTGGTTAGGTCTATAGCAGCGCATCAACAACTAGATTCGTATAGATGTCATGATATCTAACAAATTAAGGTCAAACGGTATCAAGGTAACAATAGTGAGTGATGCTTGTAATGCGCTGATAGATAATTTGTTTACCTCAAATGGAGGCCATATAAAAATGATCTTCACAAGCAACTCGTTAGGAAGTCCGCCTGTGTAAATATTTTGAACTATTCATGAACAAGCGCACCCAAGTATTTACGCAGGTGACATTATAAAACATCAGCCTACGGAAAGTATTTTCACGGGCAGGTGCAAAAGTCATCTGCTAGCGCCACCACTGCTCGCGAGATCTGCACTCCTACTCTTTCCGTATGCCTCCTCGATCCTGCACTGCAGCAAAGGGGACACACCCATATCCAGGTGGACGTTGTACATCCCATTGGATCTCCCACCATCGCCGCTACACATCCAGATATACCATCTCAAGGGTAGCACTGACGAATATGGGTACCATTTGGAGTGAATAGTTCGGATACGGATATGAATATGTATATGCTATTCGCATATCCACTGAAGAGATGAAATATACCTCATTTCTTTCTAGCTCTAGACCTTCAACCTAGTTACCTCTTTAATCACTAGTCTACGCTATTAATATTACACTATTAATATTATTTAGACCTATAAATATTTTTATAAATTATACCTATAAATATTTTTATAAATTATACTATACTTTATATATTTTAGTATCAATTAGACATTTATTTGATTCTATTAGAAGTTTAGGTGGTTTTCATATTCAAAGGAATACTTGTTTCTGTATTCATGTCTGATCATATTTTATCCTTATTTGTGTTTGAGATATTTCATATTTGTTTCCATATGTGATATATTCATATTCATTTTCATATCTGGAAGAAAATAAAAAAACAAATATGGTATGGCATTATTTGTTCATATCCGCTCAGTTTTCATCCTTATGGGCATGCAATGCTGCATAGGAGCTGCAATTTTATTTTATTCTTCAATTATCCAACACAACTAGCGGTAGCTGGTTTATGAAAAAGCCTATGAAAATCGTAGTTTTGCAGGCTGTTTGGGGAGCTTAATACTGAGAAGCAGCTGATTGGTAGGCAGCTTCTCAGAATCTAGAATCAAAAGCTGGACTGTTTGGGGGAGCTTCTGATTCCGGGAGAAGCTGCAGCAGCTAGAAACTTCCTCAAACAGGCCCTTGGTCTCAGCTAGCAGCTAGAATTTGTTTCACGTGCAGTGTTCTTTCATGCACCTATAAAATATAGCTTTCTAAAAGCCTCACCTAGAGGCGGGTTGAGAAACGCCCACGTAAAGGGGTAAAAATAATTTCTGCACCAATGACATGTGCTTTTAGGTCCACAAAATGTAATATTACCTCCGTTTTAGAATATAAGACGGTTATTCACAAGTTGAAAAAAATTAAATGGAAGAAGTTTGTGTTTGGATGAGAAGTGTAGGTAGGTGAGAAAATTGAATGATGGAGGGTTGTGATTGAATGGAAAGAGAATATTGGTGAAGAAATTGTTATATTTCGGGATAAATCCTAAATGTTACAAATTATTATAATATTTTAAGACACAGGGAGTATGACATTTTTTTTTGAAATTTCGTACACTATAAAAGGTGAAATTCGCTTACTACACACAAGAGGTAAGAAAGTGTGTGTTGTGTCTGTTGTTGGAGGGGGGAGGGGGGGGATGTGAATTGTAATTTGCAGATTTTTTATGTTGGATTGTTTTTACAGGTGGTCAATAATAACTCATTTAATTATCTATGAGTTTCTCGACCCTCAAGTCGAGGCCTTTAGAAATCAGCTATTTTTTAAAGAAACTGTTGACATGATTATCCAATTGAATATATAATTAAATTACCTTAACTAAAAATAACAGATCATTCAACTGCTTTAAGATACTGTTGACATGATCATTCTAACCAGCCTTGTCCTTTTATCAAATGTTGCCATTTTCCTCTCCTGTCTGATCGACTTTGTCCTCGAATCCAGGATTTTTCCATAACAAGCAGCATTATTAATTCTTTACTGCATGTGCAACAATTCATCAAGTAGATCAATCATTTGATTAATTAACCATCATTTTGAAGTTGGAAAGCAACATCGCAGCTAACTGCGCTCTGTACATATGCCTGTGTCTATAACGTCTGTCTGCTCGGGGATTGGATGTCTGAATGATGCCAAGTTCTTCCCATGCTTTCACTGTTTTTTTTGTTTATTTTAGAGATTGCTTTCGTTGGTTTTGACAACGACTATTTTGCTCAGTTTCGAATAATGAGAGTCCTCCATGTTTTGCTGTTTGTACTCTCTCTGTTCCAAAATATAAACACATTTGGATTTCGACAGGGTCTTCGAGATACTATTTACTATTTTGACCAACAATATCTATAAAAGTAAGATTAAAAAAAAGAGTTATATATTGTAATAGTTTGTTTACTAATAAATCCAGTAACAGTAATTTTATATGATTGATCTTTTTATTTTTTGCTATTGATAGTTAAAGTTATAAATATTGGACTTGATAAATTGTGCTAAAAATGCTTATATTTTGGGATGGATCGATGGAGTATATTAGAGAGATTAGCTCCAATCATTGTGTTCTCTTCCAATGAGGGATCTACATCATTTTTTTAGTCGACACGATAATTCAAAAAATCAAGAGCGAGGACAAGGTAACAATGATGCTATATTTTTTTAGATGTACATATATAGTGTTGCATATATAGAGTAGCCAGTAGAAGGAGAAAAATTAGAGGAGCATAGTAGAGCTTTGTTGCAGTATGCATGAGGTTCATTTTCTTCTGTTTAATTCAGAATACTACCATCTCAAGGGATATAGCTTTAATGTACCTATATATGGATTGATTTAGGTCACTCAAACTAATTTCCTGATGAAAAGATAAGTGAGTGAAGCAGGTGAGATTTTTTTTTTTAATTAGAAGGTGAGATGATTTGGCTCCACGACTTTGTCCCTAGTGTTTACCATGGCAAGCTTCTGAATGGTCGAAATAATAGCAGAAGATTATGCCTGTATAAAGAAAGTATGGTCACCGTTGCATGCAAATGGTCGATGGTATTTAGGCAAATTAAAGTTAGAAATGTTAACATGCATGGCTGTTCGAACAACCACTCTTTTGTGCTGAATAGAATGGAATGGAATGGATGAGTGGATGAATTATTTGTGATAATTATTTGAAGGTACAAAAGAACGAACTAACTATTACAAATTAAATTAAAAAATTATTTTTTGAAAGGTATTCAAAGAAATTCATATATATATATATATTGAAAGTTATTGAAAAAAACACACTGTTTAAGAAATTCGGAAGTGTATCCATTATCTATTCCATTCCATTCCTGCATGTCTCGTTGACATTTTAATTCCCTGTTGAAAAAATAAGGTCAGCAGCAACTTAAAAATAGGTGCCGAAACGGGATTGTGGGAACAAGTAAAAATTTGGCATAGAACTAGATCTCGGTTGATTTATGGATCTAAAATTCAAACAAGATTCATATATGTTTGGATATATGTGTATTCGATGGACAAACATCCTCATAAACTCTTTGTATATATAATACCAGTACCTACTTGCCGAATTACTTCCCACCTATTGACTAGGACAAATACCGTGTTCCAATGGTAAACATTTATGGAGGTCCAATACTCTAGATCAACCCTAGACTTTATTTTGACATACTCCAACCATAATTTTAATTACAGAATTTTCAACCTCGAGGATATTTGTAGTGGTTTTGGATGGCACACGGCACTGGCATTGGTGAATTCGAAAATTAATAAACTGTCAATGTTCTATATAGGCAATTCTAAAAGGGATAGCGTACGAGATCTAAAAGTTGATGGATTGTATGGACAAAAGTTTAGAGAAGTTCAGGCTCGATAAGAGGTAACGCCCTACTCATGTTTTGGGAATTGATATTCGCCGAGTATATTTTGTCGATCTGATGATCGATCAGTTCTGCTTTCTCTTGAACTTATAAGCTAAAGGGCCACCAAAGATGTGGTTTAGCTCAATTCTGGGCATTGGAATTTGGAAACCATCTGGACAATATTGTCATTGTTTTGTCCTGAAGTTCCTTTTCTAGCTGCTAGCTTCAACTGCTTAGCACGGTCTTCAACAAACTTCTTGAATATGAAACACTCCTTAGCAGAGTGTTTGGAATTTGGGTGGTTTGGACAGGGCCGTTCAAGATTTGGTTGTAATTTCTAGCACGCGGACAATGTGAATGACAATAAGACGTTGTGGCCACCAAGTTTTCAGGTCATCGATTGTGATCCTTCTTGTGATACTCATTATTATCCTTCATCAGATGTGGAGCACTTGACTGCTTGTCCTCCCGCTCAACATTGATGGCTTTGGCTGAATTGGCGTATGAGTTGGCTGTTTTGAAGAGCTTCATGACGGTAAGTGGCGGGCTTGCGGGTGAACTTGGCGATGAGATTTTCATCACGGTTCCTTTCTAAAAATTAACGATGATGACATTGTTTGTGTCTTCTGGAATCTTGTTGCATGTCTCGAAGAAACGCCGGATGTAGCCCTTTAATAATTCATTTTTCAGTTGTATGACGTGGTAAACATCGAACTGTGCCCCGGGCCTGTGCCTTGATGATTTGCAACAAACCGATCTCAAAGCCCCAAAGGCCAGCTTCTTGCTGAATCAGTGAGTGCCACATGCAAGTAGTTCGCCATGGCTTTGCTATCTCCTCCTACTGCGCGAATGGCCAAGGTGTAGATGGTGAGCCACGACTCGGGGTCAATTTTACCGCCGTACTTCTCGATGCCAGTCGGTTTGAAGTCGGCCGGCCAGTCCACTCGACGTAGGTCTCGGATAAAAGTTGCTATTCCTTCATCAGCATAATCAGGTTATATGGGTCGACGGGGAGAGTGATGAACTGCAGCAATCCTGGTCTTCTTTCTCTCGGCGACGACGGTGTTGTTCAATCCTGAGGTCTTTGCCTTCCCGATGCCCATGGTCTATGGTTGCTTTCATGGTGGCCCCAACTGCTCTGGGCTGACCGGCGGTCCCTTGAAGGGTGAAGAGATGGCCGTTTGCTTGGTCGGTTGCCCGATGGAGTCTTGGGTGTCTTGGTAATAGACTCCTCTGGCGGTTGGCTTGGTCGCTGAGTGCCTCTAGCTCCTTTTCTTGTTGTACGACCGCGGTGACCTTCATGGCATTGACCTTGATGAGCGTCAGAGTGATGGCGTTGTCTAAGGCATCAATTAGGGTGTCAAGTAGCATTACAACAGCAATGCCGTTCTGTTGTAGTTTGGATGATGTTGTCACGTGTCGCGCACCTTCGATGGATTAGGTCACATTGTTTCCATAAGCGGTCTTTCTCCTCTTTACTTAGGCGCTCCTCCTCTGCTTCCTACTAGATGCGGGCCTGTTCGTCCTCTTTTGGCGCTCCAACCAGAAACACTTCCCTGAGTAGGGTATAATCGTTGGAGTACTTGGAGCTGTAGATCGTTTCCGTGCTGAATCTGGCATAGTCCTCCGAGTGGTCGAGGTCATAGACAATCTCCGTGATGCTGCAGGAATCAGGACGCCCACCTCCCTGGGCCCATGTTCGGACATGGTCGAATCATGCCTAGATTGAATTCATAGGGATGGTGTAGGTCCGAAATCGTCGCAGCAAGAAGCGGAGAGAGTTGCATCAGAATCTTGGGGTAGTTTGCCACGTTGTTGGAGATGTTGTCTGGGTAAGCTGGTGGCGTTGTCTCCCCTGACCAATTTGAGGCCGAGCCATGGAAATCCTATCTAGAGTGGGCCACAGTTGCATTCGAGAGACCAAAAGGGACCGAGGAAGTCTCGAACCCCGCCAACTGGTTTGAATATGAGTCGGAGACTGAATGCTTGCTGAAGTTGTCGGTGAGAAAGCCGAAACCGTCGAAACTAAATGTCTGCCTTAGAGGGAAGACAAATCTAATGACTCCTGAAGATGATTTCATAACGATTGTCACTGAAAAACTCGATGCAACCCCTACCTGGCGCGCCAACTGTTGGTGTCCTATATCAACAATACTAAAAGGGATAGCGTACAAGATTTAAATGTGGATCGATTATCAGGACAAATGTTTAGACAGGTTTAGGCCCTCTCAATGAGAGGTAATACCTACTCATGTTTTGAAATTGTTGACGATACTTAAATACCAAATACAACTATCAATTCATGCAGAAAACCAAATCAATGAAATATTAAACCTAGTGATAGGATTTATTACTAACCATTTCCATGAATGTTGGAGAATATTTGTATGCGTGTAATTATGGATGAAAACCACCCGCCATGCGAAGAAAGACACCTCCGGCCAATCAATGGGCCAACTAATCATATGAAACTAACATAATTGAAGCGAATTTACTATGCACCGTCATGAGGACCCATAGGACAGTGACTGAGGCGAAAATGAGGAAGAAAGGCGGTGAATGTGGTTCCTCCGAACCAAGGTTCAGTTGAACCTGGAGTGTGACTGATCACTGCCAGCTTCCACGTGTCGCTTCCTCAGGCCTCCCCAATGGCGGTTATATTTTATTCCCAGGGTACATAAGGAGGAGAAGTTTCCACTCTCAAAACACTAGAAAGTTGAGTACAACTCACTTTTATATTTAGCCTACTTTGTAGTAAAGTTAGAACATAGGAAAATAGTGAGGAAAAGCTCCAAAAAAAAGTGCCCAAAATATCGGAGTTCTCTCCGAGTTTCGGTGGAGTGCCGAAGATGTCGACATTCTCTCCATGGGGTGTACTGGAGGATTGCCGGAGATGTCGGCACTCTCTCCTATCATGTACCTCGACAAATATTTCTTTTATATAAGTAAGTATTCATGATTTTATTTAGTATTTACTTCACTTATTTAAGTAAGATATATTCTAATCATTATGGGTTCATCGCTTAGTATTTATACTAAGTGCTCTAGTACTAAGACTCTAGATAAAGAAGGAAGTTCTTGGCCGAGTTGTAATCAATATTGTAGAGGTGCTATCTAGGTTAGAGGTTATTTTTATTTGTTGTGTGCTCCACGGAATGCAGACATAGGCAGCAGGTGGTGACAACCATGTTCGTCCTTCTTAATCACTACTAGAAAATCGGTTTTTTATGGCGGTACCTTACATTTTTTGCTGGCGGCTGCAACGGAAGGTGAGCTTGGTGGTTGTTTCAGTGGCGGTCGGGGGCCGGCGGCTGCAGCATCGCGGCGCGGCAATGAAAAGGGCTCAGCGGCGGCGCTGGGAAAGGGCGCGGCTCGGCAGCAACCCCTGGTTCGGCGCAGTTCACCTGCACGGCGACGGCGAGCCTACGACAATGACGACGTCAGTTGTTGATGGTGCCCGTTGACCTCGCTGCGCCTGCACGCCGGTTGCCATCTACAATTTGTTGATCTGTTCCTTTCAATTTGTATTGTGGATTTGTTGTGGATGAGCTCGGGAATCTATTGATTTGTGATCCAATCACATAATTTTTTGAATTGTTAGCTGTGATTTGGATCCCTTTTTCCTTTTTTATTTGGGAAAAAAGGTTTTCACTGGCGGACCTCTTAGGCTAACGCCTGTGATAATCAGATCGGCACTGGCAGTGCTTCTAAAGGGACCGCCTGCCAAAATCCTTTTCTCTAGCAGGCGTGTTCCGCCGTCTTTGATCACTAGCGGCTGGCAAAACCACTAGCAAAAATTGATATTGGCCGCTAGGAAAACTCTTTTTGTAGTAGTGAATACTCCACGTTCGGATACATCATAGAGCTACAGGCCGAAGTCCCTTGGCAAACCAAGGGTGAACCGGTGCTCGAAGCAACTAATAGAGTTTTACCTTAACTTAACTAAGATTATTTACCCAAAGGAATCCTATCTCTCCTAAGCCTACCATTTAATCGTTGTCCTTAGAAAAATCCTTTTCTTGGATTATACACATATGCTTCCTGTGATTCAATACACTTACGATACTCTGATGTGAAATGCTATATCGGTATCAGTGTACTTGCGGATTTATGTGTGACCGTAACAAATACCGATAGGGATTGTATTCGTCGAGTGTTCCCTGTGATTCATTAAATTTGTTGCCTAAGGCAGACTGTTATGTCTTTTAATACAAGTTCATATTCAATACCTATATCGAGAAAAAAATCGAATTGAGTATATATGGTTACCTTTACAATTCAATTTGTTTTTTTTACTCCATGCATATATTGAATTTGATTGTTTTTCAATGAACATGTGATTCAATAACCTACTTTTGTAATTTTTTGAAAAAAAAAACATTCATAACTATTTGAACCGCTTGTAAAAAAAAAAGTTCTCATGGCCTCGTCCATGGATAGAACTGAGCCAAACTAAAATCTCTCTATTGGGGAATCTATAAATTACTAGAAATAGACATGCATGTTGGATTATTCAAAGAATATCGATAAGGACACGGGTAACCCCAGCCACAGAATGATTGTTGTTACGCTATCAGACTGCTCAATAATAGAGGCATCCGATATGATCGTGTGAATGCGATGTACTCCCTCCGTCCCTAAATATTTGACGCCGTTGATTTCTTAAAACATGTTTGACCGTCCGTCTTATTAAAAAACTTTTGTGAAATATGTAAAATATATATATATATAGGGATGCGCTAAACCGCACCCAGGATGCGCTATAACTAAACTACTCCCCTCATAACATCCCCTCCCCCACCCCCTAATCCATCCCGCACAAACTCCCCCATCACTCCCTCTCCAATTTTTTTTCGTTAAATAAATCAATTACTATCAATGGTTTTAGTTCGATAAGTAAACAAGTTACTATCAAAAGGTTCCCCACACTATCAATCCCACAGAAAATAGCCCACACCTTTTTTTTCTTTCCTCCCGCACTTCTTTCGGATTGGCCCATTAGTAACAAGATTACTGAGTCTATCAGTGTATAAGTAAATGAGTTACTAACACTCCCAAATTGATTTCTTCTCTCAGTGAATGGATTACTCTCAGGTTGTTTTCAGCTTTCTCGACTTGGTTCCTTCTCTCAGTAAATAAATTACTCTCATGTAGTTGTCAGCTCTTCTCTTAGTGTGTGTGTGTATATATATATATAAGTATATTTAAAAACAAATCAAATGGTAGGAAAAGAATTAATAATTACTTAAATTTTTTGAATAAGACGAACGATAAAACATGTTTAAAAAAATCAACGGCGTCAAATATCTAGGATAGGACAGAGGGAGTATATATCGATCGAGTAGCAGCATTGCTACATCTGATAATAAGACTGATATGTCTATATTTCGTTCCGTATCCACAGTGGGGCCAATGCAATATATTACGTGTTTGCCATCTTCCCACTTCCCTCCTCTATAAATAGCTCCCAAAATCTATGGCCTGCTTGTGCTCAGTTCACTCTTATCAGTGAATTAGAACATATATATACTTGTGTCCTTGACAGCTCGTTATTTAGCATGGCTAGGTCACTCGCTGCTCTCCTACTCCTTCTGGTGAGAGATATCTTAGTTAGAGATTGAAAATTAAGTTGAAATGTTACTCTAGCTAGAATTTAAATTAATCGGAACAATATATGCCCCATAGTTAAAACGGTTGATGGATGAACTCAAGAACATGGAGTTCATTGAATTCTGATGAGAACGTAATATAAGTTCTTTTTTTACTTATCTTTCGTTGTAACTTTTGGTTCATAAGTATGTAAGCATGTTAGCTAGCTTGTAGGTATATTTTGAAATCAATTTAATAATTTTCAATTCAACTTGTTTCTGACTGCACTGCAGGTCGCCGCGGCGGGAGCCAGCCATGCCGCGTCGCCGGCGGAGCTGTACTGGAAGATCGCGCTCCCGACCTCGCCGATGCCCGGCGCCATTCGCGACCTCATCAGCCCAGTGAGCTCAGCGGCCTCAGCTTCGAAGGAGGACACGGTGGGCTCCGTGTTCTTCCTCGAGAAGGACCTCTTCCCGGGCTCCAAGATCACGCTCCACTTCACCCGCGCCACCGCCGGCGCCGCGCTGCTCCCCCGCGGCCGCGCCGACTCCGTCCCGTTCGCCTCCGAAAGGCTGCCGGAGATCCTCTCCCAGCTCTCCATCCCGCTCGGCTCGCCGACCGCCGACGCCATGCGGTCCACGCTCGCCAAGTGCGAGGCCGCGCGGCTCGCCGGCGAGACGGCGCCCAAGCACAAGCACTACTGCGCCACATCGCTCGAGTCCATGGTGGAGTTCGTCGCCTCCAGCCTCGGAACCCGCGACGTCCACGCCGTGTCCACGGAGGTGATCAGCACGTTGACGCCGACGCCGAGGCAGGCGTACAGGATGGAGGCCGTGAGGCCCGTGGCGGTGCCCGGCGGCGACATGGTGGCGTGCCACGGGATGCCGTACGCGTACGCCGTGTTCGGGATGCACGGGCTCAAGGGCGCGGCGTACACGGTGACGCTGGCCGGCGCCGACGGGACCATGGCGGAGGCGGTGGCGGCGTGCCACGGGGACGTGGACGGGCACGGCGTGGCGGTGGCGGAGGCGTACAAGAGGCTCGGCGTGGCGCCCGGGAGCGTGGCCGTCTGCCACTTCCTGCCTCAGGACGACATGCTCTGGGTGCGCAACTGAATGAAGCGCAGCTACCTTGCGTGCCATCCATGGCTAATTAAGCTCCTTCCTATATTTTGGAGCTACCTGCCGGCTATCATGTCTATCATAAATTTACGCGTGTGTGCGCGCGTGCAACGATCCGACATGCCACACACTACACGTGTTTTACTTTGTTAATTAATAAGTCTGCACATCATCCAGGTCATCTTGTACGATACTAGCTACTCCGTCCAATTTGTCCCAAAGTAAACCAACTTTTACATTTTTGCCTATCCGTAAAGTAAGAAATTTCATTACTTCAACACTCCTCATATACCTATCTATCATTACAACTTTCACATTAATTAAGGATATTATATTCTTTTGTTTCTCTTCTTAAAATCTTCTTGAAATGCTGGGCTGGGGTTTAAGATTTTTAGGGACAGACGGAGTGCTTCACTATATAAGATAAGATGTTGCATGCATGTACAGACTACTGCCTCCGTTGGTTAAATTTTAAAATTATAATGTTGTTAAGTTTAAAGTATGTTTGATCGTTTATTTTATTAGCTAAAAAAGCAATCTCACAAAAATTTAATATTAACTAGAAAAGCATCATGTGGTGTGATGCTAGAGTCGTAGGTGCATGGTTGCACCCATTAGAATTCAAGTCTAGGTGCCAACAGATATTACGCATGCGTAATTAAGTAGACTTTTAATAAGAATTTTATCAAGATTAGGAATGTGCCGTGTGTTAGGAGATGCATTCGTGAATATATGAACGTGTTGCGTGTGTAATAATATATGTATGTCATTCTTGTAAGGGTAATTTTATCATTTTTGAAAAGGTTCTTGAAGGTACCATATTTTCTAGTGAAAAATTTAGTATCACTAGATATTAAATATCTCAATGTATTAGAAATTTTAGTTTAAAATTTAGGTAAGGTACTTTAAAGTAAAATTACTCATCCTATAACTAAAAGCAAAATGGCCTTACCAAATTTTAGCACGAGCGAGAAGGGCCTGACCGTCTCCATGCCATCTGCAATGTACACCCATGTCTTCATGTTCACCTTGTCCATACCAATTGCCTTTAAATATTGCCAATTATTGGGATCAAGATAAGAGATGGGACACTGAGAAAATTTCACAATTGTTTGATCAGGAAGCTACTCAATCAATCTTACATGTGCAAATTATTTCACAAGTTTTGGAGGACCAACTTTGCTGGAAACATACCCTATCAGGTGAGTGCAACAAAAAAGTGCGCAGAAAGAAGTTCACTCTCATCTTCATCCCCATCAATCCTCTGTTCCTACTTTAACAATCAATCTTCTGAAACAAGTTTGAAAAAGCAGTTTCCCTAATATTGCCTCAACTTGTTCAAGATCTGGTCAGCAGGAAGATGAATTTCACCTTTTCTTTCATTGTCAATTTGCAAGGCTAGCTTGGTTTGTATCTGATTTTCAGCTTAAAATAGATGCTCTTACACCAGTGCAAACAATGCAAGATATTTTGGCTTATTTGCTTGCTACTATGAAAACTGAAAATGCGCTATAAAAAATCTCTATCATGCTTTGGAAGATTTGGAAGGACAAAAATGACTACAATTTCAAATCAAAGAAATAAGAGCCATATCAGGTATGTAATGCTGCAGAAGCTATGACATCAACTTACCCCCAACTGATGCAACTACAAAGTTCAGAAGAAGGCTATTCCAAGCGGCAACTTCAATCAAAGTGGGGAACAGCGAAAAAACAAGCTTTTGGCACGACAATTGGTTGGAAAATCTATGCCCAAAAGACATAGCTCCTATCTGTTTCAGCCTAGCAAAGCGCAAACAAAGAAGTGTTAAAATAGAACTCACTGACAATGCTTGGCTCTTTTCCTTCAGGCAAATCACGTCGATAGAAGAAATTAATGAACTTGTCCATCTTGGAGGAATGCTCCAGAATTTTCAGCTCATGCCGAACTCACAGGATAACATCAAGTGGAATTGGAATGAATCAGGAACCTATACAGCTAAAAGTGCTTACGTTTTTCAGTTCCAAGGCTCTTATTAATCTATTGATTTCAGCTCAGTCTGGAAGTGCCCAGCTGAACCAAAAACCCCTTTTTTTCGTATGGCTTATCCTTCATCAGAAAACCCTCACGGCCCAAAATCTACTACGAAGACACTGGCCATGCAATTGGATTTGTTGTCTGCGCGGGGAAGCATTTGAAGACACAAACCACCTCTTCAATGGTTGCATTTTCTTCAGGAAAGTTTGGCTCCTAGTTTGTCAATGGCAAAACATTCTTGCACCCCCAGCCGTTGACTATGAATCTTGGTGGGAAAATCTTAATCAGATTCACACAAAGGAGTTGAGGGCTCGAGTGAGAGGCACTCTCCTCAATACTTAGTGGAATGTATGGATAGAGAGGAACAAACGGATTTTTCAAAATATCTCAGCATCAGCAGAGCGGGTAGCACGTTCAACAAAAGAGGAGCTAGATTTAAGGCTTTTAGCTTTTAACCTCCCTAAACACTATTGTGTTCTTTCTCTTCGTTAGGACCTTGTAATCTGTACTCTTTAAACTGTTTCTCTCCTACCTAATGAAATTCCGGTAGAGCTCCTGCCGTCGTTCACCTAAAAAAACAAAGTTCAGAAGAAGCAGAGGTAACAACAGATAATACAAATGCTTTTCACAACTGTTTACCTACTCCGTTTGGCACCAAATACTATGTAGATGCCTCGTGGAAAGTCTCGGGATCTTTATACATAATTCTCAGACTTAAACAACAGTTTTTATTCAAGCTACTTATTCAAAATAGACCTCTTTCTAAGCTGAACTTGCAGGTACAATACTAGCATACAAAGTGTGTTCCAGAATTCAAATACAATATCCAATCGCCCCCCCCCCCCCTCCTCTCCTCCTCGCCCTCGCGCGGGCAGCTTTGGGGCGAAACCCTAGCCACCCGCGCCGCCGCCGGAGCCTGCCGGTGGCGAGCAAGCCGACGATGATGTGGCCGGAGGCGGAGACGGCGGGCCGGCTTGGGAGGCGGCGGATCTGGCGTCCCTGTGGATGGATCTGGCCCCTCGACGCGTGGCCGTGGCAGCAAGCGGCACGGAGGTCATGGCGGGAGGCATGGGGGTGGTTGCAGTGGATCCGGTGCAGAGGACAGATGTACCCCTCTCCCCCAGCCAGCTGCTGCCAGACGTGGCGGGTGGCGTAACGACGGCACCGGAGGTCGGGCTGGCGCGGCGTAGCACGGAGGTGGTGCGACCGGTGGTGGCGCGGATAGTGCTGCGCGGCAACGGGGCAGCTGGCTCGCTGATCTGTCGCTGGAACAGTAGTGGTGGCACGGGTGTAGGCTCACAGCTCCGTCGCTCAGGCCCGAAGACAGTGTGCAAGGGAGCTGGGGGCGGTATGTCGTCTTCCTCAAGGCCAGTTTGGCAGTCTCCCTTCCAGGAGCTCCTCCCTTCTTTGTGGGGAATTTTTAGATTGGATTGAGGAGGCAGCTAGTTAACGGGGGAAGCTCAGGATGTCGAAGCGACACAGTCCAGTCTCAGGTTCTCCTTTGGCCAAATCCGGCAAGGAGGCTAGTGGGTGGCGGACGGAGGAGGCCTGGGCAAGCTCTTAGGGTAGGGGTGGTGGCAAGTTTGAAAGTCGGCCGGTGGAGGGGCTCCGGGCCTTCGGCGCGGTGTGATGGTTGCCTCATGCTGCCAATGCTTTGGCGTCTTTGGCGTCATGACCTCCATGTTGGCATCGTTTACAGAGTGTCGTCTCTGTGGTGTTGTCGTAGGTCCGGCGGCGATCGGCCACGCATAGAGGGGGTCGTTTTGGTGCTATGCTCCACTCTTGGTGGTTTGTGTTTGTGTGGTTATCACGTGGTTCTTGGACATTTACTTTGGTGTACTTCTGACCTCGACAGTTTCTGTCGTGTTTTTCCTGTAACTTTACTCCTTAATACATTAATTTGGATGGCGTCCTTTGGCCTTTCCGACAAAAAAAACATCCAATCTTCATTTCTAATAACCAATCCTTGACCTCCATGCTACAACAACCACATTTTGCACAATATGCACAACACTGGAGTCTTCGGCTTCTTCTCTTCCAATTGCAGATTTTAACACAAGGAGAAGCAATCAAAATAAGATGGATAAAAAGAGAGGAAAATAAAATGGCTGATTATCCATATATCAAGAAAAGCCAGGACTACAATAAGTACTCCTAAGAGTTGAACACTTCTGCCACAATAACACTCATGTGTGTTACTCTGCTAGCTGTCCTCCTTAAGGACAATCTGTTATTTTCCCCAATGGAGGATGTCAACATACTCATGTACTATTGTGTTTCTAGTTCCAAAAATTACCTTACAAAATCATGTCTAATCTATTTTTTATTTTTTTAAGTTAATACATAATTAGTCATGTGCTAGTGAGCTGTTTCGTTTTGCATACATGGGGAATTAGTTCGTTTTGTATGCATGGGGAATTAGGTCGCAACTTGCACTCTCCAACACAGTTACACAGCCCAATGAAGAGCATATCGGTCGCGGTTCATGTTGTAAACGATGACAAAAATAAGTTAATTAATTAGTAAAAGATGAAAAGGCATTTATAACTGTTAACACATCAGTTGAGACTGGGTATTTTGAGAAATCCTATTTACGAGAGAGATTTTGACGAAGGCCAGTTTTAACGGAGCATAATCCCTAGTTTGTCACCACCATTGCATTGCTCCCAGTAATCTCGTTATTTTACAAAATTGAAGGAAATTTTTCAGCTCTCTTTGCCAGCGTTTCGGCATGTGGTCTGTGGGCAGTGGAATGGGCTTGCAGTAGACCAATCAACGGGCTGCAAACAAGGAAGAACTAACTACTTAGTACTGTAGTTGGGTTGGGTTAGAGATCTTGCATAAAAGGACCGAATCCATGTACTATGCCAAATGGACATCTCTATGTTGCTCTATTCTATTGGGTGGCATGGATCAATCAGCCCAACAAAACGGGGAACTAAATTCAATCTTAAGGCATGGTGCCTCGTTTTGTAATTTGTATATGTTGAATTGTAGCCTAGTAGTTACAGTGATCTGAGTAGTACCCCAAGGTCCTGAGTTCAAATCTCCTATGGAGCGAATTTCAGATTGGGTTGTTTGCGGGGCTAAGTTCCCTATTTCAATGGCCGTATATATCCGATTGGATGTAGAGGCCGGGTAAAAAATACCCTTCTCTAAAAAATATATATATAAAGAAAGAAAACAATATGTAGTAGGCACTATCGATAGGCATATATGTCCAGTTTGTTTCAACTTATATAGGTCGAATTTAAACTTGAATATTCGTGTAGTGATATGTCTTATATTTACCCATCTTGTCAAAAAATATTCATGACTATTTGAATACATACAATAGCAAGCAGGCCATCCCTCGACGAAGGGCATCCTTCCCTATGAAATACCTCAACTTACCACTAGCCATCGTAAAGACTATACAACACAGGCCTCCAACCCCTTTCTGATAAGTGAGATGGATGGATGTATGGCCTGCTGGTACGGAAGAAACATGGGAATAGCGAGACAACAATTAATGTTGCTTAGGTTGGTCCTGACGTGGCAACCTGTCTACCTTATTATGGTGTTAAAAGTTACCAAGGAATTTCTGGAGGTGCCTGACAAACATAGATCATGTCTACTATGGGCGGGATCAGGAGAACTTGCATGTGGAAAATACAAGACCAACTAAGAAAAAAAACAGGCATGGCAATGACACATGGTGAGCTAGGAGTGCTCAACTTGGAAAAGTTTGCAAAGGTGTTGCGGGTGAGATGGCTTTGTATGAATAGAAGGCACTAGACAAGAGATGTGGGTAGGGATGGAAACCCATGCAAAGATATAGACAAATTCCTACTTTTGGCAACTACGACAATAACAATTGGCAATGGGGGGACAATACACTTGTGGGACTCGCTTTGGATACACGGAAGACACCGTAAGGATGTAACACCATAAATTTACCTAATCTCCAAAAAGAAAAATAAGACTCGCAACCAAGCCATTGAAAGCAACATGGATACAAGACCTCAATATCTCACCTTGCGCGAGCATCATTGGTCAAACTCCTGGGCCAACTAGTTACCCTATAGATACAATACGGGGGTACATCTCACCGCCAATAAAGGGAATGGAATTACTTGAAAGCACACACAAGCCATGGAGTATACACGTCAGTGGTGGAGCCAAAAATTGCTAAAGACTAGGGCTAAGATAAGGGTCAACTAATGAGGTGTTAGCTAGATTTCTACAAAACTTACATTATGATTTAACAAAAGTTACGCATGATTTTGGAGGCAGACGCATGCTCATCCTTTTAACAGTGTGGGAAATCTGGAAGGAGTAACTAGGAGTGTTCCTGAAAAGGGAATTATCCACAATAGTTGGGCGCAAAAATTAAGGAGGCCAAATCCTGGACCTTAGAGCAAGTTTAATAGTATAGCTCATCACTGGCTCCAATTCATCTATAGTCAATCTAATAGTCAATTCATACAATAGTTGCTTACTATATTATTAATATATGGTCCCACATGTCATACACACACTGTGTCTTGGAGTCCGTGCTGCAGATGGCTATAGATCTGTAGCCCACTACTCTTCTCTCTTATCTTTTATCTCACTAAAATATATTTATAACTGGCTAATAGTCTGCTACTGTACCTGCTCTTAGGAGCAGCAAATTAGCTCCTCTCAAAGCTAATACCTTAGCTCTCTCATCCTGCTATATTGTTGTTTTTTTCTTCTAATATGTAAATTTTTCCCTCACTATACTCCATGAAAAGGACATATTTAGTATCGGTTCATAAAAGAAAAAACTCCCTTAAGGATAAAACACCACTTGGCATAAGACTAATCAAACAATAATTAGACACGATTATTGGCTATAGCTTTTTTTTTTTGCGGGGAAAGCAAAGGTCGGAATAAATTCTATTATCTAAAAATTTAGACGCGATCATCTCAAAGGGATTTAATAATAAGCGAATGCGATTATTTGGCAACTCGTCTAGGCCAAGAATAAGGCCTTCATCAAATCTCACTGTGAGGACTCAACGTCATGCTTCATGCATGCATGAACGACTCAACATTTGCACTCCTCCTTAGCTCGGCTCTGCCGTCGCCGCGCGCAGCGAGAGCTTGCAGTGCGCAATGGCGCTCTCGATGCCATCCTGCAAGTGCTGGGCCGAGCCGTCTATGCCGCGGCGCGGCGGCGCCGCGGCAGCCATGGAGGAGCAGCCCCTCTTCTTCTTGCCGGTCGTCGTCGGGGCAGCGACCATTGCTGCTGGGTCTGGACCTCCGCGGCGGCGCGCGAGGCTCGTCGTGATCTTGTTCAGGTACTTCCGTGCCGCCTCCTTCGGGTTAGTAGTAGTGGCGGCGCGCCGCTCCTCCTCGCCGCCGGCGACCGCGCGCGCCTCCAACCGCGGCATCGAGTCCGCCCGCACCTTCGCCAAGAACCTGCCGCTCTGTCCCTCCGGCGACACCGGGCCAACGCCGCCGGCCGCCTTCGGCTTCCGCAGCTTGCGAAAAAGAAGCCCGCGGAGCCTAGCAGCCGGCCCGAGCGCCGCCGCCACGCCGCCGCCGCCGCGACCATCTTCCTCGGCGAACGCCACGCTCACGTTCACCGCCTCGCCACCACCATCATCGGCACCGGCAGAATCAACCTCCTCGTTTCCTCCCGACACCACCCACCGGTCGCCGAACGCAGTGAGGTCGAGGTCAAAGAGCGACGACAACGACGACGAGGATGACATCGACTTCACGTCGGCGGGATCATCGGCGAAGTTTTCTTCTTCGGTGGCCATCGCACGCATCCGCCGCGGTCTGGCTGTGGATGGATGTCGTCGTCGTGGAGTGATCGAATGGTCGCGCGCGTGTCGACGGTTTTGACGAGGTGGAAAGGAGAAACGTGTGATGGATACTTAGATAGTCGTAGAGGAGCAGCAAGAGATGTCTTGACGTTTAGCGGGTCAAAGAGGGAGGATGATGATGATGATGATGCATGGGGGTAGCCTAGGGATATGCCAGCGTCATACTTCACTCTTAACAAAAATTGTGATCTCTGTGAGCATTTTTTGTCCGTTCTATGGTGCAAAGATATGATATATCTTTTCATTTATACTTAAATTACAGTTTCGGGGAAAACTTTTCGTTGCATAAGAAGCTTTTGTTCACACAGCGATATAGAAATATTTTTCTGTATCTCATCACTAGGGTTGGCAACAGGGAGAATCGAGATTAGGTTGAATAAGAGCGGCTATGGCCCCAATCCCTTATTTCCTCCCATGCCGCCCTCCTCCGGAAGAAGAAAACGGGAGAAATAAAACAACTGCGGGCGACGATGTGGGCAGCGAAGAACGGCGTGGGGCACTAGCAGTGAGAGGGAGAGAAGATACAGCGTCGGGAGGTGGCCAGAGAGAAGGGAACGACACGCCAGCAGCCAGATCAGTCAGGGAGACAGTGTGAACACCTGTGCCCGAGCGACAATGTAGGACTATGCTAGCTATGCGACTCACAACATAAGCGTTGATGACTAGGAGGTGTGTAGATTTTGCGTTAACACCCTCCTTTTATACCCAGATCCCTTTGGATTGAAGGCCGAGGTGGGTCTTTTTATATAAACTTGGTAGCCAAATCAGGTAGGCCACATTCTGCCAAAACCCGTGGGTGACCTATTAGTAGGAACAGCTCCCCACCCCAACACTATATTTTCTTTGGGACCCACAGCCCACCTCGATGGGTGCGCATGTCAAAATTTGGACCTACCCCCGACCAAATGGGAATTTTATCACCCTTTATAGTCTTGGTGTTGCACTAGCTATAGTTAGAAGGTTTAAATCTAAAAATTAAAATTTGGAGACATCTTTTTGAAAAATAATATATGAGTTTTAAAAGAGAAAAACAATGTCGGCATTTCTTTTTCCTGTATCAAATAGGAGGAATATTATTAGACCAAAGAACATACTAATAGTAACTTATAGCTTAGCTGGTTAAGTTCATGTGATAGAACATAACTAAGTACAGATTTCTTACTCAGTATGGGTGTTCGTATAACTAATTATTTTTTCGTCTCCCTCGACAGTGAGGCAGTGACTCCATTAATTTTAGAATATATCGGTTTAGTGTCTCAAGGATGCTCATAGTAGTAGAATAAAAATGTGTGAATTTATAAGGATGAGTACGCTTATTTTTCTAGATAACCTGACCAGAGAAGCCCGGGAGCAAATCGGCCCAACAGCCTCAGCCCAAGCCGAGCAATCATCTCCAAATCTTCTCCAACTCTGTCGCAGCATTCTAAACTAACAGAAGAAGCACAGAAATTAATTTGGACCATATACCCAACATTTTCCACGACCGGCTGGCCTCCTGCATCCCTGCTCGACTATCAACACCCAGCCCAGCCGCCCAGGCGGCCATCCATCAGATTCAGAGTAAGCCCTCGGCAAGAAAGTAATAGACTCTAAACTCATCGATGATTTCTGGGGGCTGATCATTTTTACCTCCCTGTGTGGGCAAGTACCAGCTTAACGTGGGGAGGTGGCGAGTTTGTGGAGTAGACGGCAAAGTTGCTTTGTTACCTATTCCATTAGAAACCGTATTTTTTTTAGTCCATCACATTCACGCATTTACAATCCATGTGACTATTAATACTTTTGAAAGGTGTTTTATTTGCTCGCAGTTCCCATTTGATACCCGATAGGGCAAATCTTGTTTTTCGCTGTCCTTGTGATGGGTCTGGGCGAAGGGGAACATGTCAAGTATCCGTCTGGGATCATGTTTTCTTAGGTCTATTCTGAATGTACAATTCCATTTCGGCGGTCATTTTCCATTTCAGTTGTAATAAAGCATGATACAAACGTGTGCGCTTGTACACGGACATTTACCTTACCGTATCAACGTACGCACATACACCTTATATCAATGAGTACCTCACCTTCACCTTCAAAACATTAGACCTGTATAACACCTCACTTTTAACGGGTACATCATCTATCACTGAAATAATAATTAGCTATAGATTCGAGTATCCGTGTCAAGTCTAGTACGTAAACCCGGATAAACTGGTTATAAGCACAACCTAATCACTTAAGTTACACTCACTTCGCACATAATAGTTTGACTGTGCAATATTTTAAAATGATGGAAATTAATATGGGATGCATGTATTTTGTTACTATCATTAATTTCGTCACTGCAGTACTGCACATAGTAGGGTACTCAATGTCTCGATTAATCATACTCGCTAATAGCCTACTAGTAAGAGTAGTCAGATTTTCCTGCGCGATTGCATAAGACTATCACACTACCACCGGCCCGCCGGTTGCCGGACACCGTGACGTCCAGGTTAAAGAACGACGACGTCGTTCTTTAACCTGTATCGTTCCCCACAAAAAAAAAAAAAAGAACGACGATGTCGAATCCACGCTGTATATATATCATCAGCGATGTCTCCGTTTGTTTGCTTTTTTTTAAAAAAAAAAGTGAACTGTAGGAGATACTCTATAGTGTATAAATATAATCTATATCTCTACTATTATAAAAATTGAAGATGTATTCGCCAATACTTTGGTACGTCGTCCGTATTTGAGTTTGTTTTTAAGTTCATTCGCTTTTGAAAATACATAAGGAATCATATAAGAAATCCTTTTTAAAAACCTCGCATGCTAACTTGAGGCGAAAGTCGGATTCCTAATTTATTTATAATTCTCTCCATACCATAAGAAAACAACGTGCATGATATGATCATCATCCCAATAAGGATTCCGAATTAGATATCAATACGATCAAAATAAAAATCCTATATATACTTTAGAAAAAAAATCTAACAACAATACGATTAAAATAGCCTTCATCTCATTGCATCGCACGGGTATTTTTTCTAGCAATATAAAAAATTACAAATTACATAAGTACATAAAAAAAATCAAAACTTGTCTAGCCATTAAGACATATCTAAATACAGTGGCGGAGCCAAAAAAAAAAAATTTGAGCCCGGGAAACTTCAATATAACTAGTACTATTTGTTATAGAAATTTCACCATCAATTTACTCATCAATATTAAAATTTAATGGAATTTTCGTCGTCGAGCCTAGGCGGCTGCTTAGGTACGGTTAACCGGCCACGGTGGCTCCGTCACTGTCTTCATACAAGGTTTGAGATATCTTTTGCCCTATGGTTATAGTAAAATTATTTTTGAATATATCCTTACATAAATATGAAAATAAGGGTTTATGCCTTTGAACATCATGTACTTCTTGAGTTCCATGTACTCCAAGCCATCATCGATCCGATTGTTCCCTCTTCTTCTTCGGTGGCCATTGCATCCGCCGTGGTCTGCCTTTGGAATTTGGATGTCATGGTGTGGCACCAACTACAATGTTATAGGCAAAAGGTTAAAACCTGAAAATAAAATTTGGAGACACCAAATAAATCATAGGAGGTTGAATTAAATGATTGAAAAAAACTTAATGACATTTCATTTTTAAGAAAATAGGAGGAGGAATATAATCTAATGAAAGAGCAATCTAAGCGTAGGGGGTCTCCCACTCGCGCTAGCGCTTGCATTTTCAATAAGTGGTAGGCTATATGCCTCTCGAAAACAAAGCATCTAAGGTGACTTTATCAATCTCAAAATATATTAATCTAATCTGGATGGGATGTATTGTATGTGCTCATATGAGGTGAGCATTCGCACGTCAGTATGAGTGTCCGCTTTTGCATTGTGCTTTCAAAAAGAAAATCTGACCAGAGAAGCCACAACGGCCCAACAGCCCCAACCCAAACTGCCAGACGAAGCACAAAAATTTGGCCCATACCCAGCATTTGCTAAGAGGCTACGCCCAAGCGGCCGTCCATCAGATTCAGAGCTAAGCTTCAATTTCATTTGAAATTTGTTACTTCAATTTCGTCACTGCACATATATTTTTAGATAATGGAATATTTTTCGTCACTGCATACATGGCAGGGGCATTCAATTCATACTCGCAACTAGTATAGGTAGTCGGATTTCTTGCGTAATAATTGCAGGAGACTATGGTCCCATTCATTTCTCAAAGAGTTGGATGGAGATAAAGGTTATTGAGGCACGCTTTTTAGACTGCTAAACGGTGCGTTTCATGCGAAAACTTTCAACAGAACAGTATTGCTTTTTCTTTTTTAAATAACATGGCAATTTTAAGTCCTCAAAACAAATAGGTAATTCTTTTTAAACCCTATCTTAACTTATATACTCCCCCTGAAAATAAATATTTGATATTTATAGAATAAGATTTTATTAAAGTTTTAAAACTCTGTCCACCAATAACTTATATGCATAGTTTAAAAAGAAACTTAAACTAAATATAACTTGTAGACAGTTATAATATACTCTCTCCGTCCCAAAAAAAACTCAACTTCTAATGTATGAATTTTGTCCCACAAAAAACCAACTTCTACCATCCTATCTACTTTTCAGGTTGCGTTTGTTCGGGCGTGTTCCCAACCCCTCTCCCTTGTTTTTCGTGCGCACGCTTTCAAACTACTAAACGGTGCTTTTTAAAAAAAAGTTTCTATACGAAAGTTGCTTAAAAAATCAGATTAATCTATTTTAAAAAATTTAGCTAATACTTAATTAATCATGTGTTAATGGACTGCTCTGTATTTCGTGCGGAGGAGATGGGTTCCCAATCCTAACTAACGAACACACCCTCAGCACGTAAAACAAAAAATTTTATCTTTTCAATATCCTTTACCTACCTATCACTTTTACTACTTTTTCCATTGATTAAGAGTATTTTAGTCATTCTCTATCTCCACTAATTTTTCATTGGGATGTTAGAAATGGGTTTTTTAATCTTGGGACGGAGGGAGTACTAATTAAATGCCCATACTTTGCTACCCGTTGTTCTGCTACGGAAAATATTTACCTTACTTTGATTCTATATGTCGATATCTATTTAGGTCGATGGTTTACACGCCGATCCAAAGCTAGAGTAGTCTTTAATAGAGCATTAATTATAACTGAGTACGTACAACACTAAACTTTTTTTTGTCATATTAGCCACAACAAATTAGCCGGTCCATTAGCCCTCAACCATTCAAAGCTAACTTTCTGGCTTAACTCCTGACGGCACTTCACTCCTCAACAGGATGGCATTGACGACCTACCTTAACAAACAAATCCAGGTACGGCAATGCTGCTATACTTGTCGATCAGAGGCTATTATCTCCCAAGATCCATGAGCACGAGGGCACTTGAATAGATACATGATGCCACCAGGCTGGAGTTGGCAGTTTGGCACCACCTGCAGGGGGGGAGGCTAGATATGTACAGTACAGGTCAGGCCACCAGCTAACTAGGTGAGTGACCGCAGCTTTAAGATTGCTGTCATTAGCATGTGTTGTTGCCCCATGGTCCATGTGTGATACTACTCCAGACCATTTCAGGTTTCAGCACACTAGCATTGCAACGGAATTTTAGAAAAGAGAATTTCATAGGGACCAAGTCTTTCGAAGATGTTTATAAGGGTAGAGTGTACGTGAATATATTCGTAGAGATAAGTGTACACTCGTTGTGAGCATCTGTATTTGTATTGTGCTTCTAAAAAAAATAAAGCCTCAAAAATTAAAATAAAATCATTTCCATTATAAAATGTCCGAATCATGTTTACCATCATCTCGTACTTCACCTAAAAACTGATGGCTTTGGATTGAGAAACGACAAAAGTTCATCTACCTTACTGTTTGGGGAACCCACATGGTACAATAGTGGGTGTTGACGGATTTACTGTTCACCATCATTATTGAAATCTATTAAAGGAATATAGGAACTCACCTAGTCCATTCATCTCAAGCTCTCTCCCCACCTCTCCTCTAAGGTCATATCATGTTCCAAATAATTTTAAGCTCAAAGATCTAATTAATTGAATAGTGATCAAGATCCATCTCCGGTACTCAAGTTGTCTATACATGACGGCATGATATCATCGATGGTCATCCGCTGAAAATATTTCAGGCAACTGCCAGAGCCAGTAGATTAGAAGCTTCTAATCTTTGCATCCACAATGATGAAGACAGGTCGCAATGCCCTGTCCTGACCAAACCGTCAAACAACAACAGGTAGAGCCGTAGAGCGTAGTAGCGTACCAGAGAGGACAGCAAAACTGCAAGTCTGCAATTGCTAGCAGCAGCAGCAGCAGCAGCAGCAAACCCAGACTGGACCAACAAACACAAACACAATCTTGACATGTTGTGGACGTTGAACGCCACCACCACCCAACCGCCACCACAATACCCGCGTTGCGTTGGCGTCCTTCCAAGCATTGGAATGGAGCCGGATCACGCGTGAGGCGAGACGAGACGAGATTACCAGAAAGCAACGGCGCGAGACAGCCATGCGTCCCGTGAGCTGTCCCAGGTCTCACCACCTCCAATGTTTCCGTGCCACCAAAGAAGACATCACACAAGATCTGCCTTGCAAGACAACTCATCCTCACGACACATTTTGACAGGCGTGTTGCTGGAAAGGAACATATATACCCCATTCACATGCCAGAACATTGTGACCATTATGAGAGCATACTCAACCCTGAATAAGTATGGACAGTATATCAACAGTTAATTAGCTCAATTCATTTGAATTACATAGGCAAACGGGTGGGTGGTGGAGCACATCCATAACATAATACTTATGAAAGAATCAATAATTGTAGCTACCAAAAGCTATACTTCGGTCAAACTTACAGTTCTTCGCATCGCACGCAAGTCAGCAACTTTGGTCATACGAACTCGGATGGACTTTACAGATTGAAACAATCAAAATGTTAAAAGAGGAAAAACGAAGATTTCCCTCACGAGACTCCGCTGTATCCTGAGCTGTAGCCACTGTAGCCGCCTCTCTTGGTTGTCCTGCTCTCGACTTCCTGGGTTTGTTGGCCCTCGCTGCTTGATGCAGAGGGTATCTGGCCATACTCGCTGGTTGGCGCGCTGTATTGACTGCTCGTATCATTATTGTTGGTAAAAGCCATCTTCCTGAACTTCTTCATGTCCTCGTTGTATTGGCCAGAATCATAGTCAGAGCTGCTGTACGATCCAAAATAGCGGCTGTGACCAGGCCGAACCCCTTCATTAAGATCCTCCAAAGACACGTCACCTTCCAAAGCCCGGACAACCTGATACCATATCAGATATGAGACAATTAGACCACAAACTGAATCCATGCATATGCCAGCCATGTCACCACGGTGCTTCTCACTGTTGAATAAATAATGTTCTACTTGAATGGATTATATTTACTGATGCCAATATTCTGGTTCATGTTAAGCATCTAGTCGCACTCCGTGCTCTTTTATCTGGCAGTAGAAGAGATGTATTGCAAGTTACCTGGCTCATGCGTGGGCGACGACGAGCGGAATGGCGTACACATGCAGCTGCACAAGCAATCATTCTCGCTATCTCATTAGGATTGAAATCCTTCCCAAGCCGAGGATCTACTAACTCCTCGTAGTTACCATTCTCAAGTGCTTGCATCAGTAAAGGCCTTGCCTGCACATCGTCATATATGTTACTCTCAAGATGTTTGTATTTTAACAGTTTCGTGAAGACACAGAATGACGTAATAACAAGTTAAGTCATGGAGATATAGTTAGTGGTGCTGATAACAAGCGGTGATCGCAACTAGTCAAAAGCAACACCAACTTGGACTAGGGTACTATTATTAAAGCATACATGGAAACATCCATACTACACATGAAAATAGAGGTATCTATATGCCTATATCCAAAGCTGAAGGGAAAAGTCATCATCAGTTTCTACACACAATTATTCAGGTGGCACATTGTTCAAAGGCATACATTTAAAATATAAACCATAAAAGTCCAGTTCCATTCTTTTATTAAAAAGATGATTTGTTTAAACAGTTAATAGGCATGTTATAAAACTATCAAGTACCTACCCAGTCAACCAAGCTGTCATCCATATATGTTTGACTTGTATCAACTGGTCGACGACCAGTTATTAACTCAAGAAGCATAACTCCATAGGAGAAGACATCTGATTTCTCAGTGAGCTTGCCAGAAGATGCGTACTCTGGTGCTAGATATCTGAGACAAGTAAAATGAACAATTGAACATTAGAAAAAGCTTCGATTATTTCTATGTAGGAAGTTGAATGCTGAAATAGTTAAACTGCTAGATAGATGTCACCAAATTTTAAAACCAACAGGAACATGCTAGAAAATCGAGGCAAAAAAAATATGTTGAAGTGTTTTATCAGGAAGAATACCAGCCATGTTGACCTAGTTTAAACTGGGACAGAAAGGGGGTCCATATCTTTTTTTTTCAATCATCATAAAGTGACACCAATGTTGCATGTCTACCTAAAAATGTAACTCCAATGTAAATAGAATATTGCTACAACGAGAATATATACATACCCAAAAGTGCCCATTACTCTTGTCGAAACATGAGTGTTATTATCACTGGTGAACTTAGCAAGTCCAAAATCAGCAACCTGTGCATAGGGTACACGTCATAAATATATGATATAAAAAAAATCAGAAAAGCAATGCGAAGAAAAATGAAGTACTGAAAACTATAAATGCACAGCCTCAGAGAAAAAAAACAAGACAATAAGTGAAGTTTTCTATACAACAGCAATATACAAAAGTACCGTGTCAGCTTTGAAGTTGACAGCAACTCCATTTCGGTAATTCTATGCAGCAAATCCAAATTACTATGGCATGTTTTGAACCGACAAACACAACCAGATAATTACATGGCATGTTCATTGGCAAAAATCTATATCCTCAGCATGAACCATTCTATGTCAACGCTGTGAATGCAGGGGAAAGCAAGAGTATAACAAACCTTAGATTCAAACTTAAAATCAAGAAGAATGTTTGATGCCTTAATATCACGATGGATGATCTTAGGATGGCCTGTCATTTAAAACAAATATTAATACCTGTTTGCCACTACACTTTTTTGCTAATTTGGAAAACAATGGTGAGAATCTTAGTTCAGATAAAGTTATAAACTTACAGTCTTCATGAAGATAAGCTAAACCCTTTGCAGCTCCCAAAGCAATCTTTAGTCTTGTGGGCCACTCCATTGTTGGTCGGCCTTTTCCTACGGATGGTAAATATAGGAATTAATAATGCATAACAAAGCATAAAAAATATTGATACAGGAATTAACTTGTACAATGCATGACTGAACTTTCAACAAATTACCAAAAGAGAGAATTAATTCATGGCCCTATGAGAAAGCAACTTCTTAAGCACTACCATCTCTATGAAGCAAAGCACTTCATCCAAAGGATTCAGTGACATTGAATATATTTTAAGGAAATGGTGGCCCAAAAATGATGGTGGCTAGAAATAGTTAAGTGGTGATATTTCTGACTGAAAGTAGTTTAGCCTGCTAATTTAATTTTATTACTCACAAAGGTTATTTATCCCTGTTTACTACTTCCATAAATTCAAAGTTCTCCTATGGTAGCTCAGAAGTTTATCCGGTAAGAAGGAAATTGAAACCATAAAGTTCAGTCAAACAGTTCTGACAGTCCTCTAGAATAAAGCAAAATCCCTTGCTCTCTAAAAGTGTATTTACTATTCACTTAGCTACATTGTACTGGATAGCACGATAGCTGATAGCTAACTAGTCTCAGTACATCCTCCATGACTATATGTGTTATTCGATCATCTATGTTTTTGTCGTGAGATCTTTCAGACAAAAGTAACTAAGCAAAATAATAAAATATAAGCAATCACAGATAAAGAAGCAAACATATGAACAAAGCATACCGTGCAAGTGGAATTCCAATGTGTTGTTGGGGACAAACTCATAGACAAGCAGTCTCTTGCCCCCAGAAATGCAATAACCAACCAAGGAGACGAGATGTTTGTGATGTACTCTACTGATAATCTCAACCTCCGCCTGGAATTCACGCTCTCCCTGGCCACTTCCAACTTTCAATTGTTTCACAGCTATCTCTTTTCCAGTAGGCAGCACTCCTCTATGGACATAGCCAAAACCACCTTGTCCAAGGAGATTAGCATCAGAGAATCCATCCGTTGCCCTCAACAGCTCTTCATAAGTAAATGTGCTCTTTGAGAAACCAAGGGCAGCGCCAGGGGATGGTGGTGGTAGGATCTCTCCACCTGAGTAAGAGCCAGACCCACCGCTGCTGTTTATCATAGCAGCCGGAGGGGTTGATGGTGGCTGTGGAGGACGGTTCGCATACGCTGGTGGAGGTGATGGGTGCATCTTCACTACATGCTCAGGCGGAGGAGGAGGTGGGGCATTTTGCTGCCAACTTTGCTGGTATGATCCACCATATGCATCCTCTGCATTAAGATGAAACAGCATTAGAAAAAGTATGTCACCATGTTACTAGTAACGTGTAATGTGTGAACACATCAAAACGTTCAAAGTTCAAACGGCCTTCATGGCATAGCATGTACCAAGTACCAACTACTCTTTTTCTAGGAAAAAAAAGGCAGGCTATTCTAAATAAACTACAACATTTTGATATTGACAGCAGGCATGACATCATCTCATCCTACATTTAATCATCATCACCTAGTTCCATTGGATAACCAATTACGGATTAATTTACTGAATGCAACGAAAACACGTGAAAAATCCTCAGTCCTGGCAATTAAGAAAGAAATCCTCAGTCCTGGCATGAAGAAGAAAATCCTCAGTTGTGGCTATTAAGAAGAAATCTTCAGTTCTGGCTTTTAATACGAAATCCAGGACCAGCTCTATTGAAGTTGAAATTTTCGTCTGTACATACTAAAATTAATCCTATGTAGCCGCCATGAACCTGTCAAGTTGTCAATTACACAGCACATGCGTATAGCGTCCTAGTCAGTGCCAAACTGCCACGCGACGCGAGAAAGAAAGATCCAGCACCACCAAAAATTGCGGGCAAAGAGGGAGAATTGAAGCGGATAGCAACGTGACCAAAGCTGCTGCTGCTATCGCACGCTAACCGCACACTAGATCTAGATCTAGAAAGCGACAGCTATGGATCGGACCAGCAGCGAGAGAGAGATCGATCTCGGTATCTCACCCTTGTACTGCGGCGGCGGCGGCGGGTAGACGTAGTGCTGCTGCGGCGGCGGCGGGCGCCTCCGCTTCTTCCGGAGGCAGCAGAGGCAGATGAAGCTGGCGAGCAGCAGCAGCACGAGGCCACCGACGGCGACGCCCACCACCGTCGCCGTGGACACCCCGGAGCCACCACCCCCCGACGAACGCGAGGCGGGCGATTTCGGCGAGGGGTGGGTGCTCGGCGTCGACGGCGACCTCCCACCACCGCCCCCGGACGACGGCGGCGAGCTCCCCCCACCGCCGCCGCCGCCGCCAGACGACGGCGGGGAGGGCGTATCTGAGGGCGGCGCGGGGGTCGCGGGACCACCCGAGGCCGACGGCGGCGAGGCGGAGGGCACCGCGGGCGTGGACGCCGGGGCGGGTGGCGACGCGGAGGGAACCGTCGGCGGCGTGCCGGCCGAGGGTGGCGCCTTCGCCGGCGCGGGCGGGGACGGCGCGGACGGGGTGGCGGGCGGCGGCGCTGCGGGGGTGGTCGGCGTCGGCGTCGGCGGCGGCGTCGACGGGGTGGCGGGTGGTGGGGTCGTGTTGTTCGCCGCTGGCGCCGCCGGCGGCGAGGTCGGCGCCGGCGCGGCGGTCGGCGACGACATCGCGCACCCCGCTCCGCGGTGCCCGAGGCGGCGGAGCTAGGGTTTGGGTGCTCCCTCCCTCCCTCCGCGCAGCTTTGCTTAGCGCGTAAGCTTGAGGGGATCGGAGAAGAGTAATTGGAAGGAGCAGTAGAGTAGAGTGGAGTATTCTTCTTCTTCTAGTTAAAGAGGAGGAGCGGATTCGAGCTTTTAGCTAGGGGAGGCGGAGGTGGGAAAGGGAAAGGCACTGGCGGTGACAGCGGGGACGTGGTGGGGGCCCACCAGGTGGGGTGTTGAGACAGCGTTGTGTCCGGATGACATGGTGGTCCAACGTTGTGCCTGGGACCACGGTGTCAGAGGCTGTGGGGTAGGTTGGGGAAGGTGGAGGGGGGGGGGTTGAGTTGCCTCGTTCGTCCACGCTTTTTGACCGCGGGGTGGACGCGATAAAGCGTTTTACTTTTCGCGTAAGCACCACGAGGGGATAGATAGGTTAGGGTTAATTAACGACAGGGAAGCAGACTTTCCGTTAAAAGGTAGGGGTAATTATCTGTTTCAAACAGTTTTGGTGGGGTAATTATTTGGAAAATGCTTTATATCGTACGTCCAATGAAACCGAAATATCAGACGCGTCAAATCGGTATACGGATAGGATGAACCATATCACTGTAACATCTATGCCCAGTTATTTCCATTTTTGTTCTTACCTCTTCTCTTTAAATATTTTTTCTTCTAAATTACTTATCCGATCTACGAACCGATCACACTGTTGTATTCGTTATAATTAAATCTTTACAACAAGATATCATATGATTATATTATGTCAAAAGAAAAACATGTGTTTCAAACCGTTAAAACTAAATGTTTCATACGTGACAGTGATATGTTTCAATATGCGTCTTCAGTGTGTTTCACAAAATTCCTGATACTACCTACTACTACTCTCTCCCTCCTCTCTCTCCACCTCATCCATGCATGTGTGCATGTATTTTAGCAAGCTTCAAAATGATTTTTCTCTTAAATTACTTATCCAATATATAATCCGATCACACCATTATATTCGTTTTAATTAAATCTTTACAACAAAATATCGCATGACTATATTTTGATAAAAGAAAAACATATGTTTCAATCCGTTAATACTTCTTGTTTCATACGTGACAGCGATATGTTTCAACGTGTATCTTCACCATGTTTTATAAAATATTTAAATATTTCAGTTACTGATTTTTTTGTTTCACCATATATAACTTAATGTTTCACTTGTTGGTCAACTGCAATATTTGACCATCCGATTTTTTATGGGCATCGGACGTCCGATGGGTAGCTTTCTCCTAATTATTTGTTTCAAACAGTTTTGGTGGGGACATTGTTGCAAAAAGAGGACAAGTTGGATGTGGCGGGGTTCCACCTATTGCGGTGGCCGATGCTACGACACTCTCGCCGAAGGAAAGCTTGGGGAGCCCCTTTACAACAAAATATCGCATGACTATATTTTGATAAAAGAAAAACATATGTTTCAATCCGTTAATACTTCTTGTTTCATACGTGACAGCGATATGTTTCAACGTGTATCTTCACCATGTTTTATAAAATATTTAAATATTTCAGTTACTGATTTTTTTGTTTCACCATATATAACTTAATGTTTCACTTGTTGGTCAACTGCAATATTTGACCATCCGATTTTTTATGGGCATCGGACGTCCGATGGGTAGCTTTCTCCTAATTATTTGTTTCAAACAGTTTTGGTGGGGACATTGTTGCAAAAAGAGGACAAGTTGGATGTGGCGGGGTTCCACCTATTGCCGCCGTAGAAGGGGCTCCCCAAGCTTTCCTTCGGCGAGAGTGTCGTAGCATCGGCCACCGCAATAGGGGTGGGAGAGAGCTCGGGTTGCTTGGGTTGCTAGGGATGAGCTCGGCTCTTCTGCCATCTCCTTCAACAGCAACAAAATTCATGTAGACGGTGGGATTCAATCATGCAAGCAAGAGGCAGAGACGGCAAAGGAGCGACCGACGGCGACCGAAGGGGTATTTTAGTTAGGCTAAGTATGGAAAATGATAGAAATCATGTGAAATAGCGAATATGACAAAGTAGCGGTTTAGCATCGGTTGAAAGTTGCTTTTTAGCGAAACTAATCCGCAAGATCGCATTTAAGCGGAAATCCTCTTTTGGTCGAATGTCCTGTTTCTCGTGGCTGGCAAGGGCGTTCTCATCATCTCATGGACCCACGAGTCTAAACGACACTGTGTTTATTACTTTTTTTACCCTCTACTTCCTCCGTTCTAAAAAATAATGGATTTGATTTTTTCTAGTATAATAAATCTAGATATATAATTGTTCAGATTCATCGTACTTGGAGAGGTCAGGTTACCGTGACACGGGAGTAGCTAAAATTTCGGGAGCGCGTCTGCGCGTGCGCGAGTGACGACGACGCGGTGGGCCGGGCCGGTGAGGATCGTTGGATGCCGGTGAGGTGTGGGCCCCAGAGGTCAGTGACCGAGGCTCCGTTGCTTGCGGTGGCGCGGCGGGTTTGCGTCGTTGCCGCGGTGTTCGCAACGTGGTGGGGCCACGGACACACCCTTGCTGACGTGGGCCACCGTCTCCAGCGTTGCATTATGCCCGCGTGATTTGCGGCTTCATCTATTCTGGCCCCACTGCCGATGATATGATTCACTTTTGGTAAATTTCGTGAAAAAGGCAGTCCTTCAAAATCGAAATTTCACTTTGTTACTCGAATCTCATATGATGAGGACCAGAAAGGCAAAGACCTGGATTTGAAACGGTTTTGCACATGAAGCTGTTCAATTCACGCTCTGTTCGGACCACACACGGGAATTTTTCTGTACAACCCAGATGTGAATTTAATCCTGGAATTAATTCTTTTACGTTTGTGTAGCATAATTGGACCCGATCCACACGAGGTATTGTTAGTACGGGCATGGTATTTTTAAATTTCCATACTAGGAATTTGAAGGCGTACGTTTTTGTCGGGCAAACAGCAATAAAACAGCTCATCACAAATCCCAGATTTGAGAGGGTCGCAGCACATCTGCACATGGCACCGTTTGCTTGCAATGCTTTCAGGCTTGCAATTGCAAGCCAAATGGAGGAAAGGCTAGCTCTCCCATTTTTTCTACGCTCTACGGTCCACGCGTTTATGTTTGCATATCTATCGCATCATTAAGGTTACTAGCTAAGCTTTAATATTTTATATTTTAACCCTTTCAAAAAATTATTTATAAATAAACCATAAATAAACTTTTTTTTTAGAAATGAACCATTTTCTCGGCGTCTGGTACTGAGGTCAAACATCTCAGCGCCAACGACGCTAGTGCTGACACCTCACCACCTAGCAACTAAGATGTAGAGGGGTCGGTGCCAAAAAAGACTTACATCGAAGGCCTATTTATTAAAATAAAATTTATTAAACAAAGTTAAATTTTTCTTACAAACAGGCTTTGACACAGTGGTTGACGTCGAAAACGCTATCGCTAGGGTCTAGAAAAAATATGCACATTTTGGCTCATTTTAAAAGGATATTTTATAAATAGGTCTATTGTAGACGCACTTCACGTTAGCGACTTATTAGCTACCATGAGGAGATGAGATTATCAATGACAGTATCTCAGCACCAATAACCATGATGGGACGGCAAGAAAAAGGGTCCATTACTCGAAGAAGTTTTTTCAAAAATTTATTTATAAAATAAGTATTAAAATGCTAAAATGTAAAAAAAAATCCACACTAGCAAGCTCTC
Source organism: Oryza meridionalis (assembly GCA_000338895.3). Taxonomy (NCBI): domain Eukaryota; kingdom Viridiplantae; phylum Streptophyta; class Magnoliopsida; order Poales; family Poaceae; genus Oryza; species Oryza meridionalis. Next base: position 7,365,136 of record CM002528.2, read on the forward strand.
ATCAGGTGAGGACGGTTGTTGTGTACAGAGTCAATTACACGCCGCGTTAATTCCGACATTAATCGCGTCCTAATCAATCGATGAATTCGTCATTGGCGCCGGCGAGAGTAGCTGGGGAAGGAGGAGGATGATTAGGCGGATAGATTAATCACGAGAACGCACTCACGCACATGGTCAGTACGCCAATCATGCTGTCTCCATTGACAAAATCATTTGAGTACCCCCGGCGTCTCCGATGAAATTAATTAACAATCAGTTAATTACTAATCCAGTGAATCTACTAATCATGCTTTGTTTTTTTTCTCCACTCGCAAATGATAATGCTCTCGTAGGTTAAGTACGTACGGTTGGGAGCAGATTATTAATTATTAGCTGAATTGCATGCACATCGATAGTTATCGAGATGTGGTGGTTTTGTCTTCTTGGTTAGTGATAAGTAAACAATCTTAGTTTAATTATTATTACATGGGAGATAAATTATTGTGGTATCTTCCATGGAGCTAGATTAGATCAATATTGTGGTGCAACTAGCCAGGCAAATCGGAGGAACAAACTATTGTTTGTCAGCTTGTGAAGCAAAAGAGGTTAAAGAGCCAACGTCCAGCTACTGGCAGACTGGCTACATCAACGAAAAGCCATTGCTCAGGCTGTGTTTAGATACGGGGTGAAAAGTTTTGGCGTGTCACATTGGATATACGGATATACATTAAACATAGACTAATAACAAAACAAATTACAGATTCCGCCTGTAAACTACCAACGAAAACCGACGACCTATCTTATAGCACCGGCCATGGATGGGCTATTCGAGAAAAGGTTATTAACGGATAATTCCTCGTGAACGTTATCGGCTTGATCACCCGATATAATTGCGAACGGACATCCGGATACGCTATAAGTTGGGTATGTGAGTCATGCTGGCCACATGAGATGCATATATAATAAACCAACTTTAGCGCCCCTACAGGTGATTGAGAGACTCCTACTCCTGGTTCTTGAACCAGTAGGATGTAGCGATCTCTCGCGTCTTAACTTCCGGTGGTCGAGGTACGACTACAGCAATAGCATAGTGACCCTCGCACAACGACTTCTGATGGTCGAGGTACGACTACGGCAATAGCGTAGCGGTCCTCGCACTACGACTTCAGATGGTTGAGGTACGACTACGACTGGTCTTCGACAAGCAGCGTAGTGGTCCTCGCACCACGACTTCAATCGGTCGAGAGATAAGGCTACTTCTGGTTCTCGGACCAGTAGGCCGTAGCGATCTCTCGTACATCGACATCAATCGGCCGAGAGATGAAGCTACTCCTGGTTCTCAGACCAGTAGGCTGTAGCGATCTCTCGCACCTCTACTTCTCGTGGTTGAGTTAAGGCTACACCTGGTTTTCGACCAGCGGTGTAGCGATACTCCCACTAGCTTTACTTCTCGTGGTCGAGTTAAGGCTACGCCTGGTTTTCTACCAGCGGTGTAGCGATACTCCCACTAGCTTTACTTCTCGTGGTCGAGTTAAGGCTACACCTGGTTTTCGACCAGCGGTGTAGCGATACTCACTAGCTTTACTTCTCGTGGTCGAGTTAGGGCTACACCTGGTTCTCCACCAGCGGTGTAGCAATTCCTCCCACTACATCCACTTCTAGTGGTTGAGTTACGACTACCACATGGTCCTCGACCAGTGGTGTAGTGATTCTCCCACTACCTTTACTTCAAATGGTCGAGTTGGGGTTACAACTGGTTTTTGACCAGCGGTGTAGCGATCCTCCCATTACCTCTACTCCAACAAAGTTGATATCAGGTACACAATATCGCCAAGTGTTTTACCCAGAGATCCCTTACCACGACGACACCTAGAGTTGAAACCAATCCTACTGTCCCTTTACGCCGCCCTGGCAAGGCCTCCGAGGAACCTAAGGGAACTTCGGCTGGGGACGCCCAGAGCGGATAAGGCCTTGTCAGGTAATGCAGAGACGAACGACCATGTAAGATCTGCTCATGTAAGAGTTCTCACCGTGCGTATTAACCAAGCCGTGTAATCAGAAATTGGGTTTTCTAACTTCACGGCTGGGGGCTAGGGTAAGCGCTTTTTCAACCAAGGCAGGTCAAGGTTTCAAGAGCTTTCTCCTCCGAGAACTTATCTCCGATGACAAGGCTGGGGGCTAGGGAGAGTGTATGACTCAACAAACTAACTGATCGAAGTCGGTAAAAGAGAAGACGCTCGTACATAAAACATTGGTCTGTGAATTTAATTCATTTTTAGTTTTTCATACATATTATAACATGTCACCGTTTGAGCGTTCGCTCGGGGGCTATTTCGATCTAATATTCTTTTCTGAGTATTGATTTTAGGAAAATTCTATTCGACATTGTCGAAGACTCTATGTCTCTATGGTTCTACACCAAGATCGACTAAGGTGAGTACGATAAATGTTGACAAGGCTTTGTCGCAGACTCTGCGCCTTCTCGACCATTCGAGAACGGTTGGTGGATTTCGACAAGGAATACGGAATGAAAAGATGGTGTACCCGCCGAGAAAAAATTTCTTGACTTCAATCCGAATTCTCGATTACAGCAAGACGGGAGACTTAGTCATATGCTCTGTACCTTCTTGGTTGACGTCGGAGATTGACTCAGACAAACCCTATACGGTGCCTGCACGAGGCTGATAAGGGAAGTCTAACGTTATCTCTGAACTCACCAAGAACGGTCACGTGAGCTCGACAACAGTTATTCTGAGATCTTCGGATTGAGAATATGAACTTGTTCATTTGCATTGAAGTCGGGGGCTACTGTCAGGGTTATGGATACCACATAGATTAAATCTCGGCAGGACCCACCATATACCATGTTTTATACGGAAACAACCTTTAGGTATAGAAGGAGTTCCGGATAAGGAAAGATAAATAGAGTTCTACATGGAAACGACAAGGATTACTCGGATTTTATCCATATTGGTTTCCCTAGTTCTACTTGGAAAAGGGAACACCTATGGGTATAAATACAAGACCCCCTAGGAGGAGAGGGGGGACGGAACAATAGATCAAGACACAAGATCAATATACAAGCCAACATACACCAAGACAAGACGCCGGATATCGACTTCAGAGATAAGCATAACTAGTCCCCTATGGTGTCTACGGATACTGATAGGAGAGACATAGCGCTGTCTTTGATCCTGCCGGATGCGGATTCGAGGAGGAAGGCTACCCTGTTGTCGACTACGAGTCAGCACTTCAGACCGCCAAGTCGACAACAGTTAGATAGGCTACCCCAAATATTATACTGGTGTGATTATGGTGAATAAGAGCAACTATCGGCTTCGGCCAACAGGAGTAGGGTTATTACCTGACAATTCAGGGGCCCGAACCTATATAAAAATTCTCGTCCCCATCTCTTTTACTACAATCTCGCATATATCCTAGTACCAACGATCCCCATACTATGCAAATACCGGAATCGCGACATCAAACGTCGACAGAATATAAACCACGATGAGGAAAATCTCAAAATCAACTTTAAAATTAAGATCTAAAATTTAAATTTTTGCTTTTCAAAATCGATTTGAGATCTTAATTTTAAAGTTGATTTAAATTAATTTTAAAGTTGATTTAAAATAAAAGAACCAGGTACCAATATATAGCTTAGAGGTTGAATAGAGATTTCTCACTGGACACTGATTGAACCATAACAATACTTCAACTAACATATATGATAATGATGGAGTGGATTAATCAGTACATACATATGTAGATGTACCAAATCTGTACCAGGTAGGATTGATTAGTCTTAACTATTGCAGATACGAGAGATATTTGCCTACTTGGAGAGAATGTGTTGCTGCCTCTTGGTGGGAATGCACCGGGTGGCATGTCGTCCAGCCCAAAGTTGCACACCATGTGCTTGCAATCATGGGAGATACATATTCGTTGTCTGACCGATAACCTTACACGATCACAAAAGATTAACTGTTCATGACATGTGATTGAACTACTGAGGCCCCGTTTGAATGTCCTGAAAAAGGTCTATTAAATTTTAGTTTAAAGTAGCACGTTTTTAAACTGCTAAACAATGTGTTTCGTGTGACAACTTTCTATATGAAAGTTGTTCTAAAATATCAGATTAATCCATTTATATGTTTATAATAATTAAAACTCAATTAATTACACATTATTACCACCTCGTTTTACGTAAAACACTTAATCTTCTTCAGGAGATTCAAACAGCAGCTGAGTGTTGTGCGTTACACTGATTTAGCAGATATATACATCAGCTTATATTTTTCCCTTTTATAAAAACAAGGAAAGTTTGTTCCGGGTTTTGTTTCAAAAAATCGCCATCTGATCTCGGTGAAATTATACTTCCTTTATTTCTCCTTGTTTGACCTTCAAATGTCGTATATTTGGAAACAGACAAGGGCGAAGTTAGAACGAAATGGCGGGGTGCCACTCGCTTACTTTACTATGCTTTGGACCGAATTTAAGCTGATGCGGGTGTCTAAGTTTACATTGAATTGATGCCACATATGGTGAAAATAGATAAACTATAGCTAAATATTTCTTGATCGGATTCCTGGGCACCCTCCTCTTAGAGCATCTCCCACAACCTCCTTATTCCCCCTCTCCAAGTTAAATTTTGGAGATTTTGAAGTAAAATCGCCCTCCGACAGACTGGCCAACCGGATGGCCAAGCCATCCGGCTGGCCAAACTCCTCCGCGCACTGGACAAATTTGGCCTGCCATAATCGGCTAGCCAATCGTTGGCCCCACGTTTCCCCACTCTCTCTCCCCCACGTTTTCCCCACCCCGCCACCCCTCTGACGACGCGCCTTCTCTCTGTCGGCGCTGCCCCTACGCCGATGCCTTCTCTCTGCCGGCGCCGCCCCTACGCCGGCGCCGCCCCATCCGCTATCGCGCCGTACGAGACGGGACGAGCCAAAAGGAGAGGAAGAGTCAGAGAGAGAGAGGAGCTTCTCTTCTCGTCGGCGGCGGCGGCGATGACGATGGGGTGGGGGCGGGGAAGGGGAGGTGACTTCACCGAGGCCGCCGCCTGCACCTATGACGCCGCCGTGAGATCGAGGCCGCCGCCCGTGCACACTCGTCAAAGAGGACGGATCTGCCATCGCCGTCCGCTGTTGCCGCTCGGGTGATGCCGCCACCGTCACTCGGCTTCTTCCGCCTCCCCGCTGGTTGCCGTCCCGCACCGCGTCGTCCATCGCCGGCCCTGCGGCGACATCCTGCCGGGCCGCCGCTCCTCCCCCGCTTTCCACCGCCGGCGCGCAAGGATGAGCACCGCCGCCAGGTCGCCAATGCCGGTCGTGATCTCCTCACACCCGCCGGCCTCGCTGCCACTGCACCGGCCGCCGTCCAGCGCCCGCGCCCCTCGCCGCGCCTCGCTCCCCTCTGCTCGGATGCGCGCGCGTGGGAAATGAGAAGGGGATCGATGGGGGAGAGATTAGGCTGACAAGTGGGTCCGCTGTTATTTTGGAGAGGAGTAATAGAGAGTCTGTTAGAGTGATGATCTAGTTTGACTAGCCAAATTAGATAGAGAATTGGCTATACAGGTGTTTGGAGAGTCGAATTTAGAGAGGTTGTTGGAGATGCTCTTATACACTATACTATAGCTCTCCACGCCTAGAAACAGAGATTGTATATAACAGGATGCTGTAATAAAAGAAAACATGAAATTACAGCTGACATATTTGTTACATTAGCCATCACACTTCTATGAACATAAGATATTCTGAAACAGTTTCTAGCACTACTATACGGTATACACAATTCTTTTACATTTTTAAGAGGATCAACTTCATTCGAAGGTAACACTTACTGGTGTACAGGCAGTTATCTTTGAAGTCACAAAGGCTATCCAATTAGGAAGATAATTTATTTCAATAAAAGTACATTATTCAATCTCTTCTATTCCCACCGTTGTCATAATTTGCAGCACCAATCCTTGGACACTATTTTGTGGATATCACATCAATTCTTTTGCAAACCTCATCAATGTCACTCAGATATAAAACAAAATTAAACTAGCCCTATATATCACCCATCCTATTATTATGGGCATATCATTCTTAGTAATTTGAGTACATATATATCATTATTTCCCCAATATTTACCTCCCTAGCGAGCATCCTTATACTATAGTAAAAACAAGTCAACATTGTCCATTAAATCAACTGGAGAATCTGAAAATATAGCCTTATATTTTGCCACCAAAAACCAATCATCCACATGATTGATTTATCGTACCGCCCAATTAATTCTTGGCATCGTCGATCTCCAATCTGTCCTTGCTAAACTATGCATTGTACAATTAATTAATCCTTGAAATTAAGAAAAGTCCTCTAAATTGGATCTGAGCACACACCATGTGTTCTTTACCGAACGAAGGAATATTAGTAAAGAAAATAGGAGAGATAATTGCTTCTGATACTCATTTTAATTTGGGTTTGCGTGGTGGTATTGTAACTTGTAAGATTTCGGAGGTGCTGATATAAAGGTAGGGTGTGAGTGTGAGCATTTTTGTAAAGGTGAAAGTGATTGTACGCACGTTGCGATGACTGATGACCTCCTGCGATTGATACCATATTAAAAAAAAAAAGAACGAATGAGAAGAAAATGCCAATCCACAGCTCCAAGCTCAGCCATTCTTCTATGGGAAGGGATCGAGTGATCTCTAACAGTTTTTATTAATTAAGAAATTTTTTTGAGGGCATAATTAAGAAATTTTTTATTCAGGGAAAGGGAAGATATTTGGACGGTGGCCAATCAGAGGGGATCGAATGAAATTAGTGAAGGTTGGAAGTTAAAGGCTTAATTATATATAGACCAAAATCACCGGCCGTGCATGCATGCAGAGTCAACCCTGCATGCATATGTTAAATAGACAACAGCAGGGAGCTAAGTTTGTCGTAATCTGCTGTATCCAATACTCCAAATGCAACTTAATTTCTGTGTTTTTATATATATGTATCTACACGGTTTATAATCCCACGCATAATTGAAAGAAGATGCTAATTGCTTCATCTTGATTATCTAAATCTTTAATATGTTTGAGCATTTTTTTATGCAAAAGCGCGTCTGGTGCAACAAGATCGAACTAACTAATGAATGAATACAGTTCAGTTTAATTAACAATGATTCTACCAAGTGATGATTGACCTTCAAATTTAACAATGGAGGAGATAGGTACACATCATATTATAAATATTTCTTTTTTTCATTTTAATATAATGTTGGTTATAGTTTCTAAATTACATTTGTATTATATGAAAATATAAAAAAGGTGGAATCACATGTAAGGCCATAAGACTCAGCTGAGAGAGATTGGGCTGTGTGTGTTATGGGCTTATGCTCCCAGGTTGGACACTTATGGCCTTCTTTCATGGAAAAAGTACACCCAAGGTCCCTCAACTTGTCATCGAGTTACAATATCGTCCTCGAACCGTAAAACCGGATATGACGTATCCCTCAACTTACAAAACCAGTGTAAACTAGGTCCCTGAACGGCTTTGACTCTGGTTTTGTCCTATGTGGCAGCTAACTCAGCGTGGGACCCACGTGGGCCCCACGCGTCAGCCTCTTCTTTCCTCCCTTCTCCACCTCTCTTTCCCTCTCTCCTCTCTTTTCCAATCTGCACAGGCGGCGCGTGAGGAGCAGCTGCACAGGCCACGGCCAGCGGGCACAGGCGGCGTGGGGAGGAGCTGCGCGCGGGCAGCGGGCGGCGGAGGCTGGGCGGGCGGGCGACGGCCGGTGGGGGTGGAGCTGGGCGGCGGTGCACGAGCTCCTCGCCGGACGAACGCTAGACCGGCTCCGCCATGTCGGCCGCGGGGAGGTGGCGCGCCTCGTCGGCTCGCTCAGCCGGAGTGCCGCCGACGAGTCGATGACGTTTACGCAAATGACCTGAGAATTTGATATCATTGCCATCTTGCTGTTCTCCTTCAAGCCCTATCAATAAGATTGCACGATTAAGCACTGGATCGAGATATGATCGATCAAGCAGCACCGATGAACTAGCCGCCGATCATAGAGTCAAATGCTCACATCTCATAAGCTTCAATCCACGTGGACGAATCAATCCATTAAACTTGTACGCATGCACATCACGCACGAACACCACAAGAGGACATGAAGCTTCACCTGGAAATCTCTCTATAAATACATGGCAAAACCATCAACCAGCTAGCACAGAGCAACTTACACATGGGCCTCGTGCACGCACTCCTCCCCTTAGCAGGAGCAAAATGCTGCTCCTCGCTACGCCGCTGCCAGCGACGGCCGACGACCCGGGCCTCGTCGTCTACTGGGGCCGCCACAAGGAGGAAGGCTCCCTGAGAGAGGCCTGCGACACCGGTCACTACACCACCGTCATCATCACCTTCTACAACGTCTTCGGCTAGGGCCGCTACTCGCTCGACATCTCCGGCCACTCGCTCGCTGTCGTCGGCACCGACATCAAGCACTGCCAGTCCAGGGGCATCATCGTGCTCCTCTCCATCGGCGGCCAGGGCGGCGGCTACTTCCTCCCCACCAACGCCTCCGCCGCCGACATCGCCGACAACCTCTGGAACACCTACCTAGGCGGCCCCGCGCCGGCGTGCACCTCCCCTTCGGCGGCGACGCGGCGGTGGAGAGCATCGACTTCTTCATCGACCAGGACGGCGCCGACCACTACGATGACCTCGCCCGGCTGCTCAACGGCTACAACAAGTACTACGACGACCTCGCCCTACAAGTTTAACGTGCTGGTGAGCTTCGCCGTCTCGGCGACCACGCTCCACATCTCCTCCGTGTCATTGTCGTCGCCGGCCCATCACCATGCGAGAGACGATGTCGCTGGTAAGGCCCATCAGCGCGGCGTCGACGTCGACGTGCTCGCCGTCGGCGGCACTCTGGCTGAGTGAGCCGACGAGGTGCGCCATCTCCTCGCGGCCGACGTGGCGGAGCCGGTCTAGCGTTCGTTCGGCGAGGAGCTCGTGCACCGCCGCCTAGCTCCTCTCCCGCCCAGCCTCCACCACCCGCCGCCTGCCGCCCGCACGTGGCTCCTCCCCACGCCGCCTGCGCCCGCTGGCCGCCGCCCGTGCAGCTGCTCCCCACGCGCCGGCCGTGGAGATTGGAAAAGAGAGGAGAGAGAAAGAGAGGTGGAGAGGGGAGGGAAGAAGAGGCTGACACCTGGGGTCCACGTGGGTCCCACGCTGAGTCAGCTGCCACATAGGACAAAACCGGAGTCAAAACCGTCTAGGGATCTAGTTTGCACCGGTTTTATAAGTTAAGAGATGCGTCATATCCGGTTTTATGGTTTGAGGATGATATCGTAACTCGATGACAAGTTGAGGGACCTTGGGTGTACTTTTTCCTTCTTTCATTGAACAGCAACTACGGGCTTCTGTGGGCCCCTTCCGTTTGATCGTGTCTCTGTTTCGTTTTCCTGCCCTCCCGTTTGATCGCGAGAATGCTGTTCGGCGATCGATCGCCCTAGGGATGGGGCAGCGATCGATCCCCTCCCCCTCCACCTGGTTTCCTTTTTTGGCACTGCATTACTTTCCTATTTTAGTAAATTTATACACTTAAATTTTATACACCTCAAGTTTACACATCTAAAGTTTAGAGACCAAAAGTTTGTAAGTCAAAAGTTTATATATCCGATTCAAATTTGAATTTGAATTCAAATATTCTTTTATATATAGTATTTCTATACATCTAAAGTTTATACACCTAAAGTTTATAGAGCTAAAGTTTATAAGTCAAAAGTTTATATACCCGTTTCAAATTTAAATTTGAATTCAAATATCCGATTCAAATTTGAATTTGAATTCAAATATTTTTATATATAGTATATCTATACATCTAAAGTTTATACACCTAAAGTTTATAAGTCAAAAGTTTACATACCCAATTCAAATTTGAATTTGAATTATGTCCAATTCAAATTTGAATTTAAATTCAAATATTTTATATATATAGTATTTCTATACATCTAAAGTTTATACACCTAAAGTTTATAGACCAAAAGTTTATAAGTCAAAAGTTTACATACCCGATTCAAATTTGAATTTGAATTCAAATTTTTTATATATAGTATTTCTATTCATAAATTTTTCTAACTTTTGTTTTTTTAAAAAAATTGTGTGGTGTCCTGTAATAGAAAAAGAAGAAGGGAAGGAGAAAGGGGAGAAGAGGGAGGAGTATAGGGGGAGGGGGGCAAACCGATCGCTGGGCGATCGCCCTGGCGATCGATCGCCCATTAGCCTCCCCCGTTTGATCGTGTCACTGTTTCGTTTTCCTTTCGGGGAATTTTTTTTTATTTTTACATTTTTTATTACTAGAAAAAATGTCCGTGCGTTGCAACGGGTGAAGTCTATTTTAATTTTATTATTGTTACTAGCAAAAACGCCCGTGTGTTGCAACGGGTGAAAAATTTTCAATGATAATATATGCTTTTCATGCATAATCATCTCAATGATAATGTTGGTATCGATCGTTGTAGCTAAGACATACCATAAGGAAAATTGGAACATCTTCAACGTAATGGTCTAACCTCGACGATGACAACCTACCAACGTAAAGTTGTACACATATAATCTAAAATACTCTTTCAATCTTATTCTTGCAACTAATAATATGATCAATCAAATTCTACACTGTCTCGCATGGTCAATTACTCTAGATAAAATATAGTCATCGTACACTCTTCTCTTAACAACAATTAAAAATTATTATTTATTATAATATTTATATGATACGCTATCAAGAATATTAGCTATACTTATCAAAATAGTATGATAATTGCATACAGAGTCATGCGGGGTCTCCAATACAGGAGCAATACAAGCCATATACGTAGGAGATGGAAAAAAAAATCAAGGATCCTATCCGACCCAAGCCTTCGATCAATTTGATCTTGTTCCGATAAGACCAAGCCCAAGCCCAAGCCCAAGCCCATGCGTCCGCACATAAAAATATTCGACAAATGCTTTGGAAAAACCAAACCAACATGGTAGATGGTACAAACGGTACAAATATTTCTCATGGAATAGGATTTTGTTTTCTGAAATTAGACAGCTTTTTTTTCACATTACACGGTGCCGAACCGGATTTTTTTTAAATGCGCGTATTTTCTCGTGTTGGGTTGGACAATTTTTTCGGAGCAATACTTTTTATAATAAACGGTGTTTTTTTTTCTCGGGTAGAGTCGGACAATTTTTTCGGTCCGATTTTTCTCGCGTGGATTCAGTTAGTTTTTTCCGATTCGCTTTGTCATAAACAACATTTTTTAACGTTTTATTTCGGAGCGGTTCTTTTATCTCGCATTGAGTCAGACGTTTTGTAACCACGGTTATTTTTTTCTCGTGTTGTGTCGGGTGGTAGATTATTTTCTCGTCGGATGGTTTCTCGAACCGGATTTTTTATAATCAGCATTTTTTTCTCTTTTTTTTTATTTTTTATGGAAGTCGGACTTTTTTTTTTTACATAGGAGGCAATGTTTTCTTTTTTTACAGGAGTCGGACGTGAGAAGTTTTCTCTCTTATTTTACGGGAGTCAGATTTTTTTCTACGGACGAAATTTTATCTCTTATTTTATGGGAGTTAGATTTTTTTTACGGACAATTTTTTTCTTTTTTTTAAGAGCGGCCGGACTTTTTTTAACGGCAAGACTTTTTTTTCCTATTTTAAAAGGAGTCAGATTGAACGGATGATATTTTTTTCTTTTTTTATTAGAAAAATGCCCGTGCGTTGTAACGGGTAAAAATATTTTTGCATCGCATACATTACACACTTTGTTCTGGGCTGAAAGCTTATTTCTTCATTCCTTTTCAGTCGAGTCGCAGCCTAGCTCGCTACCTCTCTGATTGCCTATCTCCTTTTGACCTAGCCCACAAGTGAAGCTGTATACCCAGCTCGCATAGCCCGCTGCCCTTTTCAATAACGGGTAAAAACATTTTTGGATCGCTATACATTATTCTATTGGCAAATTTTGCTATAGGACACTGCTTATCTGTGGTTTTAACCCTAGGACACTGCCCAAACTCACTTTTGAAGGAAAAAACTCCATAAACGTGGTAATTTGGACATCGCGCCGATTAAAATAATAATTTCTGGCTAAAGAGGAGGGAGAAATCGCGTGAAAGTTCTAAAATGCCCTTGGGCCCACATGTCATATCTTCCATCTCCCTATCCCCTCCTCCCACACTTCCATGGCCGATGCCGTTGCAATCGCCGGCGCCGCCCCATGTCTGTCGCACCTGGAAGGAGACGGCGGCGTACTTGTCCATGCTCGCCATCACGTCCGAGGTCATCATGTACCCTGCAACAACAACCCAGGTGTTGGCTTGATGAATTAGGAGCTGAGACCACAAAAGCGTGTCCAGTGATTTCGATCGAGGTACCTGAGCTGTCCATGGTGGCGTAGACGGGGCGGGGGCGGCGAGCGTGTCGCCGCTGGAGGAGGAGACGACGTTTGGCGAGGCACCAGGTGAGCGCGTGCGTGCTCTCCTCGCTCTCGTCCACGGCCACCACGATCCGTCGCCCGGGAGCCTCAGCCGCAGCAGCAGCATGGTCGGCAGCAGCACCATCATCGGGAACAGACCACGCCATCACTCTCGATAGCTAGAGCGAACGAACGATGAGATCGATGAATCGGGAAATTGGTTGGAGAACTGAGAGATGCAGACGATGAGTTGATCTGCCGATTTAATGGAGGGAAGAAGACGACGAGCCGTCACGCTTGCCGATCTGGTGGCGCGGAGCGGTGGGGCGTCCTGTGGGTTTCGGCGAGGTGGGGGGGAGCTCGTCGACCGGCCGCGTGCGCGGGGAGATCCTGGTCCTGGTCCTGGTCGGTGCGCGCGGGAGAGGAGCTCGCTGGCCAGCCGTGCGCGGGGGGATAGTTGTCGGCCGACCATGTGCGGGGGGAAGAGATCGATAGCCGGTCGCGCCCGGGGAGAGGAGTCGTCGGCCGGCCACACGCGGGGGAAGGACCTCGCCGGCTAGCGCCGCGCAGGGAGAGGAGTTCCCGGCTAGCCGCACGCGTGAAGAGGAGTCGTCGGCCGGCCACCGTCATCCCCTCAGCCGTGTCGGATAGGGACAGAGAGAAGAGAGATGGAAGATATGGCTTGTGGGCCCAAGGGCATTTTAGAACTTTCATGCGATTTCTCTCTTCTCTTTAACCAGAAATTATTATTTTAATTGGCGCGGTATCCACTATCAAATTACCATGTTTATGGAGTGTTTTTCCCAAAAAAAATAAGTTTGGGTAATGTCCTAAGGCTAAAACCACATATAAGCAGTGTCCTGTAGCAAAATTACCCTGTACTATTTGGTTTTTTTGCCAAAATCTCATTTATTCCTTTTTTTTTTTAGTTCTAGCCCAACCTATTATCTCCCGGTGCTTGGCATGCCTCTATTTGACCTAGCCCATACTTGTATAACCGATAGTCGTCTTCAAACTCCGGAAGAGTGTCCCTACGATGCCAGAACCAATCTTCCCTATCAAGTCGGATCAAATCTTTCTCAAAATCACAAAATTGGTTACAGGCTTTTGATACACTCGATCTACTCTTTTCTTTTTATCAAAATATAAGGATAAAATATGAGCATATCCATAAAACTCGGGATAAAAATAGTGACTTTTAAATGTATATTAGATATGGTAAATTATTGCAGAATTGAAAGGAAAAATCATAAGAAAAATAAATGAGAGAGCAGTGGTTAATCAATTTTTGTAATCAATTGAATAAGAGAACGCATGGAGGGCATATCGATGTGGCAGCGGCGCTAGGGTTTGGCCCAGCGAAAAAATAAAAAAAGTAGGGAGAAACAAAAATAAAAAAAGAACGGAGAAAAAGAAAAAAGGGCAAAAAAAAGAACGGAAAAAAGGGAAAAGGGGAAAAAAGAGACGGACAAAAAAAGAGAAAAAAAATATCGGAAAAAGGAGAAAAAAAGGCTGTGGAAAGAAAAAAGCGGAAGACGGAAAAAAAAAAAGGAAAATACGGTGAAAATAGCGAAAAACATTAGGTATATAGATATAGATTGTATTTTTTCTCGCTTTTTATTTTGAGTCGGACTTTTTTTTTTGACGGACGGCGGAAATTTCTTGTAATTTTTAAGTAGTAGAGATATGGTTTAGTTAAGATGAAATTTACTGCGGGAGTTCGTTTAGATATATATATTTTTAGAAAATCATAAGCTGCAGGTAGGAGTCCGATCGTCTTAAGTTGGCATGCGAGTTTTTTAAACAGATTTCTTATATGATTTTTTCTGTATTACCAAAAGTGAACAAACTTAAAAACTGACTCAAATATGGATATATAACCAAAAACAAACGAACTTAAAACCCGACTCATACACGAATGACGTACCAAAATACCGACAAAAACATTTTCAATTTTTATAATAGTAGAGAAGAGATATAGATTAAAACCAAAACATAAAATTAAAACGGACTCAAACACGAATGACGAACCGTGGAAACATCTTCAATTTTTATAACTGACTCAAATACGGATGACGGACCGCGGAAACATCTTCAAATTGTATTTCCAAAAGCAAACAAACTTAAAAACCGACTCATACACGTATGACGTACCAAAATACCGGCAAAAACATCTTCGATTTTTATTTTTTATTAAAATATCTACAAAAATATTTTTTTCCAAAAATTTACAAATCTAGTTGCCTCTCATCCTCTGGAAGGGTAAAAATCACCCTTCCAAAGGGCGTTAAGGGACCCAAATGCAAATTTTTTAATTTGTGTTTAAACCCTTTCCAGTGGTTTTAATTGCTTAAAAACTAATAATGCTTATTCGACACTCCAAATGATTTTAAATAGAAAAGTAATAAACTACAAAGTTGTAAATCTCATCGACATCTACATCTTTTATATAAAGTTTATCTCCTTCCGATGTCGTTTGAAATGTAGATATGACATTTTTTAATAGGTTTTATATTTTGTAACGAGTATTTGGATATCTAAAATATCTTAAATGAAAAAGTTGTTAACTACAAAGTTATAGATCTCGAGCTCTAAAATTTTGAAATAAAGTTTTATTTCATCTGACTTTATATGATATAGTTTTAAATTGTAAAATCATAGAGCTGACAAGGTATGCTGGAAAATTTACATTTAGGTCCTTAACGCTCTCTAGAAGGGCGATTTTTGTAAATTTTCGGAACAAAAAGTTATTTTTTAAATATTTTTTAAAAAAAATTAGAAATTTTTTTTCTACTTGTCTGACACCGCGATTGCCATCAAAGTGTGAGATGACAATGTTTTTCTTTTTCATAAAACCAAGGAGGCACTCATATACTGTCAATACTGATGTACTCTAACCCCTTGCCTCTTCATTACTGATGCTACAGTAGGAGTCGCTGATACGTGAGCCCTTGAGCTAGTGGGGTCCAGATGTCAGTCGCATTACTTCTGTCAAAGGATCTCGTTCTCACGCTTGTTAACGGTCCTTAAATGATATCCGACCGGCAATGCCTACATATAATAAAATAAAATATGGTATCCAATTTAGTTGTAGGGATTATTACTAATCATTTCCACTAGTATTGATGAAATATGTGTATGTAGGTATTTTATAGATGAAAACCACCCGTTATGCGACAAAAATACATCTCTGAACAATCAGGACACGTTTACATGGATTGAAGGACATATATTCAATCAAAACCACTTAGAATTGAGCCAAATCATAGTACATGATCTTGGGGGCCCATTAAGCAACCACCCAGCCGAAGGAGAGGCCGAGAGGTGGGCTTTTGGGTTAAGCCGAACCCGTTCTGACACCGTTGATCGCCATTTTCCATGTGTACGTCCCTGATTACTACTCAATGACGGTTGTAAGTTATTTAGGCTATACAAGGAGGAGCTCACTTCACTTTCAACACACACAACTTTGAACTGAATTATAAGATGCTCTATTTTATCTTTTGTACATTAAAAAATAGGTAGAGAGTGAGGGGAGCTCTGGAGGAGTGCGTGAAAGTTTGGTGCTCTCTCCGACTTTCCTCCGTGAACCTTTAGGCTGCGTTTGGGAGGAGGGGTTGGGAATCCCTCATCCCAGCACGCAAAACGAAGCACATATTATTGTTTGATTAATTAAGTATTAATTAATTTTTTTGAAAAATGGATTAATATGATTTATTTAAAACAACTTTTGTATAGAATTTTTTTTGCAAAAAACACACCATTTAGTGGATTGAAAAGCGTGCGCGCGGGAAACGAGAAAGAGAGGTTGGGAAAAAGGAGTGCCGAATACAGCCTTAGAGTGGTTCGAATTATTCCCCTCAACTCTAGCACAAGACATTTTGCGTCTCCAAACTTTTTGTACTTGAACAAATTACCCCCTAACTCAATTCGGGGTGATTTTGATTCTACGTGGTGTACATGTGATAATCCAATTAGCCAAAAATAAAAATCAGTGGGGCTAACCTATTAGTGCTTGTTTGCAATTTAGGAGATCTAGAGATGAACTTGTTGGTTACGTGGATTCAGATTTTGGTGGAAATTTGGATATGAGAAGATCGCCCCCATGCTATATTTTTACTATTGGTGGATGTGATATTAGTTGGAAGACAAGCTTATAAGCAACTGTCACCTTATCTACTATTGAAGCAGAGTATATGGTTATTTCTAAAGCTTGTAAAGAAGCTATTTTGGCTTAGAGGTTCTTACACTGAGTTTTGTGGTGTTACGTCTTACATTAATATATTTTGTGATAGTTAAAGTTTAATATACCTTATAAAGGATCAGATGTTGCATGAGAGAATAAAGCACATTGATATGATATATCACTTTATTCGAGGTGTCATTACTGGAGGTCATGTCAAGGTACGTAAGATAAATACTCATGATAACCCACATGATATGATGACAAAACCAATTCCTACTACTAAGTTTGAATTTTGCTCAAGCTTGGTTGGTGTCACAGTATAGTTCTAGAGACTATTTGACATGTAGTGAATTTATCTACATGATGTATTTTTTGATGATTGATGATTTTTATGGTACAAGAGAAAATTTGTTTTAAGGTAGGGATTGTTAATTATGTGACCGAATTTAGACATACAATATATTCGAATTAGCTTTCTAGTAGAACTCTATGTTCTATTTGGGGACAATTTCATTTTTGCCCCCCACTTTCATCTCTAATATTGATTTTGCCCATACTTTTTAGGGTTTTCGTTTTTTCCCCCACTTTTTTGAACTGAACCAGGCGTTTACCCCTACTTTGGATGGAAGTTAGTGGGACCGGATTTAGGGAAGAAAATGAAGAATTTTTGAATTAGTGAATTACCGTTTTACCCCTGTGAAATGCTAACCATACAGAGGTCCTCCTCTCGGCGAGACCGCGAGTGATTCAGCAGCCTGTATCGAGAAGGAAAAAACCCTAGCGGCGGCGGCGGTGCAAGCGGTGGTGAGCGGGCGGCGGAGGAGAGCGGGCGTCGACAGGCGCCGCTCCTCCCGGCACGTGCAGGAGAGCGGCCGGGGAGAGGGCGGTGCGGTGGCGAGCGGCCGGTGCCCTAGCGGCGGCCCAGCGGCGCGCTAGGCGGTGGCGAGCGGGTGGCGGCGCGCTAAGTGGCAGAGGGGAGAGGGCGGCGGCCCAACGGCGCGTTAGGTGGCGGCGGGGAGGGGTAGGTGGCAGGGTGGAGTGGGCTAGGCGCCGGTGTTGAGGTGGTTGGGCTGGTGAGGAGCTCGGATGCGGCTGGCGTCGGCCCTGTGCTGTGAGCTATTGGTGAGTCATGGAGGAAATCTTGCAAATGGAGGAGATATTCATGGAAGAGGTTAATAGGTAACCCCTTTGTACTATTCTTGTGAGTGTAGTTGTTCTCAGTTTGGTTTGTACAACGAATTAGCTAGTAGTAACACAATTCAATGTGGTTGAGATAATTTACCAATGTGGTTGAGATCATCCTTGTTCTGTTAGCAACCATTTTATATGTTTTCTTATTTCAATGATGGTGCCAAATCAGGAAAATTATTGGGATTTAATCTAGAGAAAGGTGTGAAATGTGAATGTTGTTTGCGCTGACTGGGGTAGCTAGATGATTTGCAATGTTGAAATCTCTGAACCTCCCCCACAAACAAACATATATATTTTGAATTGTATTTTTTGTGGCTATTGGTACCATGCAACAATTAGCTAAATTTATATTTTTGTTGCTGTGATTTGTAGGACAAGTCACAGTGAGTTGAAATTAGTTGTTAGAGTTGGGTCGTTTTTCAGCTTACCAGATGAAGGGCCAAAGACCTATATGGAGGGTAAAACACTGCCAACCCAACTTGTTGACATGCATAACTATGGCTTGCTAGAATTAGTAAATTTTATAGCTGAATACTTCATATGGGGTTCTAAGCAATACATGACTTGTGGCGTTCTATGGATGGTGACTCTGTTGAGATTACATCAGACGAACAATTGCTAGATTGGTTTCAGCTGAACCTAGAGAAGGGGGTTGTATGCATTGATGCCCAAATAATTGATTTTGATGGTCCATTGCAATTTTCCCCCACAAATCGTAGGTATCATCCTTCAGTGAGGAATAGGGCAGCCATAAGTGAGATAGCTACTAATGAGAGAGCCACTAATGAGATAGCCACAAATGAGAGAGTGTCACATTCCTACTCCATTCCACCAAAATCAGCACAAGGGCAGAGATTACAATTAGTAATTCTCAACAGTAAAACTCAAGTACTTGTGATACAAATAGCAGAATAGAGGTAGAGATTGAGAGGAGCAACGAGAGTAAGATTAGAGGAAATAGATTGGAAAATTCAGAGAATATAGGGCAAGGGATTGGAAACAGCAGTAGGAGGAAGAAGAGCCATAAGCCAGTTCATATGTTCGTCCCCCTCTTTTGTGGCTGGCAAGCTGGTATTTATACTGCTAATTGAGCTGCCCCTTGGCCAGTGGTCTTGGTCAAGCCCATCCCATTTGTAGCCCACTATTGATATGTGACATTCTCCCCTCCTTAAAATTCGACTTGCCCCCAAGTCGATGCCACAAATTCTGCTACTGAGAGCCATCAAGAATTTGTCGAACCAGATCATACCAGGATCCCATGGCCCTGTCAGTCCATTCACTTGAGCTCTGACCTCATTGCCTTCATATGATTTTTTGGACATAATACGAAGTAGCAACATTGACCTAAAAACTATGGTAACACAATTGAGCCTTGATACCTGTTGAATCAGTGACTTTTTGCTCCCAGATAAAGACTGATTGTAGCTTGGAACTAACTGTACACACGTTTGCGTAAGCAACGCAACAATCAGTGTATTTCCAACTGAATGATTTGAGAAATAGGATCAACTGAGCTTGACAACACCACATTTTAGTTGCTCTCCTTGTAATAGTAGCTCAGCAAACAACTGCAGCCCCTTTCTTTCAGTTTCGGAAGCTGATTTTCCTATCCTTTCAATCCGAATCTCCAATTCTTGGTCTACTGCTACCACTTGTAAAGGACCTAGAATGAACAAAGAATAATCTGTACCTTGCAACTCCACATTATCCACTAAGACACTAGCAAAAGTAATTCAGCACTAAACAAATTCTGCACTCCGATCAACATCTTCCCTAGAGTTGCAGAGCCATTGTTGCTCACCCAACTAGTTATTTGGTTTCTCACCCTCAGGTGGCCATGACTTCAAAACCATCTCACTGAAAACTCCACTAGAGATATGATTAGTTATGGAACTGTGCCCATTACACAACTCAATTTCAGTCCAATCTCCACCTCCATGAATAGCCAGAGTTGGTGGTTGCCATGGAACCTTTAACATTACAGATTTCAGTACTTCCTGCAAACTCACACCACTGACCAGAATTATTTGGACATCATGACCTTCATTGGCACAGTTGGACAAACACCCACCCCCTTTTTCATGTATTGGCCATATTGTCAGTATGAGGAACTGGGGCTTCTCATTATCATCCAATGATAACCAATTGATTGCCTGCTGCAAATGCCAAAAGAAACTCCAAAATGCACTAGAGAATTGTTGGCTATAACAACTGTACCATCCCAGAACTAGATTTTGCAGCAAGCTCTTAATGAAAAGAAGTGCTTGACTCAAGAGTTGGAAGAATCCGTGGAATAAAATAATTCCATTAACCTCACACTTCAATTGTTCTTCCTGTAACATTTGTTCACTCAACAATTGCAGCCCTTCTATTGCAGCTTTGGGGACTGAACTCACTATTAACATAATCTGAATCTCCAGTTCCTGACATGGGAATACCACCTTTTTAGGATGTAATATTGACAGAGTATTTGCCCCTTGCAACTTCAGATTTTCTAGTGACTCTTCCCATGGGTTGCAGCCTCCTTGTTGTTCAGGCAACATATTCAATTTATCCTCTTTAGATGGAAGCTTCAACTTGATCAAACTATGATTGCACAGGAAAAATGGCCATGGTTCTAGCTGCTGTTCAACAAATGAACCTTTGCAATTGGCTCGAAAAGGAGGTGGCCATGGCTGGAGAGGCATAAACACCACCACTCTTCCGCTGCCTACATATTGGCCCTGACAGCAAGTCAAGTACATATTAAAGCTTGCCTTTTCCTTGTGGTCCACCCATTGATCACTGAAGGATAACACAGGATACAACTTGGTCTCCACTGCAGTGTTCTCCACACAATCCTCTTCCCTAACCAAGTCATCGTTGTTACCCACATCAGCATCAATTTCTTGACTGGTTTCTAGTGCAATGGAAACTGAATCAGTGACAGTGCATGGCACTACTGCCACTCCGGCGGAATCATCGCCCACAATTGGTTCCACTTTACTATTGCGACATGTCTCAAGCATTTGATTGATCATCTCCTTTATCTCTACACACAAATCACGGAAGGTATTTTCTGATTTGTCCTCAACCTTACCCATGTCAGCCTCATCCTCCTTGGTCGTGGTGAGGGAAACCGGTGGCACCGCTGCTGCTGATGCGGCTGAGGGTGTAGATGGATTCATGGTGGTCGGGAACACATGTTCCAGTGTGGTAGGAATGCTCTCGGCATCAGACTTGGTGATGGCACAGCTTGGTAGCGGCGTCGAACACTTGGTGGGCATTATGTCGACACCGTTCCCGTTGAAAGGCTGCCAGTGCTGGACATCAAGTAGGCAACACCCATCATAGATATTGCATCCATTGGTGACAGAACGAGCCCTCTCCGCATCACAGCTTGACCGGAACCACACGGAAGCCTCAACACCCCTAGGGCTCGTGGTGAGGACCTGCACCGCCACAGCTCCATAGGTGTTGTAAACTTGATGCAGTACCTCGCCGGTCACCGGGTAAAGGACTTGGCTCACTTGGACACGAAGAACAACGCCTGAGCCATCTCCCAGCCAGCTCGGCATTTCACCGAACATCTGGCGGGCATCACCAGCACCAACCCCTCCATGGCTCAAATTCCGCCTCCGAAGGTCACCATTGCAACTGTGTGTCGCCCAACATGCCTCCTTGCTTGGAATCCCACGAACCGACTGCTCTGATACCAAATTTTCACGTTCCCACTCCATTCCACCAAAATCAGCACAAGGACAAAGATTACAATCAGTGATTCTCAACAGTAAAACTCACGTACTTGTGATACAAATAGCAGAATAGAGGTAGAGATTGAGAGGAGCAATGAGAGTAAGATTAGAGAAAATAGATTGGGAAATTCAGAGAACATAGAGCAAGGGATTGGAAACGGCAGTAGGAGGAAGAAGAGCCATAAGCTAGTTCATATGTTCGTCCCCCTCTTTTGTGGCTGGCAAGCTGGTATTTATACTGCTAATTGAGCTGCCCCTTGGCCAGTGGTCTGGGTCAAGCCCATCCCATCTGTAGCCCACTATTGATATGTGACAGAGAGCCACAAACGAGATAGCCACAAATGAGATAGCCACTAATGAGAGAGCCAAGAGAGCCAAGAAATCCAAAAAAAAGGGTCCATGTCATGAGGAGCCAGTCGGAGTTGTTGATGAGGGCATATACTCTGACACCAAATCACTTGTGGCACAGAGTGATAGCAGCTATGACTCTGACTTGGCGGAATCATCTGATTCTGAATTTGACTGCTTTGACCTTGAGTTTGATCCTGATCAAGAAATAATTGATGAGGATGATGATGACGATGTCCCTGTCTTTGCATATGATGTTCATGATCCATGTATTGATGTTGGTGTGGTGTTCCTATATGTGAATCAATGCAAGTCAGCAGTTACACATCATTGTATCTTGAATGATCATGCTTTTGACATTATCAAGAAAGACAAGAAAAGATTTAGAGCCCAATGCAAGAGTACAGATCAAGGTTGCAAGTGGCTGTTTTTTTTTTGCATCTACTAGTTCCAAGTACGTTGGATGTAAGGTAAGTTCAGATTTGTATTTTTTTTAGTTCTTTTCTGCATTAAGTAATTTCAGCCTTGTTCTTACTTAACATGAATTTTGTCTATGCACTCTTTGGCTGCAGGTTAAGACAAGTGGACCCAAGCACACTTGTGGTTCTTTTAATAATTGCGGTGAAACAATGGCTTCAAATAAATGGGTAGCTGACCGAGTACTGGAGATGCTGCGGGATGACCCCTCATTAGGACCTAAGAAACTGCAGGAAGAGCTAAAGAAGAAATACTTAGTGGATATCCCTTATTTAAGGGTTTTCAGAGGCAAGGAGAGAGCACTTGACATGATAAATGGGAGGTGGGATGACAGCTATAACCTGCTGCCTACTTATCAAGACGAGCTTCTGAGATCAGTGCCAGGCAGTGTAGTTAAGTTGGACACTGCAGAGAAAAATGGTGATGTGTGCTTTAGGAGGTTCTTTGTAGCTCTCAAACCATGCATTGATGGGTTCTTATAAGGATGCAGGCCATACATTGCTATGGACTCCACTCACTTGACAGGAAGGTCTAGAGGGCAGTTGGCATTAGCTGTTGCAATAGATGGTTATAACAGGCTATTTCCTGTCGCTTATGGAGTGATTGAGACAGAGTCTAAGGAAAGTTGGACTTGGTTTGTCCAAAATTTGAAGGAAGCTATTGGTACGTTCTCCGAGTCTTTCTCTTGAGTCCTATATTAGTCCTCTAGGGTCGCTGGTTCGTATTTTTCTTTCATCTTCCATCTTTCATGTTGCATTTTGCATATTATTCCAGTTGCTAACAATATTTTGTACCATTCTAGGTTTGGTTATTAGTACAGATGTAGGCAAAGGAATCGAGGGGGCTGTGGATGATGTATATCCAGGAGTGGAACATAGAGAATGTATGAGACACTTGTGGAAGAATATGAAGAAGAAGTACCATGGTCCTCTGTTTGCCCAAAATATGTGGGCAGCTGCTAAGAGCTTCACAAATGTGAATTTCACCTACCACATGGACAAGATAAAGGAGGGGTGCCTTGAAGCGCTTACCTGGTTGGATGATAATCATCTATACATTTGGAGCAGAAGCAAGTTTTCTGAGGAGTGCAAGGTAGATTACATCAATAAGAACCTCTCTAAATGTTTCAATAGTTGGATCTCAAAAATTAAGGATCGTCAGATTGTTGACTTGCTTGACACCATAAGAAAGATGATCATAAGCAAGTTTGTGTCAAGAGCCAATCTTGCTAGTAAAATGGATGAAAAGATAATCCCATCTATTACTAATACTCTGAATGCAAAAAGCAAGACCCTCAAAAACTGTGAGGTATTGATATGTGGATCTGGAACTGCTGAAGTAATTGTGGCCACCATTACACATGCAGTAAATTTGGAGGAAAGGACATGTACTTGTAGGGCTTGGGAAGTGACTGGAAAGCCTTATGATCATGCTTTGGCTTTCATTGCAAAGCTTAATAGTGAGGTACAAATGGATGATTTTGTGGATAAATGCTTCTCTGTGGAGATGTTGAAAATGGCTTATGCAGAACAATTCAAACCAATGGCATCTAAGGATGAGTGGGCACATGTTGATCTAGGCTATAAAATCAAGAAGCCTAGGTTGAGAAGGAAACCTGGAAGACCAAGAGTGGCTAGGATAAGAGCTTCTGATGAGACTAGCACTAGTAAAAGGAAAAAATGCAGTGAATGTCATGAGCTTGGCCATACAACCAAGCATTGCCAGGGAGGTCTCACAGCAAGTTAAAAGAGGAAGCTCTCATCTTCACAAAGTGGAACAGGAGAGGGGATCAATGACCCAAGTGATGCACCCACATCAGTGTGAGTTATTTTTTCCTTGTTTTTAACTAATCCAATGCTAATTTTGTTTATTGTCATTGCTACTTTTTTTTGCATTACTTAGTGCTAGTGCAAGTGGAACTACAAGGGGAAGGGGAAGGGGAAGGGGAGGTGCAGGTGCTGCCCTTGCCCCTGATGGAGGTGGAGGTGGTGGTGCTGGTGGTGGTGGTGGGAGGGGAAGGGTAGGTGCAGGTGCTGGTGCTGCCCCTGGTGGAGGTGGAGGTGGGGGTGGTGGTGCTGCTAGTGGTGGTGGTGGTGGGAGGGGAAGGGGGGGAAGAGGAGGGAGGCTAGCTCAATGGTTTGGACCTCATATGTAATAGCTCTATTGGTGCTTTTGTTTGAATGCATGATGTCACACCCTGAAGTTCTTCTCCCAAGCCAAAATTGAATTTATAATTGGTCTCGAGAAAATACCGGTGTAAAAGCAAGAGTGAAACCCTAATTAATTAATGCAAATAATAATCGGAAATGGCATATGGAATTTTTTTGGAGTTCTACATGTCGAAATGTGCTAACAAGATTTTTAGTGGAATTTTCAGAGCTCTAGAAATAATTTTAACCAATTTAAAAGGAGCACAAGCAATATTTAATTCCCTAGAAATCCTTTTCCCTTTTTCTTTTCCTTTTTTTTTCTCTCTCCTTTTTCCCCAATGGGCCGCCGGCCCATTCTCTCCTCCCTCCCGCGCCTTGCTGGGCCGGCCGCAGGCCACGGCCCAACTAAGCCCGCACCCCCTCCTCCCTCTCCCGGGGTCACCGACAGGTGGGGCCCACCTGTCGGGTCCTTCCCCAACCTCCAGCCGACGCCGCCGCCTCCCGCAACCGCCGCCCCGCTCGCTCCCGCACCTCCCGGGCCACAACGCCCACGTCGCCGCCTTCCCCCGCGTTCCCCGCGCCCACTCCCTCTCCCTCCCGCCCGCGCCCGCGCTCGAGACGGCCGGCTCCCTCTCCTCTCCACCTCTCCCCACTCCGCCGGCGAAATCGAGCCGCTCCCGGCCACGTCCGAGCCCCCTCTCCCCTATTTAAGCATCACCGCCCTCCCCTCTCTCTTTTTCTCCATTTCGCCGAGCTCCCCGCGCCCTCCACCGCCCTAGCACTGTCGCCCTCTCTCCGCCGCCGCCGCCACCGCTCCGGCCGCCGCTAGCCGCCGTGCCGAGCCGTGCCATCGACGCCGTTGCGTTCGCCGTCGTGCAGGCCGTCCCGTCCACCTCTCCTCCGTCGGAATCCGCCGCCGGAACCCACTCCGCATCGTGTGCCGGTGAGCACCGCCATGGCCGCCGCCTTCGGCTGGCGTCCTCGCCCTCTTCCATCCTCCTCTCTCTCTCTAACCCCTTTTATCATGTCCGCTAGGTGGTTCCGGAGACCGTCCGCCGTTCATCGTCGTCTCCCAGTCATTCCTTGCCGCCGTTCACCGCCGCCCCTCCGTGTCGGCCGAATCCTCGGTGAGAACCTCGTCGCCCTTCCCCTCCCCTCCTAGCGCCGCCGCCCCTTGCCGCTCGGGGTCGCGCCGCCACTGCTCGCCATGCGCCGCCGCTCGCCGTTTGCCGCCGCCGCCCCGCGGTAGCGCCGCCATGCGTCATGGTCGCGGGCCGGCTTGAGCCGCCCGTGCGCGCCGGCCGCGCGCTCCCGTCGCTGTCCGATCTACCCGAGGGTAGATCGAGGCCGTCCGCTTGGCTGCCGCGTGGCCGCCGTGTCAGCGCCACGTCAGTGCCACGTGGTGCGTCGCCCCTTCCCCGGTCCGTGGACCTGGTCCACCGCGGACCGCCACCCGAGTCACTACCATGTGGGGCCCGCATGTTGGCGTCGCCCCCTCTCTCTGCAGGATTTTAATTATTGCGCAATAAATCATTTAAGGGTTTTTCTGTTCATAGTAAAAACACAGTGAATCTTCTAAAATTCATATCTAATTCATCCGAGCTCCGTTTAAGCCCATTCAAGTCTCAGTAAATCAAGAAAAATGTAAAGAATCCATTAAAAATGTTTTTGTTCTCTGTTTCAGTAGTCTTATGGCCTGTTTGTATTGTTTGCTTTGTATGTCGCTTAGATTCCGGCTCTCCCGACGCTCCGGTGTACTTTGAAATAGTCGCCGAGGTTCCTCCAGCAGCAGAGCAAGGCAAGTCATGCTTGTCACTTGAACATGTTGATCCTATATTGCAAATGCTCTATTGTTTTCCTTTAAATACTGCATTGTTTTACAATGATATCATGGGATGGTCACCTATTGTTTCAGCTATGCCATTAGTACCTTGCTCCTTTGTTAGCTTGGGATATAACATGACTAGAGATTGGACTAGGGATTGCTTAGCCATGCTTAGTTCAACTAGCACGCAATGGGGGAATCACATTAATGCATAGACTTCAGGTTCTAGTGTTGATGTTGGATTAGAGCCACCGTCCTGGTGTTGGTCAATTAAAATATATCATATGGTGGGCTGTGGGTGCATGGTTTTGATGGTCGCGCCCATGGCAATTAAGGACCGGTTCGCGGGATGCCCTGGAAGAACTTATCGTACTTACCACAAGCCAGCGTGGGCAACGGCTAGGCTTGTAGTGTAGCCTTCCTCTAGCTGACGCATCAAGGCAAGGGTGGGCGTGATGGAGCGGGGCGGGCCCTACGACGGCCTCTGTCGCTTCCGGATTCACCTAGGCATGAGAGGAGACTGCCCGTTGCCCGCTGGGGACGGGGGTGAAATCTGAGGTGTGGTGTGCTTGGCTACAGGGGGTTATGCGAAGGGTCCTGTCACGGTCCCTTTCCGGTATGTCGTGGTGGCATGTCGGCGCACGGTAACATGTCGTGGGGCTGTGTCTTGTGGGAACAGTTGTACACTTCTGATCAGAGTAAAACTATTCGAATAGCCGTGCCCGTGGTTATGGGCGGTCAATCAGATTCACCGTGATTAGTCTCACCCTAGTCTAGTCGAATGGAATTGATTAGTTCAAGTGGATGGTTGGGCCTGTTGCAACGTGGTGTAGCGTTGGACAGTGGATGGTTAATATTGATTAATTATTACAACTGTTTTACTGTTTTCAACTACTGTTTATAAATGCTCGCTTTATGCAACTGAACCGCTCTAGCTGTCCTTTGGTTATACCCTGCATCATACCCCTATTCTGGTATGACTTGCTGAGTATGGTGGTTGTACTCAGTCTTGCTCTATTTTCCCCAAACCCCAGAGTTTGAGTATGCATCAGATGGTGGTTTTTCCGAGGAGTAGGCTTCGTCCGTGCCGTCGAGGATGCCTGTGGAGTGGTGTTCCCACTGCAGTCCAAGTCAAGGCTTAGCTCCAGTTATCCTTTAATTTTCCGCTGCATTTATGTAAGACTTTTATAATGTTTGTAAGACGTGGATCTGTATGTCAACTTTGTCGTTTGTGTGCCCCGGCTGGTCCTGGACGGGGGTTTTAATGCACATTCTGCTTGGAATTCTATTCGGGAATTTCTGGGCGTGACACATAATCTGGACAACTACTTGTTACTATGTTGCCTATGATTTGAACCTGTAATGTGTGATACTATGTTGGTTATGATGTGAACTTGGCTATGTTGGTGCTTGCTATGAACTAAACTTTGCTATTTTGGTGTTGGCTATTATGTTGTCAAGCTATGAACTAAAATGTTGTTGAAATTGTCATTTTTTGTTCAATTTCAGTTAAAATGTTGCCGAAATTTTGCCAAAATTCCTTCAAATTCAAATTTTGTCCAAAATATCATGTCAAAATCTGTCATTCAGTTTTAAACATATTAATTTTTTTTTCCAAAGCCATTGCATAATGGGGGCAAAAACACAATTAATGAATTGAATTGGGAGAGGGCATAAATGTCATATTTAACACCATTCACTCCTCAATCCAAAACAGAGGCAAAAGCCTGGTTCAGTTCAAAAAAGTGGGGCAAAAACGAAAACCATAAAAAGTAGGGGCAAAATCAATATTAGAGATGAAAGTGGGGGCAAAAAGGAAATTGTCCCTTCTATTTGGTATCTTTCCTTTTATTTCCTATATATGCACTCTTGTAAGCTATACGGGAAGGGGTGGCGTTCCTATTGTTATTTCTCTACGTTTGTAATCAACTCCTCAATACATCATTACCAGTCGGCATCCATAATTTTTCCCGCGAGGATCTTCCATGTAAAATTCGGGGACAACTAGGCGTCAGGCGCTCGATGGGGAGAGGAAAAAATCGGGCGCTGACGTCAGCATGACGCATGCGTGCAAAAACACTTTAAACTATTTTTCTCGTAAATTATTTATTCAAATCATGATCCAATTGCACCATTAAATTCGTTGCAATTAAATCTTTAAAACAAGACCACACATGGATATATTCTGACGAAAAAAAATTCGCTTATTATTGAATTATTTTTAAATGTTGCACGATGTTCCACCAAATATATCGTAATTGTTTCACTAATTAGATAAAAAATGTTTCAATCGTTTAAATCGGGTGTTGTTTCACCTTATATAAGAAAATGTTTTAGCAAATAGCGAAAGAATGTATCAGTTCACTGCAACATTTGATCTATATATAGTGAAAATAAGTACACTAGGTGAAACATTTTTGGTGGAAAAAAAATGAAACGAATTCCTTTAATAGAGGGTTTCTAAAATATGTAGGTGATTTGTTGCAAAAGAAATGTTTCAATTTACTGCAACATTTAATATATACATAGTGAAACATTATGTGTACACTAGGTGAAACATTTTTGTGGAACAAAAATGAAATGAATTCCCTTAATATAGGTTTCTAAAATATGTGGGTGATTTGTTATAAAAGAATGTTTCAAATCACTACAACATTAGATTTATATATAGTGAAACATTTTTTATGGAGACACGTGGCAGGTGAGGGCATGATACATGGTGGGGCCTAGGGAGGAGCGCCCGATTTTGCTCCCCCCAGCCGGTCGACCGATTCTAAGCATTATCGGTAAAATTTGTTTCTCCGTTATGTATTTATTTTCATAATCAACAGCCAACAGAACACGCCACACACGCTAGACACTCTCAATGACTGTTGCGCAAGCGCAAGCGCAATCGCTAGGGATGGGACCAATCTCAAGGCAGTTTAATTGCTAGGGATGGGACCAATCTCAAGGGCACAAACTGCCGAAGAGGAAGCCAAGGACGTTGTGGGTTGTGGCTGCTCTGAAAATCGTCACCGGTGAGCGCTGGTATACGTGTGAGGGTGACTGTGAGAATGAGGAATCAAGGGATTCCAGGCAGCTGGTACGTTGTGGTAAAGAAATGAAAATGTTTTTATTTTTATTTTTACATAAATATACACGTTTAGAAAAAATTTGCAGAAGTATACAATTGTCATATAAGAAAAATACGAAATCGTGTGGTACACTTTTGCACTCACGCGATTAATAAATTAGTTAGTATCATTAGCAATTAATTAATTATTATTATTTCTTTAATTAGCATCATTAGTGATTAATTAATTGCTAATCCTCTCTAATTATAAAGTTATAACGCACTAACTTGAAAAACTTAATAGGTAAAGATGCCACATCACCATCCACTAACAATCTTTAAATTTAAACATCATACAAACCTGCTATATTATAATTTTACAATATATTAAATTTTAGATATTTTAAAATACAAGCATGTTAAATCATCATCCACATAATTCACATAATATTTTAATATATATCTTCATTAGTTTTTATAATATGCTATGTACTTATATAGTTCATCCTCATCCTCACTTAGTGTTATTTCTCTCTTCTCTCATTAAGCTATACCACATCAATTATTTTAGTCCTTAAATTATTGGTCTATGGTCCAAATTATTTCTCTCCTTTTCTTCTCTCATTAATTCATATCACCGCAATTGTTTTAGCCTTAAGATGATTAATCTACGGGTTCAAACTATCTCGATACTTTTCTTCTTTCATGAAGAAATATCACCTCACTTTTACATTTGAATCATCGTTCTAAATACTATTTAAATTTAAATTATCATAAACCATATTAACTTACGTAATCTTATATTGTCTAGCTATTTTATATATTATTTTTATTTATTGTTATCGTCCTAAAACTCCAGAACAACTCTCGGGATTTCACCTAGTCAACCACTAAACAGGAGGCCATGTCAGGCCATCTCGCTGGGTGCTCAAGCGAGATCGTGCCGTCCGTCTCGCCTCCCCGCGAGCCCGCAGCATGGACACTGGTGTCGTCATGCCGTCATTAAGGCTTGTTTCTTTCACCTTAAAATTATTATAATTCAGATTACTATAAGTAGGCTGAAAGAAACAAACAGATAAGTAGTTTATTATAATCTGAAGCACAACTTATTATAATTTTATAAGCTCATTTAGGTGAGCTTTTTCCAGATTATTGGATGAAAAATTACCCACCATACCACCCCACCTCCTTTTTATACTTGCAAACCCAATAATTTAGGCTCTAATAATTTAGAAAAGAAACAACTAACTGCTTATTCTACCACAGATTATAACAATCTATTTTATAGTAATCTGACTCAATTATCTATATTATAATAATCCCAAGCTAAAAAAAATAGGGCCTAATTTTGTGCAACGATTCAGCGATATCGTGTCGTTTTCGAGCACTCACGCTCAGCGACAACGGTATATTTGTTCCTTCGTAAAGTACTTCACTATGAAGGGTTTACGTTTCGATTCGACCTCGCCACACTGAACCTCACGAATTTCGGCAACTAGATTTGTCCCTTCATCTGCCGGTCAACTCGATCTAGAAATTTTAGAGAACCATAAACAAACAAGCGCTTCGAACAGTGTTTTTTTTTTAAACTAGCAATTGTTCCCGTGCATTGCAAATGGGAATTTGTGGCTAGTTATTGCGTTGCGCTAGCTTTACCTTCGCAATTGAGTGAAAAGAACTCATAGGAAAAGGGATAGCTATCTCATCTGTTATGTATTTAAATTGGGTCAGGATTAGTTTGTTCTACACGTATGACATGTGGATGACGCTCGATCGATCACAAAGCTAGTTAGGCATGACGCGAGAGTAGGGGTTGCTTGTGCGCGCGTGCACGTCAGGAAAGGAGCCGGCACTCGCGCCAGCTGCATCCATACGCGTTTCCTTTTCTGTCTAGATCTCCTATTTTGACGTCACCTTTTCGTTTCCTTTTTCAAATCGCTTTTTTTTTCCAGATTTTTTGGAATCGCTTTTTTCTTTTCCACACGCGCGCATGATTTTTTTTATAATATTTTATAAATTCAATCTTTCACCTTCAACATTAGTTGAGAGTTTTGAATTTGAGTTGAAAAGTTTCTAAAATTTAAAATTTAAGTTGAATATTTTGAATTCTGAGATGAAAGTTTTCAAATTTAAGTCAAATATTTTAAATTTTGAAGTGAAAGCTTTTAAATTTGAGCTAAAAGTTTTCAAATCTTGACTTGAACTTTTTTAAATTTGAATTGAAAGTTTCAAATCTTTAGTTGAAAGCTTTCAAGTTAGAGTTGAAAGTTTTCAAATCCGAGTTGAACGTTTTCAAATCCGAGTTCAAAGTTTTCAAGTTTGAATTGAAAATTTCAAATCATTAGTTGAAAGTTTTCAAGTCCGAGTTGAAAGTTTTCAAATCTGAGTTGAACATTTTTAAATCCGAGTTGAAAGTTTTTAAGTTTGAATTGAAAGTTTTCAAATCTGAGTTGAGAGTTTTCAAGTTTGAATTGAAAGTTTTCAAATCTGAGTTGAGAGTTTTCAAGTTTGAATTGAAAGTTTTCAAATCCGAGTTGAAAGTTTTTAAATCTTGACTTGAAAGTTTTTAAATCTGAGTTAAAAGTTTTTAGATCTTGACTTGAAAGTTTTCAAATATTGACTCCTACTCTTAGATGCGTGTGGTAGTTAACGGCAAAAAGAAAAAAAAAGAAGAAACACGGTAGTTGTGCTACCGAAAAAAAAGAAAGAAAAAAGAAAAAAGAAGCGCGCACGCTCGATCGTACGAGGACCCGCCACGTGGCACGCGCGCGACTTGGAGAGTACGCGCGAATTAGCAAAACCGCATGTGTGGCCCAGCGAACCCCATAGGCCTAGTAGGAGATGGCCCAGTTGACTACGGATGTGGCTAAGACTATTCGATCACATCGGACGGGAAAGATAAACCGACACCCCCAAATCCTAACCTAATCATTCCCCTCCCCCATCTCTCTCATCTCTCTCTTCCCGTCCGACTTACTTCCCTCATCCCCTTTCCTCGTTGTCGCCACTGCCTAGGGTTCCGCCGCCTCTCTGCTGAAAACCACCAGGAGTGGCACTGCTTGCTCTCCCTGCACCTCCGATCTACCCGCTCTACCTGCCCCTTGATTTGGAGGCACCATCGATCCGGACAGCCCGAGCAAGGCGGTCTCGATCTGATCCGGTCGACGCAATCCCACCTGCGCGGTTGTGGTTTCCGAGGGCATGATGGATTTTGCGACGGATGTATTATTCGGGGAGATATATGATCCATGACCGGATCTTGTGGAGAGCGAGCTGGGAGCGCCATATTTAGCGGTCTCGAGCTCTCGGATTTGGCGGCTATCCCGTGAAGAAGACGGAAAAGCGATGGAGATGATAGCTATTAAGTAGAAGAGGATGTGGGAGGTAGCGGTGCGGTGCGATGAAGGGAGCTCATGGAGGAAGCAGGAGGGGCTCCGGCTGGTGCTGTTGCTCAGGAAGAGGAAGGCGGCTAGAGGCAGTAACATATGGAGGGAAGGGGGATCTCCTCTGCGTAGTCGTCCTCATCCTCCACATATATGTCCTTCCTCCTCCTCGTCGTCGTGGTCATGATGAGCCATCGATTTTGATGGTTAAGAGCGCTCATGAGGCCTAGAGAGAGGGAATGAGAAACTTTATCGGGCGGTGCCGAGGGTTGAGGCCAAGGACGAGGAGCAGCGGTCCAACGATTCGGGAACAGCGAGGATCTGGCCATTGGATACGACAAAGGAAAGATCACGAGTAATTGCCCTCGGTGCAGGGGAACATGCTCCCCCGGCCCTTCTCAGTCCTCCCTTAGACGGTGAGGGCAGCGAAGCTCCCCTGTCCTCCCTAGACGGCAATGGCAGCAGCTTCCATAGTGTCACGCCATGAAGTTCTCCTCCCTTACTAAAAATTCATTAAATAAATCGGCCGAAGAAATTGTTGTGTTAACCTAGAGTTAATCTATAATAAAAAAAGTGCAATTAATAATTGGAACTGGCATGTTGGGTTTTTTCTTGGGTTCCACATGTCACAATACATTAACAGGATTTTTAGTGGAATTTTCAGAGCCTTGGAAATAATTTTAAACAATTAAAAATGAGCATGTGCAATATTTAAATCGCAGGAAATCAATTTCCTCTTTTTTTTCTTTTCCCTCCTTTTTCCTCTTCTTGGGCCGTCGGCCCAATCCTCCTCCCGCGTGCCCCATAGCTGGGCCAGCCCAAGGCCGTGGCCCAGGCCACTCGCGCCCCTCCCTCCTCTCTCTGGGACACCGACATGTGGGCCCCACCTGTCGGTCGTCTCCTACCTCCGGCCGTTGGAGCCGGAGCTCCAACCGCCCATGCCGCTCCTCTCGCGCCCATGCCGCGCCGCTCCCGCGTCCTCCACACGTCACCCGCCCACGCCCCCGCCTTCCGCCCGTGCACGCGCGCCCAAAATTGGCGGGATTCGGTTTGAATCCCCCCCACTCTCTCTCCATCTCCCCACGTCGTCGGCGAGGAATCCGGCCACCTCCCAGCCACGTTCACCCTTCCCGTCCCTATAAAAACGTTCCTCCGATCCCCCTCTCTCTTTTCCCCCACTCGCCTCCCTCTCCCGTGCCTCCTACCGCCGTCGCGCCGCTAGCCACTAGCGCCGTCGCTTGCCGCCACCTCCGACCACGCGCCGCCACCGCTAGAGCGCCCGCCACGCCAAACTCGGCCACCGTGTGAGCCACCTCGGCCACCGCTCAGTTTCCGCTAAACCCCACCGGAGCCCCCTTCTCCTCGCGCGACGGTGAGTTCCTCCCTCCCCTCCGCCTCTGGCCGTCAGTGGCGTCCGCCGTGGTCGGCTTCCCTACCCCTAACCCCCTCCTCTCTCTCCTTCGGTGCCGCCGCCGCCCGTCTAACCCTTCGCGTCGCCGGTTGTCGCCGCCGCCTTCGCCTTTCGCTCCGGCCGCCATACCCGCCGGTGAGGTCTTCCTCTCCTCCTGCTTTCCCTCTCTCCCATGTGCGCCACCGTCCTCCGCGCGCGTGCCGACGCCTTCGGCCGCCGCCGCCGCTTTTCGCGCCACCTGCCGCCGCCTCCCGCGCCGCCGGTTGCCGTCACCGGCGACCGCATGCCGCCGCCGCTCGCCATGTTTGGCCGGCCGGCCGGCTTTGGAGCCGAGCCGAGCCGGTCGACGCCTCACCTCTCCCCCTTGTGACACTGCCGGTGGGGCCACCGGCCGGCACCTCTCCCTTCCCCCTTGAGCTGCTGACCCGTGGGTCCCGCCTATCAGCGCCCCCCCCCCTTTGGATGACGTCAGCCCTGGGAATATTGCGCAATAAATCAATTAAGGCCTTTTCTTTATTAGTAAAAACACAGATAATCTTCTAAAAATCATATCTAATTCATCTGAGCTCCGCTTAAATCCATTCAAGTCTAAGTAAATTCATAAAAATGCAAAGAATCCATTAAAAAATGGTTTTGTTTCCTGTTTCAGTAGTCTTATAGCATGTTTTGCTTGTGTGCTTTGTTTGTCGTGTAGATTTCGGCTGTTTCGTGGTCCACGATTTCTCGAAGACGTTGATGAGGTCTCATCAGCGCGAGAGCAAGGCAAGTCATGCATTACAATTGATCATATTGTACCCAATTTAAAAATGTCCCGCATTTCTATTAAATATTGCATTATTTTATAATATCACGTGGGATGGGTCCTATTACCCAGCCATAGGTTGTTCACCTCATGCCATTGATATATTGGGTATTAAAATACATAGATGTTGGATTAGGAATTGCTTAGCCATGCTTATTTCAACTAGTACACAAGGGGGGAATTACATTAATGCATAGACTTGGATTATTGGCATAGCTTTGGAATAGAGCCACCGCAATGGTCTTAGTTAATTAAAATACACTACATGGTGGGTTGTGGGTGCATGGTTTTGCTAGTCGTGCCCATGGCGATTAAGTACCAGTTTGCGGGATGCCCTAGAAGAATTTATCGTACTTACCACAAGCCAGCGTGGGCAACGGCTGGGCTAGTAGTGTAGCTTTCCTCTAGCCGACATGCCCAGGTTAGGGTGGGCGTGATGGAGTTGGGTCGGCCGGGGTGTTCGGTTGATCGGCTTTCGGATTCACCATGGCACGAGAGGGGGGCTGCCCGTTTCCCGCTGGGGACGGGGGCGAACCCTGAGGTGTGGTGCGATCCGTTAGAGGGGGTTATGCGAAGGGTCCTGTCACGGCCTCTTTCCGGTATGTCGTGGTGGCATGTCGGCACACGGAAACGTGTCGTGGGGCTGTGTCTTGTGGGTACAATTATACACCTCTGATCAGAGTAAAACTATTCGAATAGCCGTGCCCGCGGTTATGGGCAGTCGACCAGATTCACCGTGGTTACTCTCACCCCTAGTTAGCTAATGGAACTGTGTAGTTCAGGTGGTTGGTTGGGCCTGTTGCAATGTGGTGTAGCGTTGGACAGCGATTGGTTAATATTGCTTAATCTACTGCAACTGTTTTACTGCTTTCAACTAATGCTTTTAAATGCATGCTTTATGCAAATGAACCTTTAGCCTCCTTTGGTTATATCTTGCATCATACCTCCTCTTCTGGTATGACTTGCTGAGTATAGTGGGTAGTACTCAGTCTTGCTCTCTTTTCCCCCACACCAGAGCTGAAGATTTTCCTAGTTGGAGCTGTTTTGTTGAAGTTGGTTTCGTCGCTGCCGCCAAGGATGCCTGTGGAATGGAGTCGCCTCGCTGCAGGAGTCTTCAGGCTTAGCTCACTTTTACCTTTTCCGCTGCATTTGTAGTCTTTTATATTTTTGTAATCCGTGAATCTGTATGTCAACAATTGTTGTTTGTGTACCCTGGCTGGTCCTGGACAGGGGTTTAATGCTCAATCAACTTAGAAATTCTGGTTCGTGAATTTCTGGGCGTGACAAGTTGGTATCAGAGCTGTAGACCCCCGATTTTGGAAATCGGAAATCTTCTGTGTTTATCCGTACCAATCCCTGGATCAGTAGTTGGTACACACATACATAGTTGGATCACAACATATCACGAATAAATTCAGGCTAAAAGAGTTAAATACTTACATTAGGGCCAGGTTGGCCAACAACTATCAGAGAACAACAGCGGAAGACAAAATAATATAAGGGCCCGGTTAACATGCCATAGGCAGTCGACTGGGGAAAGAGACCTAGAACAAGACCGCACTCCAATCATCTTGTTGGATACGCAAGCGTACCGACAAGGGCTTCTCTTCAACACTCTCCTAAAAGATATATAAATAGCAAGGGTGAGTACCAACCGAACTCAGCAAGCCACCACAGCAATGATGCATATGATAGAGGGTATTTCAAGGAATGGCTTCAGATTCTTTTGCATAAAGCTAATTTTGCAATTCTTTTCACAAGCCTAAGACCTAGCATAGACTGATCAAGTTTTAATACCAGTGTTCACGTTAAACAACGACGGTTATGTCCACCATCCATTGTAATCCCAAGGATAGCTTCCCGCCATTGAGTCGTCATGGTTTTCTGAGGACGTCAACCTTCCCGCCTCTCAGGAAGTGGCTCCAACAGCATAAAATCATCAAGCAATATCCCATCCCACACAAGTTAAGAATTTTGAGTCTAGCCAAATGTAATACATGTCCCGGTGCTAAATAACCGCGAGCACGGCTATTCAAATAGATTTGGTTTACTCACACTGCAGTGGATGTACACTTTACCCGCACTCCGCGACTGCCCAACACATGTGCCTCGTCCCAACACATGAGACGCGTCACGGCAAAGCTTTTCGATAACCTCACATTGGCAGTACCCGCTCCATGAACTTAAATCCTCATGCACTCTAGGCGTCCATGTTTCTAGCAGTGAGAGGAGTTCTGGCGCTCTCGGGAAATAGAAGTCTCACACACATATTAAATTATGGTTCAAGTTAAGTTCTCTCTCTCACACACTCATGGCAGTCCTACCAATGGCGACACCGATGTAGGGCACGCTTCTCGGCCCTACCTCAACGGCTGTCCCACCGTAGCGCACCTGC
The DNA here is from genome assembly GCA_000338895.3 of Oryza meridionalis. NCBI lineage: Eukaryota > Viridiplantae > Streptophyta > Magnoliopsida > Poales > Poaceae > Oryza > Oryza meridionalis. The sequence goes on from CM002528.2 coordinate 7,402,522, forward strand.
CTCACTCAGGGGTGAACCATCTATGCAGGGATACTGCCTCCGCTCGACTATCTAATCCGCTAGGTCTATACCCATTCGAGAAGTACGGTTGTACGGGGGTCGTTTCATGCTTAACTTCATGGCTCGGTCCTTAATTGACCGGGGACGGTACTAGCCTTTTCCAGATACAACCCAAATCCTCCGTCCGCGCCAGTCGAAAACAATTGTTTAATTTTATTTCTCCTTTCACAAATCATATCATCAACATCATGGCAATGTGGCGCTCATGTCTCCACATGCCGCATCTCAATTACCTTCCCAAAGGTAATTGCCCAAGCATATAGCATTTGATAAATATGAGTATGCATGATTCTAGAATAGCATTTCTAAGCAATTGTCATAATTGACTAGGGACTCATACGTAATCATGGTTACAAGGATTTTAAGGGTAAACAATAATCAAGGCATGGCATAATCACAAGTAGGATGTTCATCATTGCATGCAATTTTATTTGTAAACTAAATAATTTCGCAATTGGGATCGACATGTTCAAGGAATAGTGATGACTTGCCTGCTTAGGATAGTCCTTATTCTCGACATAATCTTGATCAACCTTCACCTCCAGAAAGTTGCAGACGTTGCCTCACGACTAACCGATACACAATTTCTATAATACGCGAGAAAAACCAATATTCAAGCAACAATCAAATATGCACAAACAAAATATATTTGTTAAGGTCAAACCTAGGGTTGCTCATACTATTCGTGTTTGCTAATGGATTCCAATCATGCTAGGGGCTAAGGCTTCTTAATCTTTCTGTTGTCATCATGGTCTTTTTAGGAGTTAACCAACATAGCATTTATGGGATACATATTTGGCTAATATGTGGTTTAGCCTAGCAAATGGCTATATATGCATCTATCTAAATAGAACGGTTATACACTAGAGGTTCTGTTGCCGGATGGATTTTGGATCGGTCAAATAATTACTGTGAATAATTTGTATTGTTATTTTGTTGATGGAGGCTTCACTTTAATTATGAACATATTTTACTTGTCACAACAATTTATGAAAGGATAATAATTATCCATGCTTTGTATGTTAGAGTTGTTTAGGTTAATCATATTATGGTTACAGATTATCCCTTAATGAACAATCCTAATTTACAGTTGAACTATAATTATATGAGGTCAAAATTTATAACTAGTATTTATCCAATATACATGTTTGTCATATATTCCCTCTAATTTAATATATGCAACAAGCAAATTGATACTATACCGTATAGCTATAATGGGATGTACAGTATATGTGTGTGCACAATATCTTAATGTTGAATCATTTACTGAATAGTTGCTATTTACTATAGGTTATATAGTACATGTGATTTTAAGTGGATTTATGAGTGAGTTACTGTCTATACAACTTAAGGGTCGATTTCCCACCTAAACATATACTACTATATAGGAAATGTCGTTAATTAATTTCGTGTGGGTGATTTTAGTCACACTAGCTCTACTATTATCTCTCATAAACAAGTCAAAGACTCTTCTATGTGTGTTCATATTTTAGTCACAAAATATGAGGCTAAATATTATTTATATACTTTGGACGTCATGTGTATAATTATATATTCACATATATTAATAAATGGCACTAGTATTTCCTATGCTTTAATTAATTTGAAACAATGCTTCTAATTAGTTTACATAGGCTTTATAGTGAGAAAGCGTGTTAAAGACAATTATTTGACATCTACTCTACTGTACAATATCAATCCTATTTATGAGCACATTTTTAAGTTAACTATTATACATCATCTTGGTATTAACTATTTCATAATTTAAATATATTTTCGTAAATAGTGAATTATATACCATTGGAAATCTTATGAATTTAGATGAATTTAGGTTCAAGTTTCACTCGAATCGGAGCTAAAACGAATAAGTTAAGCTAGTTTAAAGATTTAAATTTGAATTAATTCTAATAATTGCGAAATGGTACTGTTCCTAATTCATTTATTTTTAATACAACCTTATCCACAAGCTATAGTGACTGACAGGTGGAGTCTTCCTATTTTCTTTTCTTTTATTTTATTTTTCTTTCTAAAGGAATCCATGTGGGAAAATGACAGGTGGGCCCGACTCCTTTGACTAGGGTCAAACCGGCCATTAAATCCAGTAGGGCCCGCATGTCATAGACTCGAGACCATAAAACTTCTATAATTAGACTTTTAACCACCCGGACCCACATGTATTAGACTCAACTAATAAAGATTAAGAAGGGGATTACTATTCACTAATCATGTGGGGCCCACTCTAACCTCTCTTCTCTATTCTTCTTTCTCTCTCTCCTCTGTTTCCTCTCTTCTCTCCCTCTCTCACGGCCGAGCGGCGCGGTGCGGCTACCAGCGACGAAGGGAGGAAGGAGGGCTTACCGGACCGGCGGCAACGGCGGCAGAGACACAGCGGCGAGGTACGGCGCGGCGGCGACGAGGCGCCAGGGCACGGCAGCGGCGGCGCGGCGACGGAATGCGGCGTTGGTGGAGGGGAAGAAAAGGGGAAAAAGGGGAGGAGAGGGGAAAAGGCATGGGGAGGGAAGGGAAAGAGGAGGGGGTATTTATAGGGTTCGGGGGAGGGGTGGTCGGCCTGATGGCGATGGGACGGCACGGTGCGCGGAGAGCGAGGCGACGGTGACGCGCGGCGACGCGACGGGCGGGATGGCGGCAGGCGAGCGGCGCACGGCGGCAGCGACGGGCGCGCGGCGGCTCGGGGCGCGAGGCTGACGGCGACGGCTCACGGCGCGCGGCGATGGCGACGCGACGGGCGACGCGACGGCGGCGTGACAGGCGCGCGGCGGGGCAGGGGCGCGGGGCCGACGGGACAAGTGCGCGGCGCCGGGACATCGGCGGCGATGGACGGCGACAGTGCGCGGCGCGGGAGCGGTGACGGAACGCGACGGCGACGGCGGGGCGGGGCGCAAGGCGGCGCGACGGCGCGCGGCGGCAGTGGCGCGATGATGACAACGACGTGACGGCGACGACGACGTGACGCGCGAAGGGGTGGGGCTCGAGGCGACGGCGGCACGCGTGGCACGGCAGCGGGACGGCGACGGCGCGGCAGCAGCGGTGCGCGGCTCGGAGCGACGACGGGACGTGTCGGTGACGGCGTGCGGTGGCACGGGGCGCGAGACGGGACGCGTCGGCGACGGCGACAGCGGCGACGCAACGGCGGGCGGCGTGGCGCGGGGCGCGAGGCGATGGGATGGCGGCGCGGCGACGGGATAGCGACGGTGCCGGTGCGGGCGGGGCTCGAGGCCGGCTAGGGCGGCGCAGCAGTGGAGGGGCAGGGCTATGGAACCACGTCGAGCACCTAGGCCATAATGAACAGTGACTTTTTCCTATTTATCCAATTTTAGGGCATATTTCCTATTAAAACTTGTCCCATAAATTCTAGATTTCACACAATTGATGTTTATCCAATAGATGTGTTAATTTAGATGAAAGTTTACTCAATTTTTAATATTACCCATATTTTATGTTTATATATATTTTTCTATTGCATTATTTAAATGAGGTCTAATTATAAAATTAACCTAGATAATTTTGGAGGCTTTGAGTGTTCTAAAATTAATTAAAATATCCTAATGTGGCCATTATTATTGCAATAGCACATTGAATGAACTTATTTGTATAACAATGCATTTTACGTGGGTCTATTCATTCTATAAATATAAATTGAGACTCAGTACAACATTAACCTAATTGTTTAATTAAACACTTACATATTCTTATTTATATATAAAACTTAATTTATTTATATGACCATTATTTTATATGAGTGATTTTCATGTCATGAGGGACTCGGTAAAATGTTCTAAGTATCAATCTATATATTCTAGTGAATTACTTACTTATAAACGCGATCATTATAGTGGTGATCATCATTTCATGTGTTCTTATATTTCATGTGAGATTGGATTCAAATGAATTAGATTTTATTTTACTATCTCTTTTAGCTAATCATGGCATCAAGCCATCAGCATGGTTCGAATATTTAATATTTGATTTATAAATTAAATTAGTAATTAACCTTCCCTTTGTTTGGATTTGCTTTCTTTGTGGTTATTTACGGTTTGGCAAGCAGTAGCAATCATAACAACCAGCATGATGCAAAAGTTTTAAAAAGTTTGAAATTTTAGTGATTTTTATTGTTGGGAATTTTCAGGATGTTACAAGAGCCGACCTTGACCGTAGGACAAGCCAACTGGAAACCCTAAGAGCCCTCTGAAACCTATTCATCTGCACATGCCCTTTTCACTTGGACTTGTTTCGGGAAAATTTGGGATTTTTGGTTTCCTTGTCTTGTGGGAAAATCTTGGTCGCTTATTTAATTGGATTTATCGACTAGGAATAGTATGATGTTTTAGAAAAAAAATTATTTGGAATTTATTTGGCCGCCAGTCGGGAATTTGTTGGGTGTTATGCACTAAGTTGTGTCTAGATTTGATGGGGCAATTTTATGCGTATCATTATAGCTATGCATCTATTTTATGCATTAAGTTATTGCTTAGTCAGTGTCATTAGTATCTTTTGTTTGGGTTCATGAAAAATGTTCCATGCATAAAAATCATCATTCTTGGCTAGTTGCTTGAGTCATTCGTTGCTTTGTTTAATTTGGATTTGAGCACGTATTGGTTCCTATCCCTTGTCTACTTTAGATGTCAGACCTGTTCCTCGATCGCAAGCACCGCTCCAAGCTTCAGAGTCGCCACCTTTAGCCTCCTTTGGTTATATCTTGCATCATACCTTCTCTTCCGGTATGACTTGCTGAGTACAGTGGGTAGTACTCAGTCTTGCTCTCTCTTCCCCACACCAGAGTTGAAGTTTTTCTCAGTTGGAGCCGTCTCGAAGAAGTTGGTTTTGTCGCTGCCGTCAAGGATGCCTGTGGAATGGAGTCGTCCGCTGCAGGAGTCAAGTCTTCAGTCTTAGCTTGCTTTTATCTTTTTCGCTGCATTTGTAATCTTTTATATTTTTGTAAGACGCGGATCTGTATTTCAACAATTGTCGTTTGTGCACCCTGCCTAGTCCTGGACAGGGGTTTAATGTACATTCAACTTAGAAATTCTGGTTCGTGAATTTCTGGGCGTGACACATAGGCAGCGAGGGTGGCGGCTCTCCTCCTCCTCCATATACGACAATGGCAGGTGCAGATGGTGGTTTGCTAAGATGCTGGTGTACTATACTTTCTTGTTTAGTTGAGCTGTTCGAGTTTTTAGTATTCTTTGTGAAGTTCTCATCTTCCGTTGTGATGAAAAGCCTGTATGGTTTGATTTCGTTTGCAGCTTCATCTCTTCTCTCTACTGGATTTTTGGACATGTTCCTCAAATTTCGAAGGTTTCGGGTCAGCAACCATGCAGACTTGTTCGCTTTCCTCAAATTTTAAAGGTTTTGGGTCAGCCACGAACGGATCAGAAGCAGACATATTTTGCTTCCTGCGGGAACCTTGCGAACTCTTCACGATCTGGATGTGCATGGGGAAGAAGGGAATTGGATGAAAATACACGTTGTTGAGTCTGATAGACGAACGACATGGGAACAACATGGATGTGAGCTTGACACGGATAGGGATGACGTATGAAATTCTTGGGAAAAACATCTTGAATTTTTATAATGGGTAAAGAACATAGATATATAGATAGATACCCAAGGTGTTTAGATTAATTTTAAGCATTTATTATTTGGTCCCAACACAATCAAACGATAGACAATATTTTCTTTTTCTCTGATTATGGTGGTAATTTTTAGGCCTCTAAAGTGAAAACAGTGCTCAGCTCAATACCAAAGTGCTCAGCCTGGGCCCAACAAGCAACGGTTCAAAAGGGCTCCCTCCCCCTATTCCAGTACAGCAGCTGCAGAAGATCAGCACCGAGAAGTGTGGCATGCTTCCTGAGGAAGTTGCAGTGGACAAGCTACTCAAGCCCAAGAAATGATCCCCATGTTTTATTTCTCCCAAACTCCTGGTGGTTTTGTCTATCGGTTTTATAATAAGGCTATCTGTTTAGCCAGTACTTTTCCCTATGTTCTCTATGTTCTACTCGACTTTGCTTTATGGTCCTCTATTATACTGTTTGTCCTCACCTGGGCTCTCCTAAGATGGATGATTAGCTGTATTATTATCAACTGTGGCGATGAGCCTTTATGGGGATATATCTTGATCAGGAATGTCAATTGTGGGGGTCAGTGTTGGAAGAGGAAAATGTTAAGTTGTTTCCTTCTGCATTTTCGTGGTAATCAGATTCATGAATAATTCCAATAACAGGTCATGCCAAATTCTGTGCTGGAATATTAGAGGGATCAATTCCAACCAAAAGTGGTTAGCTCTTCAAGAAAAGATTGCTGAAACTTCCTGCTCTATCATTTGCCTTCAGGAAACAAAAAGAGAACATTTTGATCATTCCTATCTTAGAAATTTTTGTCCTAGAAGATTTGACAAATTCATCTTTCAACCTTTGGTGGGGAACTCTGGTGGCCTTATTGTCGTTTGCAATAGTGCAATTGTCTCTGGAAATGTCAAGTCCTGTCTGCCCTATGCGATTACTATTGAATTCAATTCAACTGTAACCCTAAATGAAACTTGGCATCTCACTAATGTATATGGCCCTTGCGCTGGAGAACTGAGAGATGAGTTTGTCCTATGGATGGATGAGCTAGACATAGAGCCAGATCAGTGTTGGATTATAATGTGGGATTTCAATTTTGTAAGGTCTGTTGAGAACAGAAACATCCCAGGAGGATACATGAATGACATTCTCATCTTTAATGAAATAATCAGCAATGCAAGCTTAGTAGAAATCCTTCTCAAAGGAACAAACTTCACCTGGAGCAATATGCAAGAGCAGCCTCTTCTGCAATAACTGGATTGGGTTTTTACCACAACAGCTTGGACTCTTAAGTTCCCTCACACCATGGTCACAGCAACCTCAAAGTACATCTCAGATCATGTGCCCTGTCAAATTTCAATTGAGACTTCAGTGCCAAAATCTTCTATCTTCAGGTTTGAGAACTTTTGGGTCAATGTCCTAGGCTTTTCAGATGTTGTGCAGCATTGTTGGTCCATTCCTGTTAGAGGAAATAACCATGCAATCATCTTGAATGCTAAGCTAAAAAACTTAAGAAGAGGGCTCAAAGCTTGGAGTAAACGTCTGTCAAACCTTAACTCCTTGATCTCCAACTGCAATGATACACTATCCTTTATTGACAACCTAGAAGAGTAAAGACCTCTGGTTTTACAAGAATGGAATTTCAGACTAATACTCAAGGATCATTCTCAAGTTGTTATCGTATAAGAATGAATTTTGGAAAAAGAGATGCACAATTAGGTGGGTAAAATTTGGAGATGAGAACCCTAAGTACTTCCAAGCAGTAGCCACTGATAGCCTCAGAAGAAACAAAATCTCCCACCTAAAATTGGATAATGGAGGCATTGCAACCACACATGAGGAAAAAGCCCAGGTGCTTTTCACTTCATATAAAAACAGGATGGGAACTAAGGGCACAATGCAAATGGTTTTAAACCTCCCTGAACTGATCCAAAACGTGGAAGGACTGGAGCAGATTAGTGAGATCCCATCAGTAGAGGAACTGGAAAAAATAATAAAAAATATGCCGACTGATAGAGCCCCTGGACCAGATGGATTTAATGGGTTATTTTTGAACAAATGCTGGGATATCATAAAGCAGGATTTCTATGAGCTAGCCTATCAGATTTTCAGCAACAATATATCTCTAGAAAATCTCAATCACTCCTTCATAACTATGATTCCCAAGAAATTGTCACCTGAAACTGCCAATGACTTTAGACCAATAGCTCTTCAAAGCTCATCTCTGAAATTTATCACAAAGATCCTAGTAATCCAAGGGGTGATTCCAAAACTCATTCATGACAACCAATATGGCTTCATCAAAAACAGGTCTATCCAAGACTGTCTAGCTTGGAGTTTTGAATATTTCCATCAATGCAATCAGTCCAAAAAAGAGATTATCATCTTGAAAATAGACTTTGAAAAGGCATTTGATCTAGTGGAACACCAAGCAATCCTGCAAATACTCCAAGCTAAAGGTTTCAACAACACCTACATAAATTGGATCTGCAACATCTTATCTTCGGCCTCCACTTCAGTGTTGCTTAATGGGGTTCCTGGCAAGAGTTTCAAGTGCTTGAGGGGTGTCAGATAGGTGGATCCTCTCTCCCCTCTTCTTTTTGTGCTGACAGCCGACCTTCTGCAATCCATAATTAATAAAGCTTATTCCAAAGGGTTGCTTTCAACACCAATCCCAAGTGACAATGGGCTTTTCCCAATAATTCAGTATGCTGATGGCACACTCATAATCATGAAAGCAGATCAGAAGGAGATTTTCTGTCTTAAGGCCCTTTTTAACACTTATGCAATGTGCACAGGACTTAAAATAAATTTTCATAAATCCTCTATGATTCCCATCAACACTGACAGCACCAAAATGGAAGTTCTGGCTGGCACTTTGCCTTTCACTTATCTAGGCCTCCCTCTTGGAACCACAAAGCCAAAGGTCAGTGATTTTGCCCCTTTGATTGATAGAGTGGAAAGAAGGCTCCCATCCACCACAATATTCTTGAACTATGGTCAAAGGTTAACAATGGTCAATTCAGTACTATCTTCCCTACCAACTTATTACATGTGCACATTAAAGCTTCCAAAAAAGGTCATTCTACACATTGATAGAGCAAGAAGACACTGCCTGTGGAGGAAAAACAATGAGTTAGAAACTAGAACTCATTCACTGGCTGCCTGGGATATTGTTTGCAAGCCAAAGAAAAAAGGTGGATTGGGAATAATCAATTTGGAAATTCAAAACACTGCTCTTCTCATGAAGCACTTGCACAAGTTCTTTAACAATAGGGACTTACCATGGGTTCAACTCATTTGGAACAAGTACTACATCAATTCAGACAAACCACCTCATGCTCACAAGGAAAAGGGATCTTTCTGGTGGAAAGACATCTTTAGATTAATCCCTATGTTCAGAGCTTTATCTTATGTTACCGTTGGATCTGGAGACTCCGTGCTGTTCTGGAAAGATAATTGGAACAACCAGCTTTTGGAAAATGAATTCCCTATGCTGTTCTCTTATGGAAAAGAAGAAGACACATCTCTTCACAATTTTATGGAGAGTGAACTACAGCACAATTTTCACCTCCCCCTATCCAATCAAGCAATGCAGGAATAGGGTGCTCTTCATAGCATATTACAGAATTTACACTTTTCAAGTGAAGCAGACAAATGGGCATATATGTGGAAAACAGACCAGTTCCAACCCAGGAAGGTTTACTCATTGTTTTTGACCATCTACAACCCGCCAGACCCCTCACCATACTTTGGAAAAGTAAATGCTCAATGAGGCTAAAAGTATTCCTCTCGCTAATGCTAATGAACAGACTCAACACAAGAGAAATGCTACAAAAGAAGCAATTTAACATCCAGGGAGGCACAAATTGTGTAATGTGCAATTCCATGATTGTAGAGAGCATGACTCATCTATTCTTCTCCTGTACATTTGCACAACAATGCTGGCTGGAACTCGGTATTCAGTGGAATCTAGCGTTGGAGTTCATGAACATGATTACAACAGCTCAAGCAACTTTTCATCTCAACTTCTTCTTTGAAGCACTGGCGATTGGCTGCTAGCACATCTGGTGTAGAAGAAATGAGCTTATCTTCAACAATGTGGCTAACAGTTTGGTCAAGTGGAAATCGGAGTTCAAGAAGGATTTTGCTCTACATATGCATAGAGTAAAAGCACAGAGTAAAAGAAGCAGAGAAACCCATCTTGCAATCATGGATTGATTCTCTAAGTTAATCTGCTTTGTAATTTGCTTTGTAATTTTTGTAAATATTGTCCCTTTATTATTATTATTATTTATATTAATATAGTGTAGTAGGAGCCTCTCCTGCCGTTTCACGTCAAAAAAAAAGTGAATACAGTGGCACCTTTCCTTATTAGCATGCGGCATACATGAAGCGGATTTAAATTTTGGGTGCATCTTAGGATTTTATCTGCTAAGTATTGTTTTTTCCTACTTAATAATTGAGAGTCCTGGAAATATTCACCATAGAGTATTTAGCAGCTGTGGAGCAGAGAATCTTCTGGGTAGTCACCAAAAGTCTGTCTGTGACACCATCATATTTACTCCGGTGAAATCCTAGGCTCAATACTACTCCTATTTACACGTGCATTGCAGTATTTTCTGTTATTCGATGTGGTGAATACCGATTTTTGAATAACAATACTATCCATAGTCTGTACTCCATACATAACGACGTATGAAATTGTTGGGAAAAACATCTTGAATCTTTATATTAGGTAAAGATAAAGATTTAAGTAGGTAAAAAAAGATAAAGATAAAGAAAATAGGAAGTTTCATGGTTTTGGCTGTGCGGTAAGTTAGATTAGATTCCTGATTTTTCCTATTTTCATACAATCGGACTCTGGCACAGTTGGCGTCGTGTGGGAGAGGGACATCGCTATGCTTCGTGTGGTATGCGGTATGTTGTCAGGTGGGACGACAGAATCACTACGAATTTTATAAGGAGGTAAAGATAAAGATATGGGATACTAAGCGCTTCTTGTCAAAGAATGTCATATTTACAAATCTTCGGAAGTGGTAAAATTAATGTAGTTAGGCACATCAACAATGAATTCATAAGCTGACTAACATATATACATTCTAGCCTTCTAGGAATCTGAATGATCCTGCGGTAGCATTCTGTTTCCTCTGGAAAGCACTCTTCGCATTCGTCGCGTTTTTCTTCTCTACTCCATGGCCACATCCTCTTCTCCTTCACCTTGTGGGCAAGTTGTTTGACTAAAAAGAAGAAACAACGAATTAAGAGTTGGTTTCTGTGCCACTTGACTGATTAAGTACAGCAGGGCACATTCTTAAACGAAGTTGAATAGCATGAACAGAAATTTGAAAGATCAAAGCAATTGAAGCCATGTACCTTTGGGCTTGCTCGGAGGTCTCATAGGTTCTTGTCTCAAAGGAGTAGGGTTCCTTAGTGTAGGAGACATATCCGAATAAATCTATTACTTCTCTTAGAAAATTATATCCAGATAAGCCTGTTGGTAGAGTGTATCCAGATAAATCTATCCGTAAAGTGCATCCATATGCCTTTAGTTGCGAGACATGCTGTATCTTTCCCCACTCAGAGGTGGTATCTTGTAAGGATATCAGTCCGAACAATCTTCTGTTGCAATGTACAAATAGCTTCTTTAACATTGGTACTCCAAAGCATTCTGGGAGTTTTTCTGCTTTCAAATCCCACCAGTAGATGCTATTCAGTGATGGCAATTCTTCCAGCACCTTTAGCGCTGGGCACTCCCAGATGTAAATATTTTTCAAGCTTGGGTTATTGGTGACTCTCTCTAGTTTTGGGTTTTCAATCAGCTGAAGATCAACAAGGGAAGGGAAGTTTTCTATGGAGACCAATTGTCTTACACTTTCTAGGTACAAGCTTTTCAATGCTCTTGCTTGGCATGCTAGCCCAGTAGGTATATACTTCAATTCGCAATAAGAAATGGAAAGACACTCTAGAACAGGCATTGCTCTGACTTGTTCCTCCCAATCCCACATTTCCCATCTCGTCATCCATTTGAAACCCATAGTCTTCAGCTTGGGAAATGCAACACTGCTGCCATATGAAGAGGGGAATAGGAGCTCACGTCCAATATGCTTGATGGCCGGAGCACCCTCGATCCAAAGATGATCAAGAAAGGGAAGCTGGCCCATACCATTAGGAAGCCGGTTGCAGCATGCATAATCCTTTAGTTCCAAGCGTGTTAAGTTTGTAAAAGCTGACATCATTTGCATCCACTTGGGTAGTTCAACTCCAAAGTAACCTCCAATTGTAAGTAGTTCTGTGGATTGTGGAGGACAGAGATTACTCAACACCTTCTCGATTCGATCTTGCTCCTCTACGCTGATGTTGCATTGGACATCTCCATTGTCTGTCCCGAGCATACTGGCACACATCAAATATAGCTCTGTTAGGTTTGGTTTACTACTGAGATTTGCTTTTGCAGCCGAAGAACCTGAAGGTGCCTTCTCCAAACCTGTTATTTCAAGTATTTTTAATTTTGACAGTGTCCCAAGTTCTTCCAAGCTGCACCAACCATCTGTCCTATCATCTGATGAATGGGTTGGAAACCCTGCCATGAAGACCAAATCTTTTAGCCTTCCAAAACCATGAGGAATTGAGGTTATCCTGGTGCGTCTAAGGTTGAGAAACCTTAGCTTCTGTAGCTTTAAGATGCTCTGCGGAAGTTGAGAAATATTTGTACAATCTGCAAGGTCAATGACCTGTAGAAATTTTAGATCTCCAATGTTGCTAGGGATTGTAGATATGCTTGTACCTGCAACTGCCAAATATCTTAAATGTTTGAGGTGGCATATGGATTGTGGCAGTTCAACAAGGTTGACAATATTTTGGAGATTTAGTACTCGTAGAGAAGAAAGACTATTCAGGAAATCATTACTGTCAACCATGGAGTTCTTGTTTAACATCAATGCTCGTAATGAGACTTGTTGTTTCAAAGCACCCCAATTTACTTCTTTCTTTGATATAGATAACTGCCGTAACCTCAGTGTACGAATTGTAGGTATACTTGTGTTTTGTCCCTCAGTAAGTAATATACCTTCTTCCTTTCCTACAGACTGTGCAAAGTAGCGGACCATATCATGCATGGTACATGCTGAATGATCATAGAATTCCCTCTTTTGTTCTAAAAGGTTCCTTGATGCCAATTCATTGAAGTATTCAAATCCCAAATCTTCTAGTAGGAAGGAATTACTCACTTCGTCTTGAACAAAACCTTCTGCCATCCACATCTGGACTATATCTCCACGTCTGATTACTTCATCTTTAGGGAAAAGTGAACAGTACAAAAAACATTGTTTCAAATGGGGAGGTAATTCTTCATAGCTTAGGATGATTGCTCTGTTAAGATAGTCAGTTGTGTTCACGGACCATGCACTGTGGTTATAGATACGCAACCAAGAATTTCTTGTGTTGTTTCTCTGTCTCAGTAGTCCTCCAATCACCTTAATAGCAAGTGGCAAACCATCGCATCTGTCTACAATCTTCATACCGATATCCTCTAGTGCACAAATCTCAGATTCATCTGTTGTAACCCAAAATGCCTGTTGGAGAAGTACCACATGAGATATATGTTTGCCAGAGATGTAATTGTAGGGATCAAAACTCTGGTGCCTAGCTAGGCATTACTGCTCATAAACTTCTACATACTAATTGATAATAAGTACATACAACTTCGGTTGAATTTCGCCATGCACATGATAGTTTGGATGCACTCAGGTGACTCTAACATTGTTATTCTATTGTCATGATAGGGGAGATGGAGATACACAAGTGGTAAATTAAATCAGTGGCAGCTTGTCAGGGATAATGTGGCAGGCCACATAGACATGAAGTCCATGTAGCACAGCCACACAATTTTGGTCACATCAAGGATTGTTATGACACTTTTTTCAAGGGCTATCTAGACCACAAGAACAACAAAGTTGAAGGGGAAGGGCAAGTGCCATTTTGATTTCTTTTCTCCTATGAACAGATGACTGTTTGGACAGTGTATTTTGTAGGTGTAGGTATAGTATGCCAATCGTGTACTGTCTATTATGATTTTGTCATTCAAGTTCTGTTTTCTTTCCTAACATTGCAAATATGATTTTTAAAAAATATGTTTCTTGCTAATAAGGTGCCATGTTTTAATAGATGATTTGGATACTGATATTACAGTAAAACATCATTAAAAATTGGGTTGGATTGTACTTAAGTGTTTTAACCGGTTTTGATAGACGAGGGGTGTAAAATGTCTCATTTAATAGTTGAGGGTTGATTTCTACACTCAGGCAATAGTTGTTGGGTGTCAAAATGGACTTTACTCTATAATATATGTTGGCCTAAAATATAGCACTTTTATGAGAACTCAGAAGAGCTGCTACATACTGCTATGTAGCTCATCGCTGTGTGAAGTTTGGGCCATAGGGCACTATACCTTTTCTTAATGGAGTTGATTGTAACTTGACAGTTATGTCCACATAAAATTTACCATACTTCTGGTTTGCTAACAAATTTGCGCACTTAATTGTTCAAAAACACAAAACTCATTTCAATAAGTGGATACATGAGTTTATGAAACACCTTGCATTTACATCACTAGCAGGAACCCACTCCGTTAGTTTTTAGTCCAATATAAGTCAATAGATCCATTGATTAGCAGTTTAGCAAAAGTAGAGACAATCTGGATTGATTAATTGTATCAGTTGATCTTACTACCTATGTTATGTAAAATTGTTCTTGTGAAATAGTACTACTTAGAATTGTGCTTAATTACATGCATGGCTGTAAATAATCTGATTGTTTACCTGGTTCTTTAGCAATGACCAACCATCAAATCTATCAAGCTTCTCAACTGGATGGAGATGCTGTGCTCTCATCCCACGTGCGACTCCCTCGTTTCTTGTGGTCAGCAAGACTCGGCTCCCTGAAGCACCACTACTCAAAGGTACTCTAAGAAAATTGTTCCACACGTTATCGCTCCACACATCATCCATCACTAGCAAGAACATCTTTTTCCTCACTGCATGCTCCAGTGCATTCTCGAGCAAGACTGTGTCTCCTCTGCAATGTTCGTGATTTCCCCCAAATTGTTCTATAACATGCTTCAGAAGGTCAATCTCATTGACGTCCTGGTTAACACTCAACCAGATCTTCTCTTTAAAGTGGTTCTCCAACTCGCTGTCATTGAAAACCATCGTAGCAAGGGTGGTCTTGCCGATCCCACCAACGCCAGTAATAGCAACAACAAAAACATTGCCGTTGCTTGATCTTGCAGGATCATGATCATCATCCACCCTGTTCACCAGCAGATTGACGAGGCTCCTTGCATCTTGTTCAATCTTCTCCCCAACGATGAAAGTCTGTTCGACAGATGGTCCAGTTCTGCATCTGTCGTCGAGCGAAGAACCGGCACCAGCAGCAGAACATACTGAGGGGAGGAACTTGAGGCGGGAGCGCCGTCTTGAAAGGTCATCTAGCCTCCGGTTGAGTGCCTGGATCTTCCTCCCGATCTTATGCGAGGCAACGGGGTTGCAGAACCAGAACTTGGATGCGTTCCAGCAACTTGGATTGGTTCTTGCGCCGTCATATCCCTCATCCTCGACGAGCTGGCAGAGGTCTAGGATGTCATCGGCGTCGTACATGACATCCTTGAGCTCCCTCACCCACCGCTTGACGGCCTCTTCGCGGATGCGCCGATTGTCGGCGTCGACCAGGTAGCAGCGGAGGTCACCCAGCGTCGTCTCAAGCTTGGTGATCTCGCCGGGCACGCCAAGGAGTTTCTCCACCTTACCCGTGGCCATGCCCATGATCTTGCCGCCCAGTTTCAGCGCGAACGACACCAGCGCGGACTCCATGGTGATCACAGTCACAGAATGAATGGAACCAGATAGTAGCTACAGATGAAGTGATCGTTTCTCAAATTGCTTGTCTTCACAGTTCAGATCTGCACGGAGCTAGTTATATAGGAAGGTCTCTGGTGTACAAGGAGGGTATAAGGCCCCCTGATTAAGCTCTGTTCAAGTTCTTTTTTTTTATTATTTGTTTTAACTTTAATGATAGGTTTGACTCGAATAATGGACAAGATGACAGCACGTGAAATGCCCACAGCATCATTAACTTCCCATGGGTGATTCTACTTATTTATTCCTTTTTTTTTCACCGGGAAGGCCGAAGGAGGCCATCCGAGTATATTAAGAAGGAAAAAGTTTCAAGAAAAAACTCGACAGAAGCTGTCGAGGTCGGAGGTGCATCGAAATGCACAACCAAAGCCACATGCTAACCACACAAACACAACCCACTGAGAGAAAAACCTAGCAACGAGATGACCCCCACTATGCCTGGCCGATCGCCGCCGGGCCAACGACAACACCATAAAGACGAGACTCTAAATGCGATGCCCCCAAGGAAGTCACGACATCAAGGACGCTGCCATCACCCATCTAAGGAGATGTGGTTTTCACCTAGAGAAAACTCGCCAAGGGAGAGGGGTATCCTTGCCAGCGCCCCCAAGGGGGTTACGACGCCCAAAAGCGTAGCCGCTGCCAGCCTGATGAATCATCAGGCGAGGCTTTCACCCGGAAACCCTTCAACCTTGCTTGAGGTTCGTCGCCCATCAACTCAGGAACCACCTCACAAGCAGATCAGTACGAGACCTCCACCGCACTGCGCCGGCGCCCCTCCACCGGCCGACCACCACAACTTGCTGCATAGAGCTGCCACCACCCTAGGAACTGGACCAGACCTCCTCCGTCCCGCCACCCGCCGGCCTCCTTGCCAGCTTTGGCCGAAGGAGAACCCGGAATTGGACGGCGGCGCGTCGACGGTTTGAGCTCCCCTCGCTAACCGGCTGCCTCCTCAATCCAACATAGAAAATCCCCGCAGAGAAGGGGAGGAGATCCAGAAAGGGCGAGGGTGCAGACCGGCAGCGAGGAAAACGACCCACTGCCGCCAGTAGCACTGCCATCACTCCCTTAACGCCCTGCCTCAGGGCCTATGAGTCGCCATGCCCACCCCAATGCCACCACCGCTGCACCAGAAGGCCAGACTGCCGCCGTCCGACCGCCCATGCCGCGCCGCGCCGACCACGGGCCATGATCTGGCTGCGCCCTCAGGGAGGGCCGCCATCGCTGCCTGCCGTCCATCCGCCCAAGCCGCCGCCCAGATGCAGTTGGCCCCGCCCTCCGTGAGGGCTGCCGCTGCCGCGCCGACCCCCGGCAGCCGCCCCGTGCTGGACCACGGTGTCCCACGGCCGCCCGCGCCGTGCCGCGACACGCGCGCCGCCTCCGAGCCCCGGCCGTCGTGCCGGGGGTGGGGTGGCCAGATCCGGCCGCAAGGCGCTGGATCCGCCGCCGTCCGCCAGGCCACGCCGCGCCGCCACCCCGCACTGGCCCGCGATGCCTCACGGCCGACCGCGCGCCGCCGGCGAGCCCTGGCCGTCGTGCCTCCCGATCCGGACGTGGGGCGGCCAGATCCGACCATAGAAGTGCCGGATCCGCCGCCACCCCGAGCTGCCCCGCCGTCGTCGCCTCCGGCCGTGGTGGTAGACGTCGTCAGCCCAACTCCGTCCTCCTCATGCCAAGAAAAGGGTTGCTGCAGTGAAAGGCCTCGCCGCCGCCTTCTCGGCTCGCCATTGACGAGCTCCGGCGGCGGCGAGGTGGATAGAGAGGAGGAGGAGTGGCGGCGCGGGTGGCAAGGGTGCCCCCCCCCCCCCGAGCCGCCCGCGCGAGAGCGACGCGGGGGATAAAGCAAAATCCAGTTCTGTTATTCCTTATTGGACTACGTATTATGTTATCCAATTGAAAACTACTGTCATGTTCATCTTTTTCAACCATGCTTGTGCTAAAAGACAAAGTTGTTGCTGTTCCACCTCGTTGATTTGCAAATTGTGACGTACTTCTCATTTTGTTTGACTTTACATTAAGAAGTTGGCGCGTGGATCGACTTGGTTCCGTGTGCTTGTCCTTACCTTTGCAGTGGTTTTTCGCAAAATTAAGGTTGATGCTTAAGTTTGTTGTTTAGCGCCACCACTGAGAGCAAGTTTAATAATAGAGCTAACTATGAACTTATATAGCTTATACACCCTCCATTTCAAAATATTTGATACCGTTGACTTTTTAACACATGTTTAACCGTTTATCTTATTAAAAAAAATTATGAAATATGTAAAACTATATGTGTACATAAAAGTATATTTAACAATGAATCAAATGATACGAAGAGAATAAATAATTACTTAAATTTTTTGAATAAGACGAATGGTCAAATATGTACTTAAAAAATCAACGATGTTAAACATTTTAAAATGGAGGGAGTATTACAGTTAATATGTATACTAAGTGAGCCATAAGGTTATCTTTTTTTTTCTCCTCCTCTATCTATCTCTTAGCTATACATTTAATGTATTTATCTTGAAGTATGTAACTAGTAGCTCTTGCATAAGAACCCCTCTCCATTTTTTAAATTCTCTTTTCTCCACATAAGTATATAGTTGGCTTATAGCCTACTATTATATTTGCTCTGAATAAGGCTTGGTTTAGTTCTCAACTTTTTCTTCGAACTTTCAATTTTTCCATCACATCAAAACTTTTCTACACACAAAAGCTTCTAACTTTTTCATCACATCGTTCTAATTTCAATCAAATTTCTAATTTTAGCGTGAACTAAACACACCCTAAATGATCTGATGGCTAGGCCCCATGGGCTGAGACAGCAGCCGAAGAGAAAGTCGGAACAGCAAGTTCAAATGAAGGAAATGTACACGGTGGAAGACGCCTTCATGAGGAAACGTACCACAGAGCAGCGACGGATCTAAAAATTTTTGTTAGTTTGAACAAGTCTAATTAACAACGCCAACGAATATATAACAAATTCATGTAACTCTATAGACTGTACCATACAACATTTTTTATCGTATTCTAATTTAGAGGAAAACGATGGTTGTGTTTTTACAGACTAGGGGACTTAGAAATTTGTTATCTTGAAAAGAAAAAAAAATCAACATGAGTGCTAGAAAATTTACTGTGCCTTTAGGTTGCAGACCTCTAAGAGTAGTTTGCGCTTAAGTAATGAGTACAATGATCTAATAAACAATCATGGTGATTCAGGTTACTCTAGATGGTTTATTAACAGAATATAAAAACGTACTTATACTGCTGCATGCTGGCCCCGTTCGAATGTCCTCAAAAAGCTGTATTAAATTTTGGACTAAAGTGGTACGTTTTTTAAACTGCTAAACAGTACGTTTTGTGCGAAAACTTAATTTCTATATAAAAGTTGTTTTAAAATATCAAATTAATCTATTTTTTAAGTTTGTAATAATTAAAACTCAATTAATCACATATTATTATCACCTCGTTTTACGTAAAATACTTAATCTTCATCTTCATCTTTATTTTCTGGAGATTCAAACACCATCTAAGCATGCTCTCTAATACTTACACAGATTATTAAGTGTCCCAACCAAGTATACTACTGCATGATGTGGCTAAGCACTAAGATTTAGCACTAATCTAATGATACATGCGGCGCCGGAGCCCGGGCAACTGGCTCCGCCGCTGCCATGGAGCAAGACGAGGAGAAAAATGGGATCAAACTGTAAGGTTGTGTTCTTTCCCCTTCTTTCCCAACTGACGTCTCGTTTTCTATGTACACGTTTTTTAAATTACTAAAATATGAGTTTTTTTTAAGTTTTATATAGGAAAGTTGCTTTTAAAAATCTTATTAATCCATTTTTTAGTTACCTAAGAAGGTAACCCACGCATACGCGCGGGCATGTTGTTTAATCTTGTTTGAATTTTTATTACAAATATTTATACGTGGACGATATTTTTGAAATATTTTTTACTCTATTTTAAATGTATGCTCGTTAATAATAGGTTTGGGCGTATTACTTGAAATTGTATATCTTCAAATTTATTAGAAAAAAATGTGTCACAATAATGAAGTTAGTTCATATCTATTTGTATTATGTGTGATTCTTTTTTAAAAATTTTTGGAGCTTCCAAACTTTATATAACATTTTTTATTTTATACGCCATAGACTACTTTAAGTAACATTTTAATTTTATTATATATCAATGAAAGATATGATCTATTAAAATATAGCTAATGATTCTACTTCATCTAATCAAAGATGACTTATATTACTTATATTCCCTCTGTCACATAAATCGAATCAGTTGAATTTTATCCCAAAACAATAGAAGAATTTATATGTAACCGGGACAAAGTGATTTTTTTTAAAATACCACCACATTAATCTCCAAAGTACCATATCATATTTCGACAAATATCTATAATATCTATAGTGTAGTGCATGTTAGTTCAGTGTCCAGTTTATTTTCAACACTTATTGTTTCTAATCATACGAGACGCCATTGATAATTTGGAGAATACATATGTACATTTAAATCAGTGTTGTGTATTCCTCAAGTGTTCTTTACACCTAAAATATGTTGTGAAATTATTATCATAACATTAATTATTACATGTCGGCTCCATAATTGGGATGTATTTAGGGCTATAGATATTTAGTAGTTTATTTATTTAAAGGAATACAACCGGATCATAAATTGGATATATAATTTTAAAATAATTTAAAAGATAAAACGCTTAAAAGTATTGATTGGGTATTTCATATTTACATTTGCATAAATTTGAAGATTATTATATTTTATCCTTAAATTGTAGAAATTTTTTTTAAGGACTGCCGATTTTTTTGGCTTTATCATAAGTACATTTTCTGTTCTTCCAGCAAATGATATGTAAGCAATATTGTTCTTTCCAATCATATCTATATACGGAGTACTTTTTCTGGTCAACTGTTACATATTTCTCATGTATCCGTATATAGGAGAAATGTATTATTTTTAAACAATAAATTTAATCTAATGGTGTAAAATGAAACAACTTAAATTGTGTTGTTTTGATTTTTACAAATGTAGATTTAAATTAGCGTTGTGTATTCATTAAGACACCCTAAAATATGATGTAAAATAAACAAATGTAGATTTAAACTAGCGTTGTGTATTCATTAAGACACCCTAGAATATGATGTGAAATAAAAAATTATTATAGCATTAGATATTATATATATCAGCCTCATATGTTAAGATAGAACCAATAAAAATCATTGATGGGATATTTTATATTTATAATATAAATTTAGTTTGTAGAGTAATATATTTATCTTTAAATAGTAGATAATACTATTTCATAAGATCATCGATCCTTTCCGAATGATACACATTTTTTTGTTTATTGTTTTTATAGTAAGGGATTTTGAAAATACTATTTCAAAAGACCACCGTGCATAGATTTTTCTTTGTTCCGATGGACAGTAGGTAAGCTTCATTTCTTTTTTTTTAAGTCGTATGTACGTACGGACTACTTATGTATTTTTTTTTCCCAACAGTTATATAGGTCTCCCGTATACCTACATGGAGTAATAAGGTATTAGTTTTTAAAATAAAATACATTTAATATAATGGTCTAAAATATTGGGTTCACCAATTTAAATGAAAATCGATGGTGATATTTACTTAAATTTATAGAGAAATAGATTTTATCTTTAAATAGTAGAAAGGATAATCAATTTTTTAATGGTCCTACGTATGTTTTGTTCGCTTTATTCTTTTTTATAGTACTAAGTCTGTGCGTATTTTTTTTCTTTCGATAAACAGTAGGTAAGATTCATTGTTTTTTAGTCTTACGTATGAACGTACTTGTGTTTTTGTTTTCTTTTTCCGGTGAACAGTAAGATAAACGGTAATAAGATTAATTGTTTTTTAAGTCTCACGTACGTATGTCCCTTTGGAGTACTTGTGTGTTTTTTTTTCTTTTTCCGATGAACAGGAAGGTATTAATTTCCTTTTAAATAAAATACATCTAATCTAATCTAATGGTCATAAATTATCGGGTTCACCGATTTAAGTAAAAAACGACGGTGAAATTAAGCATTGCCACGTGGCGGTATATGAGCGTTTGTAAAAGTGTCATGTGGCGGCTTGAGAACGTTTATAGGAAGTTTAATGGACTTTTAGTATATAATAAAAGATACTTAATTAGTTATGTATTAAACGGTAGCTTCCTTTTGCGTGCATGAGGGATGGTTTTCCAACCCCATCCTCACGAACGCAACCTAAGTCTTGCTGTGAACCAAAGCGTTTGTTAGCGGGTCATCAGATCCGTTATTTATCCTTTCCGCAACATTAATTAAGGTGTGAGAAGATGTACAACACTCATACCCATCCCTTTACCCTCGAGAATATTGCAGAAGTACACAGCAAACACAAATTTTGGGTGAAGCTATCTCTTCATTATAGATCTGATCTCGAGTACAAGCCAACCTTAGATATCTCACACTGCTCCTGTATATATAGGGGTCTTAGAAAGGAGATAGATTTTATCTTCACTCCGGTTCGGATTGGTCCACAAGAAAGTAATTTATCTCCGTAGGAGATATTGTTCCGTAACACTTCCCCTTGGACGTATCCATGACTAACCCATGCCTCGTCAAAACTCCTACCAAAACCTAATGGGAAAAAAATAGCTGTCGCTCATACATTATACGTTGTTGCCTCGTTAAAATCCTTATGTGAGGAACAACAGCTCCACTCACTCAAGGGAAAAAGATGACAACACAATAGACTAGTCAGACCATAATGTAGGTCATGTTCTAGGGTGCTTTTCCCTTGAATCTAGAAAACCTCAAAGTCGTCTCATTCTAATTCTCTGAACAAGTTTCCAAGAACCAAAAAGTGAAGAGAGACTAGGTGATCAGTCCACTAGATTATCACTTGACTTGAATTGCTATTCACCTCACCTCGTCTCAGGAATCTTAGCTCACTTGTATTAGTGGTGTTGGTTTAGATCAAATGAAACTTTATATTATAAGACCTATAAACAGGTCTAAGTATATTTAGGGATTCTTTTAGGGACTACAAGACTAAGAGTAATAGATTTTGCACTTCTAACTTACAGAGTTGACATAAGATTATCTTCAGTAAAGGTGTGTTTAGTTCGTGAAAAAAAAATTTTTGGTGCCATATCAGATATTTGACCGGATGTCGGAAGGGGTTTTCGGACTGTTAACAGTGGAATTTGGTAAGCCCAAAGTTACCATCAGCTTAGAGTCAGTATCGGCTTCAAAGTTCTAGAATCAGCCGATGGGAGTCAAGTCGCCACGATGTCCTGTTCTTGGTGAAGTCAGATCAATCAAAGGAAGCTTATCTAGAAGAGTCCGAGTTCAAAAATAATGCGACATGACAGTTTATCTATTAATTAGGCATAGTTTGTTAGTTTCTTTTTATCTTTAGGAAAGTGTGTTTAGTGTCCGATAAGGACTTTATCTTTTCCTTTTTAGTTTCTTTCTTGTCCGACAAGGACTAGTATCTCCCTATGGGTATAAATATGTACACCCGGGGTCTATGTAATCAATCAATATATCGATCAATAATACTCTCGACGCATCGCCACCCTCTTCCCTGAGGTTTTTACTTATCTTCCGGCGGAACTTGGGCACCTGACGCAGGGTTGCATTGGCTTTCGATCTCCAGCGAAGGGGTAAGTCCTACGTTTTGTCGGGCCCTGGTGAATCTGTCGGCTACGTTGGTGTTGTTCAAGGCTGCATCGATTCGATCTCTTGGATCGCTCTGGTTTGGTTGATATATTTGCCTACCTGATATCTCAATTCTGTCTCTAATTGCATTGTGTTTAGAGACGCATCGGTTTAGTTGGGACTGTCTCGGTTAGGTCTGATGTCCTGTCTTAGCCGATATATCTGTACAATCATAATACTGTTGTAAATAGATTTGTTATATCCATCACATTAGACAAATCTATCGGCTCATCGAGTATTAGATTATCATATACAATCTCGTGCTGCATCGGTTAGGTTCGATCTACTAGATTGTTGTTGATAATATAAGTCTTGTTAAGCCGATAGGTTCATGCTAATGTTTTATCGGGGTGCTAGCCGATAAGTTATCTGGACGTTGCATCGGCATGTAAGGATTGCATATACATATAAGTTGGATTTAGCCGATGGCAACAAAGGTTTCATTGCTTAATCTAATCTTGTGGATTTTATGACATCGGACCTCCAGCCGATGTATGCTTTAACCTTCGAATCAATATTTGTTCTACTATATCATATTGTTAGCCGATTGGTTTCTACTGGATTATATTGCTATATTATATTATCATCAGCCGATTGCCTTTATATCATTATCTACATTGGACATATAGCCGATTGCTTAAACCCTATCGCTATCGGCTGGTACCGGCATCGGCTATTATCGGCTATCGGCTGGAACTACTCCATCGGCTTGTCAGCTGATCAGCTGTTTGATCTATTATTTGCAAATCTTGTCAGTTGCAGGATCAAACTAATTGGCACGTCCGCATTTCATGAATCTTTGGACATGTACAGGAGTTAAGAAAATCTCCCACGCCGGTGTGTTCAATTTTTTCGTCAATACGGACACGAATGAAAAAACTAATTTCATAACTCGTCCGCAAACCGCGAGATGAATCTTTTGAGCGTAATTAAACTGTCATTAGTACATGTGAATTTTGTTATCTCAACTACTGTAGAAGGATGGTCTCGATATTTATTAATTAAGAAACTATATTGAACTCTATCTTTCTACGTGCCCGTAATTCGTTGGCGACCAAGATCTGAGCTACAATATAGGAAAAATAAACCCTAGATGCACGTCATGTCATGTATGTGGATGCACGGGATGAGCGTGAGAACGAGATCCTTGACAGCAGTAATGCGACTGACATCTGGGCTCCACTTGCTCAAGGGCCCAGGTATCAGCGACTTCTACCGTAGGATCAGTAATGATGAGGGGTTAGAGTATATGAGTGCGAGTGCCTCCTTGTGAGTCTTTGGTTTTATGAAGAAAAAAAAACATTGTCATCTCGTGGGTTGCTAGTGGGCGCGTGTGTGTCGCCGGCGTATGTTTCTTTGGATAAGGTAGTTAAACTAATCTATAAGTTTTACAATAACGGTAGTAGATAAGATTTTCTTTTTTCCACGAGATTTTTTTAACAAATAAATTAGAAAAAATATCTATATATGAAGTCAAATTTTCAAAATTTAAACCCAGATTTGAAAACTTTCAACTCAAAATTTAAATTTTTAAGTCAAATTATGAAAACTTTCAACTTTTCATATCAAATTTTAAAAACTTTCGACACAACTTTCGATACTTTCAACCCAGATTCGAAAACTTTCAATTCAGATTTGAGAACTTTCAACTCGATATTTAAAAACTTTCAAGTCGAGATTGAAAATTTTTAATTTCAAATTTAAAAAAAATTTCAAGTCATGATTTAAAAACTTTTAACACAAAATATTTGAAAACACGTATGCTAAAAATTTTTTAAAAAATAATCAGAAATAAGAGAAAAAAAGTCAAAAAAAAAAAAGAGAGACGTGTGGTGCGGTGGAGGGGGCGCACGCCAGATACGGATCACCTGTCATCTCACACTTGATTGCAATCGCGGTGTGAGAAAGGAAAACGAAACAGAGACACGATCACACGGGAGGGGCCCACCGAAGCCCGTAGTTGATGTCCAATAAGGGCATGTAGATAGGTGCTTAGAAAAAAAAGTACGTAAGCATCCGTTGAAGGGCCTTAATCTCCAATGAAGAGAATCCATTCCATAGATGGTTAGTTATTTAAGAGTCTATCTAAGCATCTGGGTGCTACAATGGTAGTGAATGAGTCTACCATTTTTTTTTATTTTACTGCCTCATTCTTAACCAATTTTTAATTTTATGGTCATCCTAAGTACAAAGGTGATGTGCTAAAATACTTCCGTGCGTGATCCATATGCTTAAAACAGAGCAAATCTAATTTCTGTAAAAAAAAAACAGAGTAATGCGGAGGATTGATCCATTTGGTGTAGGAACCATTGTTTGCAAAAGCAAGAAGAAGGTGCACTTATGTGCCAGCCAAATATCTCTATTTATAGAGAAAATTGGCTTCTACACTGACATGCATAGTGGCCTAATCAAGTTAGTTAATGATTAGTTCTTAGTTAGTTAGTTAGTTAAACAAGATTAGTTAGTTCTGGACAGAGCGCCGGCGCTTGCTACGCTGCTCCTTTTTTCGCGCAAGCGCTCCCAAGCGACGAGCGCTTCTCGTGGCGACGGGCGATTCGCGTAGCGCCGGCCTGGTAAAAAAAAACCCGGCTTTTTTCTCTAAGCATCTAACTAAGCATCCCATTGTACATGGCCTAAAAGAAGCCCATAAGCGTCCAACCTGGGAGCATTAGCCCGATTTCTGTTGCAACTGATTTTACTGGGCTTTCTTCTTGTTCTTTTGAGCGGAACATCTAGACTATCTTTTGTTGGACTGTAATTTTTGCTGGGCTTGTTTTGAGCAAAACTAATGGACTTCATCTCTGAGTGGATGGGAAAGGATTAAGCCCATGTAATTTTCTTTCTGCTAGCCTATGAACAACAAAAGGACAAAACAGGCAGAGGCCCAGATCCGACTCAACAGAGTTTAGGCAGAGGTTCCACACGCGCGCAGTGCGTACTGGAGGGAGGCGGGAGATGCTGACACGTGTTATATCCTACGGCTGAATTCATTTGGTATCTCAAAAAATTTCAGCAGTGTGACACATAGACAGTCCCTTATTTTACATTCTATAAAATTAAGGTATTCTAAAGGATATATCTACATAGAGTGCAAAATTACTGTGGAAGACTACCACCAAATCCAACAGAAATATGGAAGGTGCCCTAATCGATTTTGAGTTTTTTCCATTTTAAAAAATTTATTACATGTTAAGTCATAAATTAATAACCCACTAAGTGGTCCTTCTATGTCTTAGTAGAAATTCAATGGGAGTTGAACTAATTCCATAAAAAGTTGTTCATTTTTCTATATGCTCTAAATATGACCTAAACAATGTACATTAATTGGCTAAAAATGTACATACCAATCGGCCTTAAAATAAGAAATATATATAATCACAAAGTGGAACTACAAAACACATTGGAAGGTACTCCCTCCTTTCTCCCTTTCTTTTATATTTCTTTTATATGGTTAGTGTTCAGATGGAGTATGTATTTATAGTTTGAAAGAAAAAAATATATAAATTTTTAGAAAATGACACATAAATATATATGAGCTGTTTGTTGAAATTAGTTAAAACGTATATATATGATTTCTTTTGGATTTTTTAAACCTTGTACAAGGATTACAATAATATATATAAAACTCATCATTATACAATAACCTTAAATAATACGCACAGGCTAAATCTAGCGGGGCACCAACCGGATAAACGACGGAGAGAGATCGAGTTGCCGCGCCTGGTCCGTGTTGTTTGTCTGCATTTGGCATGCAAATTAAATGAAATGTTGCGCTGCTGCGTTTCTTCCATGTGCGTACGTACGCTTCATGCAAGCATTGCCTCTCCCTCTCGATCGATCGTCTTCTTCTTCCTGTAGCGGTGCATGCAGGATGCAGCCTGGATGCTTGCCCTGCCTCCCTGCCTAGCTCTCTCTGCTCGCTCGGCCATGGATTCATGTGCAAGGCCGCGCGCCGGCTGACATAGATCAGAGCAACGCTGCCGCGCGCGAGCCCGGCCGGGCCGACCAATGCTGCATTGGCGACGCGAGCGCGCTGCGGCTGCTGCGTTGCACGCACCAATGAGACGCCGTGCATGGCTTAGCTCCAGAAGCTTGCAGGGGAGTAGCTAGCTAGGACTAGCTAGGAGCCGGCCGGCCCCGGGCAAGCAGCAGATCGACCAAGCGGAGAGCACAGCAGCAACAGCTAACTGACGATGTGTGTTGTGTGTGTGTGCAGGCATGCAGAGGAGAGGAGGGAGGACGGAGAGAGCAGATCGTTGGCATGGCGCCTGCCACAACTGCGCTCGAGCTCTGCTCTGTGCATTGTGGAACCACGGACACTGTACATGGGTGGAGCACTGGTTTGGCTGGATGCATGCAGTGTCGTTCAAACTTCAAACTAGTAGTACAGGGAAAACGTACGATATATCCGGGGTTGCTGAATTCTCCAAATTCATATTACCTCTGTTCTATAATATAATATATTAAACTGTTGACCTTTTAACATCCATTTAATCATTCGTCCTATTTAAAAAATTTATACATTATCATTTATTTTATTGTGACTTGATTTATCTTCATGACTTCATGTATTCTTTAAGCATGATTTATAATTTTTAAATATTTACACAAAATTTTTTAATAAGACGAATGGTTAAATGTTTGTCAAAATATCAACGGCGTCATATATTAATAAACGAATGTAGTACTATATTATATTAGCAAAATTAAATGTCCATCTTTACTATATATAGTTAAGAGGATATATATATAAAATAATGTCATAGATAAAATATATTTTTTATCGAATATATATGCTAGTATTACGTGCTCATTTATTTGAATATATGATATTCACTTGATTGAAATAAATATTAGACAATTGCATAATATAAAAAAATATCATGACTATTTTTTATAAAAAGTGTAAAAGTAGCGGGCCTTTTATAGTAGCGTATAAAAAGAAACTAGTGGTCAGGTGAGTGGTGAATCTGTCAACCACCAACTACTTCCTACGATTCAAATTACTTGTTATTCTACTCAGCAAATTTCGCACAAACCAAGAATGTGGAAGATTACATGGTCACCCTTACTAATGCATCCTAATTATTTTTTTCAAAGCATATCAGCCAAGGAGAGTTTTGACTGCATTAATGTATGGCTTAATTGATGAAAAGCAGAAAGGGAAGAAGACCTCTAAAAGTTTTGGAATATGAAATGACAAGTATTTTGACACAAAATGTGGCTAAAATGACGAGTAATATGAAATGGAGGGAGTATGATAGAAAAAAAAGTGTGTGGACCAATGGACCCACCTGTCAGTTAAAAGATATATCTACGTATTAAAATATGAGATATATATGTAGAAAGTGATAAAAAAAGGGGTTGGTTATAATGTTTTTTAAAAGAAATTTCATTCCAACCTTTAGAAATAAAGCACTACTTGTGAGATAAATTTTAGAGTAAAGTACACGGACGATCCTTAAACTTGTAGGGGTGTATCATCTAAGTCCCTAAATTCTAAAAATGCATATCCAAGTTCCATAACTTGTTATACTGTGTCATTTAGATCCCAAATCGCCATGGCCCCTTAAGGGTCCTACGTGGCATTGATGTGATGTCACACGGACATGATGTGACATCATTTTGATTGACAAATGGGATCCATTTAAAATTTTTTATTTTTCTCTTTTTTTTCTCCTTTTTCCTTTCTTATCCTTTCTTTGTGACCCGAGCAGAAGAAAGGAAAAAAAAATAAGAATGAGAAGGAAATGAAAAAGAAAATAAGAAGAAAAAAAGGAAAATGATATGTCACATCCATGTGGCATGCCACATTAGCGCCATAAAGGATTCTAGAGGGGCTATGTCGATTTGGGAGCTAGATGATACACTTTGACAAGTTTTAGGATCTAGATTTACATTTTGAGAGTTTAAGGACCTAGACGACACAACTCTACAGATTTAAGGACCGCCTATGCACTTTACTCTAAATTTTAAGTGCTAGAAATGAAACCTTCGTGGGATGGAGTGTACACAATATTTTGCACAAGTTAATAGCGAGGGGTATTAACAAATACATGAGGGAGATTTATGGCCTGTTCTTTTAAGCTATCTAATGAGGGTCACTGGTGGAGAAACCATCTTTCGTCGGTCGGCCAAATTCCACGATAGTCCCGGTTGCAACAACAACCGGGACTAAAGATCATCTTCAGTCCCGGTTAAAAAGGGTAACGGGCATATTTGATCTTTAGTCCCGGTTGGTAACACCAACCGGGACTAAAGATCATCTTTAGTCCCGGTTCAACTGCTGTCAGGACTTGTCAGGCCCCCCCGGGATCTTTAGTCCCGGTTGGTGTTACCAACCGGGACTAAAGATAGTAACTTTAGTCCCGGTTGGTGTTGCCAACCGGGACTAAAGATCCCGGTGATCTTTAGTACCGGTTGGCAACACCAACCGGGACTAAAGTCCCACCCCTTTATATATGTCTTCTTCCTCCTCCTCCCCGAGCAAGCTTCAAAATTTCTTCAAAAAAGAGGGGAGGTCATGCCAAAATTTATAGTGAATTTACTTTGGTGATTATATACAAATCGGAGGTGCCTAAAAGGTTAGCAACTTCATCCTCCAATGTTTTTTTGGTCATATTACATTTGAAGCTATGTTTCGCACACTTTTTTGTCTCCAAAATTTTGTTGTAAGTTGATGAGAGAGAATTTGTGTTGGAAAAGAAAGAATATATAGAAATTTTGTTTATTTGCTAAATAAGGTTTCATAAAATAGTTGAGTAGGAAAATATAGTGAAAGTTAATCTTAAAAAAAAGAAAACAAACTAAATTGAAAATGAAAAGAATTTAAAACTTAAAAAATAATAAATAAGAATTAGTTGGTGGAATATTTTATAATTTTTGTATGAATAATGATATGTCGATATTGTATGACTGTTGAAAGAGTTTGTGATTATTTTACCATTATTGTATGACTGTCATTATTGTACGAATGATTATTTGTGTACGATTTTTTTTTCATTTCATGTAGATGGATCGGCAATGGATGTACGCTGACCGGCGGTCCAAAGAGTTTATTGACGGCGTGCATTAGTTTTTGAGAGTGGCCGAAGCTAACAAGCAGAAGGGTTTTATTTGTTGTCCATGCAATAAGTGTAAGAATCAGAAGGAGTATTCTGCATCCAGGACTATTCATTTCCACTTGTTTGAGTCGGGGTTCATGCCAAGCTATAATTGTTGGACATGCCACGGAGAGCAAGGGGTTGAAATGGAAGAAAATGAAGTGGAAGACGACAATATTCCAGACTTTGCTCAGTACGCTGTATTTGAAGGAAATCAAACGGGCGAGGAGGACATAGATGCTGATTATAACGACGTTGCAGATGATCTTGGTCAGATGTTGCAGGATGCCAAGGAGGACTGCGAGAGTGAAAAGGGGGCCCATAAATTGGACGAGATGTTAGAGGACCACAGAACGTCGTTGTGCCCAGGTTGCGAGCAAGGGCACAAAAAGTTGGATACCACTCTGGAGTTCCTGCAATGGAAGGCAAGAAATGGTGTTAGTGACAAGGCATTTGGCGATTTATTGAAACTCGTCAAGAACATTCTTCCGGAGGGAAACAAATTGCCCGAGACAACGTACGAGGCTAAGAAGATAGTCTGCCCTCTAGGACTGGAAGTTCAGAAGATTCACGCATGTCCGAATGATTGTATCCTATATCACGGTGAGGAGTACGAGAACCTAGAAGCATGCCCTGTTTGTAAAGCACTACGATACAAGATTAGACGAGATGATCCAGGTGAGGTTGACGGGCAGCTAACGAAGAGGAGAATTCCTGCTAAGGTGATGTGGTATTTCCCTATAATACCACGGCTAAGGCGTTTGTTCAGGAACAAGGCGAATGCTAGAATGATGCGTTGGCACGCTGAAGAACGTCAACAGGACGGGATGCTGAGACACCCCGCAGATGGTTCGCAGTGGCGAAACATCGACAGAAAATTTAAAGACTTTGGAAAGGACGCACGAAACATACGGTTTGGTTTAAGTACGGATGGCATGAATCCTTTTGGAGAGATGAGCAGCGGCCATAGCACTTGGCCCGTTACGATGTGTATCTACAACCTCCCCCCTTGGCTATGCATGAAGAGGAAGTACATAATGATGCCGATTATTATTCAAGGCCCCAAGCAACCTGGTAACGACATCGATGTGTTCCTAAGACCACTGGTCGAAGATCTTAAACTGTTGTGGAAGAAGGAAGGTGTCCCCGTGTGGGACGAGGACAAACAGGAGGAGTTTAACCTACGAGCGCTGCTGTTCGTAACCATCAACGATTGGCCTGCACTTAGCAACCTATCCGGGCAGTCCAACAAGGGGTACAAGGCTTGCACTCACTGTATGGATGAAACAGAAAGTACGTATCTTAAGCACTGTAGGAAGGTTGTGTACATGGGTCATCGTCGATTCCTTGCAGCAAACCACCCGGTACGGAAGAAAGGCAAGCACTTTGAACATACGGCGGACCACCGTACGAAGCCTAAACATCGCAGCGGGAACACAGTGTTTGCTATGGTTAAAGATCTTAAAGTAGTGTTTGGAAAGGGGCCTGGCAGCCAACCTATAGAGAGCGAAGATGGTCATGCGGCGATGTGGAAAAAAAACTCCATATTTTGGGAGTTACCCTATTGGGAATTCTTGGACGTCCGCCACGCAATCGACGTGATGCACCTCGCTAAGAACCTTTGCGTAAACCTTCTTGGCTTCCTAGGTGTATATGGAAAGCCGAAAGATACACTGGAAGCGCGTAATGATCTGAAGCATATGGAATAACGCGGCGACCTTCACCCGGAACCAAAGGAGAAAGGCAGCCATTACTTGAGTCCAGCCAGCTACACTCTTAGCAAGGCAGAGAAGGAAAGTATGTTTCAATGCTTGGAGAGCATCAAGGTACCGTCTGGATACTCCACGAATATAAAGCGAATAATAAGCACGAAGGAGAAGAAGTTCACAAACCTAAAGTCTCATGACTGTCACGTGTTGATGACACAGCTGCTACCAGTTATAATAAGGGGTATCCTCCCAGACAATGTCCGGGCAACAATAACAAAGCTATGTTCTTTCATGAACGCAATTTCGCAGAAGGTCATCGATCCGGATAGGTTAGAAGCCCTTCAGAATGATGTGGTGCAATGTCTTGTCAGCTTTGAGTTGATATTTCCACCTTCATTTTTCAATATAATGACGCATCTGCTTTGTCACCTTGTCAAAGAGATCGGTATTCTCGGGCCTGTGTTCCTACACAGTATGTTTCCTTTCGAGAGGTACATGGGCGTTCTGAAGAAGTATGTTCGTAACCGTGCTCGTCCAGAGGCAAGCATCGCCAAGGGGTATGGAACAGAGGAGGTCATTGAATTCTGCGTTGAATTTATTAAAGACCTTCGCCCAATCGGGGTACCTGAATCACGCCATGAAGGGAGACTACGGGGAAAGGGGACTCTCGGGAGGAAAGCTATAATGACGGTAGACAACAATTTATTCCGTAGAGCCCATTTCACGGTTTTACAACAATCTTCATTGGTGGCTCCTTACATCGAGGAGCACTTGGCTCTAGTTCGCGCCAGAAACATCGGTAAGTCCGATGCATGGATTACACGGCATCACATTGATACTTTCCCCGCATGGCTGCGACAACATCTCATGGGTAACGAGACGATTAACCAGCAACTGGCCTTCCTGGCGAGGGGTCCATCTGGCTCGATCGCGACATTCCAGGGATATGAGATCAATGGGTACACATTCTACACAAGAGCCCAAGACATGAAGAGCACGAACCAGAACAGTGCTGTTCGTATCGATGCCATGGGACACGATGGTACAACTGGCACATATTACGGTGCCATCGAGGAGATATGGGAACTTGACTATGGACCTCTCAAGGTCCCTCTGTTCCGGTGCCAATGGGTTAGGTTGACTGGTGGAGGCGTAACGACTGATGACAGTGGGATGACAACGGTTGACCTTAACAAGGTTGGATACTCGGACGAACCTTTCGTCCTTGCCAATGATGTAACGCAAGTTTTTTATGTGAAGGACATGTCTAGCAAAGGAAAGAAGGGCAAAGGGCCTGACGAGCCGAAGCGCCATGTTGTTCTCCCAGGCAAAAGAAAAATCGTCGGAGTAGAGGACAAGACTGACGAGGATTACGATCAGTTAGATGGGCAACCCCCTTTCACGGTGACGGTTGACCCTAGCATCCTCCTATCAAACGAAGACACCCCTTACTCACGTAGCGATCACAAGGAAGGAACAATAGTGAGGAGAAAGTACGTGCGGACAACCGTCACCGCCGAAGTGTTGCCGTAATTGTTGTAAACTATTTTGGATGTATTGAATATGCTAGTTATATATGATTAATTACAATTTTTAACAATTTAATATCATGCATATGCTAATTATATACGACTATTCTAATTTTTAAAAGTTTTGAATCATGCATGTCGGATTCACAGATACTAGTTACAATTTTTAACAATTTAATATCATGCATATGCTAATTATATACGACTATTCTAATTTTTAAAAGTTTTGAATCATGCATGTCGGATTCACAGATGCTAGTTACAATTTTTAACAATTTAATATCATGCATATGCTAATTATATACGATTATTAGCATTTTTAAAAGGTTTAAAACATGCATGTGGGATTTACACATGTTAATTAGAATTTAAAAGGTTATTAGCATTTAAAACATATATTAGAATTTAAAACATGCATCACACTAATTATATACGATTATTAGCATTTTTAAAAGGTTTAATTAGAATTTAAAAGGTTACTAGCATTTAAAAGGTTATTAGCATTTAATTAGAATTAAGCATTTTTAAAAGGTTATTAGCATTTTTAAAAGGTTTAGCATTTAAAAGGTTATTAGCATTTAATTAGAATTTAAAACATGCATCACATTAATTATATACGATTATTAGCATTTTTAAAAGGTTTAAATCATGCATGTGGGATTTACATATGCTAGTTACAATTTTTAACAATTTAATATCATGCATATGCTAACTATATACGATTATTAGAATTTTTAAAAGCTTTAATTCATGCATGTTGGATTTACACATGTTAATTAGAATTTATAATGCATTATTTATATTTTAGAAACATATATGCAACGAAATTCAATATTCAGTGCTATTAACTTTAGTCCCGGTTCTTAACCCTAACCGGGTATAAAAAAAAATTTGGAAATAGCGGGAAAATATCTTTACTCCCGGTTCGTGAGAAGAACCGGGAGTAAAGATATCTTTACTCCCGGTTCGTAACACCAACCGGGATTAACGATAACTTTAATCCCGGTTGGTGTTACGAACCGGGAGTAAAGATATCTTTACGAACCGGGAGTAAAGATCCGGGGGTATATATATTCCCGGTGCGCCCTCGTCTTCTCCACCAACACTTAGACGTTTTCATCGAGATCGAGCATCGGTCCTTCGCCGCCACTGCCTAGGGCAACCCGCGCCGACGCCGCCGTCGTCTCTCACCGTCGCCTGGCGGTCCTCGCCGCCTCCGCCGCAGACGCCGCCGCACCGTCTCTTGGGTGAGAGCCCCCGGCCTCTCTCTCTCTCTCGATGTACCCTCGTCTCTCTCTCTGTTTCGCCGACGACGCCAAGAAACGCCGACGACGCCGACGACGCCGATGACGCCCTCTCTCTCTTACGCCGATGACGCCCTCTCTCTCTCACGCCGATGACGCCGACGAACTCCGACCCACGACGCCCCCACGCCGCCGCCGCGCCCCCACGACGCCGCCGCCGCCACGATGCCGCCGCCGCCCCCACGCCCCCACGCCGCCGCCGCGCCCTCACGACACCGCCGCCGCCACGATGCCGCCGCCCCCACGCCGCCGCCGCCGCCCCCACGGCGCCCCCACGCCGCCATCGTGCCGCCGCGCCGGCACGTTGCCGCCGCCGCGCCACGCCCCCACGCCGCCGCCGCCCCCCACGATGCCGCCGCCGCCCCCACGCCACCGCCGCCGCCCCCACGGCGCCCCCACGCCACCGCCGCCGCCCCCACGGCGCCCCCACGCCGCCGCCGTGCCCCCACGACGCCCCCACGCCACCGCCGCGCCCCCACGACGCCGCCGCCGCGGCGCCGCCATCGTGCCGCCGCGCCGGCACGATGCCGCCGCCGCGCCGCCGCCGCCACGATGCCGCCGCCGCCACGAATGCTGCCGCCACGTACGGTCACGATGCCGCGCCCTAACGCCTAATGAACTAACGCGAACGAACGAGCGAACGAACGCGAACGAACTCGAAATTATAAAAGAACACAAACTAAAACTTGTAAAATCCATATAAAATTAAATATAGCTCATTTTAAGATGATTCAAATTTCTGTGAACTCACCAAGTTGGGAACTTTGATGTTATGTAATAAAAACTTGCACTCACAGTACAATTTTAGCTTCTAAAATTTATCCAAGTTAAATCACACATAAAGCATGCACAAACTTATAAAATGCATACAAAATTCATTTCAACTCATTTTGGAGCAAACTCAGTTTCTACAGATCCACCAACTTATGTTCTCCTATAAAGCAAAATGAAATAGTATACCTACTATACATCAAATGCCTCTAAAACTATTACCTTTAAAATGACTAGTTTTACATAAGCTGAACTTTAGAAGTTTATATAAAATTCATCTTAGATCCTTTTTGAGTAAACCCAAATTCAGTAGAACCATAGAGTTGTGCACTTCAATGTTATAAAATAAAAAGACATACTTACAGTATAATGAAAACCCCTAAGTATTTAAGTAAGGAATAAACAACATGGAGCATACCTTAAATTGTAACATTTGTAGAAAATTCATCTATTGTCTAAATGAAGTGAACCAAATTTTCTATAGAACCAGCAAGTAATATACTTCAACCTAGTAGAGTGAATTATAAATTTTTTCACGTAGATTGAATGTGGTTCAAACAATGCCTATATAAATAAGGTTTGGATCGCCTTCACAAATGTTTTATGTACCAGAGAATTGAATTACAAAATCAAATTAATTTCACAAAATTCTATAGTGTTGTATTTTTGTAACAAACATTTGGACATCTAAAAGATCTTCAATGAAAAGATTGTTTAACTACAAAGTTAAACAATACATTATATGTTCCTTTGCGATTAGACTAATACATTTTTTTTTGGATGTTGCAGAGAAGACGTCGTCGTCGTCGTCCGTCAAGCCGAAGTGGTAGCTAGCCCTCGAAGGAATTTGCGCAGGCAAGTGATGTAAAGATGTGATTGTTTGAGATATAATATAAGATTGTTAGAATTCTAATATAAGATTATTAGATTATTAGAGTTAGCATATGTGAGTGTTAGAGATTATTAGATTATTAGACTTAGCATATTTGAGTGTTAGAGATAGTTAGAGTTTTAATATAAAATTATTAGAGGTTTAATATATGAAACTTAATTAGACTTAGCATATGTGAGTGTTAGAGATTTAATATAAGATTATTAGAGTTTTAATATTCGAAACATATTTGATTGTTAGAGATTTAATATAAGATTATTACAGATGTAATATACGAAACTTAATTAGACTTAGCATATATGATTATCTACCGTACAAATACACGACACTTAGACTTAGCATATTTGAGTGTTACAGATAGTTAGAGATTTGATATAAAATTATTAGAGGTTTAATATACGAGTTAGTGAGGAGATTGTTATACTTAGCATATATATATGATTATTACAATTTTAATATAAGATTAGTAGCGATTTAATATGAGATTATTCGAGATTTAATATAAGATTATTAGAGTTTTAATATTACGGTTAGCAAATACATCCTACAGACCTAACATATATTATTGTAATGCACAGATGGCTGATCGCGACGAGGAACAGATATTGTATGATACAATTGCAGAGGGAAGTAGCCAGTACTGGAACGAAGAAGAGGGGAACGAGGATCCAAACCAGTACTTGAACGTGGAGGGGAACGTGGAGAGGGTTTCGGAGGGGAACGATGAGGAGGAGGCTAGTGGAAGTCATCCCTCCGCTGGACAGAAGAGGGCACGCGGACAACGAGGTGCCGCGAAGAAGATAGAGGGTCGGCACATCATAACTGAGGTGGACGCAGACGGCCGACCTACTGCCCCGGCGGAAGCAGCCAAGAATTTTGTACGCCACAGTG
Organism: Oryza meridionalis; assembly: GCA_000338895.3. Taxonomy (NCBI): domain Eukaryota; kingdom Viridiplantae; phylum Streptophyta; class Magnoliopsida; order Poales; family Poaceae; genus Oryza; species Oryza meridionalis. Next base: position 7,439,995 of record CM002528.2, read on the forward strand.
GTTGGGTTGTGAGGGATAACGTGCCTGTCAGCATGGTGTACTGGCGCAGAACAAGGGCACGCGGGGATAATGACAGCTTTGTCCCGGAATCAGAGAAAGAGATGCTGTGGACCACAATGCTCGAGACGTTCACGCTCCCTGCGGGTACAGAGAACATAGTGAAACACTGGACTCTTAAGAAAATGGCAGAACAGTTCCAGACCTTCAAGGGAGACCTATACCGGAAATACATCCTGAAGGGGCAGACACCGAACTTCGACGTATTCCCGAAGCTAAGGGATCACTGGGAGGAGTTCGTTGCTTACAAGACAGGTCAAGAAGGGCAGGCGATGATGGAAAGAAACAAAGAAAATGCCGCCAAGAAGAAGTACCATCACCACTTGGGGTCAGGCGGCTATAGCGTCGCGATGCCGAAGTGGGAGGAGATGGAGGCAAGCTTGCTTGAGAGGGGTATCGAACCGGCCACCGCTAAATGGCCTGATCGATCGAAGTTCTGGTTCTATGCTCATGGCGGAACGCTCAACCCAGGTGATGGCTCCTTGGTCTTCAGCGATCAGATACGCGAGGCTGCGAGTCGACTAACGGACGCAGTGGAAGCCTCTTCTCAGGGCACGTTCCGACCCGACAGAGAGAAGGACGAGCTGTCACTCGCCCTGCAGACTCCAGAGCATCCAGGACGAACACGAGGGAAAGGGGTGATTCCTTGGAAGATTGGATTCAAGGATGACATCCACACGTACAGGAGTCGGATGAGGAGCAAGAGAGATACCGAGGCGAAGATTGCAGATCTCGAGTACAGGATATCGAGCTACGAGCTCAGCATGCAAGAGGAGGTGGCCCGGAAGGTGGATGAACGCATGGCAGCACATCGGTCACACGATCCCCAGCCGTACATACCTCCTCCAGTGGTTAGCCCATCAGGCAATCGTAGCAGCTGCGCCTCAACGGGGCAGGTAGTATCACATAGCATGGACGCTATGCAAACCCGGGACGAAACCACCTGCCCCGTTGATGAGATCACGCATCGGACACCATGTGAGCTGCATATTCCCTTCAAGAACTTATCAATCAAGGTATGCTCGATATAATACATGATTTTTGACTCGTACGTTCCGCAATTTGCTGCTTAGGTTGATTACTAATAGATAACCTCTCCTCACGTGAAGGTGGTGTCAGGAATGGCCATCCCAACAGACATATCAGGGACTTACCACTGCAGGCTGATTCCAGCAGGATACTCGAGGGTCGAAGTTGAGCTGGTGGAAGCCGTGTACGAGGACCTCGAGTTGGACTACCCAGGAGGAGACGGTGAGACGCATCTACGAGACACAAGCCACGCCATTATACTATGGCGCAAGCGGTACATCATCCTCCCTGGGCGACAAGCGGCGTCTCGTGCACCATCTCCTCCGGCTCCTCCGCCTCCTCCTGCACCATCTCCTCCGGCTCCTTCGCCACCTCCTCCTGCACCATCTCCTCCGGCTCCTCCGCCTCCTCCTGCACCATCTCCTCCGGCTCCTCCGCCTCCTCCTCCACCGTGTCCGCCTGCACCTCCCAAGACAAGGTCTCGCCAAGCTCCACCTCCTGCCAGCACAAGGGCAACGAAGAAGGCCAAAGTTGAGACCACCAAAAACAAGGAGCCGCCGTACGATTGCAGTCAAGAGGAGCTTAATGCTTACGTGGCAGGAGAAGTGAAGAGGCAACTCAAGCCTCGGAGTCCTGAAAAGAAGATACCTATTGACCCGAGCGTGAAGAATTTCTTCAAGGGAATGTCCACCGCAAACAAGGAGGCCTTGAAGCTATCGGACTATGACCGAACACTCAGGAAAGCCTATTACAAGAAGTCCAAGCCAGGTCCTCAGCTTGGAGAACAACCACACCAAGTGGTCGAGCCGTTGGTGACCGGCGAAGACTTTGGCATACTGGATTTCATTTCAGACACCGGTCTAACCATGGCTCAGTTGGTTGGAGGCGCACCAATCCCGAAGGCGGAAGTGGCATACAAATTTGAACTCGGTAAACCGCTTGTCAGGCCCGAGCAGCTGCAGTCCCTACCGACACAAATGTACAAATTCCATGAACGGTACATGGAAATGAGCGCCAATGGTAGAGAGATGTTCGGAGCGAGGATCAGAAACCCCGACTTCTTGCAAGGAGAAGATGTTCTATGGATCAATTTCAAGGATGTCTTCGATCTGTACCATCGGGACGCCCTCGACGTCTCTCTTCTGAGCGCATGGATTTTGTAAGTATCTTTGAGTTCGATTTGTTTCGTTCAATAATTAGCTCCTGGCATATATGTAAGCAATAATAATTTCCTTTCATTGTTGTAGAATGGAGATTCAAAGGGCCCGGCGGCGGGGGGTTTACAATACTGGGTTCATCGACCCTCGCAAAATCAACACCGAAATGCTCGACAACTACGAGAAAGACACAGAGGACAATCTCGTCCATCTCCTAACACAGCAGCATTTCAAGACATTCATACTATTGCCGTACAACACAGAGTGAGTTTTTATTGTCGTTCGAACAAATTTCATTCCCATACATATAACATGTGCATTCTGATATTTATCTCATCTCACGCATATTCCAGATTCCACTGGGTCCTGTTCTTTTTTGACTTGGAGGCAGGCAGAGTCACTGTGTACGACTCAATGAATAAAGAGGAGAAGGTTTTTGACAAGGTCTTCCAAATGATAGACAGGTAATATAATGCCATCTATTCCACAGTCGCGGGACTCTGTTGATATTATGTTGATCTCGGGTAATATTTAATTAATCATAGCTTGCAACTGCACATGTAGGGCTTGGGATCGGTTCCGTCAATTGGTCCGCGGGACTTGGAAAGAAAAAATTGGACGGAGGTTTCATTTTCCAGTGAGTACATGCATGATCCAAAATTATATTGAATTGAATCTCTAGTTACAGTTAATATAAAGAGTATATCAAATCTCTCATCGTTTCTCATGTAGTGCGCAAAGCAGGACAAGGGAACTAACTTGTGCGGCTACTACGTATGCGAGTATGCCCACTGCCTATCAAACCAAATATACACCAAACGAGAGCTCGATGTACGTATACATAAACCGTTCAAAATTTCATTGCGTATCGATTTGTTAAGTTGTTTATTAATTTCATATATTGATATGTCATTATTTTCCGAATGATAGCGTATTCACATGAGGGAAAAACTCCCACACAAGGATTTTATCACGGCTGTTCAAGAACAACTGATGGGGTTCATCAACGAAGAAGTCCTTAATCCCCATGGTGAATTCTACTATGACGGATCGACAATTCGTAACGTCGGTCCTTCCTCTTCTGACGTAACGCAGGCGTCGAAGTCGTAGCTACAGCTAGCGAGCAAATGAATTGTACTATACATGCATGTACATACATATTTACATATGTACGTACATTTACTTTAGTGGTAATATATATTTTGGTAACATATATGTACATAAAATGTTAAGTGCTTTAAATTATAAATATGTGTGTAATATATGTATTTATACATATATATACATACGCATATACATATATATGTATTCTATATACAACCATAATATATATATATATATATATATATATATATATATATATATATATATATATATATATATATATATATATGTATATATATATATATAATCAACCATGCAGCAAACAGGGCAATGCAAATAAAAAAAAAGGTACATGGATCTTTAGTCCCGGTTGGTAACACCAACCGGGACTAAAGGCTGACCGATCTTTAGTCCCGGTTCGTGTTACCAACCGGGACTAAAGATCGATCTTTAGTCCCGGTTATTTCACCCGGGACTAAAGATCGCTATCTTTAGTCCCGGATTCGTAGTCCCGGTTGGACAACCGGGACTAAAGGGGGGTTACAAACCGGCACTACAAACGATTTCTCCACCAGTGGGTTATTGTGGGCACGCTTCTTAAGTTGACCAACGCTATATTTTTTTTAAAGAATCCTTCTTCATTAGAACTTCATATGAACAAATTTAAAATTAATTTTTCAACTTCTCAATATTTAATTCATTCGTTTATGCCATTCAAGATACAATTGTCATAAACTTAATTTCAATGATCATTCATCACCACTTTAAAATTAAACTAACCTCAGGGAGGTTTTCTAGGGATTTAGGCATTGTGCAGTGGTGTTTGACCAAAGATTTTGGCCGTAGTCTAGGGGCTCCTCTCGAATGTAGGATTTTTATACACACAAGCAATAGAAAAAACACATGAATATGATGCCACAACTCACTGAATCCTATAAGAAGTAAATCCATATGAATTTACAAACAATGCTGTTTGGTAGCACTACAGAAAAAAACTTAGTAGGAATTTTGAGAGAGAGAAGAGAGAAAACATGAGGCCTAGCCTCTTGTTAGCTTTCTCCAAAATTCCTATGAAATGAAATTTCCATAGGAGATTCAAAGGATTTTTGGAAATACCATCCCTTTGTTCCAAAGGACCATGCAAGATTGTTTTCTGAATTTCAATCCTCGATTTTTTTCTTTGTTCAGAAGGATCAGGTGGTGTTTGGATCCAGGAACTAAACTTTAGTCCCTATCATATCGGATGAATTTGGAGTATTAAACATAGACTACTTATAAAACTAATTACATAAATAAGAGCTAATTCGTGTGACAAATTTTTTAAACCTAATTAATCCATAATTAGCGCATGTTTACTGTAGCATCATATAGGCTAATCATATATTAATTAGGCTCAATAGATTCATCTCGCGAATTAGTCCAGAGTTATAGAATGGGTTTTATTAATAGTCTATATTTAATATTTATAATTAGTGTCCAAACATACGATGTGATAGAGACTAAAAGTTTTAGTCACATCTAAACATGGCGTCAGTTGCCCGAATGTTTAAACCCATGCGCATGCTCGCTGCGAATGAAAACTAATTAACCTAAGCTATAGTTGTAGAATGGTGTACTATAGTTGTAGCACAGTGCATGTCAGCATGTTGGTAAGCATTACATTGGGAAACAGAAGGTAGTTAATGGAGTAGCTGGTCCTTGTCGCATCGTCTCAGATGGAATGAATTTGTGGCTTGGCCTACCTCTCCTCTCCTCTCCTCTACCCGGCCGCCTATGCGTGCAGCAGCCTGCAGCTTCCAGCAAACGTAAAGCCTGCAACCTCAGCTATCTATTACACGGGGCCGAACTTCTGCTAACGACTTGATGGGCATCCAAGAAGATCAGCAAAGGAGTTAGGCGAGGGTGAGCTTTTTCTGTTCCCTTCACCCGACCTGTCCATGCATGATCCCTACATTGACCATTTGTAACCTGTTGAATTAGATAATTAGATTATAAATGCACGGAAAAAGTACGAATTACCCCCCTGAACTATCACAATCGACCGAATTACCCCCTTAAACTCGAAAACCAGACATCGATCACCCTGAACTTTCAATATCGAACAAAACACCCCTGAGCACTGCTAAGAGCGGTTTAGGGTTCAACTAGCACACGTGGCAGTCCAGTCAGAAATTTTTTATTTTAAAAAATGGTGGGGCCCATCTATCATATTCTCTCTTTCCTCTATCCCCTCTCACCTCTCTGTCTCTCTCTCTCTCTTCGCCTCCGGTCAGTCGCCGCCAACAGCACCTCTAGCTCCTCCGCCTTGGCCAGCAAACCCAGCCGCTCCACCGCCGACAGCGACAGCCCGGCGCGCTCCACCGCCGACAGGAGCCCTGCCGTCTCTGCCTTCGTCAGCAGCCATAGCTTCTCCACGTTCGTTAGCAGCTTCAACGGTGGCGCCGCCGCCTTTTAGCTCATCATCTAGCGTGGCCCCGGCTCTCCCACCGGGAAGTACACTGTCGTCCCCTGCACTGCCGCTCGTCGCCGTTAGCTAGCTCGATCGATCTACAAGCTGACAGGCCATAGGGAAGAAGAAGAATCGCTAGTCGGTCAGTCACTTACCCTTCTTGTGTCGGAGGTGGGCTTCTGGGTGGCCAGCGGCGACCTTGTGAAGGCGGCGGTGGCTGCTCGGCCTCGCACGGTTGCCGCGACTGTGGCCGGCGACAGCGACGGCATCGCTTCTCACCTCTCTCTCTCTCTCTCTCTCTCTCTCTCGTCGTCTCATCGAAGGCTGAGAACGAGCAGCGCACCGCCGGTGTCAGCCGCCCGTCTCTCCCTCCCGACGCGGCTCTGCTGAAGCACCTTGAGCCGCTTGTGCCGGACGCGGTCGCGCCACACGCGGCGCTCTAGATCCTCGATGTCATCCATGTCGTCGCTCTCGTCCTCGGCAGCGAATCTGCCCTCGTGCACCTGCTGCGGTGGCAGGCCGGGTTGACCAGGTCGCCGCCACCTGCCACCCGTCCGCAAACATCCGACTCAGCCCGCCCACCTAGCCACCTTGTGCTTCCCTCCGCCGATTTCGAGCACTCCTCCGCCGCCGTCGCCACCGCCGATTTTCAGCCCCACTCCGCCGTATCCCGCGCTTCCGCCTCCGTGTCCGCCGAACGCTCTCGAGAGAGGAAGAGGGAGAGAGAGAGAGGAAGAGGAGAAAGAGGAGGTGAGAGGGTATGACAGGTGGGACCCACCATTTTAAAAAATAAAAATGTTGATTAGATTGCCACGTGTACACCACATAGGATAAAACCGCTCTTAATTAGATCGAGGGGGTAATTTATCCGATATTAAAAGTTCAGGGTGAACGATGTCTGGTTTCCGAGTTTAGGGGGGTAATTTGGTTGACCACAATAGTTTGTGGGGGGGGGGGGGGTTTAATTTGTACTTTTTCCTAAATGCACATGCATATGATTAACTACTGATTAATTACTGGCTGTATTTTTCTAAATGAGCATATGCTAGTTGGTTTTTTAATAAGGAAATTGCTACGCATACGATCCAATTGTCCGACTCACATACGTCTGAATTTGATCAACGGTTGTAAATGGTTGCAGTGCATATAAATATGCTCTCCTTTGATTGATCTATGGTTGGATGTTTTTAGTTAGACATGAGTTGTACAACTGTGTCATACGTATAGCAGTACTCTTTTAATAATGGATTTGATTAAACCCGACTTCTACATCCACAAGAGATGTACATGGCCAACAATACCTTAGTTGGTTAGGCTCTTTGTGCTGTAATTAATATGTCCATCAGCACTCCTACACAAGAGGTTTTTTAGACAGCCAACATGAGTTTTTCCGGGTGGGTGGAGCAACCGCCTAGTCCAAGATGTCTATGAAAATCCGACTTTTTGCAATCAGGCATCCTAGCTAACCGCATGCAAAAACCGATTATCGTAGACGGATATGTGTGAATATGCCTGACTGTAATATTGGTGAAAAAAAATCTCAAATTCCGAAAATCCCATTCCCAACAAATACAAAATCGATGAAGCAGTCGTCGTCGGTGAATTCATCCCCAACCTCCTTGGCGTTGGATCCGCCTATCCAAAAACCACCGCCGCCAGATCCACGATTGGGGGGGGGGGGGGGTGCAGCATTGAGATGGGAGTGAGGTAGAGAGAGAGGCCAGGAGGTGGAGGGGAAAATAATGGTGCCTTGGACAGAAGCCCGTCTATAATACTGAGGTTATTATGGATAGTGGTTTTTCGTATTTGAAAGCTTAAATGAGCGGTTTTGGATAAGCAATATAGCATGTTTACATATTGTCAATTATTGGTTACCAATTTTTATTCTATAATAATGTCATCCTAGTATTATATCAACATTCCTTTGTAAGTGAGAGCGAAAATTGGTGCAAAAATGAATGATTTAGGTAGAGATTTTAACATATATGTCCAATGCATATTTCACATAGTCAAACTCATCCAATATATATGCAAGTTAGTTAAAAACCACTATGCAAAATCACCTTAGTGTGTAATATGAATGATAGTATTGTATAGTTCGGGGGTTCTATGTCTGGTTTAAAAGTTTGGAGTGCTAGATGGACTTTCAATCAAAGTTTAGGAGGTTATTTAGATTTTTTTTCCTTTTTTGGGATGAAGGTAGTAACTATTTTTAAGACAAATCATATCACTTTCAAGAGTTGCACCAAAATATTTAAGGAGAAACTGAGGATCAAAGTTTAAATATGCTGATCACATATTTTAAATCACTTATTTCTGACTGAAGGCACCACTACTGCCAAATACCTAATAGGTGCCGGTTGCAAACATGGGAAAGGTGCCGATTGCATCAATCATCTGGCACCAATGACCTAGCATCATTTGTGCTCCCCACGATTAAAAAAGAGACATACGCTATCTTGTAGCAGATACTTCGAGTGGCCCCCTTCGAGCAGCCCCTGATCCCTATCTGCAACACAGATCAAGAAATCCATATTGATTCAATTTTTATTCCCCCATCCATCATAGATCAACACGAACAAACTCCATCCATGATCTATTGAATGATAAGATCAGATCAGCTCTCTATCCTAGGGCTTATTCCTTTGCAAAGGATCACAAGCTGGTTCAGTTCATAGAGCCTCTACAAAGGATTTTTCATAATTTTTTAGTCTCCCCATGATAGTGCAAGCTTATTAGGAATTCCTCTCAATGTCAGCTGCTGACCCTTTGGATCAACTCTCTCAGATGAAACAAATTCATGGACCTATGTATGGGGAAATGGCTCATTTTCATCTCAGAAAATTTATGCCATCAATTTTCTGCATATCTATGTGCCTAGTTATTTAAAATGAATTTAGAAAAGCAAGTGCGCTATGAAAACTATGTATTTCGGTTGGCTCCTTTTAATTGGTCACTTAAATACACGAGATATGATAGATATAAAGCATTGTGCCCCTGATGAAAGTGACCTCACATGTGTGCTATGTTCTTCTCTAGAGCTAGGAAAACATTTTTGCATCTGTTCTTCTGCTGCTTTTTTAGCTCTGAATGCTAGACTCAATTTGGGATAGACCTATCTCTAAACTTTGAAGATATATATGATGCAGCAGACAAGAAATACATATAGATCATCTCATTTTGTGGATAAAGTTCTATATGCATCTTGGAACATTTGGAAGCAGTGAAATCAACTCATTTTTGATAATGTTCCCACCTCAGTCTCCTCTTGGATGGCATCCTTTAAGAATGACTTATCCCTTCTTTTTCGTTTAAGAATAGATGAGATATCAGCTATTTCCTCATGGTTGAGCCGTTTGTAATGTAGGCCCTGTTTGGTACAGCTCCAACTTCTAAATATAACTCCAGGAGTTGAGTCTAGAGTGGAGTTGTGGAGCTGCCTAAACCCAGCTCCACAACTCTAGTACATTTTGTGAGAGAGCTCCACCCAACTCTACTCCCAGTTTTAGTGGAGCTGAAACTGTTTGGCTGAGCTCCAGCTCCAGAAGCTGAAGCTGGAGCTGTGCCAAACAGGCCCGTACTTTGTTTTACCTTTATTTTAATATAATTTATTTACTGTGGGGGCTTCCCTATATTGCTTTCTCTAAAAAGATCTCCATCCACATAAAAAGTCAAGAAATTCATTTATTTATTTCCAATCCATCACATATCAATACCAACAGGCCGGATGAATAACTATACAAGATTAAGAACTACACAAGCAAGATTAAGAACTCACTACCGCCCGTCCCAGCAGAGCTGTCAACGTCATCATCGCCGATCTTATCCACCGTGTTCCCCCAACGGCTTATGCAACAAGGAGGAGCGGCATGAAGGACGATGGCTAGCTACAGTGCTACGTTGGAGTCTAACCCCCTCTGTGTCAAGTTTGTTACCAGGGTCATCACCGCTAGATCCTGTGGCACATGATCTCCTGGTCGCTGTGGTGATGTGGTGCAGAGGAAGTGAGAAGGACGAAGAAGGAGGAGAGGATGGGTGGCTGCAACAGCGACAAAGGCTATGAGGATGGGGGGTGGCAGCAACAGAGTGCGAGAGAGAGGTGACTCTGGGAGAGATCGAGAGAGAACATGGAGGGTTGGGTTGACTTGGTGGGTTTAAAAGAAATCCACACCTCATGACTTGTTGGCTTAGCTCGGCTTAGTTTTCTATAGGTGCCGGTTTTTTAAAAGAATTGGCACAAAGAATATAAGTATACTATTGATGTTTATTTTTATCTAGAACCAGCATCTATAGTTGCTCAAAGGTATACTTCTTTATTTTTTTATCCCATGAAGGCAGGAAACGTTATATAGGTGCTGGTTTTAAATGAACCCGCACATATGAGCCGGTAGCTATGAAGGGTTTTTTAACAGTGGTGGTACTTATAGTTAGGCATATATTCGTACTCTTTGATACTTGTGTTAAAAATAATATAGTATTCTATATATTTAAAAAATAAGACGTATTTTATTTTACAAGGAAAAGCAGCTGAGTAACAATTACTTACATATAATCCCCCTGATACAAAAGCATAATAATAACGGAGTAGTTTTGAATATGAATATAATAACATTTTTCTGTCACAAAAATTATATTCTACTAAAAGAGTTATTGTTGGTCAAATCTAATCTTGATCATATTTGCCTTATATTTTAAAAAGGGACTAGTTATGTCAAGGATTAAATACATTCATGTCTCTGACCTGATCTCGGAATTATTATGAAACGGTGAAGAATTAATTTTAGTACTGTCTTGAAACAACTTGGGAGGTTGGTTTTACGTCTAGGGGTGTAAAGTTTTGACGTGTTACATCGGGTATTATATAGTGTGTTGCATAGGGTGTTCTGATACTAATAAAATAACTAATTACAAAATCCGTTACTAAACCGTGAGATGAATTTATTAAGCCTAATTAATTCATCATTAGCATATATTTACTATAACACCACATTGTCAAATCATGAAGTAGTTACGCTTAAAATATTTGTCTCGCAAATTAGTCATAATCGTGCAATTAGTTATTTTTAGTTTATATTTAATATTTTATACAAGTATTCATCAAATGTTTAATGTGACATGATGTAAAATTTTAGGTTGGATCTAGACAAACCCTTCGTCATTTGATGACGGTGCCGTTATTGGGAGCACAATGAAAGAAATTATCATTGCATAATGATGGCAGGTTACTATAGACGGAGTACACAGTTGGAAATAGTCCCATCACTGACATGATCTTTAATTTCAGACAAGGCCGGACAGTTCTGGATGAGCGCGCCTTTTCACGCAAAGCTCGATTGCACTCCGTACCAAATTTACAGATGGTTTGCTTCCTTCCAACCAAAGATCAAAACGATCTTTTTAAGTACCAGTAGAACTGTGTTAGAGAACAACTGATATACTAAGATGGAGTATTATAGGAATGAACATTTTGACCTTTTATTTCTATCATACTCCATCTGTTCCTTTTCATTTTCTGAAATTAAATCACTTTTACCTCCTCTTATTTGTCCCGGAATAAATTTATCTTTAGACAATCATTCAATTAAAGATTATGAAAGTATGGAACACTTACATTTGAACCGATAAAAAGGAGATAATTGTATTAGGTTTGATTAAGTGAAGGGTTTTATTGGTATGTATTGGATGGATGAAAAAATAAAGTTATTGAGATGGAGGTAGTAATATTTTGGACAATATCCTACTATCCAATTTATAGCATTTAAAATTTTCTCCATCCCAAAATGCAATAGCAACAATTTGTAGCATTTAAAATTCATCCTAAAATATAGTTCAACTATATTCTTTTCTCAACGATCACAATCTTCTCCCATTAATTTCTTCACTTACCTCCTCTCTTCTCAACCAATTATAACATTTTTTTCATTTAATTTGACATACTTTCTTAATACCCAAATCAAACCTTAAAAGTTATTATATTTTGGACCTAAGGTAGTATTATCTTTGAAAAATATATTTATAAAAAAAAATATTTAGGCTAATTTCTTTATGGAAGTACTTTAATTTCATGAAACTAAAATTAAATTCTAAAACTTAATTTTAGAGTTAATTTTGTAGATTTTTTATTGTAGTTTATTTTAGAATATATTTTTCAAATAGCTAAGGACACGTATATAAAAGTTTTACCTGCAAATTATTTTTATTGCTAATAATTAAGCCGTACATATAAGTATAAACATATATAAGCAACACATTAGGGCTGAATAATTCAAACATCGAGAAGAACATGACATAGCTAACTAGCTAGATGGAGATAGCAACCTTTTGGTCGACCATGGCTGCACTCAGACTATGGATAAAATTTCCTATAAAACGAATGAGCCATAGAAGAAGAACAATAATACAGAGAAAGGGTGGGTAGTAGTAGGTGCAAGCTTTAATGGAGAAGGCCGGCCCACACCAAACGAAGCAACCACTTTTGTTAACAGGGTATCTATAGTTTGGGATCCAAACAACGTGCCAGTTCCACCATGTATGCACGCATATGCAGCTTTCAAAGTTGAAATGCAAAATGAAAACTTTTCTCTAGCTAGCTCCATCCATGAGGTGAAAAGTACTTGGGGAAAAGAGGCAACAACACCTGACTCAAAGGCCATTTATTTATGTCCACTGTTGATGTGATAGCTAGGGGGATCTGATAGGTTTTGGGAGGAAGAGCCAAAAAGGCTCAAATTCCATGCAAGCAAATGCACAGCAAACTAGAAAGCCGTCCTCTATGGCTCCTTCAAATTCCCTATCCATGCTGACCTGACTTGTGTACAGTCTACAGTGTGCTCCATAGTCCAGAGTCCAGGCAGAGGAGCTAGTAGGATCATTCATGTAGGAGTATACTCCCTCCGTATAGGAAAAAAACATCGTTCTAGCCCCTAACCTTGTTTGCGATTTAAACGACGTACTCAACCGCATCCAAGTCTTATAGACGGGATTGCCCTTGTCTATTCGATAGCCAAGCTGCCGCAATTAATCCGCAGCACGCCCGCTCGCCTTGTTTAATTCCATCAGCACCGCATGCAGGCTACAGCACGCCGCTCAACCTCGTCGCTCATGCTCGCCGCTGCCGCCGCTTGCGTCGTGCTCGCCGGCCCCGCTCTCGCTGCCGCCACCGCTTGCGTCGCGCTCGCCGGCCACGCTCTCGTCACGCTTGTCGTCACCGCTCTTGTTGCACTCACCGCCGCCGCCGCTTGCGTCGCGCTCGCCGGCCCCGCTCTCGTCGCACTCGCCGCCACCACCGCAGTGGCAATGAACCCAACTAAAAGGGCGAAACAATAAAACGCACCTGCACGAGCGCCATGCAGCGAACCAAGTATCCAAACCGGCCCAAAACAGTGCCGTGCAAAAATCACAAGCAAAATCAAGCGACCTGCTTACCCCCGCCAGGAATCGAACCTGGGTCCCGAGGACTCCAACCTTGGCGCACTAGCCACTTGAGTTAAGTTTGTTTCTCATATGGAATACTATGCGCAACCATATTTAATAGGGGCAGACAAGGAAAAATACCCCCTAATTAATCACTTCTTGGTATGGTAAATGCTGTCCTAAACGTCATTTTTTACCAGTATGGAGGGCGTATATACTCATGGGCAATAATTTTCAGAAAAAAAATTCAAACACACATGGGTACACCAATTGATAACTAAGAGGATGTCAATATTAGAGCAGGTAAAATAGCAGGCTATTAGCTAACTGTAAACATATTTTAATGAGATAAAAGATTAGAGAGAAGAGCAGCGGGCTACAGATCTGTAGCCAGCTGCAGCGTGGACTCTAAGACGCAATGTGTGTATGACAGGTGGGACCATATATTAATAATATAGTAAGCAACTATTGTATGAATTGACTATTAGGTTGGCTTTTGATGAATTGGAGCTAGTAGTGAGCTATACTATTAAACTTGCTCTTAGAACATGCTAGATCTCCCACCACTTTCTCAGGTTGATAATACTTATCCTTTTGGATAAGGTTGAGGTTAAACTTCAAAATTTGTGACTATGAATAATTTCTACAATATCTGCCTTAGAAAATACTGAGATCGTATGTATAGATTAGTTTCAAAATGTATTTCAATAAAAACATATATTTGTTGATATTTCTATTATTATAATATAAAATAGTGGTTAAAATTAATTTTTGGAGACAGTATCCTTATCCAAAATGACAAGTATTATCAACCTGAAAGGAGTATTATGTAACAAAATAGTCCAATGGTAGACACAAATTTTCTTCAGTTCGGACAAAACTTAGGCAAGTAGTACAGGCATAGTCGTTGGCATTGTGAAATTTTCTCTTAGCCCAAACCACATGCCACTAAAGGCACATGAACCTATGTCCACTATTGGAATAGTCCACGCAAGGATTATCACCTTCAATTCAAAAACTTGAGCAAGAGTATATATGTATTGTGCACATATATAGAACCTATATTGGCATACAATTTTCCATATTAGTCAACTTTTGATCTAATTTATGATTATTTTTAGAACACATAATGAACTTTCATATAGACCACATAGATTTTGTTCTCTCTTCCAAAAACATGTGGGTCCATATAGTTAGGAGGAATGTCATATTAAATTGACATGTGGGTCCTAGGTCCTCACCAATCTTCCTCTTTGGAGAGAGCCAGGTCGATAGCGAGACATCCCCATATTTGTACAATCCAGGGTACGTTTACTTCACGCTAAAATTGGAAGTTTGGTTGAAATTGGAATGACGTGACGGAAAAGTTGGAAGTTTGTATGCGTAGGAAAGTTATAATGTGATGGAAAATTAGAAGTTTGAAGAAAAAGTTTTCAACTAAACATGGTGCCATTAAACTTTCATAGCGGAATAAACAATGAAAATTTATACTATGTTACATCGATGCAGATATATAAATGAAAATTTCGTCCGACAACCACGAGACATGAGATGCATGCAAGCTGCATGAAATTAACAGTTAACAGTAGCTCACTACAGCCAATTAACCTCATGAAAACCGTACACACACTACAGCTAGCCATGCACCGGCGAGATGGCCGGAGTACAATGGCTACAACAACGCCGGCGAGCTCGCTGGCTGGCTAGCCGCCGCGGAGGACGACCCAGATGTCGGAGAAGGCCTGGAGGATGACGGGGTGGAGGCGCGGCGGGTTGAGGGACAGGTACGACCGGAGCAGCCGCTCCAGCTCCGCCGCCGCGAACACCTGCCGCTCCACGATCATCTCCGCCATGGACTCCCGAAAGTCGCCGTACGGGTCGCTCGACCGCTTCACCACCGCGAGCCCCTTCCTCACCTCCTCCTCCGCCGTCGACACCAGCGGCCGGAACGCGGCGGCTTCCCTCACGCTGCACGCGTCGTCCACGCAGCCCGACGCTCGCCGGCGCCGGCGCCGCGTCGTCGGCTTCTGCTGCCGGTGGCGACGGTGGTGGTGTCGGCGGTTCGTCTTGCTCTTGTGGGGAAGAAGCTGCTGCTGGGAGGAGCACGCGTAGAAGCCGGAGGAGTCGGAGGAGACGAGGCTTCTCGAGGAGAAGAAGGCCTCCGTGCCGTCGTCGTCGTCGTCGCCGTCACCGTCGGCGTCCTCGCCGTCGTCGTCGGAGGTGGTGAAGCCGTAGGGGTTGGACGACAGCTTCGGCTTGAAATGGCCGCGGCGGCGGGAGCTATGCCGCCGGGTTATACCCTTCTTCTCCTCCTCCTCCTCCGGAGGAGGATGAGGAGGGTGGCGGAGGAGGTCAAGCGCGGCGGAGAAGGGCTCGACGCGGGGGAGGAAAGCGGCGGTGGTGGCTGTCGAGGACGCCGTCGTCGTCGTTGTCGACACATTGGTGGCGGCGGTGAAGGTGGTGGAGGTGGAGGAGGAGGAGCTGCACGGCGAGCGGAGGAGGAGCAGCCGGGCGAGGCGGTCCTTGAGCCGCTTCGTCCGGCCGCCGCCGCGGCCGCCGCTCTTGGCTCCGTCGTCCATTGGCCGTTGCTTGCTGCTTCGAGCTTGCATTGGTGTGGTGGCGATATCTGTAGGTGAGTAGACTGGAGGAGGTGAGAGAGGAGAATGGAAGGGGACAAAGAAAGGTGATGAGATCCAGATGGGAGCAACAAGGCTACCTACTTGTACTGCTATTTATAGCCACAGAGGAAGTGAGATGCCACTCTCCAGAATGTTTTTGAATATAAATTGTTGACTTCAAACTAGCTAGGGTTCCCTCCTAGAATATATGGTTAATTTAATTCATGCCATTGCAAATATGGCTATTAAAAAATACTATTACAATTCGTCTATCCATAACCGTGCTACTTCAATTGTACCAAATTAGAACCATGCCACTGCCATCATATTTTTCATCCATCCTCTTCCTTTCCGTCTTCTTCATACAATTAACCCTAAAATATATGATCATAACATGTCCGGGCTGGTCCAAGCCCAATTCCCAAATCTTGGCTTGAAGTACCTTTATGATCCTTCATTCCCCCCTTGTCAGCAATGTGATTCGAGGAAAATATATAGCATATAAATCGTGTATTTAGTGAAAATCTGGAAACTACATTATAATGCAAAAGTGAACGTATGAAATTTGTATCCACGTCACCATGAGATTTTCTCACGCCTCTCATCGTGCGATAATATATGTTTGTAGACAGTCCTTGTACCAGAGGGGACCGGGCATGTTCTAGGTGGGCACTCTCATAACCCGCTTGGGATTTAGAGGGTGTCATCTACGAAAATTTTTAAGTATTTTACATTGGTTTTCGAATTAACGTTTTTTTACTTGTTTACTCCATGAGTTATTTTATATATTTGACCTACTGTTTTCACATTTATTGTAAACATTTTTTCTAACAAAGTTCACTACAAGACATGTCTGTATAATTTACTTGTGGACATTGTAAAAAATATATATATCACGGTTGAAGGACATTAAAATAGTAGTAATATGCTGCAGGATATTTCTGGCCTAAAAGAAGAACGAAATTCTTAAAAATTATGAGAATGCCTTCGCGGCCACAAGCCTCTAGGCGCTACAGTAAAAAATAAAATACGAGATAGGCTAGCAATGTATTTGGGCTGATGGGAGATTGGGACTTGCACAATTTTTAAATTTTTACTCCAACACATCACGTATATGCTTGTTGATGTGACCATGGCTACTACGGATGTAACCATTGCTCACATCATGAATGAACAAGAAGATATCGAGATCACGTCCTCCAATTGCTGGCATCCGATTCGGCCACCTACTACACCACTGACTTCAAACGGCCGCGGCCACCTACTACACCGCTGACTTCAAACGGCCGCCGAATCTGCATACGACCTCCGTTTTTGGCCCGTGAGTACTTGATGGAAACCTCTCGGAGCCCTCTTTCCAACGGATCTAGTCTCTTCTCCGAATTCCATCTCGTGTGGCCAAAATCACAGGAACAAGGTGTTGCGTCACCTATAATGGGCCTGTGGGCTTGTAACTTCATTTGGAACCCTGGCCCAGGTGGGGCCCATGTGGGGTGCGCCCCAAGCTGGTGGAGCACGACCCTAGGCACCCCTAGGTCGTCCTCCCACCCCTATATATAGCTAGGTACCCCTTCAGGGTTTCTCGGGTTTTGTTTAGATGAAAGTTTAGCCATTGCTAATTCCTTGCAGCGCGTGTCAGCTAGACCGTCCGTCTGCTTGTATTCGAAACCCCAACTTATCATGTGTTATCATTTCTATTTGCAATTCAGATTGCTTTTATCTTGTTCTTACTTGTTTCTTCGATTTGCTTGCAGGAATAGGGTTGATCTGCACCGGCAAGATCAACAACCCTTGGAGAGGTGTATCGATCGCTAAGGCGCAACACAACGTCTTGTACGGTTATAGTCGGGTCGTCAACGTTTCTCCCAAATCGTTGTTATCTCAACTCACCGAAAGATCGGGCCAACAACAGCCTTGAGTGTCGAGTAGAACTTAGGGTTCATCACTTGTGGTCCTATGTGTGTTCTCATCTTTTTAACAAGGTTTATCTTTAATTAGGTAAAAAATATCCTTATTTGAAGTGTACTTCAGACGTGACATGCTTTCATTACTACAAAACATCAAATAGGTTCGCCACTATAGGTGCCGGTAGTGCTAAAACCAGCACCTATAGGCCTTTTCCCACCTTCGCAGGTTAAAATCGCAAAAAAAGGCATCTTTAAGTAATTATAGGTGTCTGTTCTAAATAAAAAAATGACTTCTATTGTATTTTGTGTCAGTTTTTTTTAAAAAAATCGGCACCTTTAATATATTATAGGTGTCGGTTAACTTAAAATCGACACCTATAATATATTATAAGTGCCGTTTTTTTAAAAAAACTGACACCTATACAAATTGAGCGAGCCGACTGGCTGGCCCCACCACCACCACCCGACCGGAGGAGATAAGGCCGTCTCGCAGTCTTGCTCTCATCGTCTCTTCATTCTCATCTCTCTCTCCTCTCTCTCGTCTCACGTCTTGCTCTCATCGTCTCTTCTTTCTCGTCTCGCTCTCCTCTCTCTCGTCTCACATCTCGCTCTCTTCTCTCTCTCCCCCTTCTTCACTCCCGCGCGCTGCCGCAGAGGCAGAGGTGGAGGCGGTGACCACGCCCTCGGCGGGAGGCGAGGCAACGACGGCGGCAGGAGCTGAAGGGGAGCCCACGGCAGCCCAACAGTCGGAGGGGAGCCCGCGGCTACCACTGGGCGGTGGCGGGAGGGGCGGCAGCAGCCCTCCGCCAGATCCGGCGGGAGAGGGAGGCAGCGGCGGCGGCGGAGCCCTCCCCTCCGCCAGATCCAGCGGCGGGCTCCCCACAATGACAGTGAGCATTTGATTGTTTGATTCAATGACTCCCACAATGACGGTGAGCATTTCATTGTTTGTTTTATTCGTCAAACCTAAAAGGTGCTGGTTCTAAGGAACCGACACTCTTTTGATTTGCAAATGAGTGCCGCCTCCTTTGTGCTGGTTGGAAAAACAGGCATCGAAGAGGGTTTTCCAACCCGCACCAAATCCCTTATCTGTACTAGTGTTTTTAATATCTATCGAACTTTAAATGCCATGTAATAAAATTTACGTTTCCCTTAACAGGCAAACATAGTGAACTAACAACACGTATACAAGGATTAATTTAGTACTAGTTTTGTTCTCATTCACGTAGTATAACAAAAATTGTATGGTAAATGCTATTGGCAGTTTGCAGGATGTACCTCGGACAATCATCCAAATAGACTAAATAAATGCCACATTAAATGTATTCAATACCGAAGCTGAAAAATAGGGCCACTTTAAATGATAGTAAGGCTCGAGAGCTGTACAACTGGACAAATTAATTCACAGATAAGCATTCTTCGGGGACACGTACAATATATAAGAGTAAGATATAAGAGTAAGGATAATAGTAAGCTATAAGGGCAAATTTTATAGTAGAGGTTACTACCACATCCAATTTCACGTATGACATATATAATTAATTTAAGAGGTGATATGTATAATAAGTTGCCTCTACCACACAATCCCGAATTAATATTTCTAACACTCTCACATGTTTATTGAAATTTATGCAGGGGCTGTCCCTTGCATGAGAGGTGACTATTTCTCTCTCATCCTTCTTCTCTCCTTCACCTCACTATTTAGTCCTATATGACATCTCGTGGCTTGTGCTTGAATGCCCATAGTACTTGCCCTAAGGCCTCTCACAGTGCAAGCTATGGGGTCCATACCCCTAGCCTAAAAAG
This sequence comes from Oryza meridionalis, assembly GCA_000338895.3. Classification (NCBI taxonomy): domain Eukaryota; kingdom Viridiplantae; phylum Streptophyta; class Magnoliopsida; order Poales; family Poaceae; genus Oryza; species Oryza meridionalis. Next base: position 7,459,535 of record CM002528.2, read on the forward strand.
TTGGCCCAAAGCCACCCACCCCACAGTGCAAGCATCCATATATGTGTCCAAAAATCGGATGGAGGCACTGGTATAGAGTACCAAGCCCACAGTAGGCGTGCCTTTGCTTACGCGAGGTCACGGGCCGGCCCCAAAAATTATTCCCCACCTACCCTTCTGGATGACGCCGAATCGCCGATCATATCCATTCGCCCATTCCTCTCGTCTCTCCACCTCGACCGCCTGTCGCCGTGCCTCCTTCCCTCCTCTCGCCGCCGCCTCCACTCGCTCCGCCGCAGACGTCGTCGCCCATTCCATCCCCTCTCTGGAAGCTATCCTTTGAGCCCGCCTCTCGCCGCGCTTCCCTCGCATCGATTGTCGTCGCGTCCTTCCACTCCACCGCTACACCGATCCGCCCGAAACCATGGACAACCGCCCCAAGTTCATGCAGATCGAGCTCCGTAGTGGCCTTGTGCTGCTCTCCCCGACCTATACCCCGTCCAGATTGGTTAGGGATGGCGGGAAGAAGAAGAGGGGAAAGGCGGCAGGGGCAGGTACCTCGCGGCCGTGATCTGCGCCGGCGCCGTTGAAGGCGGAGAGCGTCGGCTCGTCGATCTATCCCAGGGTCAACGATGTGGAGGGGGTGGCAGATGCGGCGCAGGGGGGATTAGGGTTCCCGGAGGTGCCGCCAGGTTTTGAGAATGTGAAAGAGGCGCCGGCTCTAGCTATACCCGCGCCAGTGGCTTCTCCATCTACTGCATCAGCCAAGAAGGTTTGGATCTCACTCGAATCACAATTAAAATTTGTTTGTCATTTGAGCTGTGGGAGGATTTTGTTGTAATTTGAGATGTGCCATGAATTTGCTGTTATTTGAGATGTGGCATCAATTTACTGTCATTTGAGAAATTGGAATGTAGAGTATATTTCCTTTGATAACAATTTATGGACATATTGGATGTGCCCTGTTTGCTCAAATTAAATAAGTGAAATGCCCCTCTCTATCCATAGAACATTTGAAAAGTGAGCATGGAGATCAATTTTGTTATTAATCAATGTGAACCTGTGGATGAACTGCTAGTTGGATATCACTTTTTTTGCAATGACTTTTTGTTATTAAGATTAGCACTATTGAGTTATGACATGATTTGTGGCGGACAATATGTGTGCTTGTGTTAGAGTTGCTAACTATTGGGGGATGATCATTTGTGCAAGCACCTCATGATTATGGCACTATAATTGAAGCTTGAGTTTTCTTTGCAATTCAGTATGTGGGCGAAAGGTTGATGCTAACTATAGGATGCAATTATACTTTCTTTTTGTTTCTTGGAATCGAAAACTTTTACTTGAAATATTTTCTTTTTTTCTTTGCAGGTGTAGGTTCAGGCCTCGCCAACATGGAGATGAAGTAGCAGAATATAAATACGTATAGCTATTATATGTTAGGTGGATGAACTATTTGTAATGTTGTGATGTTGGGTTTGTAAGGTACTTGTTAGATGGATGATGACATGTGTGCAAGCTGTATGGCTGTGGGTTTTTGGATGGTGTTTGCTAGCACTTTAATGACCATGATCAACATGGTCGGTCCCCTTATGTAAGCTGATGTGTGCAATGTGAACTCGTTTCGACGACATGCAATGTGAATTTGGTATGGTCACATGCTTGCTGATTTGTTCTAATTTGTGAATGGTTCTAATTTCATTCATGCCACCTCTTTGAGCCTAATTGAAAAGGATGCTCTGAAGTTGAAAATATGAAATTCAGACAACTCAAGCTTGCATTTGACACAATATCGTTGCTCTCACTTGCAGCTAAGTTGGAGATATAACAAAAATCACTGTGATTGAGAATTCCATTTCTAGTGGCAGCATAGCTTGAAGAAGACCATTTTGGTCTTGCCTTTCCAGTCCAACTGAATAAGAGGTACATTGCTCTAGAAGTTCAGCACCATAAACATAATAGACAACCTTCTTTATTATGATGATGTAATGTCAACCTTCTGTGCAAAAACTCAGAACTTTCTATTGACATATTTTTTTCCAGCTAGCAAGTGAATAAGTGAATAAGTTGCTGTACATATATTCAAGTGAATAAGCTCCATAGTTGGCAACACATATTCAGGTGTAATACACCTTGTGCTCAACACATTACAACCTCAATTCCATCCAGTAACACAGTACAAAAATAAGAACTCACAAGTGAATAAGTTGCTATGCATATATTCAAGTGAATAAGCTCCACAGTTGGCAGCACATATTCAGGTGTAATACACCCTGTGCTCAACGCATTACTACCTCAATTCCATCCAGTAACACAGTACAAAAATAAGAACTCATAAGTGAATAAGTTGCTGTGCATATATTCAAGTGAATAAGCTCCACAGTTGGCAGCACATATTCAGGTGTAATACACCCTGTGCTCAATGCATTACAACCTCAATTCCATCCAGTAACACAGTACAAAAATAAGTACTCACAAGTGAAATGAACTTCAACTCAGCATTCAGTTGGTTCTGGAAAGTGCAAGAACCGCAGTGGAAAGTCTTAATATAAATCTTATAGGTCCTACATGCATGGCAGTCACCATAATATCATCAGCTAAACTTATTACATGGCAATATCATCCATTGACACATCCTGTGCTACTTCCTACCATCAACAAGTAATAATCCTGTCCAAAAAAAAAGAGATCTATCATCAACAAGTGTCACAACCCAAAAAAACTCCAACCCAAAAAAACAGCACACTGTCAGCCTCCTGATGTGTCCAAAAAATCCATCTTCTCGTAGTCTCCAAGCCTACAATTCACAAATCAATTAAAGCATTAAGACTGCAATCATAAGAAGGGATGAACAAGATATTAGAGACAATAGTATACCAGCAATCAAGCACTTTCTTTCCCACCCCAAATCTGATCCGAGAGCATAGAGATGGCCCTCACATGTGCTTCCTTAGCCCACGGCTCCATGTTGGATGTGTCAACTTGTATGAGCTGTGTGAACATGTCCATAGCTTTGCTCCTTTGCTCAATCACCTTGCACTCCTTCTTCTCTTGGGCTACCATAAGGGTTAGGTTTGCAGGTTGAACCCTTTGTTCTGCCAGCTTTAATTGATGATCCTTCATTGAGTCGACATCTGCTCTTTGAGTGGCAGCATTCTCCACCAACGACTTGAGATGTACTTGAGATGTTGGATGGCTTGAATTGTAGCTTGAGCAACCTCATTTGAGCTAGCCATCCCTTTCTTTGCCCTCTTTGTACCAATTGGACGAGGCAGCGGCGCAGGCGGTGCATTCATGTTCAGATCTGGACATACCCTCTTATTCTCACCTCCATATTGTGAACACCACTTTGGGGAGTCACAAACAGCCTTCCACCAATGAAGATAGAGGAAGGGTTTGTTCTTCTTCGATCGGGGGACATAGAGCGCTAAAGCATCGTCCATCAGCTTCTCATCATTCCTCCCACTTACATATTCACGGCTGAGTTGCACATAGCAACCATTGAACAATGTCACCTTGGGTGTTATCTTGTGCCAATGTCCTTTTAGACATGCAGCCTTCCTCTTTCTTTCTTCCGGTGTTGTCTCATTATAAGTATCTGCCACATTATGCCAGTAGGCCTCACCCTTCCTATTCACTCCAACGATGGGATCAGTAGAACACTTGAGCCAAGCACTCACCTAAATGGATAAGAAATTTCTAGTATTATAGCTTCAACCCATATGAAATGCTTACTTATGATACTCAATGTTTACAATCAGCTGCAATATAAATATTGTTTCAATTTATAATTTTCACTCCTAACTACGTGCAGTCATCATTCACATTTGTACAGCACAAACACTACTATAATCGATTAATAAGTCTCCATGTCAAACATGATTATAGTTTCTCTATGTGCAGCAAGATCTCAACAGTTTACAAATCACTGCCTGAAATCCACACTTAAGTACATCTAGCAAATATCCTTTCTATAGAGTAAACATTGGCAGCAATCTAGAAATCATCAAGTGTTGGGGCTATATCAAAACATAAAAACAATACCCTTCATAGTGCACATCCCAAATTCACTATTGAGAAAGCTTAATTATTCCACATCCCTAGCAACATCCCACTTCTCTATATGCAGCAATCATCAATAATTTTACTCATCACTACCATCGATTGAAACCTAAAATCCAAAATACTTGTTGCTAGGACCGCACTACCAAAGTTTTAGACAAAACTATAATCAATTATAGTTGGCATCGATTAATCATACACAATTTTATCGTCAACTAAAACCAGAAAGTACAATTTCTTACCAGCCTGATATCTTCTTCGTGACTGTATAACATCTTGCCGGTCTTGCCACCCGACTCATCTTCAGGTCCAGGGGCAGGGGCAGGGGCAGGGGCAAGGGAAGGAGCAATGGTTGCTGTCACACGGTGCCGGCGTGCTGCTCTCGAGCTCGAGGATGGCTTGCACGTCGCTGCAGAGCCAGCCGCCAGTCCCGAACTTGGAGTTGCCTTCTTGCCCGTTGAACCCGGTGTGTCCATCGCTGCACTGACTGCCGGTGGAGCCGAAGATGAAGGCGGCGGTGGCTGGGTGCAGAACGGAGGGAATGGTGGAGGGGGGTACGGGAACGCCGGAAGAGGAGGCAATGACGCCGGCTGGCTCAGCGATTGAGAAAGCGCCGTCGCGGTGGCTGGTTCTTGAAGAAAACGTGCGAAAGCTTCTGCTAGCCTCGGATCCATCTGCAGATTCTGCACATAGATTTGCAATTTGATGTATAGATCGAACCAGATACCCAATCAAATTAGAATCAGTGATTCAGGGGAAAAAGCACGCGCTAGGGTTTGCTCACCTCGCTCCACCGACGGAAACCTCGACCGGCCGCTTCTTCGGGGGGGATGGCGACAAGGGAAAAGTAGCCGACGACGGGGAGGCCGCCCTGGATTGGGACTTCAGGGCGGCGATGGCGAGGCGGGAGTGGAGCCAACGACGGAACGGACGAAAAATACGAGCGCGCGAAAGAGAAGGCAGTGGTGCGGGAGACGGAAATACTAGGGTTGGAGCGCGATTTTGGTAGGGCGAAATCGGAAATCCTGCTCGCATCTGCCCTCGAGCGCACGCGGAAACGAGGGCACGCGCTCGCCTCGCGCCTCGGTTTCTCGCCTCATGAGAGAAGGATGCGCGCGGCTCACTTTGGGGGCGAGGAGCTCACCACGGACGCGCGCCCTCCCTCCACGCGAGACCGACTCCTACGTGGCGCCCCATAGCACCGTGCCAACTGTGTGCATCGTGAGAGGCCTAAGCAAGCTATATGAAAGTAGGGAGTGTTGGCTTTAATGCAAGAGTTAGCTCAACACAAGCTCCAAGAAATATGCATTAAATTCATAGTGAAAGAGTGAGGATGACAAAAATAAAACTAACCTTGTAGCTAACCTATTATATATGTTAGCTCTAATATTAACTTATACAGTAGTATTTAGTGAGCTCTACTATTAAACTTGCTCTAATACTCCCTCCAAAATAAGCGCAGTCACAAGTTTTCATGTTCAATTTTGATCGTCCGTCTTATTTAAATTTTTTTATGATTTCTATTTTTTGTTATTAGATTATAAAACATGAATAATACTTTATGCGTTATTTAAATTTTTTTTAGTTTTTTAAAAAAATTTAAAATAAGACGAACGATTAAAATTGGACACGGAAACTCATAGTTGCGTTTATTTTGGGAAGGATGGGAGTACTGCTAATTAACCAATTGGGATTCGGATGTTTTTGATGATCATGCAAAAGGAAAAAAAAACTTAAGCATCAAGTCACAGGCACCACACTCAAGACAACACTCACCATGCATGTTTAGGTGGGTAACTGGGTATACGACCTATATGAGTACGTGACCACAAGGGCATACACTTTAATCACACTTAACATACCCCATTACGACCCCCACAAGTGTTTATGTAGGATGCGTTCTTATCAGCCATGGAAAGCTAGCTATTTCCTAGATACTCCCCCATCCAAAAATGTTAATACTTATTTCATTTTATAATTTTCTTTTAATAGTTAGGTATATTTGTAGTCTCCATACATTCAAAACTTAAAAAGAAGAGGTAAATTAAATGACTAATAGGAACCCAAAGAAACATAATAATACTCATTGGTTACATGCATGCCATTTCACAGACCAAGTTTTGTTTAGCACAGATGAACAGCTAAAACGAACACAATATCTTAAGATAATTTATCCTAAATAACTGCATTCGTTTCAGCGGTTTGGCATATCACATAAAAAATTACTGTTTGCTACAAAGAACTTACGAATGCTTAACTTGTGGGTTCGGATGCTCCATCTCTATATACTACTACTCTACTAATTATAGTATCAATTACTTTTAAACAATGAACTTTTCAAATCTACGAATAAGAGAGAGGCCTCTTACAAGGCGAGCCCCCTGCTGGATTTTCACCTTTTAGTTTTTCTAAAAAAAACTTATTCTACAAATAGATTCTTAAAAAAATTACTCTAGAAACAAACCATTTTCATTGCGCCAACATTATTGGACCATAGTCCAACATGACAGCACCGATGATGTTGGCACCGTCTCCCTCACCCCCCACCCAAAAAAGAAAACTAAGTAACTAACGTGAAGGGGGATGGACCAATATCCTTTGCGCTGAGGACCTATTTATAAAAAATAATAATTAGACGATCTATTTGTAGTAAAAAGGACCTATTTGTAATAAAAATATTTACAAATAGGTCCTCATTATCAATGATTTTTACTCTGAGGACATATTTGTAAATATATTTTTATTACAACTAGGTCCTCGACACCAAATTATTTTTTAAAAAAATACAAATTGGTCCTTGATGCCAACGACATTGACGTCGTCCCCTTCGTATTAGTGACTTAGCTTTCACGAGTGCTAGGAGGATAGTACCAAAATCATTGGCACCGTCATATTAGACCACGACACCAATGATGCTGGCCGGCGCCAAAAAAAAGATCATTTTTAAAAGAGTAAATTACACTCACAGCACAAGAACTTGTCAGGTGGGTGCGTTCTAGTACAAGAACTTAAAATTTGAGTATATTGGTGCATTAACTTAGCTGTATGGTGCGTTTTAGGCAAAGTGAATACCACATTATTATTCTTTTGCCACATCAGCAAGGGAGATTGTTATTGATTGCACATCAGATGCACAAGATTGCTTCCCTCGCATTCCAGTAAATTTGAAACAAACTCCCTACCACCTTTTATGTTCTATTTATTTCGCATGATGTATATTTAATGTCAGCTTCCTTCAATTTATTAGGAACTCGTGACTCCCGGGATGATCTATTGCTTTTGGTCAACTGTAAAGCTTGTGAATGTAGATCATGCTGCTTTTCTTAGGCACCATCTAGCTTCATTGTTCAATTGACAATATAACTATGAATTGGTTCATGCATCGATCAAGAGATCATGCCCTGTATCAACGCTAAATCTAGACCTTTAGTGCTGTTGATTTTGATATTGTTAACATTAAATCAAGGATATTTGCTGAGATGAACCTTCAGCCTATCTGTTATTGCAAGGAAGCAGCAGAAACATGAAACAAAAATGACGCATCTTGCTAACCTGGAAAAACAATTCTTGTGGCATTCACTTTGACCAAAAGCGCACCATCTAACTAAGTTGGTATACCAATTTGCTCAATTTTTAAGTTCTTGCATTAAAAAGCACCCATCTACTAAGTTCTTATATCTTGAATGCAATTTACTCTTTTTAAAATAAGTTTTTTTTAGAGTCTATTTGTAGAACAAGTTTTCTAAAAACATGAAAATGTGAAAAAATCTAGAGCACCCCTTGCCTCACTATGATTTTTCAGGTACACTTCTGATATGTCATTGTACTTTGTGATAGCTATTAACCGTACATATTAGCTGCTCCTATATGTATGGTCGCGCCTGCATGGCTCATCTCCAGCATAGGTCAATGGCAACTTACTGGATCTGCCTTGCCAGGGGGCGTGTAAAGGTAACAGACTTATTATGGTCTTTTCAAAAGCTTTCTCGCTACAGATCAGATATAGCCCCCATAAATTCATGGTTAAAGTTATTAAAGCTAAATGATGTGGCTGACATATGCATGAGAAAATGGACATTAAGCCACGTGCAAAACTGGGCTTCGCCAGTGTCACGCCCAGAAATTCACTAGTAATTTCTGAACTTATTTGGGCATAAAATCCTCGTCCAGAAATCAGCTGAGGTACACAAACTGACAATTTAATATACAGATTCATCATAAAAATATCGTTACATACTTACAAAAGAAAAGAGAAAATAGCAGCGGAATTACGGTCTAGCGAAGCTCCGGCTCCACTCCCACAGGCAGCTCAACTGGGATATAAGCTAAATGTCTTCTCCTTCGCAACTTGTCTTCAACTGAGGTTTGATTAATTATTGCAAGGTGAGTACATGGAATACTCCGCAAGCCACACAGCAAATATGCAAGTGCACAAGGATACCAAAGAATGGCATAATACAGGGCTCATTTGCAAAAGCAGCATTTAGCAAACATTTGAGAATTGTAAAACAGTAGAGTAATTAATCATCAATATTAATCAACACTGAACAGCACACCCATGCTGCACAGGCCCAACCTTCCTGGACAACCGTACCCGGTTGTACAGATCTATCTCCAAGCCAGGAACTAATCAAATTATTACCAGTTATAGCATCATTTATTATGGTGAGAAGTGTGAGACTAATCACGAAAGACATTGTTAGACCCACCCATAACCGCGGGCACGGCTATTTGAATAGTTTTACTCTGGCTAGAGGTGTACCACTGTACCCACAAGACACAACCCACCGTCATGTCACCGTGTCCGCGCAGACATGTCACCATGGCGAGTGATTGTGATAAGACCCCTCGCATAACTCAACTCAAAGCAGTGCACCGTTCCTGGATCATAATCATCCCCTCATAAAACAAGGCATGGACTCCCTAGCGCCCCCTGTGGGCTTATCTCCGCCACTTCTCAGTCTGGTACACCACAATGAGCCTTGCTATACAAAGTGTCTAGCCGTTGCCCATTCTGGCTTGTGGTTGGCACGGTTAATATTTCACAACCGAAGCTCGTGAACTGGTCCTTAATTGTCATGAGTACGACCATCAAAACCATGTGCTCACAACCCACCATTATCAAGTTTTAGTTGGCAAATTAATTAATTAACCAATCATGATTGACCATTGTGAGCTACCTTTACCATGTCCATCATTAAGTAATAATGAAACATTAGTTATCCCAATAGTGTGCTAATGTTTCTAAGCATGGCTAAGCAATTATATCTAATATCTAGCTGATCCAATATATAAAGCTCAACTAGTCAAATTATAATAACCCAAGGTATCAAGAAATAGAGTAATCAATACAAATTGGCCATAACAAAGGAATAAGTTCACACAAACCCCGTGACATTCAAAAATAAATGCACAGTTGAAATAAATAGAGAATTTAAATATAGAATCAACATGCTCAGAGGAATTGTGTTTAGGATCTGTGTGACTTGCTTTGCAATAATGGGTCTTCAATTAATCTTCTTGGATACTTCCAATGCACTCACGAACCTTCACAACGACGGAAACGACAAGCTAACACGCAAAACGAGGAAAAAGACTAATAAAAACAAATACTATAAAGTAAACAAACATGTAGATCATAATTTTAGATGAATTATGAGACTTGAACGGCCTCATTCTGATTTCATATGAATTAGTTACGAATTTTACAAGGTTTAACTTAATTAAAGCTTATTTAAAAAAGGATTAAATAAATTTAATACAATTTAAGGATATTTTCAATATGTATATCTTTATTTTATACAACTTTTGCAACTTGAACCACATTAAACCGAGTTACAATGAATTAGTTATGAATTTCTAAAGATTAAACCGCATTAAAGCATTTATATGGGTTTTAATTGAATGATGGCGCAATAAATAATTATTTTGAAAAGAAAAAGGGATTTATTGCGTCATCAAAGACGGTCCATGGTAAACCGGGTTCACAGAAGCGGTCCACAGAACCAACGGCCAAGATCTAATTGACCCAAACTTGACCGAATCGGACGGCCGAGATCGATCTGGTCTACCATGGGTCTACGGCTGACATCAAAAATGACATCAGCGATGATGTCGTCACCGACGGCGGCTCGACACACCATGCTCGCCGGCAAACGACGGTGCAAACGGAGGGCACTAACGCGTAGAGGGCGACGCGGTGAACTCACCGAAGGCTCGGACGACGACGGACGGCAACAGACGGCGACGGCGGCGAGGTTGGGGCGGCGAAGACGTTCGGGTTGTCGATGGCGGCGGTGCTCCGGCGGGAAACGGCGGCAACGGAGGGCTGGCCGAGGTACTTCTCCTCGCGAACAACGACCGAAAGCGGCGGCTGCAACAGCGGCTCGGTGCGGCTGGACCGACGGCGATGGCGGCGGCGCATGGGCTGACGCGGAGGCAGCGCTACAAGCGACGGCAGGCTAGGACGAAGGTTGTGGTGAAAAGAGGAGGTCCCGGGGGTCCTTTTATAGGGGCTAGGTGGCGGCGGCTAGGCCCAAGGCGTCCGGCAGCGGCAATGGAAGGTTTTATGGTTAGGGGAGAGAAATCGAATCCGAATCGAACTCGAATCCGACGATTTCCAAACGAAATTAGCTAAAGTTTCTATAGGGTAAAAGATAGAGGAGATCAAGGGGATCATTTCCCCTCTATCAATTTGATCGGATCAGGAAAGAGGCGACCGAATTTGGAAGGGGTGGTGGCGGCTTGCGCGCGTCTAGGGCGCGGCTGGCGGATGGAGGAGGAAGACGACCCTGACAGGTGGGCCCCACCTGTCAGTGAAAGGGAGAGAGGAGGGAGAGAGGGGCGGCGGACTGGGCCGGCTTGGGCCAGGTGTAAGCAGGCCGAGGAGAGGGAGAGAGAGAGACTTGGGCCGACTTTCGGCCCAAAGCCAAAAGGGAGATTTAAAACCTTTTTCTATTTAAATTATTTATGAAATGATATTCCATTGATTAAAATACTTCCTTGGCTCAAATAAATCCTAGAAAAATCTAGGAACTATAGAAACGAGAGAAGTATTTAACAAAATTTTATCTAGCCCACTTTTATATTGAGATTTAACAAATTAAAATTAGATCTTCTTTTTTAGGCTTTTAAGATCATTTCTAATAATTCCTTTTAAACAACAATTTATAATTTAAGGATTTTTAAACAAGCAAAGCATTTAACATAATTATAACTAGATCATTAATGATTAATTTAATGATTAACTAATTACTGAAATATTCTTTGTATTATTAAAATTAGGAATTGAGCTCTGAAAAATTCAAGAAAATTCCAGAGAGTATAATTAATCATGGAGAATTTAATAAAAATTAAATCCAGCCATGCTTTATATTTAGGAAATTTTATTTCCTACATTTAACTTCACTTGTAAATTAATGAACATTTAATATAAATTCTATTAATAATTTATTAAATAATTTATAAATCCTGAAACGGAAAATCAGGCTGTGACAGCCGGAATGCCATCCCGAAAACGGGATTCGCTAAAATGCCAGGATGAAGCGCGCCGCACTCGCCACTTTGCCATTTTCCTCCTTTTGCTCATTTTCGAAATGATTTTCCCTTCTATGCGAGTTGACCTGACGGAATTGCCCCTGTGGTCGGGTCTTGAAAGCGAGAGGGGGTTGAGCCAGCCCGTGTGTTCGCCGTGTGCGCTCGGTCGCCTCTCTCTCTCTCCTTGCCGTTGCAGAGCGTCGCCGCCGTGCCGTGCATCTCCGGTCTAGCTAGTCGAGGCTAGCTGGTAGGTCGAGGAGGAGTTGACACACAAAGCCGCCGTCCATCCCCAGGCCCCGGAGCTCGTCGCGGGCATCAGAGAGAAGAACCCTAACCCTAACCCTAGTTAGGGTTATGGCGATGCAGCGAAGAATTTCTCAAGGTAGCGAGGACATGTCCCAAGGTAGTTCCTTTCGTGCTCCTGGGCGCCAACTCTCTCGTTTTCTTCTTGGTCCCAGTGGACTTCCTCTTGTGAAGTGCCCAAGATGTGGGAATGCAGTAGTGGAGTACAAATCCAGGAGGCAAGGTGGTCGGGTGTTTTTCAAATGCAAGAAGAATGAACAATATGTAAGTAAATTCTCTTAGTTTGATTTCAGATGAGATGGTTGGAATTTCAGAATGCATAGTTAATTTTATTTGGTATTGTTGTTTTCATAGGTTCCAGATGCTTGCACGTTTTTCAAGTGGTATGATAGTTACCAAAGAATGGTGGAAGGAATGGAATTAGATTTCAATGAAGAAGTTGCAACCCAGTTGCAATAGCACCAACAGGTGAAGCTGACAGGGTTGATGAAGGGAAGATGGATAAACTAACTAAGTGGATGCAACTTCTTGTGTTGATCAACATAGGGCAAGGCATATTAGTTCTGATTGGAGTGTTTGTTTTGCTTATGAAATGATGTAATTGAAATGATGGATGTAATAGGAACGCAGTGAAGCAAACTTGATTTAGTTGGAATGCTTGATGTGTTGATTTTGGTAATATTTGTGCTGTCAACCCTTCTGTACTAGAACCATGGATTGATTTGGTAATATATGTGCTGTAAACCCTTCTGTTTAATATATGTCAAGTCTTTATGGCTATTTGAGAATCTAGAGAAAATATGTGGTGTTGCATTGTTATATAATTTGTGCAGTGTTTTGGCTGTGTGTTCAAAATATGTGTTACTGCCTATATAGTTAATTCAGTGTGTGGCAAATGTGAATCAATCAGCACAATGTCAAGCAGGCAGTATTTAGGCAGCACAAGCAGCACAATCAGGCAGTATATAGCCATTGGTGCATTCAGGCAGTAAATGATGCAGTGTAACAATTCCAGGCAGTAATACAATTCCAGGCTGTGTAAATGGGCACAATGACATAATATCTCCAACAACATAGTCATTGCAAATGCAACTGGTGTCACATATTGTCAGATAAGTCTTAACCAAAAGCCAAGCTAAGCTATTACAGATTGTCGTTGCAAATGCATAGGCTGCTGTTACATATCAGCAGTGAGACATAAGCAGATAAGCTGCTACCAAAAGGTACCAAACAGAATTAGTACTGAATGCATAGTGAAGCTGCTACCAAAATACATCCAAATGCCCACATATTACAGACCAACTAATTCAGTTCTTGGGCTTCTTCTTTGGTGTAAGCTTCTTCCTTGGAGATCTTCTTGGTGGTCCTGGAACCATTGTGGGCTGCTTGCTTGATCCTGCTTGCACTGTGGGTGTCACAGCCTGATTTTCGTTTTAGGATTTATAAATTATTTAATAAATTATTAATAGAATTTATATTAAATGTTCTCGAATTTACAAGTGAAGTTAATTGTGGGAAATAAAATTTTCTAAATATAAAGCATGGATGGATTTAATTTTTATTAAATTGTCCATGATTAATTATACTCTCTGAAATTTTCTCGGATTTTTTAGAGCTCAATTATTAAATGATACAAAGAACAGTTCAGTAATTATTTCATCATTAATGATCAAATTATAAGTGTTAAGTGTTTTTCTTGTTTAAAAATCCTTAAATTATAAATTGTGGTCTAAAAGGAATTATTAGAAATGATCTTAAAAGTCTAGAAGAGAAGATCTAATTTTAATTTGTTAAATTTCAATATAAAAATGGACTAGATAAAATTTTGTTAAAAACTTCTCTTGATTCTTTAGTTCCTAGATTTTTCTGGGATTTATTTGAGCCAAGGAAATATTTTTAATAAATGGAATTCCATTTCATGAATAATTTAAATTGAAAAATTTTTAAAAATCCCTCTTTTGGCTTTGGGCCGAAAGTCGGCCTAAAACCTTCCTCTCTCTCCCCCTCAGCCCAAGCCGGCCCGCAGCCGAGCCGCCGCCCGCGCGCGCGCGCGTTCGCCCGCTGACAGGTGGGGCTCGCCTGTCAGGCCCGTCGTCTTCCTCCAGCCGTCGCCCGGCCAAACCCTAGCCGAGCCGTGGCCGCCGCCGCCCTTTCAAATTTGTTCATCCCTTTCCTTCTCCGGTGAAATCGATAGAGGGGAAATGATCCCCGAGATCTCCTCTTCCTTTTCTCTTTTGGAACTTTGGCCAATTTTGTTTGGAAACCCGCGGATTCGATCTCGAATCGGATTCGTCTCTCTCTCCGAACCCTAGCCCCTATAAAAGGACCCCCGAGCTCCCTTCTACCCGCCGCCACCCTCGCCTTTGCCCACCGCCATCTGTAGCGCCCTAGCGCCGTGCAGCCGTGCGCCGCTGTCGCCGCCACTTGTCCAGCCGTGCGCCGCCGTCCTTCCGGTCATCGTCGTCGCTCGGGAAGGCCACCGTTGGGTTCGCCAAGTCGTCGCCGTCCTCGTCCCGTCCTCCGTTTTTGCCGAAGACCACCGGAAGACCGCCGTCGTCGTCAACCCGGCCGTCGTCGCCGCTTCTTCCTCGTTGCCGTCCGCCGTAGACCCGTGGTGGACCGGATCGATCTCAGCCGTCCGTTTGGCTTAGATCAGATCTCGGCCGTCCGTTCCGTAGACCGCCGCTGTGCACCCGGTTCACCGTGAACCCGAGCCGCTGATGCAATAATCTCTTTTTCCTTTTCAAAAATAATTCATTATTGCGTCATAATTCAATTAAAATCCATATAAATGTTTTAATCCGGTTTAATCTTTAAAAATTCATAACTAATTCATCTTAGCTCGGATTTAGTTGGTTCAAGTCTCTAAAGTTGTATAAAATAAAGATCTACATATTAAAATTATCCATAAATAGAATTAAATTTATTTAATTCTTTTTAAATGGGCTTTAATTAGATTAAATCTTGTAAAATTCATATTTAATTCATACGAAGTCAGAATGAGGCCGTTCAAGTCTCATAATTCATCTAAAATTATGATCTACATGTTTGTTTACTTTGTATGTGCTGTTTATTTGGAGTTTCTTAGTGTTTTCCTTGTTTTGCGTGTTAGCTTGTTGTTTCCGTCGTTTCGAAGGTTCGTGAGAGCGCCGGAAGTGTTCAAGAAGACTTATTGAAGACCGAATATTGCAAGGCAAGTCACACAGATCCCAAACACAACCCTTTGAGCATGTTGATCCTATATTTAAGTTCTCTATTTATTTCAACTGTGCATTTATTTTTGAATGTCACCGAGTGGTGTGAACCTATTCCTTTGTTATGACCACTTTGCTTTGATTACCCTATTTCTTGATTACCGTGGGTTATAATTTGACTAGTTGGATTTATATATTGGTTCAACTAGATATATTAGATATAAATGCTTAGCCATGCTTAGAAACATTAGCATACTATTGGGATAACTAATGTTTCATTACTATTTATTGATGGACGTGATAGCTCACGATGGTTAATCATGATTGGTTAATTAATTAATTTGCCAACTAAAACATGATAAAGGTGGGTTGTGAGCACATGGTTTTGATGGTCGTGCTCATGACAATTAAGGACCGGTTCACGAGTTTCGGTTGTGAAACATTAACCGTGCCAACCACAAGCCAGCGTGGGCAACGGCTTTACCTTTTGTATAGCATGGTTCATTGCGGAGCACCAGACTGAGAAGTGGCGGAGATAAGCCCACGGGGGTCGCTGGGGAGTCCATGCCTTGTTTACAAGGGGGTGACTATGATCCGGGAACGGTGCACTGCTTTGGGTTGTGTTGTGCGAAGGGTACTGTCACGATTTCCCCCTTTGCAGTGCCGTGGTGGTACTTCGGGGCATGGTAACATGTGTGGAATCGTGTCTTGTGGGTACAGCGGTACACCTCTGGCCAGAGTAAAACTATTCGAATAGCCGTGCCCGTGGTTATAGGCGGGTCTAACAATGTCTTTCGTGATTAGTCTCACACTTCTCACCATAATGAAAGATGATATAACTGGTAATAATTTGATTAGCTCCTGGTTTGGAAAAGGTACATTCCTTGTTTGGAGATAGATCTGTACAGCCGGGTATGGCTGTTCAGGATGGTTGGGCCTGAGCAGTATGGGTGTGCTGTTTAGTGTTGATTAAAATTGATGATTAATTACTCTACTGTTTTACAATTCTCAAATGTTTGCTAAATGGTGCTTTTGCAAATGAGCCCTATATTATGCCATCCTTTGGTATCCTTGTGCACTTGCATATTTGCTGTGTGGCTTGCTGAGTATGTCATATGCTCACCTTGCAATAATCAATCAAACCTCAGTTGAAGACAAGTTGCGAAGGAGAAGACGTTTGGCTTATACCCCAGTTGAGCTCCCTGTGGGAGTGGGGCCAGAGCTTCGCTAGACCGTAATTCCGCTGCAGTTTTCTTTTTTTTGGTAAGTATGTAACGTTATTATTTTGATGGATTTGTATATTAAATTGTCAGTTTGTGTACCTCGGCTGATTCCTGGACGAGGGTTTTTATGCACAAATTAGTTCGGAAATTACTAGTGAATTTCCGGGCGTGACAGTGGGCTGGGAGCTTGATGTGGTTTGCATTGTGGGCTGGGAGCTAGGTCCAGCTTGCTCTGTGGGCTGGGAGCTAGGCCCTGCTCCATTCATCAGTTGTGCCAACCTGCTGCTAATTTGAACACAATACAAAATGCAGGCAACTTAAAAACAGAATGATTCACATTAATAATTGTCTGTCAAAAGAGGGAAACTTACCTTCTTGTCAACCTTCCAGGGCTGTCTTGCAATATTGTGTCCACTGTAGGCCTACTTGGGCTTGGAATTTCATATGTGTGGCCATACTTGGTAGTATTCCCTCTAGGCTTCCTTTTCCTGCATACAAATTAAAAGTTAGCAAACAGTGGAGCACAATGAACTAAAGATGCAAACTTATTTATACCTTTTCTTAGTTCCATTGAGTGCACATTTGTAGCTGTTTTGTGTATGACCCAACTCTCCACAACCTTTGCACCTCCTCTTGCCTCTAAGTAGTTGCCTCTTGCCCTTATCAGCAGCAGTTGGTTCAGCTATAACCTTAGCTTTCTTCTTGCCCCCACCTTCAAGACAACTCTTGAATCTAAGTTTTCTGTTTCTACCAGATATCTTCCTTGGTAGTGGTGCACCCAAGACCCATGGTAAAACAACCTCTGGCCAGTGTGATCTGTCACCTAAAGGCTCAATTACCCTCTTATATGCATTCCTAAACATCTGCACAGTGTAGTACCTATCAACAAAATCTTCAATATGCACATCTCTGCTCTGCTGTGAAGTAATCAAGGCCAGTGCATGCTGGCTGGGCTTCCCTGTATGCTGCCACTCCTCACAAGAGCAATATTGCAGGCATGCTTTCACAATGTACTTCCCATGTATGCTGCTATTATCAACAACTTCAGCAGTGAAACTATCAGCTTTAACAACTGAGAGGTGACCTAATCCCCTTGTCATTGCTACCAGTTGCTTGTTGACAGCAGGTAAAATTTTCCCTGTCATCCTCTCTGCTATCCTCCTTCTCTTATTCCATAGCACCATCACTTTTTCCCTATACTTGTCAGCTAACTCACAGACAGGCAGGTCCTTATAATCCTTAATCCAGTTGTGAAGCTCTCTGCAAGGTTGTTGGTGACATAATCATACTTGATTTCAGGGTTGAATGCACTTCTCATCCACTTTAAAGGATGGTAGGTCTCAAGCCACTCTAGCACACCAGGACATGATATTACATGTTTCATGTGTTCTTGCCACACTGTTTTCCTATAGGTTCTAGCAGCTGGGTACATATGGGAGTGGCCATCACTACCAAATCTTTTAACAAAATTTTTCATTAGGTGCCAAAAACACTCCCTCTGCACGGCTTTTTTAAATACATTATGCACAGCTTTCTCTAGCCCTTTACATGCATCAGTACAAATTTCTAAGGGATCAACATCTCCTATAGCTGTCTTCAATTGTTGCATGAACCATTCCCAGTTATCCTCAGTCTCAGCATCTATGAAACCAAATGCTAAGGGGTATATCCAATTGTTTCCATCTATACCTGTTGCAGCAGCCATATGACCATTCCAACTTCCATTGAGAGCAGTGGAATCTATACTAATATATGGTCTGCAACCCTCGAAGAAACCATCTATGCAAGGCTTAAGGGCACAAAAAAAATCTGTGGAAGTGCACACGGCCATCAACCTCCTTGGTGCCAATCTCTACAACACTACCAAGACAAGTCCTTAAGACCTGTGCTCTCCACCTATACAGCATGTGGAAGCTTTCTTCCCATGACCCATACAACTCTAACAAAGCCCTCTGCCTACCCTTGCAAACTGTGTCATACTTAATTGTACATTTGTGATCCTCTTGCAACCTTATCATCAAGCTTTTAGGGCCCATACCTGGATTAGTCTTTAAGATCTTCACAGCCTTTGAAGCAACCCATTTGGTAGTTGGTGTAGTGGTCGTCCTTCTGCTGCTAGATGTACAGATATGAAAATCCGTCAACACAGTCACCTGCCAATTAATTGAACAAATCCATGATAAACCAAACCATAAAAGTAATATAAATAACAAAATTCAAATTAACCTTAATTGTCTTCAAGTCAGCCTGCCTACTTCCAACAATATGCCAAACACAACCATCCACTTTACAACCTCCTATATATCTTGTTGGGTCAGTCTTCACCACATCCAATTCAAATTCTTTGTTAATAGCAAACTGTCTTATTGCCAATCTAAACTCCTCCATGCTGGGGTATGCAGTTCCAAGATCCATGCAAGGGTTGTCAGGGTCATATGCCATCACATTTTCACCAGGTATTGAATCATCCACTGGAAGTGCAGCATCCATGTCATCTGGTCCTCCTACTCCAGTAACATTGACATCAGGGGCTCCTCCTTCAACATTTTGAGCTGCATTTGGGGCTGCTTCTCCACCAGCAGCCTGCCTATTCCTATTAGCTTGCTCATCCTCAGCCCTCAATCCCAACAACTCATAAAACTTGTCATCATCCACTATTTCTAGCCTCCCTTCTTCCTCATTCTGGGCCAAAACCTCTAGGCTATCCCAATCCACAGCAGGAGGTGCATCAACAGCTGGCCCTTGAGGTGGTGCTGGTTCGACAACCCCATCAAATGCGACATAGAAAATGGTTTCAACTCCTGCATCAGCATCTACCGCTCCCGCATCACCAACTACAACATCTAAACTACGCTCAGGCTCCTCCTCGAGCCTGGTAAGATAGAAAAAAGTACTCAAGTTAAATGATGCACAAACTACAACGAACTCGCCCACACTCGCAACATCAACAACATTCAAATCGCCAAAGGTTTGAGAATGGATTCACTTACCCGGCGACGAGTTCCTGCCACGTACACTCCATATTCGCCACCCTCACCCCGGGATGCAGTGCGATGGCGGCGCCTACATGCGGTGTGCCGACGGTGAGCTCCTTCCGCGACGAGCCGTCTCCACAGCCAGATCGATTTCTTCGCCGATGAGCAGACAGGATGGAGCGGCGGAGGAAGAGAGAGATGAGAACCCACCTCTGGATCTCGATCCCCTTTCTACGCGACCGCAGGGGCAATTCCGTCAGGTCAACTCGCATAGAAGGGAAAATCATTTCGAAAATGAGCAAAAGGAGGAAAATGGCAAAGTGGCGAGTGCGGCGCGCTTCATCCTGGCATTTTAGCGAATCCCGTTTTCGGGATGGCATTCCGGCGAAGCCCAGTTTTGAACATGGCTTAATGTCCATTTTCTCCATATGCATATAGTATATAATAGGTGTGTTTTTATAAATTTTACTGTATATTATTTATCAAACATGTAACATGGTCCACCGAGCCAAACTTATCTCTCATTCTTCTTTACTAACCGGGGTCTTCTAATTTTCTCCAAAATAAAGTTGTATATTTTACTTCCTCTGTTCTTTTCCCCACATGTTAGGAAACAATACTAGCTAGCAAAATGCCATACTTTTCTATGGATAAAAGAAAATATATAATAATATATCTTAGACAAAAATATATTTTTTAATCAAATATGTTAGTATTACTTCACTTGATTTAAATAAATATTAGACTATTGCATAATATAAGAAAACATAAAGGACTAATTTGTTAAAATATAAAATAGTAGTGAGTGGTGGTGACTACTTACAGATCCGACCATCATTGATGGCTCATCTATGTTGGATCCATGCAGCCCGTCGCAGAGACCATCATCTCGAGCAGGTAGAAAATTAGCCCGTTTAAGATTAGTTTGCTTGGAACAATCCATCACCAATACAAGGTCATCTGTGAGTGGTAGTTATAGCTCATCACTAATCATTTGTGATGGGCCATAATTACAACCCATTATGCATGACCCCGCATCTTTAACGGGCCTTTAGTATTAACCCATCACCGATGAGAGTGACGGGTCAAAAATACAACATGATAGAGATAATAAATCATCTCTAGCGGGTTTGTTTTTTTAACCTATCACCGACATGGAAGAACCGGTCTCGCCCACACACAAAAATATCCAAGGCCCCTCTCTCTCCTATCTCTCTCGTCTCATCCACGTCACTCTCTTGCTTAGCTCTCTCTCTCGGCAGTGTCATTTTCAACCGTCCCCTTCTTGTCACCGTCGTCCACCACCACCGTCGGTGCCACTCCAGATCTACCAATGACCGCTAACACTAGGTCAAACGCAAGGTCAACCGGCCACCACCTCCTCCAGATCCAAGGCCAACCACCTTCTCATTGCCACGAGTGGTCACCCCCACTTCGTTGTCGTCATCATGCACCTCCATCATTGGCGCCAACTCGAGGTCTACCGATGGATACAGCATCTCCGACCTCCGATCCAACTTGAGGTTGACCACTGAGCACTATTCTCCTTTCCTCCCTAAACCACTTGCAATTTTATGTGTACTACCTACAATTTTTGGATCTGCATTGCCTTTCTTTATGTGAATTGAGGAGATTAACGGGAAAAGAGGAAGATGATTGAAGATGATTTGATGGTTATTTTTGTGATTAAGGTGAATCACCTGAGGAAGATGTTTCTTTTTGCAAGATATTTTGTTATATTGTAATATGAGATCCGAAAGATTAAATTTATTCAATTTGGAGTTTTTGTTATTGTGTTAGATGCAACATTGATGACTAAGGATTAAGTTCTATGTTTTTTTTTCACATTTAATATACATCGGTGACATGTGTTAACATATTAATTGATTTTTTTCCCCCATCATGATGGATAGGGTTTTTACATCGGTGACCACTTATCCGTGATCAGACTATCCATCCTTTACAAATGAGGGGTTATGTACTAGTAACCAGTGGCTTCTATAGTAGTATAGATACGAACATATCGAAAGTATAACTACATAAAAATTAATTTCAAGATAAATATATAATGCCAATTCCACGTATCAAATGTTAGTATTTCAGCATTCGGAGTTTAAAACCACGCTTTGCTTTACGCTTTTTAAAATGTGGGTGGGTGGGTAGGGGTGCTTAGTGTTATTTTCACGTAAGAATTAAGGCCTTATTTGAGGTACGTCAAGAATTATGCTGTATCGTAGTCTGTACTGGATTTCTGTAAAATTTCTACTATCTGTTTTAAAATAAGTACAGCCTACACTTTTGCACTTATTTTAGGATGAAATGAGTATTTTCCAACCGGTATCTAGTATGTATATATTCGTTACTGGCTGACGGCGTCCTGCCAATTCTCATCTGGACTGTCGGATGAGGCTGATAGATAGTGTGTCCTACTTTTTCTTTCACCTCTTTAATTTCCTGCTTCGACTGTTGTGATCTCACACAAGCTAGCTCTGACGTTGAAATGGGTATTTACTAGCTAATCAGGCTGAAAGTGTGGCCACTGTGCATTTGCTGCTTTTCCATCGATCAGGAACAGATCAATAGACCACTAACTAATTAACAATAAATAGCAGCAGCTAGCTGATTTAATTTTAAAGCCGATCGAGTTGTCAGTTTGACACAGGAAAAGTGTGATACCACATTGCCACGCACTGTACAAGCTGAAAGTTTTTAGACCCCATGGGCAGTGTGCTTTATAGCATTAATTATCTCCTATTCTAATTGTTTGGATTTTTATATGAGAACTAGCTAAGAAAACAATATTATTTTTTCATTTCATTTGTTTTATAATTTATAGAATATTTTAGGAGTATTTTTAACTCAAAACAAATATCCTATAAAAATAGATTCAATAGTAAATTTAATCAAACTAAGTGTTGTATGCTATATCAAGAAAGATTAATTATTAATTTCTGTGAAAAGAATATATAGGATCACTCCCTTTATTTTTTTCTTAGAAGATGTATTTTATTACGCTAGGATAAGGCTTTGAACAACAGTTCACCGCTGCCTACCTATCAGTAATACGGTGACCAATGTTTGCCATGACACCAGATCTGGTCAAACACCGCCTCCTCCATTGCGAGCGAGAACAGGAGATGGTGGCATTGGCAGCGTGGCCACGCTGCATGACAGGCCAAGCTATATCCACGGAGCCTCAACACTGTTGTGCCATCTTCCTATCCATCCCTTATCCTCGCGGCATGATGAAGGCTACGCAAGGACCAGATCTGCACCAGGGAGAGAGCAACGCAACAGCCTCCGCTCTTTGTGGTGGAGAAGTCCGCCCGCCCACGTGGATTTGCGGGAGCTATGTGGACCCCTATTTTTATAACAGGAATCAATCGTGTAAACAGTACCATTTCCCTGGATCAAGTAGTCTGGTATACACGAATTCATAGCTGAAGTAACCGGTACACATACACGAGCGTCTAGTACGAATTATTACATCAATAGCCCGCGGGTATAGTCTTAAGTCATCGGATCGGGCGGTCCGGAATACATTCCAAAAACAGAAATAGGTAAGGCAGCGGAATCAAGGCAGCGGCACGCCATTGCCACAGGCAACGACCGTAACTAAGACCTATTGAGCGCCATCGTCTTCATCACCCTCCTGGTAATAGACATAGAGATCCTCCGAAGCTTCATCTCCGGCCTCTGATTAAGTTTATATTTGCAAGGGTGAGTACCAACCGTACTCAACAAGTCACCACAGCAACAATGCACATGATAAAGGGTATTCAAGGAATGGCTATGGTTCTTTTGCACAAAGCAAGTTTTGTAATTCTTTTCACAGGCCTAAGACCTAGCATAGACTGATCAAATTTTAGTACCAGTGTTTATATTAAACAATAACGGTTCTGTCCACCATCCATTGTGATCCCAAGGATAGCTTCCCGCCATCGAGTCGTCATGGTTTTCTGAGGACATCCACCTTCCCTCCTCTCAGGAAGTGGCTCCATCAACATAGAAATCATCATGCAACATCCCATCCCACACAAGTTAAGAATTTAGAGTCTAGCCAAGTGTAATACACGTCCTGGTGCTCAATAACCGCGAGTACGGCTATTCGAATAGATTTGGTTTACTCACACTGCAGTGGGTGTATACTTTACCCGCACTCCGCGATTGCCCAACACATGAGCCTCGTCCCAACACATGAGACATGTCACGGCAAAGCTTTTCGATAACCTCGCATTGGCAGTACCCGCTCCATGAACTTTACATCCTCATGCACTCTAGGCGTACACGGTTTCTAGCAGTGAGAGGAGTTCTGGCGCACCCGGGAAGGAAAGACTCACACATGCATTAAGTTATAATTATGTTTAAATTCTCATATGGCAGTCCTACCGATGGCGACACCACTGTAGACACCCGCCTCGCGGTTCTATTAATGGCTGCCCCACCGTAGAGCCCCTGCCTCACACATCAAGAAACCACTATGCATGGATACTGCCTCTGCTCAGCTATCTATTCCGCTAGGTCTATACCCATACGAGAAGTGCGGTTGTACGGGGGTCGTTTCATGCTTAACTTCATGGCTCAGTCCTTAATTGACCGGGGACGGTACTTGCCTTTTCCCGGATACCACCCAAATCCTTCGTCCGCCCCAGTCGAAAACAGTTGTTTAATTTCATTTCCCTTTTCGCAAATCATGTCATCAACATCATGGCAATGTGGCGCTCATGTCTCCACATGCCACATCTTAATTACCTTCCCAAAGGCAATTGCCCAAGCATAGAGCATTTTGATAAATATGAGTATGCATGATTCTAGAATAGCGTTGCTAAGCAGTTGTCATAGCTGACTAGGGACTCATACGTAAACATGGTTACGAAGGAATATGGGGTAAACAATAATCAAGGCATGGCATAATCACAATTAGGATGTTTATCATTGTATGCAATTTTGTTTGTAAACAAAACAATTTCACAATTGGGATCAACATGTTCAAAGAGTAGTGATGACTTGCCTTGCTCAAAGTCTTGCGGGTCTTGACCTTCGCTTGGATCCGCAGCTTCCTCGGGCTCTATAGTTACGTGCGAAAATTGATTTGAATTCGATTAGAATTCAAATAAAAATCCAAGTAAATCCAAATGAAAGTCGAACGCGAAGGTCAATTCCTTTATATTAATTTTACTATTCGCGAACTAAGGCGAACCCATTTTCGATGTAAATTATTTGTGAGCATAATTATTTTGTTGTCTTAAGTTTTTAATTTAATATTCCCGAGTATTATATCCATGTAATAGGTTAGAAATTTCTACCGCGAGCTAAATATCAGACAAAATCCTAGAGATATTATACGATTTAATTTTGTCTATGACTAACCAATTAAGTATACTATACGTCTTAAAATTACTAGTGATTAAATCCGAACTTCTACCGTGAATCGATTACTTATAGAGATTATCCAAAGTAATCTTTAATAATCTATAAGATTTTGTTTATTAGTTGTTGATTACATTTAAATTACTACCGCGAATTGATTACTTATAGTGATTACCAAGAATAATCCATAATTTATATTAAATTTTTGCAATCCTACGACGAGAAATTAATCTATAATTTAAATTCTAATTTTTAAATCTTCTAAACTTTCCTAACTTCCCTCTATTTATACTATTATTATTATTTATATTTATTTATTTATTATTATTATTATATTATATTTATTATATATATATATTTTTTATTTATTTCCCCTCTTTTTTTCTCTCTCTCTTTTCTCTCTTCTTCTTTTCTCTTTTTTTTTCTCTCTTTTCTCTCTTTTTTCTTTTTCTCTCTCTTTCTTTCTTTCTTCTCTCTCTCTCGGCCGACCTCTCTTTTCCTCTCCCTTTCTCTCGGCCGGCTCTCTCTCTCTCTCTCACCCGAGCGGCAGCGGCGGTGGACGCGAGGGGGAAGGAGGGCGGCTCACCGGCGAGGGCAGCGGCGACGACGGCGGTGGCAACGGCGGCGACGGCGATGGCGGCGTAAGGCGCGGCGGCTTCGTGGCGGCGGCGCGGCGGCTCTATGCGACGGCGTGGAGGCGGCGGCGCGGCGGCGTGGAGTTGAGGAGAGGAGGTGAGGATGGGGAAAGAATGGAGAGAGGGGGAGGGGATTTATAGGGGAGGGAGGGGAAAAAGAGGGAGAGAGGGGCGGCGGCTACGGCGATGGCGACGGGCGGCGCGCGGCGCGGCAGGCGGCGATGGCGACGAGCGAGCGACGCGGCGCGGGGCGCGAGGCGGCGATGCGACGGGCGAGCGGCGCGGCAGGTGGTGACGGGGCGCGTGGGGCCCGAGGTGGCGATGGGACGCGCGCGCGGCGACGCGACAGGCGGCGACGCGACGGGCGTCATGCGACGGCGACGGCGATGGCGCAACAGCGACGGCGATGGCGCGGGGCGCGAGGCGCGAGGGCGACGGCCGAGCGGCGACGGGACGGCGGCGCGGCGGGCGAGCGGGGCGGCGGGGTGCGGGGCGCGAGGCGCGAGGGCGACGGCCAAGCGGCGATGGGACGGCGGCGCGGCGGGCGAGCGGCGCGGCGGGAGAGGGGAGGCGGAGCGGCGCGCGGCGCGCGGGGCGCAAGGTGGCGATGGCGACAGCGTGGCAGCGGCGGCGCGGCGCGGCAGAGGCGGCACGGGGCTCGGGGCGGCGTCGGCGCGGCAGCGGGGTAGGGTTAGGGCTAGGGGACCCCGTCGAGCACCTTAGGTGCAATGAACAGTGCATTTCCCATTTTTCCTATTTAATTTTTATTTTTTTTATTTTTTTTATTTATTATATAAATTTGTTTCTATAATTACTAGTATTTGCATATATGAATTTTACCCAATTTTTATGTTATCCAACTAATGAATTCTCCCTAGATTAATATTGCCCACGTTTTTTTTATTTATCTAATTTATTTAAATTTTTAATTAGTGTTAATTCTTATTCCATCGCATTTAAATTTAATTGATATAAATATGTTAGCGATAATATCTTATTTACCTCCATCCATACCTATTATTCATTTTAATTTATATTCATTTTACCAATTTATTTTTAGGGCTTATTTTTAATTAATTGTTCTTTATTCGCAAACTCCAAACTTCGAAATCGAGATTCAATGGAACGGGCGAACAAAATCGGTATAATGCAATTTATTTTAAAAGGTTTTTTGAAAATCCGCATTTTTAGAGTTTTGATTTGTCGGTCGAATTTTTCACGGTGTTACAAGCTAGCACCCACGTGGATCAACAGTAACCGGCACCCTCTGCCGTCGAGCGGGCCTCTTGAGGTCGGGTCACAATTAGGTCCCGTTTGGTATATATGGTGGAACTTCTAGCACTGGTAGATTCTCCTCGAATCTCCAACTGTCATAAATAGTCTATATTTTTTTACCAAGATTCAAACATATAGCTATAAAATCTATAAAATAAACTAGAAGCTAAAAGTTTGGTTCCCAGCCAATTTCTCAGGTAAGCTGACTACCAACTATCCCAAACAAAACCTCAGTCTCATAGCGGCTGGATCCAAGGAGAGGGAGAGGGATACTCCGTTCTAGGGAGAGAAGGAGACAATGGGAGAGACCCACCACTTGCCCAAGTGGAGGGAGCGATGAAGAGAGTGACAACAAAAGGAAGAGAACTTATTGGTTCCCCGAAGCGACACTAACATGGGGCCATCAATAGCGGTTTTTTCTATGTGCAGCTGATAGGAGGATACATTGTGATCGTTCTGTTATAGTGTACATATTTATAAATTGTATAGATACCAGTGTCAAATTTAGAGTTTAAACTCCAGGAATAGGTGGATAACTCACCGCCACGCCATATAACCACTGACCAACTTGCACTGCATAGCTGTGTATCTAAATGGTTCCAAATTATTTTGCATTAATATGAGATAATCATACAGCCCTGCACTGCCCGGCATATATATGGTCCATCTCTAACACTACTACTCTACACTAATTATATTATTATCAATTACTTTTAAGAAATAAACTTTTTAAATTGACAAATAAGAGGTTATGCATTATTACCTCTGGGAGGAGTACTTTGGACAAGGCAAGCCCCCCTCCCCCACTACCATTATTCAGGTATACACTTCTGATTTGTCGTTGTACGTACTGTGTTACCTGTAGCCGTACATACTAGCTTCACAGTTCATATGTGGTCGCATCTGCATGGCTCATCTCAAGCAATACTTGTGGATCTGACTTGCCAGGGGCATGTAAAAGGTAGTAACTGACTTGTGGCTTTTTCAAAGGTTTGTCGCTGGAGATCAGATATATAGCCATATATTCATGACTAAAGTTAAAGTTCAGTGATATGTGCTGACATATGCATACATAATACGTGTGGCTTTATGTAATTTACTGTATAGCACTCCCTCCATTTTAGATTGTAAGACTTTCTAGCATTGCTCATATTCATTTAGAAGTTAATGAATCTAGACACATACATATGCCTAGATTTATTAACATCTATATAAATATGAATAATGCTAGAAAGTTTTACATTGTGAAACGGAGGAAGTATTATTTATCAAACATGGCTCACCATGCCAACCTCTCTGATTCTTCTTTACTCCGCCCATTCTTCTACTCCTTAATTATATCATAAAATATAGCAACTTAATATTAGATTAGACACCATATAGTACTACGAATCTCCAGGTTAAAAATAATTACTGTGTTAAACAAGAATGATATCAAACTTTTAAAACTTTGGCCATAAATAACTTTTAAAATATTTTCTTTAGAAACATAGGGACAATATGTATAAATTAATCTTAAAAGTACTTCAACAAAATTTATTGATAGTTTTACATAGTACTCCCTCCATACTCGTAAAGAAAATCGTTTAGGATAATCATTAAGTCAAACCTTTGGAATATAAATCATGAATAACTCTTAAGTTATTAATTTTGAAAATGTAAAAATTATATGAATAGATTTATTTTGAAAAATACTTTCATAAAAGTATACATATATCACTTTCAATAAATATTTTTATAGAAATAAGAAGTCAAAATTGTGTTTTGGAGACCGTGTCGCTGTTCAAAACGACTTCCTTTGCGAGTACGGAGAAAGTATATTGTAGTAGGAACTAGCGGTCAAAGTTGTTTTAGGAGAGTGTGCCCCTATTTAAAACGATAATTATTTTCCTTCTAGAGGTATTACTACTGTGTTACATTTGGGGATGGATGGAATAATTTTCTCCAAGAGAGAAGTGTATATTTTGCTCCCTCCATTATTTTCCATTATGCAGTGCACATGTCCGGAAATTAAAATTTTAAATTATATATTTATAAACATATTGAAAATATAATGATACAAAAAATAATATTATCTTATCTTTTTTTTTCATGCATTACCATTGAAGTTTTTCTCGTCCTTAGAGAGGTTAAAATTTAAAAAATTTAATCAATGAACTAATTAGAAGACAAGTTTACGGTTGACAATGACGAGACTTTTGTGATCCTTTGGACATAGAGAGGCATATATAAGTATATTCCTTATAGTGTTAGACTGTTAGTCGAGAGGTATATATCTCCACCAGAGTAGAATGTACTTATACCTCTAAAAACATACCAAAAAATTAAGAACACACACATGTGTGTGTGTTTAAGATTAGTTTTGGCATATCTCTTTACGGAGAGATCTTTCATATGAGGGAGGTATATACCTCTCTCTTAGGGTGGGAGAAATATCTCATTAGTAATATTTAAGATTTCGGAGTTTGATTAATTGCATACTAGAACGGCCCTGTCCCGACCCAAAATGCACTTCGAGGATGAAAACATGACCCACCCTAGCAGGTCCCTGAACCTCGATTGGTGCTCCGTGAGTTGTAGAGGAAGAGGCGAAGAGTGGAATGCAAAGGAGGACAACGAGAGCGAGCAATGCTTGGACAAGAGAACGAGAAGAATAGGGTGGGAACCTGTGCAGTCATTGGAGGGCGGGGAATGGAGGTGAAGAGCATGTATAGGAGGGGGCCGCAGTCGAAACCTCGTCAGAGGGGACCATCGGTAATGTACCAATAAGTCGAGGGGGTGGGGCCAATGGAGGAGGAAGGTGTCATGTGCGACATCGTCAAAGAGGAGAACGACGGGTGTTTGTTGTACGTGGCCATGTGCATGCAGCATCTAGGTGGGATAGGTGCTTGCAGCATTGGAGGTGCGGGGGAGATAATAGGTAGGTGGGGATTAGGAGTTAGGGTTAGTAATCTTTGTTATATATATTGGGTCTACACTTATTTAGTCTATAAGTGGGTTCACGGGTGACCCATTTGCATTCCCTATACATTGCAGCTGAGCTTTTATAATTTTCGGGGCCCGTAGGTCCTCGCCGGGTGGGAATGGATTCCTTCCCTTATCACTGTACAACTTCGAGGCCCTGCTCTATACAACCCATGGGGGGAAAATCATACCCTGCCCCTAGCCCCGTAGGACCCTGACGAGCAAATTGCCAACCCTTTTGCGTGCTCTCTAAAACAACATTTCTATATGAGATTTGTAGGGGATAGGTTGGGTTGGGAAGGTGGGGTTGGTACATAGAGCCTGTTATCACATAGTTGTAATTTTCACATAAGAATTAAGGCTTTCTTTGAAATGCATCAATAACTGTGTGTAATATTGTTGTTTCTTCTTAAATTCTCTAATATTTCTATATTATTTCCATTGAGATCTAAGTATGTATTTGTTACTCTTTCTCTCTTTCTTGACTTTACAATGTTCCCTTCTACATATCACTCTTTTGCTTAGCTAATTGGCACCCCTTAAGGCAGTCCCAACCCTCCACCTAGGATGGTGTCTATGGCATTAACTAAATTGCTATGTAGGACTTTTAGTTTATGTGACACAATACTAATTAAGAGAGAGTGAAGAGAGGAAGAAACTGGGTCTCATGCAAGACACAACTTCAATACGAGAACCTATACACTAGACACTATCAAGTTTTGCATTGGGAGATAATAGTGTCTTCAAAAAAGATGAAGAATAAATATGATTGGTAGAGAAGAGAGATGATGTATTTATTATTGGCCCACTTTATGAAACCATGAGTTGTAAAGTGTAGTTTCTATTGTGATGTCTTATTAACATGGCACCATAGACACACCATGAGTTGGGACTGCTCTTACATAGATTTCTCATCCTAGCTAACTTTCGGTGCGGCTGACACAGAGATGGCACTGGACCCCATTTCTCGTTTTCCGACAGGGAATTCTTTCTATGAGGATAAGAATGAATGTAATTGATTTTTCACGGGAAATCAAAACAAGTACCTATCGGGTGTGGCGAGGTGGGGATGATCCTCCATCCTCTGTCCCCGTTTTCCGCGTAGAGTCGATTAATAGGTATAAGGCCAAATCCAATGCAAATTATGCATGCCTAAATTAAAAATCCAATCATGCTATGTTTAGAGGATGAATGATAATATTATGTCCTTGTCGTGTGGATTAGTGGATATATACCAATATATTGATATAAAATGTGTGTTATTTATTTATTACATTATAATTAGAGGTGTTCATGATTTTTTAAATAAGGACGATAGACCCGGGAGGATTAATTCCCTGGAGCTGGAGCCGGGGATAGTAACAAAATTATAATTTTAATTGATTGTCGAGGGTGAGGATGGGGAAATTTCTCCTCCGTACGGACGAGGACGGGTTGTAGACTCGTAGTCCCCGACGGGCCAATTTTTATCTTGACTGTCGAACGAGGCTGAGGCTGATCATGTCGTGTCCCAGTTGTTCTTTCACCTCTTTCCTACTTGGACTGTTGTAATCATACATGAAAGCTCTGACGTTGAAACCAGTATTTGGTACTTCCTTCGTTTCATATCATAAGTTGTTTGTAGTTTTTTCTAGTTAAACTTCTTTAAACTAAATTTATAAAAAAAATATACTAGTATTTTTTAAAAAACAAATATATTATGAAATTATATTTAATGTTAGATTTAATGATACTAATTTCATATTTTAGATGATGTTGTTAAAGTTTTGTATAAACTTAATCAAATCCAACAAAATTTATCTAGAAAAAAAGTTAAATGTTATATACTTCCGTCATATAATTCTTTCGTTTCACAATGTATTTAAATATTGGTGTATTTCGCATATTTATGTTGATGGTAATGAATCTAAATAGATATTTATCTATTTATGTTTAGATTCGTTAATATCAATATAAATATAAAAAATACTAAAATGACGTACATCGTTAAACGGAGTTAGTAATATGGAACAGAACAAGTAGAAGTGCGACGTACCGTGCATTTGCTGCTTTTCCATCTAACAGGAGCAAATTAATACTAGACCACTATCTAATAAATAACAGCAGCTGATTTTAAAGCCGATTTGACAGTTTGACACTGGAAAGTGTGATGCCACATTGCCACGCACTGTACAAGTGCTGCGTCCATGCAGAAAGTTTTTATTAGAGCCCATGGGCAGTGTGCTTTATAGCATTAATTACCTTCGATTCAGGGGCGGATCCAACATGGGTATCCTTCGATTTTTTCAGCATGAATGATAAACTAAATGTCCTTAGATAGATAGAGGTTGAAGAAACTGCCTAATTGAGCCCCCCAATTTTTTTTTGTTCCTGGATCCGCCCCTGCTTCGATTCTAATTGTTGGGTTTTTTATATGAGAACTAAGAGAATAATTGAAATGTTTTTTTCCTTTCATTTACTCCCTCCATTCTACATCATAGGTGTCGACGGGGGATACCCGTAGACCGGATATAGAGGGTATTGGGGTACGCTGGTATTAGGATCTACGTAGTACGACATCAAGCAAACAGGAAAGAAGGATTATACTGGTTCAGGCCCCTTGACAGGTAATAGTCCTAATCCAGTTGATATGGGATTATATAGTGGAAACCACATAATACAAAGGGAATAGCAGAACTCGATGATATCGACGAGACCGTAGTCGAGTTGGTTCGACTAGATCACCCTGGCGACTTGGCTCCTAAAGGCTCCGACTTCGTAGGCTATAGTGGTTGTGTTGGCGGTGAGATTCGATGCCTTAGGTCCTCCCGGGGGGTCCCCTTTATACCGCGGGTCAGTTGGTCTCCAAGTAGAACTCGGAGACATCGGACCCCACACGATATAGTAACGACCCAGTTCTGTCCGAATAGGACTCCTTCCATCTGTGGACTCCGTGATGAATTTCCTTAACGTGTATAGAAAACATCCGTATACGCGCAGGTATACCATATCAGTATACGACGTATATCCAAGGGTAGAGGGTGTACCTTATCCGTAACCCTGACAGTAGCCCCCGACTTCTGCTTAAATGAACTCATGTAACCAATCGTGACTTCTGATGTCGAGGTCGTTGTCGTT
This sequence comes from Oryza meridionalis, assembly GCA_000338895.3. Taxonomy (NCBI): domain Eukaryota; kingdom Viridiplantae; phylum Streptophyta; class Magnoliopsida; order Poales; family Poaceae; genus Oryza; species Oryza meridionalis. Next base: position 7,492,168 of record CM002528.2, read on the forward strand.
CTCGACTGGTCGATCTCGGTGCGCGAACCATAGAGACAAGGAGTAATCGACAACACCATGTGAAGTTCAACGGTCATGAGTGAATTTAAATTGAAATCCGAAAACTGCTGCGTGTAACAGACCCAGAAATTTTCGGCGGCCATCTCTCTCCTTTCCTTGGAATTCGCACCGTCGGTAGTGCGTTTAATTAAGGGAGTTTTGGGGATCCGTGGCTCGCTGCGGGTCACCTACACTGGCCTGCACCAGCTCGCCGGGGAGTGCGGCGTCACGACTAGGGGTGGGCATTCGGTCTAACCGAAAAATTCGGTTTGGTTCCTCGGTCTTTTTGAAAATTCGGTCTTTAGAATGTCAAGACCGATCGGTCTTCAACAAAACTCAAGACCGAGCACTTCGGTCTTCGGTTAGTTCGGTTCGGTCTCGGTCATAGACCGAACTAACTGTAACAAAAGTTGTGAACAGGAAAAAATGGCAAGTAATCTTTGCAAGATCAATGAATCAAAGGAAACACACAGATGACGCACTACAATTTGATGCCACTAGCAAATCGAGCATGATCCTGAAGAAAAAAGAGAAGCAAATCTATACTCCCCATCGATCTATGTCATCAAATCTGAGAAAAAAGAGAGGCATATGGATGGGATCTCTGTTCAAGATGGCTCGAGTTACCAAGATCCCATCCATCCCATCGCCTCCTGTCGTTGTTGTTACTGCAGCTCCGGCGGAGATGGATGCAGCGCCGTGGCGGAGGCAGCATTGAAGTGGAGGCAGCGACAACACCGAGGCAGAGGCGGCGGCGGCGACGCGATGGATACCCGCGCAGCACCGGCGCGGTGGAGGGCGGAGGCTGCGCCGGCGAGGTGCTGGATGCGCCGCGTCGAGGCGGTGCCGACGCGGTGGAGGGTGGAGGTGGCGTCGGCGCCGGCGCGGTGGAGGGCGGAGGCGGACGACGGCGTGGTGGAGGTTGGAGGGCTGGAGGCGGAGAGTGGAGGCGGTGCCGGCGCTGTGGAGGCCGAGGTCGAGCGGCGAGCGCGAACGCGCGAAGGCACGAGCGATGGTGGGGATTGGGGAATGCGGCGCTGTGAGGGAGAGGGAGTTGCCGAGACGCCGAGTGGGAGTAGGGTTGGTCGGTTGGTCCTTATTGGACCTTGTATGCTTGTTGGGCCACATTTCGGTTATTTCGATTAATTCGGTTAACCGAGCCCAATAACCGAAATAGCCGAAATAAATTCGGTCTTCCGATGGCTGGGACCAAACAGCTACCCGAATTTTTCGGTCTCGGTCTTTTCGGTCTCGGTCCCGATTTTTTCGGTTCGGTTCTTTGGTTCGGTCTAATTTTGCCCACCCCTAGTCACGACTACCATCCCGGGGAACACCGATGAGTTCTCGCTAACGTCCTCACTTGCGGAACTGGCCACGGCGATGGAGGAGATTCCCTCCAAGCATGCGGTCAGGATCGGGGAGGAGACGTCCAACGGGATCTACACCGGGGCGTGCCACGTCCTCGCGTGCGTAAGGTTGGCGCACCCTGAACTCGACCTCCAGAGGATCTTGGATCAGGGGGCTGCTAATGACGCGTGTAAGGGCGTGATGGAAGAAGTCGGTGACTTGGGGGAGTCTGTTCTCCCCCTTTTTGAAGAGTAGGATTTCAGTTCCCCTGTACTTCTTAATCAATTGTGCTTGTAAAACTTTCGTTGGTTCAAACTCCCTTTGTTTGTGCAGTCATCACCTTCGTTTTCTTTAGCATATTGATCCCGAGTACTTTGTTGTCACTGTAGAAATGTCGATGTCGAGGATGTCCAGCAGCGCGGGCAGCCTGAGTCGCCGGTAGTCGTTCCGGCACTTGTGCTCGAGCTATATGTGCCGCGGGACGACGCAGATCAAAATTTGTCCGTGGAGGCGGGCATGGCGACGACTTCCTTAGGTTGGTACTTTGGTCCTCATCTCCTTTGCTCTTTTCGTTTGGATCGACTTAATTTGCCGTGTCCTCGGAACAGGAGAACGACTTGACTCAGTCATTTCCATATTGAGCAGACCTCGAGAGTGCATTGGTCGACCGAGATCGTCGAATCCAATATTGGAGGACGAAATTCGAGGTGGCCGAACTCGAGAGGACTATGGTGGAAGTCAAAAAGGACTGAGCCGTGGAAGCGCTCCGAGGTCGCGAGGTGTGGTTCAACTCGTACCTCAGGAGCTGTTGTACGACCATGGCCGGAGTCTGCAGGGAACACCGAGTACCTCGAGAGAATCCTAAGGAGTCGGCAGCCGGATACATCTCATGGTTGAATGGGGCCTGCTCTCAGCTTGAAGGCATCGGCAAGCGTATCGACGAGGCCCTGAAGCAGGAGTGTCGTCGATCGAGCCGATATGCTGGAGGGCATGTGCTAGCCTGTATCCGAGATCACCGCCCGCAGCTACACCTCGAGTTCCTCCACGAAGGGTTTTCACGATCTCGGAGGACTCCCGCGGAGATAGATGATCTGGCGAAGTCGATGGTGCCGCTTGCAGAGAAAGTCTTCCAGTCCCTGGACTGGCGTTGGCCTTCCTGGTAGTCTTTATATCCTGTGACAAACATCTCAGGGGGACATGTAATATATTTTGGAATATTTACGAATTGTAAGAAGTACTTGTGAAATAGAAAAGAAATCTATCTAACTAAGTTTTCTTACTCTGGATGCGCTGTGTATGAGTGTTTTCTCACTTCGCAACTTCGATCAGTCACTTGAGTCATACACTCTCCCTAGCCCCCAGCCTTGTCATCGGAGAATTTTTCTCGGAAGATAAGGCTCTTGGACCTTTGACCTGCCTTGGTTGAACAAGCACTGATCCTAGCCCCCAGCCGTGAAGTTGGAAAACCCAATTTCCGATTATACGGCTTGGTTAATACGCACAGCGAGAACTCTTACACGATCAGATCTTACATGGTCTTTTGTCTCTTCATGATCCGAGAAGGCCTTATCGGCTCTGGGCGTCCCTAGCCGAAGTTCCCTTAGGTTCCTCGGAGGCCTTGTCAAGACGGCGTAAAGCAACATGAGGATAGGTTTCAACGCTAGGTGTCATCGTGGTAAGGGATCGTCGGGAAGAAACACTTTGATTGTGATCTTTACCTGAAAATAAACTTTATTGAAGCTGTAAGATGTCTTACAAGTATGGATACTATTGATTTATACATAGAATTTATGTAATTGATCAATGTTCCAAGAATCTGCTAACTCGCGACCATCGCCGTCTGCAATCATGAATGCACCTGGCCACAAAACTTGCGTGATCGTGTACGGTCCTTCCCACTTGGGTGAGAGCTTGTTACGCCCTGGTTGGCTTTGAACCCGTCAGAGGACGTAGTCGCCGATCGAAAGCGTGCGTGCTCTGATGCGCTTCTCGTGGTATCGGCGAAAGGCCTGTTGGTAGCTGGCTGCTCTGACGGCAACTCTTTCTCGATGTTCCTCGAGTAGATTTACGTCGTCGTTTTGCTGCTCCTCCTGATCCTCGTCGGAGTACTTCTGTACTCGTGTACTCTGATGTCGTAGCTCAGTGGGGAACATAGCTTCTGAGCCGTACACGAGGAAGAAGGGTGTCTCCTTGTTGGACGTTGTCGGTGTGGTACGCACGGCCCATAGTACAGAGGGAAGTTCTCCAACCAACTTCTTGTCATGTGACATCAGTCTGTCATAGACACGGGTTTTGATTCCTTGTACTACAATGCCGTTTGCCCTCTCGACCTGTCCATTGCTCTGAGGGTGAGAAACTGAAGCGAAGCAGATCTTGACTCCCAGCCCAATGCAGTAATCCTGGATGTCGGCACTAATGAACTGGGAGCCATTATCTGTTATGATGCGGTGAGGCAATCCGTATCTGCAGAATATCCCTTTAATGAATTAGATGGCGTTGTCGACCTTGATTTCCCCCGTGGGTGTCGCTTCGATCCACTTGGTGAACTTGTCGATCGCCACGAATAGGAACCTGTGGCCGCCCTGTCCTCGTGGGAATGGTCTGAGTATGTCGAGCCCCCAACACGAGAACAGCCAAGTGAGACGGATAGTCTGAAGCGCTTGCGCTGGTAGCTTTGTGTGTTTGCTATGAAATTGACAAGCTTCACACCGCTGTACCATGTCGCAAGCGTCTTTGAGGGCAGTCGGCCAGAAAAACCCTTGTCGAATTGCTTTTCCGACCAATGTGCGACCGGCAGCATGTGACCCAAAGATCCCTTCGTGTATGTCGAGGAGGAGATGTTTGCCGTTGTCGGACGAGACGCATTTGAGAAGTACCCCATTTGGCGCCTTCTTGTATAGATCGTTGTCGATCATATAGTGGATTTTAGCTTGACGGGTTATTTTCTCGGCTTCTGCATCGTCCTCGGGCAACTCGTCACAACTTATGAATTTAATGAGTGGGATCCGCCAGTCGTCTGTGGTCTCGATGTCGGCAACGGCGCGCTCTGCCTCTGTAGCTCCCGAGCTAATGTCGGGGAGGACTGTGCTATCTTCGTCGTTTGCCTCTTTCAACGATGGCTTTGTCAGGACGTCCAGAAAGGTGCCGGGTTCGAGTGGCTCCCGTCTGGACGCACGCCGTGCTAGATCGTCTGGTTCGATGTTGTCCTTGCGGTATACGTGTCGGACCTCGATTCCATCAAATCTTTTTTTCCAACTTCCTGACTTCTGCAAGGTACTTGGATAACTCGGAGCTAGAGCACTTGTAGTCTTTGTGCACCTGGTTTGCGACTAGTTCGGAATCCCCTTTCACGATCAGTCGCTTGACTCCAAGTGCGGCTGCTGCTCTTATCCCAGCGAGTAGTCCTTCGTATTCGGCTGTGTTGTTGGTCGCCCTGAAGTTGAGGTGAATTGCATGCTTGAACTGATCTCCCGAAGGTGATGTCAAGATGAATCCTGCCCCTACTCCTTGGCTGTTGAGTGCGCCATTGAACGCCATTGTCCATGGTTCGCTATCGGTTTGACTGTCCGACTTGTTTTCGGGCATAGTCCAGTCAGCTACGAAATCGGTGAGGACTTGGGACTTGATGGCTGTTCATGGCACAAAGTGGACATCAAACTGGCTTAGCTCGACTACCCATTTCGCAATGCGGCCGACAACGTCCTTGTTTCTCACGACTTCACCAAGTGGGAAGGAGGAAACAACTGTGACTCTGTGGGCTTGAAAGTAGTAGCGTAGCTTTCTTGATGTCATGATTACTGCATAGAGCAGCTTTTGGATCTGTCGGTATCTTGTCTTTGCGTCGTGGAGAGCTTCGCTGATGTAATAAACTGGTCTTTGCACCTTCTCTCTCTCGACAACAATGACAGTACTCACAGAATATGGCGTGGCGGCGATATAGAGGAATAATTCTTCATTAGGTTGGGGAGCAACAAGTACAGGGGGATTTGATAGGTAGCGCTTGAGTGCGATGAACGCCTCTTCGGCTTCCTGTGTCCATACAAATTTGTCTTGTTTCTTCAGCAGAGTGAAGAAGGGTTGTCCTCGTTCTCCCATCCTAGCGACGAACCTGCTCAGTGCCGCCATGCATCTAGTTAGCTTCTGGACTTCCTTGAGTCTTGTCGGCGACTTCATGTTCTCGATTGCCTTGATCTTCTCAGGATTTGCTTCGATCCCTCTTCCAGAGACGAGGAACCCGAGCAGCTTGCCCGATGGTACTCCGAATGTGCACTTCTCTGGGTTGAGCATGAGGCGATATCGTCGGAGATTGTCGAACGTTTCCCGGAGATCGTCAATCAATGGTCTTGGTCTTGACAACAATGTTATCGACGTAGGCCTCGACATTGTTCCCAAGCTGATTGTTAAGTGCCCCTTGGACCGTGCCTTGGAAGGTGTTTCCTGCGGTTATCAGTCCAAACGGTATCTTAACGTAACAGAATACACCGAATGGCGTGATGAATGCTGTCTTCTCCTCGTCCTCTTTCGCCATGCTAATTTGGTGGTAGCCGGAGTAGGCGTCAAGAAAGCTTAACAACTTGCAACTAGCTGTTGAGTCCACCAATTGGTCTATTCGGGGAAGAGGGAAGTGATCCTTGGGACACGACTTGTTAAAGTCGGTGAAGTCGACACACATCCTCCACTTCCCGTTGGCCTTCCGCACCATGACTGGATTGGCTAGCCACTCTGGATGGAGCACCTCTCTAATGAAGCCAGCTTTGAGAAGCTTGTCGAGCTCTTCTCGTATAGCCTGTTTTTGATCTGGTGTAAATCTCCGCAGTTTTTGTTTTACTGGCTTGGCATTGGGTCGCACCATGAGTTTGTGCTCAATCACCTCCCTGGGGACTCCCGGCATGTCGGACGGCTACCAAGCGAACACGTCTGCATTGTCGCGGAGGAAGGTGATGAGCGTGAGTTCCTATTTCTCGCCCAGCGATGCCCCGATCTTGACAGTCTTGTGTTGTCGGGGTTGGCACTGGAGAGCGGAACGATCTTGATTGTGCCGTCTGGTTTCGGCGTCTTGTTTGTTTTGCTCACTTTCTTGGGTGGCTCAGCTGTGGCGGGTGGGTTGGGCGTGTGCTCGACCATGTCGAGGCTTCGCTTGTCGCATTGTACTGCCAGCTTTGCGTTCCCCTGAATAGTGATTGTTCCCTTCGGCCCGGGCATCTTGAGCACTTGATACGCGTAGTGAGATGCGGCCATGAACTTCGCGAGTGCAGTTCTCCCGATGATGGCATTGTATGCTATATATAAATTCAGCGACATCAAAGGTGATCTGCTCTGTTCGGAAGTTATTTGCTTGGCCAAAAGTCACAGGCAACGTAATCTTGCCCAATGGCTTGGACGATGACTGAGTAATTCCATGGAAGGGTTGATCGGTGGGCGTCAACTCGCTTCGTGGGATCCCCATTGCATCCAAGGTGCTAGCGAAGAGTAGGTTGATGTAGCTGCCACCATCGATGAGAACCCGTGCGACCTTGATGTTCCGAATAGTGGGCTCGAACATGATCAGATATCGTCCTGGGGTGACAGCAGTCTTGGGGTGGTCTTCCTCTGAGAATTCGATCTTCTGCTTAGACCACTTCATCTTGGGCGTAGCCCCCTGCCATGTCGAACAAACTTCACGCTCCACTTTCTTGTACTCTCGCTTCGAAGAGTACGCCATAGAACCTCCAAAGATGTGCGAGACATAGAGATCGGAATCTGGGTATGCTGAGTCCGAGTCCTGAATAGCTGCTTCCGCGGCCTTCTCGACTACACATACTCGGTTGCCCTTCTCCAATGCCAGTTGCTTTGCAAGTGACTTTTTGAAGACGAAGCAATCTTCCAGAGAGTGTCTATCCGACTTGTGTATAGGGCACCATATTTTCTTCATGTCGTTGCCTTGTGGGTCTGGGTGCTTGGGAGGGTCCGCGTACTCTGCCGCGAGGACTTCCGTTTCAGCTTTCCTTTTCCCACTCTTGCGACTCTTCTTCTTGCTTGATTCAGGTGCGTCCTTGGCTGGTCTCTTCTCTCCTCCCATCTTCGGCTTGTCGTTCTTGCGTCTCAGTGCGTCGTCCGCGTGAGCGCATCGATCGACAATCTCGAATGGTTTTCGAGCAGTCGTGATCCGCCTTGTCACCAACTCCTGGGTGGTATAGCGATCTCTGACACCAGTCTTGAAAGCGCGGATCCCGGAAGCATCGGTGATCTCGGGGATAGTATTTCTGCACTCATTAAAGCGCCGAACGTAGTCCCTCAATGATTCGCCCGGATTCTGTGTCAACGCTTGTAGGTCGTCTTCGATCAAGTGGCGCTTGTAAGTTCCTTGGAAGTTAAGGACGAACTGCTGCCACAGATCTGCCCATGAAGAAATCGAGTATGGCAGGAGGTGAACTAGCCATGAACGTGCAGATCCTTTCAACGCCGCCAGCAAATAATTCGCCAACGCGTTGTCGTCTGCTCCGGCAGCGTAGAGTACTATGGAATAGACTTGAAGGAACTCCTCTGGGTCGGTGCTCCCATTGTACTTCTCTATTGCTCCCAGTCGGAATCTCTCAGGCCATCGGACATCACGTAGAGTACGGCTGAAAGCTCTACACCCGCCGCCGGGGACGGTGGGTTGTCGGCGATCGTATGTCCTCCGTGGATGTTTGTCTGACAATGAGGATGATGACGATGACGATGAGTCACTTGGTTCCGGTTTACGATTATGAGGATGACGTCCGGGTTCTCGAGAATCCTGTCGTCGCTCCCCGTTGTTGTCCCGGCGCCGATCTCCGTCGTCGTCATCGTTATGGCGGCGTCCTCGACCAGTATCGCCTGGCATCCGCTATTCGCGATCTTTGCGTTCGTGACGGCTGTGGCGGTTATCACGGTCCCGGTTCTTGCTCGGATGTCCTCCTTGCTCTTCGTTTCCTCGACATCGTGAAGAGATGCGATGTCGGGAACGATTTTCATTGTCTCGCGTGCGTCGTGCTTCTCGGCGGCCATTCAAGTGATCACGGAGATCGCTGGTGCCGCGAGGTGGAGGAGTGGCTTGTCGGGGTGATGTCCGCTGCTCAGGTGGTTTGCCATTGGCACCGCCAGCTGGCGGTTGTTCTGACTGTGCTCCGGCGGCTGCCACCTCGAACGCGTTACTGAGATTAGCCACTGATTCCCGTAGTTGTTCTGTCCACCGTGCGAGGTCATCGTTCAGAACGGGATCATAAGGGGTTTCCCTCAGTATTGCGCTGATGGCCCCGATGTGCTAGGTTGGTGTAACCACTTTATCCTCCGCTTCTGCGTTAGCGCGCGCAGACGTGCTGGTCCCATCGATAGCAAATACATCGTGTGGTGTACTCGTCGACGTTGAGCCCTGGTCTTCGAGCAAGTGTAGAACTGTCAGCTCGTGGGGATTGATGTCGATTACCCCCAACGAATCGGTCTGAGATAACTGTCACTCCTCGTTCCTTGTCCGCATCTCTAAGAGAGATTTGTGACTACTGGACCTTAGGCGGTGACGTCCTCATGGCGCTGAGAAGAACCTTGCAGCTTGAGAGGTCGTGATTCTTTGTCTTGTGAATAGGACAATAGACATCACGGGTTGGAGAAATACGTTGAATTCCACGCTCTTTGCAGGCACGGATCTCAGCTTGTACGTCGAGAAAAACCCAGCAAGCTTGCAAGGTGTGTTTCCTGGTTTTGTGGATAGTACACCAGGAACTTGTCGCCTCGGAAGTTGTCCTTGTCGGCTCGTGATTCTCGTCGGAAGGACAAGATTTGACCGCACTAGGATCCTTCTTAGGCTCGGATGTCGTCGATGTTCCGTTCTCCACTTCTGCGGGAGGATCCTTCGACATGGAGTCTCCCAGGGTTGTAACCACGGCGTTCTTGTTTCGAGTCGTTGATGGACCAGTCGAGATCGTCACCGTGGTGTAAACCGGGAAGATGATCTCGCCGACTTGAGTCCACACCAGCATTGTTGAAGTAGAAACTCCTTGGTTGGTGCCGGGGTTGACGCTGTCGTCGACGAAGCTTGATGACATAGTAGTAGAACCTTGAGCACCAAGTCCCCCTACCTGGCGCGCCACTGTCGACGGGGGATACCCGTAGACCGGATATAGAGGGTATTGGGGTACGCTGGTACGAGGATCTACGTAGTACGACATCAAACAAACATGAAACAAGGATTATACTGGTTCAGGCCCCTTGATAGGTAATAGCCCTAATCCAGTTGATATGGGATTATATAGTGGAAACCACAGATTACAAAGGGATTATACCGACGAGACCGTAGTCGAGTTGGTTCGACTAGATCACCCCAGCGACTTGGCTCCTGAAGGTTCCGACTTCGTAGGCTATTGTGGTTGTGTTGGCGGTGAGATTCGATGCCTTAGGTCCTCCTGGAGGTCCCCTTTATACCGCGGGTCAGTTGGTCTCTAAGTAGAACTCGGAGAGATCGGACCCCACACGATACAGTAACGACCCAGTTCGGTCCGAGTAGGACTCCTTTCATCTGTGGACTCCATGATGAATTTCCTTAACGTGTACAGAAAACATCCGTATACGCGCAGGTACACCATATCAGTATACGACGTATATCCAATGGTAGAGGGTATACCGTATCCGTAACCCTGACAATAGGATGTTTTGATTTGCTCTTAAATCAAAATTTTCCAAATTTATAGAAAAATGCAGTATCATTTTCAACTCAAAACAAATATGCTGCAAAAATATATTCAATTGTAGATTGTTGGCCAAACTAAACAATCATACATCAATTGCTGTATTATATTAGAATATAATCTTTATGACACAAGACTTGGTTAGATTAGAACTCAACGGTGTACTTATTATTTATAATTATGCTTTTGTATTACATAAATGATACTCTATCGACTCGTAATATAAGGATTATATTATGTCATCTTATACAAAGACATTAAGGAAGTAGGGAAAATATACATGGTATAAAATGTTGTAGTTGGGGGAACAAACTAAGTAAAAAGTTGGCATATGAGAGTAAAAAGTTGATAGATAAGAAATAAACAAGTTTAAAATTTGGTAGTTTGGATTAATGTAAAGTCCGGAACACAAAATTCCACAAATTAGAAGGCCAGAACCCCTTATATTATACTAGGACAGATGGAGTACATTAGTTAATCAATTGCTAATCAAAACCTTATCCACAATAAAATACACCTTATATTTAAAGAATCAAGAAAAGATGAAAAAGCAAGTCAAACGATTTAAATTTAGAAAAGAGTTAGGAGGGTTAAAACGACTTGTATTGAAAGGAATACCTGACATGAGACATTACAATTACCTAATCCCTGTGTCAAAAAAAAAATCAACTTCTATGGTATAAATTTTGTCTAAAAAAACCAACTTCTATCATCCTACCTACTCTCAGTATATGAAACAAGAAGTTTTAAACCTTCAATACCCTATACCTACCTATCACTCTTATTATTATTTAAATGATTAAAGATATTTTAGTCATTCTTCATCTTTGCTAATTTTACCTTAGAATACTAGGATTGTATTTTTTTTAAGGGCGGAGGGGACACACTTGCATTGCGTTATATTGCATGGTACCTAGCTTTTAGATGTCGGTCGGCTGTGTCAGTAATGCAATGCAAGTGCCCTCCACTCTGACTTAAATTTGGCTGGTGGGCTATCTCTATTCATGTCTCCTTGATTTGACTTTTCACTATACCTACTTTAGGGGTTGTTTAGATGCAGGGTGTAAAGTGTTGGCGTGTCACATTGGGTATTATATATGGTGTCGCATGGGGTGTTCGGGCACTAATAAAAAACTAATTACAGAATCCGTCAGTAAACCGCGAGACGAATTTATTAAGTCTAATTAATACGTCATTAGTAAATGTTTACTGTAGCACCACATTGTCAAATCATGTAGCAATTATGCTCAAGAGGTTCGTCTCGCAAATTAGTCGTAATCTATGTAATTAGTTATTCTTTTGGCCTATCAATATTTCATGCAGGTGTTTAAACGTTTGATGTGACAGGGTGAAAAATTTTAGGGTGAGATCTAGGGCCTTAGCATGTTGCTGTGCAACGCATATTGGTATATCATCGGTTTTAATATTGACAGACTTTGGTGCAGAGCATAATATCATGATCAGGTGCTGTCTGGAGGTTTGGAGCACTTCATTTTCTTGGAATTTTGTTATGAGAATGTCTAGATGACAGTTAAGATATAATTCTGAAAGGTAAGTTGACAGTGACTATACTGTAGCATATTGAATGGAGGACTGGAAATTTCAGAACAACTTAGGCATTATTTAGTTGGGAAAAATTTTTAGATTTAGTTATCACATCGAATATATGGATACATATTTGAAGTATTAAACGTAGTTCAATAACTAAAGAAGTTACAGATTCCACCAGGAACCTGCGAGACGAATTTATTAAGCCTAATTAATCCGTCGTTACTAAATGTTTACTGTATCAGCACATTGTGAAATCATGACATAATTAGGCTTAAATGATTCGCCTCGTAATTTACACATAATCTGTGTAATTGGTTTTTCTATATTTAATACTTCATGCATGTGTCCAAATATTCGATGAAAATTTTGCTTTTGAACTAAACAGGGCCTCAGGAGGAAGCAGAGGAGCAACAGTCTATCAAAACCATGGATGGCACGGGGTAGTGTCGTGTCGACCCAAAAATACTATGGACACGTACGTGAGCTTTCAATACAAATTTGGTGAAATCAAGGGTTTATCTATTATTTTCATTTCTTTGAGCGTGTTAGGTGGTATATTCACGGATATGTGCATGTGACTTGCCGTTGTAATTGGAAAAATGGGGATGGCTTCTGTTTGGGACTGATGAGATCATGATGATTAAACGGGAGAATGATTGTATTGGGTAATCCTTAAAACTGTAAGAATTTGAAGAATATTCTGGATTCATAAAGATAAAGTGTGTTTGGAAATTGGAAATGTTGGATGATTCAAACATGGACTTTTGCTTCTCGTTGCAGCAAATGTGGACATGTTAATTCTTTGCGACATTTCTTACAAAAAATCCAGTCAATGGCTTACTAGAAATGCCCCAGGCAAGGCGAGATATATAAAGCAGAATGGCCATTCATGAGCAAACGATCGATTGCACATGGTAACATATGACTTTTTGAGAGCTCAGGCAGTCAACCTTTTTACAAGCTTTGTATGTTCTCTCCCAAAATCATTGTGCATGGGTCGTGCAGCCAGACTTTTGTGAGCCTTGAATGTTCTTCCCCAAATTATTGGGATGCATTTTTCTCAGATTTTATGATCCAATTACGAGAGATCCAGTGGGAGATAAATTCCAGACTCGTGGGAACCATTGGTATGCTCTAGCTCCAAATGTTTATGTAAACTAGAAAGATCGGCGAAAACGTTGAATATATCGAAAACGTTGTAGTACAGATCCTTCCATCTGTGATGGCCCCTAACAAGACTGGAATTTGCGGACCGTCACAAGGAAATAATCTCAATCGGGTCGAAGTTTCGTCCGATTGAGATATGGTCGACAGCTATGGTAGATCGGCATAAAACTAAATCCCGTCACGGATAACACTTATCTGTGACGGGCCATAGTTGAGGCCCGATTGAGATGAGGGTTCCATATCTCAATCGGGCCCTAAAAGAAGCCCGTCACAGATGACTGTCATCTGTGACGGGCACCAACTAGAGGCCGGTTTGAGAAAAGTTTAATGCCCGTCACAGATGAAACTCTTCTTTGACGGGATTTTATTAAGACCCGATAGAGATTACTTGTATGCCCGTCACGGTTGATTGTTTTAGGGCCGTTACAGATATTTGTTGCACAGTATAAATACCCCCCACCATCTAGTGTAACTGTTTCCAACTGTTCACTATTTTGGTGGAAGGCTGTAGGGGGCGATTTTTTGTCTTTTTTCCAAGGAAAAACAGAAAATTCCCAAAAGTGATCAAAATGGAGTAATCAAGCGAGTAATATTAATCATTAATTGAGCAATTTCATCACGTCTTACTTTAGCAATACTGATTTTATAAGTTGTGCCTCTAATTTGTTTTTTTTTATTTTGTAGCAATTGATCGAAGTTGGATGTATGCGAAAAATTTGAAACGTCATTCTACGGAGTACAGAAAGGGCGTAATAAATTTTATGAACGCCGCGGAGGAGGATAGAAAAAGAAGAAACAATTATTACATGTGTTGTCCATGTGCAGATTGCAAGAATGAGAATATGTTTGATAGCGGAGAGGATGTACACGATCATCTGATACAACGAGGATTCATGAAGAGCTATACATGTTGGGTGAAGCATGGAGAGCAAGAATCAAGAAGTGGAGCAGCAGCAGACAGAAGTGGTGCGCATAATCAGGAAGATGAAGATGAGCATGACATGTTTATACCTTCTCCGTTGGGCGGTGAAATGGTTGATGTGGATCACGATCTACTGCAAGACATGTTATGTGACGTTGATGACCCAGCCCAGAATGAGAGAGATTCCATGAAGTTCAGCAAGTTGGTCAGTGATTTCGAGACGCCTCTGTACGCTGGATGCAAAGCAAAACACACTAAGTTGTCAGTTACCTTGGATCTAATGAAGCTGAAGGCAAGTAATGGATGGACAGACAAGAGTTTCACAGATCTTTTAGGAATTTTGAAGGCTATGCTTCCTGCTGAGAACGTATTGCCCGAGACGACATACAAAGCAAAGCAGGTTCTGTGTCCACTGGGGTTAGAGGTCCGTAGAATTCACGCTTGTCCAAACGACTGCATATTGTACCACAAGCAATATGCGAACTTGGATGCTTGTCCTGTCTGTAAGGCTTCTCGATACAAGCGAAAGAAAAGTGCTGACGAAGGAAAGAAGTCAAAGAGAGGTGGTCCGGCAAAAGTTGTGTGGTATCTACCTATCATTGATCATTTCAAGAGAATCTTTGCCAACCCGAACGAAGCGAAGTTAGCATGTTGGCACGCCATGGAGAGAAGGAATGACGGTATGCTTAGACACCCAGCGGATTCGATTGAATGGAGGAATATCGATCGAAAACACAAAGACTTTATTGCCGACCCTAGAAACATGAGGATATGTCTGTGTACGGATGGCATGAATCCTTTCGGTGACATGAGTAGTACTCACAGCACTTGGCCAGTTCTTATTGCGAACTATAACCTCCCGCCATGGTTATGCTTTGAACGGAAATATATTATGTTGTGCTTGTTAATCCAAAGTCCGAGGCAACCCGGCAATGATATCGATATATTCCTGGAGCCTGTTATCGACGATCTTGAGATTCTTTGGAAAGAAGGTGTGGAAATTTGGGATGCATATGGTCAGGAGAACTTCAAGCTAAGAGTTCTATTGTTCTGCACCATTAATGACTACCCTGCACTCGGTAATCTTTCCGAACAAACTATAAAAGGAAAGAAAGCATGCACCGATTGCAAGGAACATACACGAAGCTGGTGGCTGAAGAAATCACGAAAGATGGTATACATGGGTCATCGGAGGTGGCTTCCGTTACGTCATGCATTTAGAAGAAAGAAGAAAATTTTTAACGGTAAGAGAGAACTTCAACCTGCTCCCAAAGATTTGTCCAGAGATGAGGTCCACAATATGGTCAAGGACATAAGCAATGAGTTTGGGAAGAAAAGAAAACGTAGCAAGACAAAGGAGAAGGGTATGTGGAAGAAAAAAATCCATATTTTGGCGGCTACCTTACTGGAAAGATCTTGATGTCCGTCATTGCATTGATCTCATACATGTAGAAAAGAATGTGTGTGAGAGTTTGGTTGGCCTGATGTTGAATATTCCCGGGAAGACAAAGGACGGGTTGAACGCGCGCCTTGATCTACAGAACATGAATATTCGCAGTGAACTCCAGCCCATACGAGATGCAGAGACAGGTAGAGTGTACCTCCCTCCAACCTGCCACACATTGTCGAAGGATGAGAAAATCGCAATATTATCATGCTTGAAGGATATTAAAGTTCCATCGGGCTATTCAGCGAGGATAAGTAACTATATTAAATTGGACAATCTAAAACTTGTTGGAATGAAGTCTCACGATTGCCACGTGCTAATCACACAAATCTTGCCAGTTGCTATCAGAGGCATTCTACCACCGAAAGTGCGTCACACGATCCAACGTCTGTGCGCCTTCTTCAATGCAATTGGACAGAAGGTTATAGATCCAGAAGATTTAGATAGGTTGCAGACCGATATTGTGAATACCCTCCTGTCACCTAGAGATGTTTTTCCCACTATCTTTCTTTGATATAATGATTCATCTCCCTGTTCATCTGGAGAAGCAAACAAAACTATGTGGCCCGGCTTTTCTAAGGGAAATGTGGCCGTTTGAAAGGTACATGGGAGTTCTGAAGTCGTACGTTCGTAACAGAGCTAAACCCGAGGGGAGCATCATTGAAGGTTACACGACCGAGGAGGCTATTGAGTTCTGCGTCAATTACATGTCCGATGCCGATCCTATCGGAGTTCCTGCGTCTCATCATGAAGGAAGGTTGTTAGGTGTTGGCACAATCGGAAGGAAAAGAATTAGGCCCGATCAAGCGTCCTACGCGTTGGCTCATTACGCTGTGCTCCAACATATGGCAGAAGTTGGCCCATACTTTGAGGAGCACTTAGCGAAAATCCGAGATGAGAACTTGGGGCGATCTGATGCATGGATTAATAGAGAACATAATTCTCGGTTCAACGAATGGTTCAAGAATCGTGTGACAATGTCCACGGATGTCCCAAATGAGACAGTACAGTTGTTGGGGATGGGACCGTAGACACATGGCAAGGATACGATACAAATGGATACACATTTTACACCGTCAAACAAGATGACAAAAGCACAGTGCAAAACAGCGGCGTTCGTATAGATGCATTCCAGGATCAAGTTGGGTCAAACACATACTACGGCCACATTGAGGAGATCTGGGAGCTAAACTCGTCAAGTTCAAGGTTCCTTTGTTCCGCTGCCGTTGGGTGAATCTACGCACTGGTGTCAAAGCCGACGAGGAAGGTTTTACTTTAGTAGATCTATCAAGGGTGAGATACGCCGATGAACCATTTGTACTTGTGAAACAGGTCGAGCAGATATTCTACATAAAAGACCCTTCAAACAAGAAGATGCACATCGTGAGGGATGGAAAGCGACGAATTGTAGGAGATGACAACGTCGTCGATGAAGAAGAATACAACCAGAATCTTCATGTAAGACCTCACATTGACCTTGACGATGATCCCCAAGAGCCTGTGGCATATGCTCGTTCAGATCATACGGAAGGCATAACCTTATGACCAATGCATTTGTACTTATCTATTGTAATGAATGAAGTATTTTGTTTTATTACAAAGACTTGATATGTGTAGTCATTTATATGGCTAATTTTGTTTTATTACAAATGTTGTTTAAATATGCCATACATTCAAATTGAATTTCAAACTGTTGGGAATATAGTAGTTATATATAAAAGTGACCAAAATAAAAGTTGTAGATCTTGAAAGGCTCTACAACTTTGTTGTTTATGGCTTTTCCATTTGAAATCATTTAGTATTTACAAATGTTGTTCAAATTTGTCGTATATTCAAATTCAATTTTTTACTGTTAGGTAAAGGTTATATAGATATAAATGACCAAAATAAAACTTGTAGATCTTGAAAGGCTCTATAACTTTGTTGTTGACCATATTTCCATTTGAAATCATTTACTATCTGAAAATGTATTATGACTAATAAAATGAATTATTACACAGCAGCTATATATTTTGCACTCAAATACAAATACTTCAAATGGAAAGATGAAAAATTAGTCATCAGTGACGGGCCTTAGTTTAAGGCCGATAGAGATTAATCTATCTCAATCGGGCATTGCAGTAGGGCCCGTCACAGATGAGTCATCGGTGACGGGCTCCATACTAATGCCCGATTGAGATGAAAATCAGGCCCGTCACGGATGACTCATCTGTGATGGGCCCTACAGTAATGCCCGATTGAGATAGATTAATCTCTATCGGGCTATAAATAAGGCCCGTCACCGATGACTATTTTTCCATTTTTTCCATTTAAAGTATTTGTATTTGTGAGTGCAAAATATATAGCTGCTGTATAATAATTCATTTTATTAGTAATAATACATTTTCGGATAGTAAATAATTTCAAATGGAAATATGGTGAACAACAAAGTTGTAGAGCCATTCAAGATGTAAAAGTTTTATTTTGGTCATTTTTCTATATAACTTTTTCCCCAACAGTTTGAAACTGAATTTGAATATATGACAAATCTAAACCGCATTTGTAAATACTAAATGATTTCAAATGGAAATATGGTCAATAACAAAGTTGATCCTCTCATCAAGATCTACAACTTTTATTTTGGTCATTTTTTTATATAACTGTGTTCCCAACAGCCTGAAATTGAATTGGAATATATGTCAAATTTAAACAACATTTGTAAATACTAAATGATTTTAAATGAAAAAGCCATAAACAGCAAAGTTGTACAACTTATCAAGATCTACAACTTTTATTTGGTCACTTCTTCATCTGATAAAGTAATAGTTATATTATTCACAAAAATCACATCTCTCTCATCTGGTTTATAAACATCAACACAGATATGTCAATTTTGTAAACATTGGTATTATCACTTTATCAGATGAAGAAGTGACCAAAATAAAAGTTGTAGATCTTGATGAGAGGATCAACTTTGTTGTTGTTGACTTTTTCATTTGAAATCAATTACTATTTACAAATGGTGTTTAAATTTGTCATATTGTCAAAATCAATTTCAAGCTGTTGGGAACAAAGTTATATAGACAAATGACCAAAATAAAAGTTGTAGATCTTGATAACCTATACAATTTTGTTGTTGACCATATTTCGATTTGAAATCATTTACTATCCGAAAATGTATTATGACTAATAAAATGAATTATTATATAGTAGCTATATATTTGGCACTCACAAATATAAAGACTTGATTGGAAAAATGAAAAAATAGTCATCGGTGACGGGCCTTAGTTAAAGCCCGATAGAGATTAAGCTATCTCTATCGGGCATTATCTTAGGGCCCGTCACAGATGAGTCATCCGTGACGGGCCTGAATGTCATCTCAATCGGGCATTAGTATGGAGCCCGTCACCGATGAGTCATCTGTGACGGGCCCTACGGCAATGCCCGATTGAGATGACTCATCACTCTACTATAACTAGGGTTTCTTAGATCGGATTGAAAATTTTTCTAAGTCCCGCTCCAGTTTCCCGCCTCCTTAGAACCCTAGCACCGCCGCCAACTCCTCCTTCGCCGCCGTCGTCCTCCCTCGCCGCCACCGCCACCGAGCCCGCCGCCGCCGCCACCGAGCCTCTACACCGACCAGCGTCGGCCTTCCTCGTCGTCGCTGCATGCCTCCTCACCGACGCGAATAGCTGACCCCCACCGAGCCCGGCGACGTCCTTCCTCATCGTCGTCGCCTACTCCTCACCGACGCCCGACGCCGCCCGCCCGACGCCGACCTGCCCGACCGGCACCGCCGCCGCGAATTCTTCCTTCGCCGAGCCCGCCACCGCCGCCGCCTCCACCGAGCCCAGCGCCGCCTCCACCGACCGGCGACGCCCTCCACAGAGCCCGGCGCCGCCACCACCGAGCCCCCCCCCCGGGTGTCCTCAAGTGAGTCCTCCATCGTGCCGCCCTCTGCTACCTGTGGTGAATGATGAAATGTGGATGTTGGGATGAATTTAGTGATAGATGATTTTAGTGATTGATGACATGTTGATGAATAGATGAAATGTGGTGCATTAATGAATTTAGTGATAGATGATTTTAGTGATTGATGATATGTGGTAAACGAATGATTTTTTTGATTGATGACATGTTGATGAATAGATGGAATGTGGTGCATTAATGAATTTAGTGATAGATGCATGATATGTGGATGAATAGATAATATGAGGTGAATTTATGATTTTAGGATTTGATGATATGTTTAATTTATTTATATGTGACATTCAATTCATTCTATTACTGTGAGATGTGCAATTTAGTTTATTTATATGTTTCATTTATTTGTAAGTGACATTTAATTCATTGTAATAGATTGTAGCACTGAATTGTGTATTTTCGTTATTTTGAAAAAAAGTAGACAATGTCTCAGCAAGGCGAACCAATGTCGACGACAACTAGTGGGTACTCAAGGGCACGTACTCCTAGGATAGGGAACAAAATCCCTAAGGAACGATTCCGCATAACAGCGGTGGACAAAGTAGGGTTGCCGACATCTCCAAGGAAAATATTGAGCCAATTTAGGTCTATCTGCGGGGTCATAGGGAGGCAGAAATTCAGTATTCTGCAAGATGACATCAAGCACGTGCTGGCCGCAGAGAAGGACATTGCTTGGCTAACGTTCAAGGAGAGCTTCGATTATCCTGCGGAGCATGAGGACCGTATCAGGTGGGCTGCTTTCAAGGTTATGGGCAATGCTTGGAAGAACTTCAAGACTAAGCTAGTCGGCGAGTTCGTCTACAACCCGGCGAATCCAGATCCAAGAGAGAAATTTCCATGGATCACGGAACAGGTCTGGGAGGAATTCCATGCGAAGAAGTCGACCCCCGAGTCCAGAGCTAGTAGTGGGGCATATCGCTTGCTCCAGACCAAGAACCAGCATCCGCACCGGCTTGGCACCGTCGGATATGCCGGTATGGAAGAGGAATGGCAGCATGAGGATGAAGAAGCGGAGGAATCGAACACGCCGCTCGTGTTTGGCGATATCCCACACCCTCGGGCTAGGAACTGGGCCAGGGCCAGGTACCAGAAGAATGCTGATGGCACAATCTTCATGCCAAATCCAAAAGATCAACGAGTGTACGAAGCTATAGTAAGTGTCTAGTCAAACTAGATGTTCGCATTGTTTCCCATCGTACAGTTTATTTAACCCCACTAAATTGTAATGCAGAAGGAGTTGGTTGCCGAGCAACAAGCCTCGCAAGAGGCCTGCTCTCAAAGACGCGAGGATGACCTCCTCACGAAAGCGTTGGGCAACAAGGAACACCGTGGACGGACACGGGGCGTTGGGTCTTCCATTCCCTGGAAGTATGGATTTCCAGACTACGCATGGCAGTACAAGAAGCGGACTTCCAACAAGGCGGAGAAAGATGCACGCCTTAAAGCCAAGATCCGGGCGTCGATAAGAGCGGAGCTGACATCTGAATTCGACGAAAAGCTCGAGTCGATGAGGGCCAAGATTAGGCAAGAGATCCGAGAAGAGCAACAGAACCCCCAGGCTACCGCTGCTGCTGCGCACGAAGAGTTAGGAAGTCCCACCCAAAAACGCAGCAGCTGCGCATCAACTGAGTTGGCGGAAAATCCAACATCGGTCGACAGGGCCGTCGACCACATAACGGTAAAAGTTTCATCCACAATGCATGAAAGACTTAACAAATCCATATGATATATAATATTCTAAAAAAATTGATGAATCTATCGCAGGAACCAACGAACTGCACCCTCACAGTTAGGGTGATGCCGACCTTTACGGTTCCAGCAGCCGAGGGACTTGCGTACAAGCCAACCCTAGAGACAAGAGTGTATGGAGCGCAACTTAGGGGCGACTGTGCAAAAGTTCAAGTCGACTCAGTGAAGCCTGAATACGAGCTGTTCCCACTGAAGTATCCACCAAACGACGATGTCCTCTCACTAGGAAATGCCTGTGGTACCTTCATCCAATGGCCCAAGGACCTCATTGAGATAAGGGTTACAGCGAGGCCAACCACTGCACCAGGCGGTCGTCCACCAAAGAGACCCGCCTCTGCTCCTTCAGCCCCTCCTCCTCAAGATCGTCATGCACAATCTTACGATGTGCAGTTGCAGTACGATACGGATTGTGGGGAGGACCGAACGGAGGCTGACAGCAAGGTGATTCATGAACCCCCACCGATGAACAAGAGCAGGAAGGCACACTCTTCCCCTCAGAGAATTACTCTCGATAAACCCGAAGCAAAGGGGAGAGGAAGGGGAGGAAAGGTGCAGGCCTCGCTTCTAGCTCCAAGGAAGCTAGATCTGGGCAACGGCCAGGAAGAGACTAAGGGCAAAGAGGTCAAGAAGAAATACGTCGCTCCACAGGAGTTCCAACTAGGCATGCCATTGGTTGGAGATGACGTGCTTGCCGCAATGGGCACCGCTTGCAAGGACCTTCACATATACTACATGGAGAAATCTAACGCCAGGAGGCCAAATAAAGCTACCGATCTCCTTGGAGAGCACGATGGAAAGCCATTCCTTGGTCCAACAAATTATATCGAGGTCGACTTCAAGGATCTATTCAACCTCTATAGGCTCCGAGCGTTGGACACAAGCCTCCTTAAGTGCTACTCCTTGTAAGTATTGTCGCACAACTCAATCTGGTAATAACAATCGGTTTAACTCCCTTACAAGATCGTTTATCTTATGTGTAGGTTAAGTTGGCAATGGTGTCAGAAGAATGCACCGGAAGTTGCCTTTCTTGATCCACAAGTGGTCACTGTCACAAATCTCCAGAATGACTGTCAAGTAATAGTCAACTATATCTACGACACCTTGTGGTCCCCCCGAGACAAGGAGTACATTATGTGCGCCTATAATCAATAGTAAGTGTGTTATCTAAATATACACAACAGCATGACACATTCCTTCAGTACTTAATTAACTTTCACTATATTAATGCCGCAGTGCCCATTGGATCCTTCCGGTCATAACACCTAAGTGGAGTACATGTTACTACCTGAACTCCAGAATTGATAAGAACGCATATGATTGGACCCCAATTCAACTAGTGATAGATGAAGTGTGGGTCCAATACGTGCAAAGAGGAGGCCTCATGAAGACAGGACATGACACCCTCATCCACAAAAAAGACTTCCCGGTGAAGCAACAAATAGGTGACCAGTGCGGATTCCATGTGTGCCACAACATGCGCCTTCTGTACAGAGAAAAGGTGAAGACTTTAGCTGAGTTTCACGCCGGTGGTCTCAATTGTGATAGACTAACTACATTTTAGTACTTATATATGATCGATCAACTAATCTCGAATTATGACAATGTAGGGCACAATAACCAAGTCTCTGCCTACCAGCTTTGAGGAGATTCGCTAGGAGATAGCCAGCTTCATCCTCCGCGAAATAATTAACCCCAAAGGAATGTTTAGGCTTAAACTAAAATGATGAACAATGTTGAACTTTTATGTTTAGGCAATGATGAACACTTCTTATGCAACTGTGATGATGTAACTGTGATGCTTATATTTATGTATATATTTCATATGTTTATGTTAAGACTTGCTAAATAAATATTTGATCCAATTAACTCGGTTTTGCAGGTGAAATATGATAAATATTTGAATGGATGTGAAATATGTGAATGGATGTGAAACATGAGATGGCTGTGAATGTGTGGTTGTGTGAAATATATTGATGTCTGTATATGTGAATGCATATGTATGAATGGGTGATGCTGGGGAGCTGGGGATATTAGATATCCGTGTTTGTTTCTGTCATTTTTGCAGCGGGCATGGCTAGTAAAGGCCTTAGGCTAGCCAAAAAACAAAATTTATTTTTTTTGGATTATAGTCATCTGTGATGGGCCATAAATAAATGCCCGATTGAGATAATGGTCATCTGTGACGGGCCATACTTAATGCCCGATTGAGATGACTATCATATGTGACGGGCTCTAGTTTAGGCCCGATTGAGGTCAGTAGTCATCTGTGACGGGTTGTAGTTTAGGCCTGATTGAGATGAGTATCATCTGTGACGTGCTCTAGTTTAGGCCCGATTGAGGTTAGTAGTCATCTGTGACGGGCGCTAGTTGTGGCCCGATTGAGATAGGTCAAAGCTATCGGTGACGGGCTTTACTTAGGGCCCGATTGAGATAGATTCATCCGTGACGGCCGTTTGCCCGATTAAGATAATTCTTCACATCAGTGACTTCTAACCTGTGACGAACGCCGTGCCCGATTGAGATGGGGCTTACCGCCCGATTGAGATGAGGGTATCCGTTCTGGTGTCACTTACATGTGGCATACGAATTTATCATAATGTTATATATTTCAATTCCAATTCCACCCCTCTAAACTTTTTACTGCACGTACTATTGGGTTTGTAGTATAAGTGAACCAAATCCATTAGATCTAAATCAACAAATGGCTCAATCATTTAGGTGTGAACATAACAAACGGCTCCAATGCAAATCCTTTGCCGTCGTCATCGAAGGAGGTGCTGCTGATGGGAGAAGATGCCCCTGTGCTGCCGTCGTCATTGTCGAAGGAGGTCGTGTCGATTGCCGTTGTTGCTCCCTCCATTGACATCCTAGATGGGTAATTTCTCCTCTCCTAAACTTGTATGTTTGTGCATTTCTGGTTGGTTGTTAAGTTTATTTCCAATGTGTGGATCCACAGGATGGATCTTATTCCACTTATGTTCGCACGGTGAGAATTTTCCTTGCAAACCCCTCACTGATACACTACTTTGTCCTATAATCTTGCCAATATGATGTGGGATCTCATATGATTTAGTTGTACACATTTTATATTGCCCACGTGTTTTACATTATTTATTTTTCACATGTTTAGTCATGTTGTGCATTATCTCTCAATTATT
Organism: Oryza meridionalis; assembly: GCA_000338895.3. NCBI lineage: Eukaryota > Viridiplantae > Streptophyta > Magnoliopsida > Poales > Poaceae > Oryza > Oryza meridionalis. The sequence goes on from CM002528.2 coordinate 7,516,192, forward strand.
ATCACTCTCAGTACTCTACATGGCATGGTCTCACTGCTACTGGTCTTCACGTATCCTAAGGGTATATTTATCTTTTTTTCAATGCAAATTAACAGTCTGTGGCTGTGATGGTAAATCGTAGAGGGTAAGGGAAAGGCGATGGTATATTATGGATGTTAATAAAGTCAGTGGCATATTGTTGAACCGTGACGAACTCAGTGGCACTGAGTAGATTCTCTCATGAAAACATTATATCCTTGTCACGTGGATTAGTCGATATATACCAATGTATTGAAATAAAGTGTGCAAGTTATTTATTTACTAGATGAATATCCCACTGCGTTGCTGCAGAAATTAAGTTGCATAATATGTACAAATAAGATTTAATTTGATCATCAAAACTAAAACAATTTGATACAGTTTTGAGCCTACAAATAATTGAGATAGCGTGTTTTTAAGATAGAAGAAAGAAGAGATAATTTGGACCATATATCTATCATCCAAAGGCTAAAAATAATTAGAGTGATGTGGCTTAATGAGAGAAGAGAGAAATAGCATTAACTACACTTAGTGGGGATGAACTATATACTTAGATTACATTATAACTAGAGGTGTTCATGATTTTTTAAATTAGGACAGGAGACCCACGAGGATTAATTCCCTGGAGACAGGATAGAAACAAAATTCCCATTGTAATTAAGGCCATGTTTAAATCCCCCATAAAAATTTTACACACTGTCACATCAAACGTTTGAACATCTACATAAAGTACTAAATATAGTCTAAAAAATAACTAATTGCACAGATTGCGACTAATTTGCGAGACGAATCTTTTGAGCCTAATTGCTCCATGATTTGATAATGTGGTGCTACAGTAAATATTTGCTAATGATGGATTAATTAGGCTTAATAAATTCGTCTCGCGGTTTAGTTTGGATTCTGTAATTAGTTTTTTTTATTAGTGCTCAAACACCCTATACGACACCTTATATAATATCCGATATGACACGCCAAAACTTTACACCTTTGATTTAAACACCCGCTAATTGTCAGGGCGAGGACGGTGAAATTTCTCCTCCGTACGGACGGGGATGGGTTGTAGTCCCCGACGGGCCAATTTTTATATTGACTGTGGATGAGGCTGAGGCTGATCGTGTCCTACGATTGTCAATTTTTTTCATTATACTCTGTATTATTAATTTTTTTCAGAATTTTTCATAACTATTTGCATCTAATTTGAAAGAAAAAGATATACGAGGAGATATCCCCTCGAGGGATTAGAATCCACTCCCCTACCTTTTCTTTCACCTCTTTCTGGCTTGGACTGTTGTAATCATACATGCAAGCTCTGACGTTGAGGCTGAGGTTGAAACTGTAGGCATAATGAATGGACTGGAAATTTCAGAACTTAGCTGCATGAAACAGAGGAACAACAAACTATCAAAACCGTGGATAGCACGGGGTAGTGTCGTGTCCACCCAAAAATACTACGGACATGTATGTGTGTGAGCTTTCAATACAAATTTAAGTAATATCGAGGGTGTCTCTGATTTTCATTTCTTTGAGCGTGTTAGGAGGTATAATAACGTATGTGTGCTTGCGACCTGCCGTTGTAATTGGATAAATGAGGATGGCTTCTATTTGGGACTGTGATGAGATGAGATAATGATGATTGAACGGGATGATGATTGTATAGGGTGGAAATCGGCTAATCGTTAAAACTGTAAGAATTTCAAGAATTGTTTGGATTCATAGTGTGTTTGGAAATTGGAAATGTTGGATGATTCAAACATGAAACATGCAACCCTTTTGCTTCTCGTTGCAACAAATGTGCACATGTCAAATTCTTTGCGACACTTCCAAACATTTCTTACAACAAATCCAGTCAATGGCTTACTAGAAATGCCCAAGCCAAGGCGAGATGAAGCAGAATAGCCATTCATGAGCAAACGATCGATTGCACATGGTAACATGACTTTTTGAGAGCTCTGGCAGTCAACCTTTTTACAAGCTTTGTATGTTCTCTCCCAAAATCATTGTGCATGTGTCGTGCAGTCAGACATCTGTGAGCTTTGAATGTTCTTCCCCCAAATTATTGGGATGCATTTTCTCAGATTTTATTCCAATTACGAGAGATCCAGTGGGAGATAAATTCAGACTCGTGGGAACCATTGGTATGCTCTAGCTCCAAATGTTTATGTAAACTAGAAAGATCGGCGAAAACGTTGAATATTATAATGTTATATATTTCAATTCCAGTTTCACCCCTCTAAAATTTCTACTGCACATATTGTTGGGCTTCTAGTATAAGTGAATCAAATCCATTAGATCTAAATCAACAAACGTCTCAATCATTTAGGGTACCGTAAAACACCCCATGTGGCTAATCTTTGCAGTTCCTAAGTCAGCAGAAGTACTTAATTAAATGGAGAACACCAGGAATATAAGTTCATTACTTACGAACAAACCGTGTCCTTGTAATATATCTACATGAAGCTCCATCTTATCGATTCAGTTAGCAACTGCATTCAGGTCACTTTTACAGCTCAACCCCAAACATGTTCTGCACAGTGAAGCTCAGCATATTCAATAAGCGAAGCTTGATCCTCCTGAATCCTGACAAAGAATTACATAAATAATCATTACAGTAAAAACAAACCTAGTAATATTTACAGTGAAAAAACCCTAGCAATATAAAGCTAACCGAACCTAGTTGGATGAAAATAACGATGTTCTGCCGTTATTATAGCTTCCTTTGGTTTAACGTATTATTATAGAAGTGTAAAACAACAAAAGTACTAAATTACAAAGCTGAAGTAAAATACTATTCTGTACTTAGTAATATTTTAAGAATGCAATTGGCCTTCCTTGAAAATGCAAATTGGGAGAATGGAAATGTATAATGCTCTCACTTCAGAAATATAGAATGCGACTATACGAATAGCATAAGACATGAATACCTGTTGCGATGCGTTAGGAAAAGCATTGAAGCTTATTCTCGATATTTGGAAAATCAGCAGACTAAATCAAATGAGTTATCTGTGCTTTAGCTCTACAGTCTCAAAAAAAAAATTGTGATCAATATAAAGAGCATTTACTGGCTGGCTGCAAAGCATCTTGTGACACAAAAAAAGTATCATATGGTCATAATGCATCACTTCAAAGTTCAGACAGATTTTCTACTCTGTAGAAATACAATGGTCTAAACCAAATAATGGAATCATTAAATTTAGACATTAGTTAACCTATTTAATATTTTAATTATTCCAGCTTTCACCACATTGTTTATTTTTCACAATATCAGGGGAAAAAATCAGAAGAAAACATACATGTAAAACTACTATCATAACTAGGATGCTGAAGTTGGGCAAACTCTACCATCAGCCAGGCAGGGCAAAGAAAAGCTACAGGTGGGCACATAGATTACATCAAATATTAGAAATGTAGTTGTGTGCACTTCTAAACAAGATACAAATGATTTTTGACACATTATGATAGTAGAAGGCCTGGGAGTAGGGGCGAAAACGGTACAGAAACGGACGGAAATCATCTTTATCGTTTTCATATTTTTTTGGGAATCGGAAACCCCGAATACAAAAATGGAATCGAATATTATCAAAACCGAAAACGGAGCGAAAACGAACCGGCGCGAATACGGTAACAAAAATTTATCGGAACAAAAAACCCCCCTCAAACTGATAAACCCAATTCTCAAGTCTCAACGGTCAACAATTCATCATAAAACACAATCATATAAGTCCAATTGTTAAGTATCAACAGTACATCACAAAACATAATCTATGGAATAAATTAGTAATGCTGTTGATAAATCCCAATGCAGGAAAAAAAATATTCTTATGTAATTTTAGATTTGCATAACAACTATTTTTTAAAAAATAACAGCCAAACACCATGGTATTAACTATTCAGTGCTTAAAAAGAAGAATCCAGGGTATTTTGTGATTTCTGGAAATTCCGAGAAAAATTTCGGAAATTCTGAGAAAATTTCCGAAAAGTTTCCGACCGATTCCGAGTTCCGACGGAAACCGCCCATATCATTTTCGATTCCGTTTCCAAGGAAATATTTCCGAATCCGTTTCCGTTTCCGAAAAATTTCGACCGACAGATTCCGTTTCTGAAAATAGGTCCGGAATCCGGAAAGTTTCCGTACCGTTTTCACCCCTACCTGGGAGTCAACCATTTTGAAATTTTGGGTTCATTCATGCTTTCATAGTACTTCACTAGGCAGATCAAACTATTAACACAAAAAGAATGGCGGAAAATCAGGTAGAGGAGAGAAAAATTATCCAAATTCAAATATATCTACTAAGTTATAGTGCTAAAATTTGAAATTAATGGAAGGATGATCATCTAAATTTCTTAAACATAATAGTTTTATTAAAATAACATTGAAGCACAACTATGAATAGCATGGGATTCCTAGTGCTAACTGAACCTGGTAAACCTAGTACCTCAATCATCAGTAAGCAGCCCACACTAGCATACCTGTATTGCTTTTATGAACTGTTCTGAAACCGTGTGATCTTTAATTATTCAATGCGTTTGCCTGTTGAGTTTGAAGAACTGGTGCAACAATCTATGAACCTCTCCATAATTTTGAGCACAAGCAAGTCGTGTTTTTATCCATTGGGGTAGTTTGTCAGTAGGGGAAGAGGAACTCCTGTTTGATGAAGTATGGGCATAACGTGAGTCAACCAATAGCATTGCAGCATAATCATTTACATGTCTGATTGCTCTTCCTGCAATGAAATCATTTCATTGTATAAGAACTTTACTTAAGTAGTACGTGTTAAGTGTTAGCATCCCAATTCCTAAATGTTCAAATGACAAAGTAATTTACCAATAGATTGATTCACAGCTTTCATGCATAAGTTCTCATAGTACTCTCGTCCACCTTTGTTGCACTTTCTTAATATATCAAAGCCAGGCTGAAGTTTGCATTCATCATCGTATTTGCTGCTTGAGGAATTATCATCCCCAACCAAAACTGGTTTAGAAATATTTTCTATATACTTTATGGTCTCGGTCAGCTCCACATCAGATGGACTTGGATAAGGCAATCCAACCATTACAACACAACGGCCCATCCCATCACTGAAGTTTATGCCTTCAGAAATTTTCCCACCAACAACAGCCAATAGAAGTGCCCCAGTGACTCCTGTATCTTGCGAACTCTTGCTACAGGATTGAATTGCCTCCTTGTATTTGTTGAGCGTCATTTCGACATCAACACTGTTTTTAGGCTCTCTGAAGACATGTTTCTTCTTAGAAATCTTGGAAATCATGCCTGAAGTTGCCCATGCATCATAAACACATCTTTCATATTCATAGGAAGCAAAAAACATGACCACTCCTTCAGGCACTGTTGTCACTACATTGCAAAGAAAGCGACCAAGCTCTTCAATCTGTACAGATGGGAAAATAAGAATAGAACTACCAAGATACATGCTCTTGAATAGAGCAATATGAAAAAAAAATCAATGAAATTAATTTTAGACTTGTAGATAAATCAATGAGGTAGCACATACAAATTCAGTTAACATGATACAGCATGCCATTTTTTAGACTTGTAGATAATTTATTTTTAGATTTCTTTATGTTTACAGCCTCCAGTACATTTGTTTCAGATCATGCCTTATTCTTGTAGCAAAGAGGAATACATGGGCATGAAGTTGCAAATGCATTTGACTAATTTATATTTTCAGTAGACAAATGATAAATCATACAACGAGTGCTACAGTTATACTACAGGCATTAATATATATGTGCATTGGTGTTTCAAAATACATATATTGGAAAGGAGTAGCTAGATGCAATATAAACTCATAGCTTGCAATTGCAATTTCACATATATGCTAGAGTATTGAAGGTAAAGGGAAATTATTTGAGGCACATGGTACAAACCATGGTGTGAGAACTCCTTGAACTGTAGCTGAAATCAAATGCCTTGCCTGATGGCCCACGTGTAACAGCTATAGGAAGAATACTCTCTGGACGAACGATATGGTTGCATGTGAAGAATTTTATATCAGAAGGAGGTAAGTTTGGAAACAAGCGTAGCCTTGTTTCTTCTATAGGCTGGAGGGTACCACCAGCCAGAATAACAGCATATGCATCACATGTAACCTGCAGAAGGAAAGAAAAATTGATAAATCTATACATGCTATGTAGAATAAGGCATTATCCCCATGTCACATGCAAAGCAAGGTTACAGCACCTCCAAAAAGATTTTCTCTGCGCAAAGCATCACAAATTTAAGATAAGCATCTTCAGGTTGTCCACTGAACTTTTTCCTTGCAACTATGATTCTTCCATTATCATTGCAGTTTAATAGGGAGCACAAAAAATCAGCCAATGTCTGAAAGCTTGCTATACTGCTTCCTTCATCATATTGCTTCTGGTGACTTAAATGATTCATGCCATCTTGATTGATGTTCAATTTGTTCACATATCCACTTACCTGCAAATCAACGGTCAACTGATCTAGACACTGCATGGTGGAATGGACATGTGGTGCAATAAATATTTCACCTTGTGAATTATATTGCTTTCCTTCACATACTGGCAAAGCTTTACTATATTTATGTTGTCGATATCAAGGGAGAACAAGAACTGGTTTATAGTCATAGAAGTCATAGTGCAGGCATCATCTTGGTTGCTTGCCAGAACTCGTAGAAATGACCGAGTTAAAACAGTCAATGTTTGGATGTACCGTCGATTTCCAGCTCCCAGAACACTCTGAAATCTATTGAGATATGCCTCCAGGTAGGAAAGAATTGCATTCAGCTTAATTCAACAAGAAAATAAGAATGTGAAACAAAGTTAGTTATAAAGTTGAAGGTCACGACAATTGAAACTTTCTTAACAGAACATCATGGTAAAATCCTACGACCCAATTAAAGATCAAAAGGAAGCCACCACCAAAGCTCATTTGAGAAGGAGCAATTTTTGTTGACATAATAATTAATTTATTTTAAGAAAAAAAATTCTTAGTGAAACATGAATCAGGAGAATATATTTTTCATGATCTTATTGTGCGCCATGACACAACAGTGAAATCAAAGAGGAAGTTTAAGTACAGTTAAACCTCTGTATATGCTGAACATTCCAATATCTCTGTTTTAGAGTTAGGACAACATTATCAGATGTGCATTAAGGACACAAAATTATGAAGATACGTAGTAGGGATAATTAAACAAAAAGGTTGGGACAGAACAAACAGGTATAATAGTAGCAAAAAAGATGCAACACAATGCAATTGCTAACCAATCTAGATATCGAGGACAATATATCTGAGGCATATTGAGACGGAGACATATACCTGAGAAGATGTGATCTTTGAGTTGTACATGCTAGTGAGGGAATCTGCTAAATTGTGAGCCTCATCTATTATGACAACATTGTTCTTCAGATTAAGGCCAAGCGATTCTCTAGCAGACTTCAGCAATAAAGACTGGTAAGGAAGGACAACTAGGTCAGCTGTGCGGACCATATCACGTGCACCGTAGTAGGGACATGTTCCAATCTTCTTTCCTAATTGCGCTAGATCCTCAATGTCCAATGCACCTTGCTCTGACACTTCACTTTTGAATTCTTTCTGAAGACCCCTCTTTCTTATCATTGGGCACCCACAAGAGGTCTTTGATTGGCACACCTTTCTGTTGTCACCCTCTATCTGCATATTCAAAGCCACTTGAATAGATAGTATTTATTGATTAACTGGTACTTGTAGCACACTGTTGGTTTTTTAACCAATTACTCTTCTGCAGATGTAAGTATGATAACCCACTGCTTCAATATTGAAAAATCAGCATATTGTGCAGTATAAAAATAACTACAAGCACACCAGGTGTGATGTCCTATGGAATATACTTTGTGAATTTATAGCTCACGTTACTATGGAAGCACCAAGAAACAAAGTTTTGTTTTTCTTTTAGGGAACCAAGAAACAAAGTTAAGTTAAATAGGGGGTCATCACAGAAAGCAAGGTCAAAGCGTAATGCTTAATGGAATGGATGAATGGATTAACGGTCATGTTTCCCAAGCTCCTAAACTGTGTGAATTTTGCAAAAACTTTCTATATATGGATTTTTTATAATACTGTTTCAAATCCTTTTTCAACTTTATAATAGTTAATTCATTCGTTTGCACCCTCAAATAATTATCATAAATCATTCCTCTATTCAGCCATTTAGCACAAAAGAACGCTACCGTCAGTATGCCAATTACCGAGCAATAAATTCAGTATGCCAATTGCCAAGCAACAAATTCAGCTACAAAGTTAAAAACTATTCCAAAACATTCCAAAACAAAGTTAACAACTATTCATTTCTAAGGCTTCAACTTCAAAGATTGATGAACAAACATTCCAAAACAAAATTGGCAGACCTTAATTTTGCTGCTCTTCTTACTCTTCTGCAGCTCCAGGCACCTCTCATTGATCCGGTTTGCACTCCCCAGCTTCAGAACATCTGCACACAAATGCACCAAAAATCAACAAACCAGTATATCCATCAGAGAAAAAACAGGACAAGAGAATTACTCATGCTTCCTCACCCTTGTTGATGCACAAGTTCTTCCTGGATCCCAAGCACACCATCCTGAGCCGCCGTCCAAATTCCGTCTTCTTGAGCTCTCCTACAAACTGAGAGAGCTGTGAGTGAGTGCGGCTAGTGAAGAACACCTTGGGTGTCACCTCCTCCTCCTCCTCCTCCTCCCCATCCGCCTCGCTCTCGCTACTGCTACCACCACCGCGATGCGGCCGCTTCCCCGCCTCCCGCCTCATGCCGACCTCGCCGTCGCTCTCGTACTCCTCAACCAAGAACTCCTCGTCCTCGCTCTCCGAACCCGCCGCCGCCCTCCTCGGCGCCTTGCTCCGCGCCGCTGCGGCGGGGGGCCTCCCCTTCGTCGCGCTCGGCTTCTCCGGCGGCAGTGGCGTGAAGTCCCGCATCCAGTCGGGCTCGTCGTCGTCGTCTCCTTCCCCATCGCCGGCTGCGGCGGCGGTGGTCGAGCCCCGTGCGGCGGTGTCGCGGTGGTCGACCAGCCACTGGAGCGCGCTGCAGATGATGCTGAGGGTCTTCCCGGTGCCTGCGAGGGAGCGCGCGCGAATGTTAGGGTTTCGTCGGAAGGGGGGAAGCGGCGGCGGCGGCGGTGAGGTGTCTCACCGGTGGGGCTCTCGAGGAGGGCGAGCGCGCCGGGGCCGGAGGAGAGGGCGCCGTAGAGGAAGGACATGAACTCCGACTGGATCGGGTACGGCGCGAACGGGAACGCCGGGAAGTCCCGCCGCGGCGGCGGCGGCGCCGGCATTTCGCCCCCGCGCGCGCCCGCGCTGGTGGTGGGGTTTGGGATTTTTTTTTTTTCCCGCGCTCGCAGCTGTCGGCGACGGGGACGAGTGCCCTGGACTGAGGCCTGAGGTGGGGGGTAGCGCTTTAAGATTCGGGACAGCGGCTATTGGGCCGTGAAACCATATTCGCGTTGTGGGCTGCTGGCCTTTGGAAGGGTCAAACCATATTTTGGAGGGATAAGTTCGTTTCAGGTCCCTTAACTTTACACTGAATCTGATTTTCGTCCTTCAACCAAAAATCAGATACAACCGATCCTAAACTGTCAAAACGGTGCAAACGAGATCCCTCAGTGGTTTAGAAGGCAGTTTTGGCTGATATGGCACCTACGTGGTTGGTTTGACTAGGTCTTTGTCCCACGTGGCATTGACGTGACGTTTACGTGGCAATTTGATCTCGGAAAAACATAAAAACTACAGGCCCACATGTCAGCTACACACAAAATAATTAAAATTAGTGGGGCCCACGTGGGCCCCACATGTCATCCTCATTCCTCCCTTCTTCCCTCTCCCCTCTCTCTTTTCTTCCTCATCCTCACGGCGGAGCAGGTGAGCGAGGCGGGTGGCAGGCGGAGCGAACTGACGGCGGCCGACGACCTCATCGAGGCGATGCCCTGCTCGCGGCCTTCCCTCTCCGGCGGGGTGTTCTCCTTCTCCAGCAGCGGGGGCGGCGGCGGTGGTAGCAGCTTTTTCTTCGGCGGCAGGCAGTGGTGATGGAAACAACATCGCTTTCTTCCTCGGAGGCGGTGGAGGCGGGACAGGAGCAACGCAGCAGCAGGGGTGACGCGGGGGCTGCAGAGGTGGACGCAGGTGTCGTCGTAGGCGGCAGCGGCAGCCTCAGCGGTGTCGAAGGTACCGAGCCACACATGTCGCTTGTTCTCCTTAGGGTTACCCGATCTCCACCGCCCACCTCCCCCACGGCAGCTGCCGCACACCGGTGAACCTCCTCTCCACCACCTGACACCGCAGCTGCGTCCCCTTTCCCCTCCTCCTTACCTACAGCCACGCCGCACACACGCGCGTCATCCTCGAGCGGCAACTCAAGCAGGCAGAGAGAGTGGATGAGGCGGTGTGGACGTCGCCGATAGTAATTCCGGCTCAGACGCAAATCCAACAAGCTCACCGGCGATCTCCACCGCGGGATGCCATGTCCAATGGTGAGAGAAGGAGGTGGGGGAGGTAGGTGGGTGAAGTGCGCAGGATCGCTGGGAATCCATGTAGCGGAGGAGATGGGGAGATTGGGGAGGAGGAGATGCCTTGAGAGAGAAATGGGCTCGACGCCTGGAGAGAGAAGAAGCGAGGAGACAGGGAGAGAGGAGGAAGAAGAGGAGGGGATGAAAATGACATGTGGGGTTTACGTGAGCCCACCATTTTTTAATTATTTTTAGCTAACATGTGGGGGCCACAGTTTTTTCTTATTCTCCAAATCAAATTGACGTAAGTATCATGTCAATACCACGTCAGATGAAGCCCGAGTCAAATTAACCACGTATGCACCAGATAAGCTAAAACCATCGTCCAAACCACCATGGGATCTATATTACACCGATTTTGATAATTGAGGAACACGTTGTATTTAGTTTTCCGGTTAAATGACAAAAATTAGATTTGTTGATAAGTTAAGTGAATCCACATGAACTTATTCCTATTTTGGACCCTGTTTGATTTTAACCTTTTTTAACTCCTCAAGTCATAAATATTTAATGTTCGGTGAAAAATTTAAAAATTTATCCAGTAACTTGACAATAAAAATAAGTTTATAAAATGTAATGACTTCGTGATTACGACGCTAGTATCTCTGAAAGCAAATCTACTCATATTGTCTCTTTAAATAACCGTTTGAGAAGTTATTGTAACCAAAGTTCCAAAAAATTGATCAAAACCATCAAATAATTATAATCAACGGGAGTACCTTTTTTCACTTCGTAGTAAGTAGTAGCACTTACCCTCGAACTTACTGCCTTCTCCGGTATGCCAGGGTATATAAGAACATTATGAGAAAAAAGAATATATTAGAGATAAATTACAAAGTGAAACCAGTTGCTTCCTTTGTAATATGGCCATATGGGGAAGCTAGCACCAGTGATATGATGTGGAGTCGCCGTGATACTCCACCCACCAGAGTTTAAATCTTGGTGCCTACAAATATTATGCATATGTCTGTGTGTTTTCAATAGGATTTTAATAAGATCATAGATATGACGTCGGTTTTTGTCTCTCAAAGCATGTGTTAGGAGGTGCATCGCCAAGGGGTGAGTGTGGCGTTGTTCTGGTTTTTGTCTCTCAAAGCATGTGTTAAGACGGGCATTCGTGAAGGGGTGAGTGTGGTGCTATTTCTGTGGCAATGTGTACATGCGTCTATCGTGTAATCATAAAAAAACAATATATTATTGATACAACCTCCCTTTCGAAATATATAGAAAATTTTAGCTATAAAAAAATTATATAATTGATACCACCTCCGTTTCGGAATAAAGCAATTTTTAGCTAGTTATATGCTCTTCCAAAAATTAAAAAACTGTACAGAGTTTAAAGAAGAAATCAAAGGCTCGTATTAGAATTTACTTAATATATTAAAACATCATTTAGGAATGATAGATTTGTCCGGGGATTAGGGCAGCTAAGGGTATACAGAGCCCTACTGTTAGATCCAAATATCCATTAAAATTACACTTCAAAATTTTAAAAATAGAAAAAAAAACAAACCCATGTGCATGCACAGTAGAAATGATATGGTTTTTGATAAATCACCATCAAAATCTTATTTACAGGTACTTTTCAAGGCAACGTATTGACTCTGATGTTAGGGCCAATTACAAAGGTAAGATGATAACATCAAGCAAATAAATGATGCATATCATAGACTTGAGTCAACGATCATGTAGTTCTTCGCCAACTTCGGGTGAAGACTCACAAATAGAATTCAGTAATTGTAAGATATTTATGTTGTGTTGGTGTCTATTTAGTAATGTGCTATTTTTTAATCATGTTGTAATGGCTATTATTATTGATATTATTAATAAAGTTTAATGATACGTGAAATACAATTGTTATTTTTTGAATTACGATGGTTTATGATAAATAATAGCAAAGCTTGGTACCAAAGCTTATGATCCCCGGTTTGTTTCTTTCGGAAGTTCGGAACATGCTTTGGTCACACATTATCACGGTTTTGAGCCGTAAATCGTTGCAAATGAAGGCTGGTTGATCACCTTAAAATAGGGCAAGAGATATTGATCGAAGCAGAGGTACTGTTTTATGTGGAGAGATCAGTCTGTTTGTCCCCTGCTTGATGCTATGTAACGGAATGTGTTTTAGTATTGCTTAAACTTATATTTATTTTAAAGTTTAATCAAGTTTTACATTAAAACGTAGCAATATTTTTTTTAAACCTAGGCCAGCTTATGCTAGTTTTATATTAAGAGGGCAAAAACTGTACAAGGCCACCAAAAAGGAGTAGAGCAGATAAAACCAAAAAAAAAACTGCAGAGAAATTACAAAGGTGCTATTCTCGCTAAGTCTTTAGCCCCACAAACAATCCATGTGCTTATTTCATCCACGATTTTGGCCACCAGTTGCTGCATCATCATCTCCTTGTTCTTGAAAACTCGCCGGTTTCTTTCACACCAAATCTCCCATCTGAGAAGTATGTGGATGGTGCGTATTCCTTTTGTTTTGCTCTTGTCATCTTGGGCTGTTCTTCTATCCCACCAATCAAGTAAAGGTCTCATTAGGATTGTCTGCTACGGAGATGTGAGAGCAATCCAATCTCGTGGAGATCCTGTCCCAAACCTCCCGCGTGAAGGTGCAATCCTTAAAGAGATGCTACGCTCTCTCTAGCTTTCTGTAGCACAACTGGCAAAAGTAGCAATATGGATAATACCAAATTAATTATATTATATTACGATTCAATATATATTTATAATTTATTTGCTTGGTGTTGTCAATGTTGCTGCATCTAGTACAAAATCAGAACATCTTGTATTCTGGAACAGAGTAGTATCCTCATAAATTTGGTGAGCTTTCCTCTGGTTTGGTGAGTAGAACACTACATGAAAAGGAAGAATATAATAGAGACTAATTACAAAGTTAAACCACTCATCTTCCTTCATACTCATATATAGAACACACAATCTAATAGGATATGTGTCTTAATGTACAAAACATTGTTGCCCTAATTCAAGAAAAACACTTTGTTATCATAGGATACATGTGGTTTCATCAACTTTGAACTCATCTCCTCAACTCACACCATCAGGGCCACACTCTTGCAAGCAATTCAAGAATCCGATCGTGTCATCTTCCAGCTCAAGATCTCGCCGCGGTGGGCTTGGTCGCGGCGGACTCAACGTCGTCGTCGTCGGCGTCGGCGGCGTCGTCGGCGTGCATCTCGAGCAGCTCCTTGATGGGGATCATGCTCTGGCCGTCGGTGATGGCGATGGCGATGTCGTTGGGGAAGAGCTTGTGGAGCACGAAGGCGTGGATCATGGTGGTGGCGAAGAGGGCGGTGACGACGAGCGTGGCGACGGCGGAGAGCGCGACGCAGAGCGCCCTGGTGAGCGTGTTCTCCACCTCGGTGGAGTAGCGGATGGAGGCGATGGCGGCGCCGGTCATGGGGAACGTGTACGCCCACCACGCCAGCGAGAACCTGAACCCGCGGAAGAAGTTGATCCGCACGGCGAGCGACGCGTACAGGAACATGGCGATGAAGTAGGCGAGCCTGGAGCCGAGGCCGAACTCCCCCGTGATCCTCGCCCACGCCATGGACGCCACGCTCGGTGCCGCCACGAACAGGAAGAACACCGGGTGGAGCTCCTTGGGCAGCGTCTCGTTCGTCGGCAGCCGCTGGTACAGCGTCACGAACAGCACGCTGTAGTGCGCCATGCCGACGGCGAAGAAGAAGACGGGCCCCTCCCTGAGCCCCATCGACGCGCCCAGCAGCGCGCCGACGAAGTTGCCGACGACGGACAGGTGGTTCGACGGGTTGGCCACCTTGGACAGCCGCCTCTGCCCCCCCGACATCCACTGCCCATAGATCTTGAGCTCCAGGCACAGCACGGGCGCCATGAGCGCGTACCAGAGCCAGTGCGGCAGCGGCGTCGGCGCCACGGACGCCGGCACGCCGATGGCGAGGAAGAGGCAGGCGATCCACGGCGCGAAGAAGAAGTTGACCCTGATCGGGTGGTAGTACTCGCGCCGGACGGCCTCGAAGAAGAACACCACCTTGGCGCCGTACGTCGCCGAGACGGCGCACATGAGCGCCACGGACACGCACCACAGCGCCAGGTTCACCTTGGTGGTCACGTGCAGGAACGCCGTCGGCCCCGACGTCGCGATCGTCTTCCACAGGATCGCCTGGCTGCTCACCCCCAGGCACATACCGAACGCCGACACCGGGAACCGCAGCAAGAACGGCCATGTCTTGTCCGACGGCAGCACCAGCTCCTCCTCCGACTGCGGCCATGGAGGTTGCGGGTGACGTCAGCGTGACAACAACAATGGAGGATGGATGAGATCGATTGATTCTCTTTTTTGTTTCCCCTTACCTTGAGCTGGTCCAGTTCGGGGCCCTCCAGGGCGGCGAAGAAGCGATCGACCTTGGGCAAGGAGGAGGTGCAGTGGCTGCCGATGGCGTCGCCCCGTTCCTTGTCCACAGGGGCCTCCGGCCCGACGCCGGCGAGGTGGGTGAGCTGCCGCTCGAGCTTACCGGACCACGTCTTGAACGAGTCGTACCGCTTGTCCCGGCCCATGGCGCGGCCGCCGCCGCCGCGCGTCGCGGTGCGCGACGGCTGCCCGCCGGGGATCGGCTGCGACAGGAACATCATCCGCTCCGGCTGGACGAACCGCACGCCATTGCCGCCGCCCTTCGCCTGCGACGCCGGCGAGTGCAGCGGCTCCCTCGCCGCGTTCGCCGCGGCCTGCCTCCTGAGGTCGGCGTCCGAGTCGCCGCCGCCGCCGCCCACTGGAGTCGGCGCGCCGAAGCCGCTCGGCGACGCCGGCAGGCTGACGGACACGGGCTGCACCGACCGGAACCCCGGCGACTCGAGCGGCGGGACCACCGCCTCGCCGCCGCGGCGCGGCACGCGGACCAGCGGCGGCACCTGCATTGCCAGCGAACAAACAGTCAGCGACCTCCATGTCCATGTCTCGATCGATCACCATGGCAAGCTAGAACAGATCAAACCAATCCATGGCGACGGCGACTCACCCGTGTGCGCGTCGGCGTGTTGGGATGCGGCAGGGGGCGCGGGCTAGGCTGAGACCGCGGGCTCGGCGCCGTGACGTCCAAGCTGTCGAGGTTGGTGACCTCAACGTCGGGGAGAAGCGACGGCACCTCGCCCCCGGGCTTGCTGCCGCCGTTGGCCTCCATTGCTCACTCACTCACTAGTCACTACCTGCACGACACACACATGTAACAAGGTGAGAACTGGCAAGTGATCAGCTTTAAACGAACAAATGGTCACAGCTTTTTTTTCCCCTGAAAAAAATTCAGAGGAAATAAACAGATCAGCAGATTATCTTGGAGGATACCAACACCGACTATCTTGTCCACCATAGGCCCATAGATTCTGATGACAACTCAGATCAACCAACAGCCACGTCGTTTCGTTTACACTTATGTTTATAATCTAGTTTTTGAATTTTTGAACTTTAATTATATAGTTCATTTTGTTGTTTTCTCATCGTAGTTTATTTTACAACATTTTCTTTTAAATAACTACGCAGGTGTAAAAGTTTTTTTTTTCACAAATAAGGTTTTAGTTGGCACTCCCTCCGTCCCAAAATAAGTGTAGTTTTGCACTATTCATGTCTAACGTTTGACCGTTCGTCTTTTTTAAAAAAAATATGATTAGTATTTCTATTGCTATTAGATGATAAAACATGAATAGCACTTTATGTGTGACTAATTTTTTAAAAGAATTCACAAATATTTTAAATAAGACGGACGGTCAAACGTTGGACATAGATATCCACAATTACACTTATTTTGAGACGGAGGTAGTAATAATAAGCAGTTTGGATATACATATACACAATCGGAAAAATGAGGCCACAATGTTCAATTAAGCCTTGTGGAGAAATTTCAGCTAGAAGCCTGTTTGGCTTTCAATATAAGATAGGTCTCTGACTTTTTTCCAAAAAAAGAAATTCAGCCAGAAGGCATGAGATTCTGGACATTTATTTGGGTTTTTTTAGGGCCTATTGAGTTCCCAGACAAAATTTATTGTGCTGTCACATCGAATGTTTTGGATACATGCATGGAGTATTAAATATAGAAAAAACAAATTACACAGTTCGCCAGGAAATTGTAAGACGAATCTTTTAAGCCTAATTGCATCATGATTTGATAGTGTGGTGCTGCATTAAATATTTGCTAATGATAGATTAATTAAGCTTAATAAATTCGTCTCGCAGTTTCTTGGTGGAACCTGTAATTTGTTTTCTTATTAGATTACGTTTATTACTTCAAATGTGTGTTCGTATATCCGATGTGATATATGCAAGGGTTAATTTTTTTACCAACTAAACAAGCCATTAGGATCATTCTAATGAACAAAGAGACAAGGGGCATCGTAGAACGGCAATGGCGAATTGAAGAAGAGGCAGAGCATGTGCAATCGATCCGCTGTGCAGCCTTTTAGGAGTAAATGGCAAAAGGTACGGCAAAATGATGATTGGGTGACTAGTTCCAAGTACCTGGTGGTGTTGGGGTTTGCACTACTGCTGATGTATTACTCCTAGAGAAAAAAATAAACCAAGTAGAGTTTAAATTTTATCTTAAAATAAATCAACTCCTATATTCTGTTTCTTTTCTTAAATACCCCTCCGTCCCATAAAAAAACTAATCTAGTACCGGATGTGACATATCCTAGTACAATGAATATATACATACATTTGTATATATTCGTTGTACTAGAATATGTCACATCCAGTATTAGATTGGTTTTTTTTTAAGATGGAGTGAGTACTCCTAAGGGGTTTGAATTTTATTGGGGGAGATGGAGTATGCATGTATGGTGTGGGCTCACCTCACCACTACTGCTCTCCTTCGTTAAGTCGAGCAACTACCGTTGGTCTCTGAACTCTTTCGACGTGCATTAACATAGTGTGCTCATGGATGCATGCATGTTTTGTGTAGTAATACACCCTCTTGAAAATGATTGTCATTTTAGTCAAGATGATTGTATTAGTTGAAAATAGTGAATAATATAGACTATACTCACTACTTCCTTCGTCTCGGAAAGCTTGACGTTCCAGGCATTCTGACACAAATTAGCTTATAGAGGAAATTACCAATCCACTCTCCATTTATCAGCTGTTGTTAGAAATAATGAGCATGCACTCAATTCAAATGAGTAGTCCAGAGCTAAAATGACCATCTTTTTGTGACATTTTGTGAGCCGTAAAATGACAATCTTTCTGGGACTGAGGAAGTATTTTCTATATATTATAATATATATATTCACTAACCTCTTGAATAAAGTAATACACCCTCTTGAAAATAATTGTATTTAAAAAATAACCTTATTCACTATTTCCACAAATATATAATTTTTATTGGAGTACATTTTAAGATTAATCTATACATATTATTGTTCTATGTTTAAAAGGAAAATTTTTAAAAGTTGTTCATAGTCAAAGTTTTTAAAATTTGATATCAATTTTGTCCAAAACACCAATTAAATTTAACCTAGGAATAATTAAAAAAATAATGTGTCATCGTATTGACTTGAGATGGACGCATTTTATATATAATCTCTATGAAGATGTTTTTTTTTTTGGAGAGATTGCCCCCTAGTTTTTGTCATCTAAATACTATGTTTTTTTTAAAAAAAACATAAATTATGTGATATCACTGGATAAACATGTAAATTTTAACTAATATATTTGTGAAGAGATGTATTCTATATTGTCAATTATTTCTATAGTTTTTATAACTGTTTAGATCACATGTAAGAAAATGAATGGACATAAAAAGACTTTCCCAATGTTCTATCTACTATAAGTAGTCTAACCAACTGTTCTACTTCTCTGCGAAACAAGGCGTCAAGTGCTAACTGGCCTAATTGCAATTTTAGTTTGTTCACAAGATACGTGTAGATAGGTAGCTGGTACACCAGAGTTCAAGTTCTAATGCTGGCATACTAATTTCAGAGCACATCCTACATGAGATATATAGATGGTGCTTTGGCTCCAATTAAACGAGTACAAAGTACAGGTGACGTGTGTTTATCTGTTGTTATACAAGTTCAGTATATATATCCTCCTATGTTCTCAAATACTTACTCTATCTAAATAAATCAACCTACGTGAAGATTTGACAACACATATATAGGATAATGAATTTGGACCATTATCCTAGATGGTGTTAATCTATCCCTTTTTTTAAATAGACGGATGGAGTACATATCACCTGGTAGTATCAAGAATGTTGGGTCTCCCCCTAAATTCATCCACCATGAACTAGTACTCTCCCTGTCTTAAAAAAAGATATTCCCTCGATCCCTCCATCACAAAATAAGTGCATATAGTATATGATTTGATATTATATCTTAGTACTGCGAATATATTCTTATTCATATAATCATAATATTAGGATATGTTATATTTGTTATATAGGATGAATCTAGATAAAGTTTTTTTAGATAGAGGGAGTATTGATTTTCAAATCCATATGAAAAATATGAAATGACAAACTATACCAACCCTAGACTGAATTGTTGGATACAATTAATTAATTAATTTAATTTGAAAGAAGTCATGTCCCTATCAGACATGGCCAGGTACGTATCATGCCGTGGACATGTGCAAGACAGGAGAGCCTGCAGGCGCCCTTGTCGTCATTGATAAACAGTAGCTGATCCATCAACTGAACAAGCCAGTGTGCCTAGGTATGTAGAGTACTCTTCAGTCTTCACAACGCGGTGATGAACCGAATCGTGATCGAACTACTCTAGCTAGTAACGACTAACGACATGTCCTAATAATTTTTTTTCTTTGCAAAATCAATATCCATGCAAGGAGGAGCTGGTCCTGTTTATCCAAGCTGCAGGAAAAAAAAGTGACAAAAACTGTCCTGGCAAGCTAGATCAAGATTAACTGTTGTTTTTAGGGTAAAAAAAGAACACTTTAACCGTGACCTTGTGTGTACACGTTAAATTCAGAGGTACTATAATAGTTACTAAGTTTATACTACTTGGAAGGAGAATACTATGAAAGTTGATCAAGTGGGACGATAGCTGAAATCGTGTTGTGCCACACGGCGGTGCTATTTGCTTGTGAATCCGCACAGATTTTCATATTTAGATATGTGTATTAATAAATAGAAGTATCTATGTTTTTTAATATATAACATCATTGATTTTTATGGGATGTTAAACTATTTTTTATTTAAAAAATTATATATAAATGCTATTTATTTTGTTGTCACTTGTTTTATCATACATTAAGTTTTTATAAGATTAATGGTCAAACATTATAATAAAAAAATGATGGCATTAAAAAACGGAAGGAGCAGTTTTTTTTTTTTTTTTACTCTAGAGAAGCACCATTAATCTACTGACCAGACCACTATACGGATACCCTGGGTGCAGTAAATTAATCGGAGCGACTATAAAAATAATCCGCCACGCGAATGTCCCATGCTCCCTGCCCGCAGCTAAAGCCTAATTAATCAAATCAAAGCAAGCGCACGCCCTGCTGTGAGTACTGTTAATTATCAGTATAATAATAGTACGGAGGAATAATATATATATTAGTCCTGCATCTAAGGACGAACACATGCTGACTGCATCATTTCTAGCAAGCCAGATCTAGTGCATGTCAAAATTGTTTATTTGCTCCAGGGCGTACGGCGCCGCGATCTCAGCCAGCCAGATTGTTAATTATTCTAATTCAGTTCATGCATGTGGTACTCTAGATCAAAGAGCAGATGATCTAATTACTTCCCCCGTCCCAAAGAGCGAGTAGTTCTACATCTCCAATAATATCCCACGAAAAGTGTCGTTACAATGGCAAACTTGATTAGAGAAGTGGGCTATCTGTCTATCCTGTCAACTCATCTGTCAATGAGTGTTCAAAGAATTCATTAGTTAATTGTATATAGGGATTCTTTGTAACCTGCTGAGTGTATGATGACTTATTGAAATGATAACCCAATTAAGTAAATATGGGTAATTTGATCATTTTAGCATGAAGCTAATTTGGATGACAAACCTTAAAACGTCAGGAATTTCAGGACAAAGGAAGTAGGGGTAATTTGGTCATTTTAGCATGAAGCTAATTTGGTTGATAAACCTTAAAACGTCAGGAATTTCGGGACGGAGGAAGTAGTTCGTGAGCTAGTATCGATTAATTTGCAGCCGTCCTACGGTGGCATAGATCCCAGTATAGAGGGTAGCCAGCCAATGAACACATGCATGCAATTAACATGAATACTAAAGATATCGAGCCAGCTGGTCTCATACTTAAAAAAAGAAAACGAAAGAGAAGAATATCCAGCTGGTCGACATGGGTCACCTAGCTAGAGTTAAGTCAAATAATATGGCGTAACGATCGTCGATTGTTGGAATCTCGGGGTCCGAATTTACCTAGCTAGTTCCAGGGATTTTGGTCCACGCAGAAACTGATCTTTTTCAATCTCTACTTGAATAATGTCTCGGGAAAATTTAATTTAGTTTCAAAACCTTGATGTCAGGGTCTATTTTAATTTAATTTCAAAACCCTGATGCCTGCAGGGTCTAAATTATAAAAACATTTCCATAGTAGAACATAAACACATAAAAAGAAAATGGAGATGAACTCGATGTGTATGTGCACTACGTACGTACGTTGTGGCAGGAGCGACGCCGCCGGCGATGTTTATGTCGTCGACCGGCCGGTGGTACGGACGCCGACCAGCTAGCGCAGCTCAGATATAGTACCACCTCGATCGTTCAGGACCGCGAGGGGCGCTATATATATACACACACGCCTAGCTTAGCTGCGCTACGAGAGAGAGCAACGCCGCGCGCCAGGTCACGTACGTTTTCATTTGGCTTACAAGTTTAGATAGTGTCCACATCCAAGTCGACACGTTTTTCTCTTCCATAATATAAGAAATTGTGGCAACGAGAAAAACATACCGGATATAATAAAAATCTATAATTATAATTAATATATGATATATTCATTTTGTTTTTTTCTTTAAACTTGATCAACTTTATAGAAAATTATAATATCTATAACACTCAATATATTTTAATAACTTATTTGTTTTGTGTTGAAATATTACTGAGTTTTTCTATAAGCTTAATTAAACTTAAAAAGGTCTGATTTAAAAAAAGAGAGACTACAAAAACAGTATACACAGTATACCGTGTTTCAACGGAATATGTACCAACGTTATATAATATATAAAACAGACAAAGTAATTGATAATCTACTCGGGGTCTCCCCTACCCTGCATCAATCTCTGCAAATCAACCACGCCTTATTGCCTTGTGGCTTTTGTACTACCCACAAGTGCTTCTACAAATGGCAATCTAATGCTACATAGTAGCAGTTATGTACTTTTTTTTAGAGAAAAGACGGGCCTGCCCAGCTTTACTTGCATAGTAGCAGTGATGTTCTCTTCCATAATATAAGAAATTGTGGCAACAAGAAAAACGTACCGGATATAATAAAAATCTATAATTAAATTAATATATGATATATTCATTTCGTTTTTTTCTTTAAATTTGTTTAAATTTGATCAACTTTATAGAAAATTATAATATCTATAACACTCAATATATTTTAATAACTTATTTGTTTTGTGTTGAAATATTACTGAGTTTTTCTATAAGCTTAATTAAACTTAAAAAGGTTTGATTTAAAAAGAGGGAGACTACAAAAACCGTATACACAGTATACCGTTTCAACGGAATATGTACCAACGTTATATAATATATAAAACGGACAAAGGAATTGATAATCTACTCGGGGTCTCCCCTGCCGCTGCATCCATCTCTGCAAATCAACCACGCCTTATTGCCTTGTGGCTTTTGTACTACCCACAAGTGCTTCTACAAGTGGCAATGTAATGCTAGATAGTAGGAGTGATGTATTTTTTTTTAGAGAAAAGACGGTCGCCCGCCCAGCTTTACTTGCATAGTAGCAGTGATGTATTTTACCGTACTTAGGGCCTGTTCACTTTGATGCAAAAAAAATATATAGTTACTAAAATTTGACAGTAAACTAAATGTAGCCACTTTTTTGGTAACTTTACCAAAATTTAGTAAGGTTGAAAATGACATCAAAATGAACATGCCTGTTATGAGTACTACAAACATTGACATGGTCTGCAGTCTGCACTGCAGCTAGCTCCAATGCAACACCCTCAGCTACGAATTTTTCCATTCACGTTTCTGGAAAATATAAAGACGGTTATGGTTTGGTAAAATTTGTTACATGACACTGTAGAATTATGGCGTTTGCTCCCAGGTCTTGAGGACACTCTAGACGTACTATGTTTTACTATGAATCTATTTATATCATTTCACATGACTAATCATAATCTAGAAGTGTAGAATAATGGTAGCATATGCAGTAAGATTGGTCATGTTTTTCTAGACTGTACTCCTTCCCACTTATATGATAGTGGTATCGCATTCACCGTACATGACCAGACGAGATAGCTGTTTTTCTTCCTCAATAGTACTACTACTATTCATCTCTGATTAGGCATGAACTACAGACTACCCAAAGTCAAAAAAATACCCCAAAACAGACCAATTCAAATCGATAAAATTGAAAAACCAGAGAAAAAGATGCAGGGGTACTTATCAGTCAGCATTGCAAAATTCAAGCAAAGACAGGGGTCTCAGAAATCACTCTCTGCAGTAAACAGAGGGGAGAAAATTCCAGAGAGATGCAGACAAACAAGCTCACTGACCTAGCTGGCTGGCCGGATTTCTCAACCCGGCGAGCGAGGCGGCGACCGGCGATGATGGTGGCGGCTGCCAAAATCTTCACCTGATCACGCCGGCGATGTTGACGACGGACACATTCACGATCGAACGCTGCTGATGGAGAGATCGCCGTGAACTGTCGAGTGTTTATATATACTGGTTTCTGTCCGTGGGATAATTTCAGATTTCAGAGTGAGGCGTGGGGTTTCAGAGCTTCCTGGCAGCTGCTTGTTCTTCGGCTACTCCTTCAGAGATGTTTCCAGGGGACAGAAAACACGCACTGCTATGGGTTTTGGTGTTTCTTCTGCTTTGCTGTCCCTCTGATTTATAGATGGGGATCATGTAATTTATGTTCTTATTATATGCCACATAGAGTGATGATTAATGATAAGTAATCTGCAGGAAAATAATTAAAGTGATACAGCCATTATAGGCTTTATTTATTTCTTTTTACGGTTAAACAACAGGAGAGGCTGTGTATATACCCAGTAAAATCCATGATTATCAAATGGTTTTTTTTTTCTATATTCACTCTGTGCATATGCCAAGTAAAATCTTCCATAAAATCAGCTTTGTACAGGTTGAGTATGGCAACTTCTATTTTCATGGAGAAAATTAGGATCTGGAAAATTTTAGTTTTCTTTTTTGTTCTTGTGTCGCTTTGTTGTGTAAATAAAGGGGTGAAAATAGTTGATACAATTAGATATTGCAATATCAGATTCTAATATTGGAAATGGATAGTAATCTGGAATATGGTAGCAAATACAGGACTGTCACTGTTAGGGATGAATCTGGTTGGTTCGGATAGTTTCCGTCCGTCCGGACCAATTTTCGGATTTAGAAAAATTCGGTCGGAACTATCCGGAATTTCTCGGATTCGGAAACGAATTCGGATTTTTTTTCTCGGATACGAAAACAAATACAGTAAGGGTGATATCCGACGGAATCGGAGAACGGTCGGAAACTATCCGGGATTTTTCATCGGATATCCGGGATATTTTTCAGCAAAAAAAAAAATGGAACCTTAGCCGGCCGTGCCGCCCACCGCCGGCCGCCGCGTGGCCAGCGCCAGATCCGCGCCGCTGCGGCTGCCTGCCGCTGGCCGTCGCCGCCCACCGAAGCCGTCGCCGCAGCCGCTCCCTAGGTCGCGGCAGTCGAGGCCACCGCCGCCGCCGCACGTCGCCGCCCGCCGCGCGGCGCGCCGCGCCGCTCGAGCCCACTGCCGCTCCCGTCAGCCGCTGCCACCCGCCGCGCGAACCCGCCCGCCGCCGCCGCACATCGCAGCCCGCTGCGTGAGCCCGCCTGCCACCGCCGCTCGTCGCAGCCCGCTCGCCGCCGCCGCCGTCGGTCGACCGCCCCGCCCGGCGCTGCTGTGATGAGAGGAAGTGAGAGAGAGAGAGTAGAAAGTGTGAGAGAGAGAAGAGGAAGAGTCAACAGAAGATAAGGTTGGGGTGAAAAAAAGGTGGATTTTTTTAATGTAAAAATCGATTTTTTTTACATATGGCTCTTTAAAATGAATTTTAAGACATTAAAATCAACTCGTATGAAAAAGTTGTCAAAAACAAAGTTGTATAATTTATTGGGATCTACCATTTTTATTTTGGTCATTTCTCCATCCGAATTTGATTAAACTATATAAAATTTGAATTTAAAAATATAAGAAATTCAAATAATTTTCCGGGTAGTAACTGATTTCAAATGAAAAAGTTGTCAACAATAAAATTGTATAACGCATCAATATCTACAATTTTTGTTTTGGTCATTTTTCTATATGACTTTGTTTGAACTATTGAATTTGAATTTCAAAATATGACAACTTTAAACAATATTTTGAAATGCTAAATGATTTCAATTGAAAAAGTCATCAACAACAAAGTTATATAACTCATCAAGATCTATAACTTTTATTTTGGTCGTTTCTTCATCCGACAAAGTGATAGTAACATTGTTTACAAAATTTACATCTGTCTTATCTGGTTCTATAAACTATAAGAGAGATATGTAAACTTTATGAACAATATTATTATCACTTTATCGGATGAAAAAATAACCAAAATAAAAGTTGTATGTCTTGATGAGCTCTACAACTTTTATGTTCATGACTTTTTCAGCTGAAATTAATTACAGCTTCAAAAATATTATTTGAAGTTTTAAAATTTAAATTTTTAGTTGATAAAACAAAGTCACAAGAAAAAATGATCAAAATAATAGCAGTAAGAATACAATAACATGATTTTAGAAATATTTAGAAAAAAGAATCATCCAATTTAGAGTTCATATGAGTGAGATAAACTAGTTTCAAATTTTCAAATTTATTTTTGCATACGGCTTCTTAAGTCATCCGTATGAAAAAATTGATTTTTCCATGCGGGTCCTTAAGTAGTCCACATACAAACAAATGAAAAAATTCAATTCTAAAAAATAACCACTCGAATTTTTAAAAACTTTCAATTGAAATGTTCAACCCAAAATTTAAAATATTCAACCAATTTTCAAAAATTTCAATATGTCTGCGAAAATTTCAGTGATACACATTAATTTATTTGTTTCATGATAATATAAATTTGTATGAAAAGTAAACATGACATTTTCTATCTCCCCCTTGCCCTTATAAATAGAGATAAAATTTGAAAGTGCTGATGTTTTGTTTTTTAAACTAATGGCTACATCTTTTCCTCGATTTAAGAAACTTATTTCGAGGGGTCATGATATTTTGATAATTATTTGTTACCGTATTCGTTTTGATTCGTATTCGCTTTGTATCTATATTTGATAATATTTGATTCCGTTTTCGTATCCGGGTTTCTGATTCCGATTTTGATTCCGAGAAAAAATATGAAAACGAATATGATATAGCTAGTTTCCGACCGTATTCGATCCGTTTTCATCCCTAGTCACTGTTTGCTTCGAATCAGGTTATCTCTCGAAATATCCAGCAGCGCTGGTATATCATCAATGTTCGGACCCACGGAATATAAATTCATAACCTAAGTGGCACACTGTGTTAAGGTGAAATTTTTTTCTTGCATGTCCCCAGAAATTCACCATATCCAAAATCATTTTCGATGTACGGCCCCTCACTATACAATAATAAGCTTGCCGCAATGATTTTTCTAAGAGGGACAAAATGTACAGTACTAAGGAGAAACTTATGATTAGCATCAATTATCAATAGAAAAAAATGGTGAGAAAACCAGCTTCGAGGGGACTGAACGTGGCTTGACCAAGAGCACCTGATAGCTCGCTCCCTACCACCGGGCTATAATGCCATTCTTAACCATACCGCAACGTTGTGTTAGAAGAGCTATATACTACTACATAAAACATTTTTCTGTACGTGGGGTGCATTAGGTTCACTAATACACATATTTAAATATGAAAATCTAAAGAATCTAAATGTTTCCCAGGCCATGGTCATAAATGTATTACACGAAATGTTGTATTGGTACTTTTCTTTGATTATACATATGCATAAACACCTTTAGTAATAAAAAAAATCACAACAAAATAAATGAAAATTACATAAAATTTTCAATGAGTTAAATGGTCAAACGTCTATCCAAAAGCCAATGACGTTATGCAATGAAAACCAAAGAGAGTACATACTTCATCCTGAGCATATCTAGTAAGAGAGATTAATGATAAAGGAAATAAAATTGTAATACCACTCAGTAAATGAAGAGTGATTGAAAAGTGGGAATGTGGTTGAGGGTAAGATTGAGTGAATTAAAATGGTTAGTGTTGCATACGAATGACGTCTCAACAGTAGTTGGAAAAGAGGTAAAGTGTATTAAATTGAGAATTTCTTTTTCGGATCCCCCTATTACATGACCCTAGGGGTCTATTTATAGCCCCATTATAGGATATCAGCTGTTAGGGTTTAGGTTTACAGGGGATTTTACATGGTTGCCCTTATGAAAGGGACATTTACATGGGTACATAGCGTAATTGAGGTTCATGGGCTCCTGATGGGCCGTCAAGCGATTGTTGGCCCAAAGGCCACTGGGCTTTCGTGAGGCCGATCTTGCTATGGCGAAGTCGCCTCCCTTCGACATACACCCTTCGCCTTACATCTATCGCCCAAGAGGTCCTTTGGCTCTAGGAGGCACCCGCGCGATCCTTCGCCCTTCGCCGTATTCGCCCCATGGTCTTCGCCATGGGGGGTTCGCCCCGACTGGTCTTGACGTCTTAGGCTTGAATCCTTACTGGTCGCATGGTTTCGGCAGGTTTGGTCGAAGGGCCTCATGCCATACCGCCAACAAGCCCCTCACGGGCAAGGGTGAGATAGGAGCTTCGGCCGAGACCGTGCAGACCATGTGGTATGGTATGTGGCGCCCTCTTTCGACCGATGCTCCTGCCGAAACCTATCTTATTCCTGCAAAGAAAGTGCGTTGTGCCTTTTCGGTTGGTTATACATATTTATTATTATTATTATATATTTTTTATTTTTTCGGGCCGAAAGGAACAGTAATGGGCTTTCCCTTCGTGGGCTTTTTACTGTGCGGTTTGGTTGATGGGAAGTTACCACTTCGCCCCCCTCGTGACACGTGGCGCTTTATTATTGGCGGGTAGGCGAACCGTCGCCTGGGTGGGCTATATATTCTCCCCCTCGTTTTCTTTTCACCGCCACACTTGTCATTTTCACTGTGCACGCTTCTCTCCCCCGTTCTTCTTCTTACGGCGCCCTTTGGGCCTTCAGACCTTTTGCACGCTTTCTCTGTTCGCCACTGCACACGCCCTTCGCCATGGCTCCCCGCAAGCCTAACCCCTCTTCGGCGAAAGGGCCCGACCCCGGCCGGATTGATGACGACAGCACTGCCTTTTTGGGGGTTTCCCTCATAGACGACGGCGAGTTGGAGAAACTGATCGGTTCTGGCGCGGTGGTGGAGGGGCAGGCTTTCGCCCCGGGGAAGGCCGTGGTGCCGAAGCCCGGCGATAACCGGACGGTTGTATTTGCCGTCTTCTTCGAGGTAGGGCTTCGGTTTCCGTGCAACATATTGTTGCCAGAAATCCTCTGCCTCTTCCAAGTGGAGCTTCCCCAACTGAGCCCGTCGGCGCTCGTCCGCATCGCCATCTTTGACTGGGCGTGCCGGACCGCTGGGTTTAAACCGAGCACCGACCTCTTCGGCGCAGTATTTTTCGCCACTGTGAACTCGAAGACGGTGGTCACCCCGGCCGGGACGAAGAAGACCGTATTCGGGAGCGTGAACTTCAATGTTCGCCCCGAGCGTTCCGATCTTTGGCCGGTGAATGCCGCCATGTCGAAGTGGGATCGCCATTGGATGGCGAAGTGGTTCTACCACTCCATCCCCTTCAAGGCTGGGTCTGATGCGGCAAATGCCCTCAGGTGGCGGCGTGGGGCGATCTCACCGAACAGGAAGCCCAAGGTCGCCATCGATGGCGCCATGGAGGCCCGGTTCGCTCTACTACGCAATATATGCTCTCGCCTCAGCTCTCGTGACCTGGTGGAAGAGTTCTGTATGCTTCGCATCTTCCCCCTTTCCCAGTCGTGGCAAGTCGAGATCGACCAAGACGGGGAGGTCGACGGCTTACCGAAGCTCGTCTTGCCTGCGGGGGCAAGTGGTAAGTCTACGCTTAGCCATACTTTTCATGCTTCGCTCTTTCTCTTTTTTTTTGATTCGACACATGATATGGTTACACCTTTCGTCCTCGCAGCTTTGACTGTTGCGCAGGCCGAGACTAAAGCCCGAAAGATGATCGGCGACGTGTCGGTTGCTGAGTTTAGTCAGCTGCTCACGCAGCAGGCAGCCGGCCGGGCGAACCAGGTTTATGATGGCGAACTGCCTGCCCGGGCGAGCCCCCTCAAGGGTGATGACAATGTGGGGCCTTCGTGCAAGCGGACGCGCGGGCAGGTGAAAAAGGCCCCTCGTAAGCGAAGGGCTCCCGACTCCGATGCCGACGACGAGGAAACCGTCGAAGATAATGACGACGAAGAGGAGGGGGAGGATGCGGGGGAGACGGAGGCTGTGGGTAAAAAAGCTGCGGGCGAAACCGCCGACAATCGCGCCGAGACGCCCGGCTACACCCCAACTCCGAGCCCTGAGCACGTCGAGACCGGGGTGGAGTCGAACTGCTCCCCTCTCCGCCAAAGGATGTGGAGGGGGCGGAGGCGCTGGTTGCGATTGCTGCGGCCAAGGTGGCGAAGGGGGGGTTGATTAAAAAGACGTCCAGGAAGGGGCTCGTCGATATCGGCCGTGCCTTTAGTGACGATGAGTCCTCGGACGAGACCCCTACTTCACCCGCCGGCCGGAGCTTGGGTCTTTGGACCGCTCCCGGCGTCAAGGTCGATGCGGGCATGACAGGCAGGAGTGATGTCGGGGTTTCGGCCTCAGCCGATCAGGTTGCGAAGGCTGCAGCTAGGGTCTTCGGCAGCCCGGTTCGCCAGCCGGTTGTTTCTCCGCTCGCCTTTGGGAAGGGGAAGAAGACGAAGCTCGAAACATCCGTTTTGGATTTTTCCCTTGCGGCGCCCCACTTCGCCCCTGGCGATTTCGAGATTCGGGTGGAACTTATTCCCTTTGTCAAGGGGGTGAGTAAACTCGTCTCTCCGGCTAGGAGCTCGAGTCTGTTCACAGAGCTGAACGAGTTCGACGAGGGCTGTTCCGCCGTCAAGAGCTTGGCGGTCCGGGTACGTAGATTGACTGTCGTTTTTATTTCGATCGCCACTTTTCAACACCTTGTCTTTGACATTTGTTCTATCTCTCCTACCTTTGGACCAGATCCTCGTGGCCCATTGTTCGACCAAGCAAACCATGTGGGCTCGTCTTGACGGTTTGAAGAACCGCCTTCGAGCCAAAGATGACGAACTGGGCCGCAAGAAGCTGAAAATGGAAGGCCTCGCCCACGTCCTCAAAGAGACGAAGGCTGAGAACAAGCGGCTCCGGGCCGAACTGGAGAAGGGGAGTGAGGCGAAGGCGGAGGTTGAGCGCCTCAAGGCCGAGCTTGAAAAGGAGCGGGGGCATTCCACCGCTCTGACCGACTACTACAACCTTACCGAGCCGAAGATGGAGGCTCTTCACCAAGAGGTCGTCAAAGCGGAGACGAACGCTGGGAAGGAAGCTCAGCGGTTCGCGCGGGAGATGGCGAAAGGAACCGAGTCCGCGAAGACCGCTTGCCAAACGCTTCGCCTTGCCCTTTCTAACATGGGGGCGAGAGTGCATGGAGTCCCTGGCGAAGGTGCTTCTGCCTTCGACTTCTCCTAGTGGACTCAGCAGGCCGGCGGTGCGGTCTCGGACTGCGCCACTGCATATGGCGACAGCTTTGCGCGTGTGTCAGTGTCTTTCGCCCTGGGTCTTCTGCAGCAGTTCGGCTGCAAGCACGTCGCCGAGTTCCCCAACTTTGTGAAAGGGGACTGGGAGATCAGTGCGCAGGACATATCACCCGCTCTGCGAGCTTGGCGTAAGCAGTTCTGGCAGAAGGACGGCCGCTCTGCTGCTAAGGCGCGCCTTTTGGAGCAGCTGGCGAAGGCAGAGGCGGCGGACCGGGGCGAAGAGGAGGAGGCAGCGGCTGGAGGGGGTGGAGGCGATGCCCAGGATCACCTAGAGGTGTGAGGCTCTCCGCCCTTTTCTTAGATTTTTTGAAGTTTTTCTTCTTTTGCGTTTGCCGAACAATGCGAACAATGTACATTCGGCCTCCTACCCTTCTTATTGTAGCCGGAAAAGGCCCTTCGGGTATTTAGAATATATGCCGCTTTTTATGGTCCGTTCCTTCGGCATGTATGATTGCGCCATTTTCGCCTATTCTTACTATACGAACTATATTTTGCCTTTTTTGCGCTGTTTAGCAGGTTCTTCGGTAGAAATTGTGTATTCGGCCCCCCTCTGGGGATTGGCGAAGCAAGAACGAGAAATTTGTGGCGTTGAAGGGTTTGCCGAAGGTGCGATGCCCATTTCGGCCTGTTTATCACAAAATGGTGATAAACGGCCATAACTATAAGGTTTTTAAGGTTGCCAGCTGGCTACGGGCGCACCCCGGGCGAATCTTGGAAGATTACGATCTTGTTCATACAAGACGTTTGGAGGATATGGCTCGCTTCTGGCGAAACCATCAAAAGACTGATCGGCAGGAGGCGATCTCCCAACATCGTTACAGTTTAGTCTGTGTTTCGCCCCATTCTCCTCTTAGGGTCGTGTATAATATTAGCAGTGATGAGGAACCTAGTTCGCTCGATCATCCCTTAGAGAGAGAGAATGATTGTGGGGGCGAGGATGTAATCTATTTGTAAGTTGGGCTGTGAGGCCTTTGCTTTATATGCTTGTAGCATGTTGTATGGCTGCAACCTTCGATTATATTCTCGAGGTTAATAAAGGTGTGTTTATTTCCTTTTCGCTATTTTTGCATTGTCACCTTTCGTGCTTTCGTTGGGTCGAAACATGTCGGCCCCGTTGCGTATATTAGCGAAATAGGTATGCTGACTTTTCAGCTTTCGACTTCTGTTTTCGATCTATGATGTTCCGCGCTGAAGGGAGCGCTTATGTTTTCACATGGATCGAGCATAACGGTGTTCAGTTAGTTATCTCCGAAATAAGCTGTCGCGGTTTCAACGTTCAGCGAGCAATGCTTCGGCCAATTTGTTTCGACCCCTGGCATTTTCGCTGATCAGGCATTTGCCTTGGGGTTTTTCCACGAATTATCATTCACACAGGTAAAGAGGCGAGAAACACAAAGAGTTTATACAGGTACAGGCCTCCAAGGTGGATAATAACCCTACATCCATTTTTTTTGTCTTTTTTCATTTTCCTCTTTTTTTTGGTATTTTTGTGCCGAAGGGCTTACATAGTGCCGAAAGGCTTATATGTACATTTTTACAATTTGGCGATTTGGGTGCCACCCGTTCTAGACATAGAAACGCTTAAGAGAGGCAGTGTTCCAGGAATGGTCGAACTCTTCGCCTTCCAGCGTCGCTAGGCGAAAGGAGCCTGTCCTGGACCAGTGCTTGATGAGGTACAGCCCTTCCCACTTCGATTCAAGCTTCCCGACTGCCACCGGGTTCGCCTTCTTCCTTAGAACGAGATGGCTAGGCAACAGCTCTGTCGGTTGAACTTTTTTGTTATCAGTTGCCGAAGTGCTTGTGGCGTATTTGCACATGTGTTCCAGTGCTTCGACTCTTACCCCTTCAAGGAGTTCGAGTGACACCTTGCGCCCATCTTCGCCTCCCGAGAACATTACCCTTGGCGAATTAGCCCCTAGCTCAGTCGGGGTCATTGCTTCATCGCCATAGAGGAGCATGAACGGGCTGAACTTGGTTGGCCTGGTGGGGGTCGTTCGAAGGGCCCAAAGAACGGATAGCATTTCGTCTGGCCATTTACCCTTCGCTGCTCCTTCAAGCCTTTTCTTGAGCGCCTCAAGGATTTTGCCATTTGTGCGCTCGGCCGCCCCATTTGACTGTGGGTGCGCGACCGAGGCGAACCTGATTTCCGGGTTTAGCCCCTCGCACATTTCTCTGAACTTGTTAGAGTCGAATTGCTTGCCGTTATCAGTGATGAATTCCTTCGGCACTCCGAAACGACAAACAATGTTTTTCGATACGAACTTCTGTACAGCTGCCGTACTGATCGCACCAAGTGGTTCGGCCTCGATCCAGCGGGAGAAGTATTCGACGGCTACAATAGCGAACTTGTACCCATTTCTTGCCACAGGGAATGGGCTGATGATGTCTAGCCCCCATCTAGCGAAAGGCCATATTGGTGCGATAGGCTACAGCTCGTACTGAGGTGCAGTTTGGCTTCGGCCATGCCGCTGGCAGCTTTCGCACTTCCTGGCTTGCTCGACACAAATTTTCAGCACAGTGGGCCAATAGACTCCCTGGCGAAACACTTTGGAGGCGACTGTTCTTGCTGCTTGATGCGCGCCGCACAGTCCCTGGTGTATTTCTTTCGCCATTTCTTCCCCTTCGGCGAAAGAAATGCTGCGAAGTAAGGGTTGGAGCACCTCGGAGCGATATAGCTGGCCGGAGACAAGCTTGTATCTTGTGGCTCTGAGCTGTAAGCGCTTCGCTTCTGCTTCCTCCTCTGGGAGCCAGCCGTTCTTGAGGTACTTGACGAACGGTGTTCGCCAGACCTTTGGGTCTTCACCTAGTTCTGCCTGGTCGATTGCCATGATATCCAGGCTTTCTGTGGGCACACTTGGTGCGTACAAGACTTCAAAAAAGATGCCTGGCGAATGCGGCCCTCCACAGGCGGCGGATTTTGCCAGGGTAGATGCCTGGGTGTAACATCCCGGCCTAGGGCTTAATAGGATTAATAGAATACTCATATCAACAAGTTGCAACTTTTTTTTCTGGAAGCCAATCTCCAAAGAACTCCAGGGTTAAGCGTGCTTGGCCTGGAGCAATTTGGGATGGGTGACCGACCGGGAAATTCTTCCCGGGTGCACACGAGTGAGGACAAAGTGTGCAGAAAAGACATGTGTTGGTCTGTGAGGGCAGTCTATGACCTATGAAAGCTATCAGATGTAAGTGGGCCCGGCCTGGGGGAAGGCGGGACGTTACAAAATGGTTTCAGAGCCGACTCTCGTGGTTTCACGGGCGCGTGTGTGACATGTGTTGGTCTGTGAGGGCAGTCTATGACCTATGAAAGCTATCAGATGTAAGTGTGCCCGGCCTGGGGGAAGGCGGGACGTTACACTGGCGAATGCGGCCCTCCACAGGCGGCGGATTTCGCCAGGGTATCCGCTTCCTTATTCTGGCCTCTAGGTAAGTGTTCAACCGTTATGCCGGCAAAGCACTTTTCCATAGACCGAATAGCCTCCAGATATCTCTTCATTCCTTCTTCTTTTGCCTCAAAGGACTTGTCAACATGACCTGCCACCAGCTTGGAGTCTATTCGGATGAGCAAGCACCGAACCCCCAGAGGATTCGCCTTTCTTAGGCCCAAAAGTACAACTTCGTATTCGGCCGTATTGTTGGTCGTGTCGAATTGTAGCCTTGCGGCATACCGAATGGGTACGCCCCCCGGCGAAGTGAGTACGGCCGCGGCGTCCGCCCCCTTGTGCGACCACGAGCCGTCGGAGTGCATTACCCAGGGCTGTTCGACGGGCTCGGGCCCGGGGGCGTACGCCGGTGTCCATTCGGCCACGAAGTCAGCTAGGACCTGGGACTTGATGGCCGTGCGGGCGACAAAATGTAGATCGAAAGGGGATAGCTCTGCTACCCACTTGCTGAGCCGGCCAGTGATCTCCTTGCCTTGTAGCACTTCGCCCAAAGGATACTGCGACGGCACAATGACTTTGTGTGCCTGAATGTAGTGCTTGAGCTTGCGCGAAGCCATTACCAGGGCGTAAGCGAGCTTTTCCATTTCGATCTATCTTATCTTCGCCCCTTGCAAAGCTTCGGAGACGAAATACACTGGCTTCTGGCCTGACTCTGTCTCCTGGACAAGGGCTGCACCGATCGCCACCGGCGAAGCTGCTAGATAGAGCAGTAGTTCGCTTCCAGGTGTTGGGCTGACCAAAGCGGGTGGGCTTTGCAGATACTGCTTTAGCTCGTCGAACGCTACTTGGCATTCGGGTGTCCAGCTAAACTTTCCCGCGCCCCGGAGGGTCTTGAAGAAGGGTAAACCTCTTTCGGCTGCTTTTGAGAGGAATCGACCTAGTGCCGCAATTCGGCATGCGATCTTTTGTACTTCGCGTACGCTCGATGGAGGCTTCATTTGCTGAATGGCATCGATTTTCTCGGGGTTCGCCTCGATGCCTCTTTCAGAAACAAGTAATCCCAACAACTTGCCCGCGTGAACACCGAAAACACACTTTTCAGGGTTTAGTTTCATATCAGCTGCGCGCAAGTTGTCGAAGGTCTCCTGCAGGTCGGACACATGGTCGAAAACCTTGCAGCTTTTTACGACGATATCGTCGACATATGCCTTCGCGTTTCGTCCCAACTGCTTGTAAAGGACCTTGTACACCAGCCTGGCAAATGTTGCTCCAGCATCCTGAGGTTGCAAAAAGTGCCGAACGGCGTGATGAAGGCTGTCTTTGGGATGTCTGCCGGTTTCATGTGGATCTGGTGATAGCCGGAATATGCGTCTAGAAAGCTCATGAGCTCACAGCCAGCAGTCGAATCGACAAGCTGGTCGATCCGCAGTAAAGGAAAGTCGTCTTTCGGGCACACCTTGTTGAGGTCTGTGAAGTCGACGCACATGCGCCACTTGCCGTTCGACTTCCTCACCAGAACCGGATTCGCCAGCCACTCTGGGTGGTCGATCTCTTGGATCACCCCCGTGTTAAGCAGCTTCTGCACTTCGGCCTTTGCTGCCTCTTGGCGATCGGCGGACATCTTGCGTAGCTTCTGTTTCCTTGGCTTGGCATCCGGCTTGACTGCCAGATGGTGCATGATGAGGTCTGTCGAAACACCTCCCATTTCGTCAGAGCTCCAGGCGAAGACGTCAATGTTCTTCTTGAGCACCTCGAGGATATTTTCAGCTTCCTCTTCGCCTAGATCATCCCCGAGCATAACAAGCTTTGCGGGATCAGCATCGTCGATCTGCTTCGTGATTACCTTGCCATGAGAGGCGGGCTTCGGCATGCGTTTAGCATGACCATGTGGTTTGGCCTCAACATTGTGCATTGCTCTGTTGATTTCGGCCAGGTCGCCCTTTGATGTAGCCGAAGATTGAAGCCCCTTGACGACGATCACGCCTGTTGGACCCGTGTCACGTCCTGATAAATTCATCCCGAAATAAAAATCATTTTCTAAAAGGAATAATAGAATTAATTAAAATACGAAAAGAAATTGGCAAACACTAAAATACGTGCCAGAAAAATTTGAATGTGGTCCGGAGAATTTTTGTTAAATTCTCCTTGGTCTAAAAGGAGCCCTCAAATTTTACTTGAATTTTCAGAGCACCGGAAATATTTATTAAGCAACAAAAACAATTAACAAAGTTTATTTAAAAGAAAAAGCTAAAAATAATCCCCCTCCTCCCTTTGGGCCAAGTCTGGCCCAAAGCCTTCCTCTATGTCCCTCGGCCCGCGGCCAAAGTCCTCCCTTCCTCCCTCTCTTTCTCTCCCTCTCCTTCTCTCCCTCCTCTTGGGCCTCCCCTTCCCCTCCCGGCCCACTCCCTCCTCTCCTCCTCCTTCTGGGCCGCTCCTCCCCTCCCTCCTTCCTTCTCGGCCCAGCCGCCCGGCCCAATCCATGCCGAGCCGAGCCAGCCGCGTGCACGCGCGCTGACTGCGCGCCCGACCGGTGGGTCCCACCCACCCGGTCGTCTCCTTCCTCCCGCCCAGCATCCTCTCTCTCTTCTCTCTCCCGTGAAACCTAGCGCCGTTCCTCCTCCAAATCCGCCCCAATCAAGCCGGGAATTCCAAAATTGATTAGGAGGAATTAATCCCCTTTCCTTCCTCTTCAATTCCCCCTAATTTCCCCCTTGATTCATGCACCCAATCATCGGGAACGCCCGCGCCAACCCCGGCCACCTTCCATGGCCGCCGGCCGGCTTTTCCGCCGCCGTTCCCCGCTCCTCCCGTGGCCGGCTCCCTCCTCGCACCTACAAAATGGAATCCCCATCCTCCGTTCTATCGTTTTAGCCTCATCCCGAGCCTCCCCGTGGTCGTATCACCCCTCCCCGCCGTTGCCCTTCTCTTTCCTCGGTGCCGGCCGCCCTCCAGCCGCCCCTACCACCTTGCTCGAGCGCCGGTCGGCCGTGCCGTCGCCTCCTCCAGCGTCGCAGCCGCCTCCTCTTCGCCGGCCTGCCCTCTGTTGCCCGCGGAGACCTCCGGAAGTGCATCCCCGCCGGCAACAGTGGCGTTGCCGCCACTGTTCCGTCTCCGGCCGGCTACTGTTCGTCACCGGTACGCCGACCGACGTCGCCGTCTCCTCCGTCGACGTCGCAGCGTCGTCCTCTCCTCCGGCTGCTCCTCGGTTTCGCCGAAACACCGCTGCCGCCGCGCCGGCCTCTCCTTTCTCCTCGTCGATGTCGCCTTCGGCAGCCCCTTCCGCCGTGCCCGTGCGCCGGCCGACGTCGCCATCTCCACCTCCGGCATCGCAGCGGCAAGGTCGCCCTCGGCCTCGCCTTCCCTCCACCCGAACACCGCCGGTGTCTGTCGTCGTCTTCACCGTTCATCCTCGCCGGCTCGTCGTCTCGCGGCGCCACCTCCGTCGTCGGCATCGCAGCGGCGTGTTCCACGCCGTCTTCGTCTCCGTGCAGCCGCTGCCGGCTGCCATCATCGCCTCCTCGCGGCCCCGGTCATCGTCGTCGACGTCCTCCCGTCGTTCCCGGTCGTCGTGGCGTTCGTCCCTCCGTCAAGCCGATCGCGTTCGCCGCCCGTGGTTCGTCAAGCGAGCCGCTGCAGCCCCGTCGTCTTCGTCCTCGCCTCCGCGTCGCCAAGCGTTGCGCCGGCCACGTCTCGCCTTCGTCCAAGGATCACCGCCGAAGTCGCTCCCTCGCCGTTCGCCTCCGTCGTCTCCGAGCCGTCTCCGCCGCGCTCGTTCGTCTTTGTCGTTCCCACGCCTCGTCGCGTGGTGGTAAGGGTCCGTCCTCTCGCTGCCCCGTCCTAGTCCTTTCGGTGTCGCCCGTGCCCGTTGTGCGGTTGTCGACCCCGGTACCCGTATACTGGTGTCGGTAGTCGTTCGCTTGTGCGTGTAGTGTCCGTGTTAGTGTGCCTGCTCGGTAGCCGCGTGGTTTCCACATGTGCAGCCTGTGTGGTGTCTAGTGGAGTCCGTTTGTCGACCGCTTGCCTCGGTTGACACACGGGATCCGCTTCCGTCGACCCGTGGACCGTCTCTGTGTACTCGGTCTACTGTGGTCCCTTAGGTTGACATGTGGGGTCCACATGTCAACAGCGCAGTCTTCCTGTCTTTTCCAGGCTAGCGCTTACACATGTTTTAT
Source organism: Oryza meridionalis (assembly GCA_000338895.3). Taxonomy (NCBI): domain Eukaryota; kingdom Viridiplantae; phylum Streptophyta; class Magnoliopsida; order Poales; family Poaceae; genus Oryza; species Oryza meridionalis. Next base: position 7,554,303 of record CM002528.2, read on the forward strand.
AATTGCAAAACCTAATCACAACAATCCGTAAATCTCCATGTAACAGCATTAAACTTCGGATGATCATATCTTGGTCATACGAATCCCGAATCGACCCGTTCAAGTCTCCTAATGTTTGTTATAACCTAAAGAACCGTGTGCTTTCTTTTTATGTATTGTTATTGCTTCTTTATAGGCTTGTAGCTTTGCTTGTGTGCTTCGCGTAGCTTCTGTCGTTCTAGAGGTTCTCGAAGCGTGGTTTGCGGTCGTCGCCGAAGGTTCGGAAGGCTGTTCTCTCTGAGCAAGGCAAGTCACATCACCCTTGAGCATATTGAATCCCAGTTTATAAAATTATTTTGATTTAAATTATTGCATTACCACTTTATTTAAATTCCCGCGTAATCACTGTTTTATTTAGCACTTCCTATTAATCCTTGTTATAGCCTTATCATTGCTATTGTTTATTATTACCTTGTTCACCCTAGGATAAAAAAACCCCAACTAGTGGGTACTCTATTAACAGCTCCACTAGTATGAATCTAGGTAGATGCTTCGCTGATTAATTAGGCAACATTAGGTGGTTTTATAACTTTAGACTTTGGGAATTCTCATATCATTTGGACACTGTGGAATGGTTGGCTTGTGATGGAATTGAACACACACCTCCCCCGCTATTCAAAACCCCTAAAATGGTTTTAGGCTGGGCTCGAGGTGCGTGGTTGGGTTTTGTTAGTCGTAACTCGGGTACTATAAGGATTAAGCTCGGGCCTCTGTTGCAAAGCACTACCGTAATTCCACATGTCTAATGGGTAAGTCTTAACTCGGTGCTCAGTCTAGTCCTGAATAAAAGGACACGGATAGAGATGGATGAAGTCGTTGCGACGATGGATATCTCTGAGGCAAATGAAGGCTACACGAGCTGCGGCTCGGTAATCGAGATGTCTAGGCAAATGAAGACTACACGGGTCGGTGCCCGTTAGTCGAGATGCCATGGCACTGGACTAGTACGCGGGTGGTCTCACCCCTATGTGTGTGGCGCACCCGGTCTAGATCCTATTGCTAGGGGCTCAATCCTGGCCTGCCTGTCCCGGGATACCGGCCGTAGGCAGGGTTAGGTCGGTACTTTTGTTCACGCCTAGGATGGGTGAAGGGTTATGTCACATGTTTACGACGGGTTCCAAGGCCATGGAATGCGGAGTAAAGATGTGTCTTGTGGGTAAAGATGTACACCTCTGATCAGAGTAAATCTATTCGAATAGCCGCGCCCTCGGATATGGGCAAGCCTAGCAATGTACCTAAGTTAGTGGTTTAATTATTAAAATTTGCTTAACAACTAAAATATGGAATGGTTGGCCTGGGTTGGCTTGGGACGAGCTGGGACCCAGGTCGGGTTGCCAGTTCGGTCTGAATCATCGTAGGCCTTGGGTTAAGGCAGGTTCGTGTGGGTCCACGGCCTTGATTAATAATACTGTGTAGCTCTAGGATCGTCTTTATAAAATAGCTTTGGGCAACTAAGTGTCTTTTAAATGCTGTTTACTGCAAAACCTAATCCCCTATATTATTACCCCTTGTACTCCCTTGCATTAATCATGCATCTCCCGGTGTGACTTGCTAAGTACTGTGGTTGTACTCATTCTTGCTCTATCTTTCCCCCCCTTCAATAAGAGAAGCTTTGGAGAAGAAGTTTTAGGTGGAGTCTTGGCTTATACCCCAATTGAGCGCCTGTGAAGATGGAGCCGTAGGCCCGCTAGTCCGCTGCTGTTTATTTTTGATTGTCAGGCCAGAAGTGCCTTTGTAATAATGTAAATATTATCGATATAATAAAGATGTGCCGTTTGTATCATGTTTGTGTGGTGTACCCCGGCTTTTCCTGGGACGGGGATTAATACACTAGCGTTTGGGAAAAGGCAATTTTCTCGGTCGCGACAACCCGGCATCTTAAGCTTGAGATAGTTGTGGTGGGAGATGGCTTCGAATTTGTTTAGGATTGCGCGGCCGAAGATGGCATTGTAGCTGTATGGGATGTCGACGACATCGAACAGTATTTGCTCTTCACGCCTGTTCTCGTCTGTGCCGAAGGCCACAGCCAGCTGTACTTGGCCAAAGACTTGAACTGCTTCGCTGCCGAAACCACGAAGCGAGGCTGGTGCCTGGGTGAGGGCTAGTGTTGGCAACCCCATCTTGGCATATGTTTCGGCAAAAATGACATCGGTCGAACTTCCCCCGTCAACCAGTATTCGCCGGACTTCGAAGCCAGTTATCTCGGCCAAGATCACCAAGGGGTCTTGATGTGGGAATAGCACCCCTTCGGTGTCTTCTGGCCCAAAAGATATTTGCTAGTTTAAGTACCTCGGAGCCCCTTCGCCTGCCATCGTGATGTTGTGCACCGCTCGCAGCTGCATCTTCTTTTGCCGCTTCGACTGCTAGGCTGGATGTCTTGGCGCTGTTCGACCGGGGGTGCTTGTTCTTGAGTAGCTTCGCGGGGTGCGTCGACAGTAGCCCCTTGTTGTGGCCTTGGGTCTTGATTGTTGCCACGCTGCCGGATATTTCGGCATTGCTCAGTGGTGTGCGAGGATCACCCGTGGTACGCACAATAGAGGTCCTTCCTGACTTTCTTGCGAACAAGCTGCTGATGGCTGCCGGCTTGCTGAGCGTCGAATTCCATGCGGAGGGCTTAGACCTCTTCGACGGCCATCACAGCTTTGCCCGTTCGGTCATTTCTGAATTTCCTTCAAGTCACGGGAGCTGGGCTTGGCCCTGGCGGCTGCCCCTGGTTCGCCGGCTGAGATTGGCGAACGTTGGGAGGAGCCGGTCCGGCGACCTGCACTTGTACTTGAGCCTGGGAAGCAGCGATGGAGGCTTTGTCATACTCGGCTTGGATCGCTTGCTGCCGCTTGGAATCCTCTTCGCCTCTTGCATACCCATCAATGATGCGAAGCAGGTGCTCGAGTGTCTGCGGCTCCTTGTTAGCGATTTTTCTTGTGAGTTCGCCTTCAAGCAGTCCGGCCGAAGCAACGTTGATAACAGACGCCTCGGTTATGTCTTGAACTTGGCATCAGGCTTGGGAGAAACGACGCATGTACTCCCATATTGATTCGCCCGGCCTTTGGCGAATGCCGAGCAGGTGTTGCTGTGTCTTTGGCTCCTCGTAGGTGCCTCGAAAGTTAAGAACAAAGACATCGCGCAATTGCTCTCATGAGTAAATGCTGTTAGCAGGTAAATTGAAGTACCAAGAGCGGGCGATGCCGTCTAGAGCGAGATGGATTACCTTTGCCTTGGTTTTTTCGTCGCCATGAGCGGCTTCGATCGCGGACTCGTAAATGGACAGAAACTCTTTTTGGTCTGTTTCGCCCGAGTATCGCGGAACAGGTGGAAACTTGAACTGGGGTGGGATTGGACGGATCTTGATTCCCCCACTCAGCGGTAGCTCCTTTTCGCCCCCCGCTTTGCTCGCGGCACCTTGTTGCGGATATGGCGTGGCGAAGGGCGAAGTCATGGCTTGCGCGTGAGGTAGAGCCACAGTGTTCGGCTGCCCGGCTCCGAATGCTGACGCCTGGGGCGCCGCCATGGACTGGTAGAACGGAGGCTGGGTCCAGGCCATGGCGACCTGGTTCGGCGCTTGATTCGCTCCGAAGCCTGGTGTCGGTGCCTATGGTTGAATGGTTGATGCTTGAGCAGCGCTGCCGAAGTCGAGCTGCGGTCCTTGACTCCAAAGCGAAGCCCCCAGACCTGGCTGGTTCGATGGCAGCCAACTGGGTGCGGCTTGTGTTCCCCTCCGGTCGGGCCAAAGGAGCTGTGTTTGAAATGTTGTGGGGTTGGCTGAGTTGCTAAAGAAAAGCTTGGAGCTGCGCCTGCAAAGCCGAAGCCCCTTCTGCCATTGCCTGTGACATTCCGCCATGTGGTGGGGGGTGTACTAGGGTAGCAACCGGCCTAGCCTGCGGCTGCACATGAGAGGCCGAGCATACTGTTGCGGCCGAAGTCTGCCTAGCGAAGTACACCGGCGCTTGCGTGGCTTGAGGCGAAAGGGCCTGGATCGATACTTGTGGGTAGACTTAAGGAGTGTAGCCTGCCGAATATTGGAGTATTGGGGCCGATGCGACCTTGGCTTGTCGTATTGCCTCATATGCCTGTTGCCGCTCTTGCATCTGGGGAAGCATGTCTTGGAGTCGAGTCATGTTCTGGTGCATGGCCTCCATATCGGCTTCGGCTTGTGCTTCGGGGTTGGAGTTGACTTGCGCAACGGCGAGCGCGGCCGATTCCATCGCTGGCTGTGACAAAGCGGCTTGGGGCACCAGCAGATGGCTTGTCGAAAGGATCTCCGCCCTGGTCTGGAGCACCCGTGCCGCCGCAGCTGCCTTCGTCGCATCGACCGTGTTCGGCACCTGCCCCGAGGTGGCATAAGCCGAAGACGGTAGTGATGGCGTAGGTGCGGAGGCAGACGGCTCTCCCCCATCTCCGGCGACGGGCGCCGAAGGCTCTGCTCCCTCTTCGGCGGCCATCTCGCTCCCGGCTTCGCTTCCCTTTCGCCTTGCAACCTTCTCCTTCGCGACCTTCTTCGGTGGCATTCGCTCTCAGTGGTTTCGCTCAGAGTTCCCCACGGTCGGCGCTAGCTGTTGTCGAAACGACAACTGCATACGTCGAATGACGTGGTTACTCAACAGTAGTTGGAAAAGAGGTAAAGTGTTTTAAATTGAGAATTTCTTTTTCGGATCCCCCTATTACATGGCCCTAGGGATCTATTTATAGCCCCATTACAGGATATCAGCTGTTAGGGTTTAGGTTTACAGGGGATTTTACATGGTTGCCCTTATGAAAGGGACATTTACATGGGTACATAGCGTAATTGAGGTTCATGGGCTCCTGATGGGCCGTCAGGCAATTGTTGGCCCAAAGGCCACTGGGCTTTCGTGAGGCCGATCTTGCTATGGCGAAGTCGCCTCCCTTCGACATACACCCTTCGCCTTACATCTATCGCCCAAGAGGTCCTTTGGCTCTAGGAGGCACCTGCGCGATCCTTTGCCCTTCGCCGTATTCGCCCCATGGTCTTCGCCATGGGGGGTTCGCCCCGACTGGTCTTGACGTCTTAGGCTTGAATCCTTACTGGTCGCATGGTTTCGGCAGGTTTGGTCGAAGGGCCTCATGCCATACTGCCAATAGTTAGTGAAGGGAAATATTACTCTAAAAATAACTATGTTTTGGATAAATTTAAATGCAGGAAGTAGCTATTCCTGAGACAAAGGGAGTAGATATCAATAGGTTAAGTGAGTGTGTGTGTTTTCAGTAAAGTGCCTAAGTTTTGTAGTGGAAGTAAGAGTTTGTTGAGTTAATCAAATCAAATGGCCAACTTCTTAAGAATGAAGCCAATAAGCCCTCCCAGGTACGAAATTGCTTTATCTAAAAAGAATGTAAGTGTCGGAGATATGGGCCCGGGGATATGCAAAGTGAGGGGAAGTTACCTTCCCAATCCAGCCACGTGGCTCTCTAGTGCGGCCCTCCCCCCGCGCCTCGCGAGTCGCAGAAGCAGCCAGGGGGCTTCGGGGTGCCACGTCACGCCCCTCGGGCCCTCGCGCTGCCTCGCCCCGAGGCCCTCGCCCAACTGCCATGTGGCGGGGGGAGCGAGCGGAGAGGAGACCCAGGCTGAACCGCCATCAATGCGCGCGGCGCCCCAATTGTCACTCACCATATTTAATGCGGTAAGGGCAAACGTGCGGTGCCACCCGACTGACCCACGTCAATCGGGTGGTACCAGACTGTGACCCGCTTGTCGCCGGTCACGTCCGATTCGACAGGCGGCCGCGCCCCCACGTTCGCCTCTGTCTCCAGCGGAGTGGAGGCAGGTATGTCCCGTCCCATCGGAGCATTATTCGGAGTTCCCTCCACGTGAGGAGGACCGCCACAAGTCTTCACTCATTTATGAGGGAATGACAGGGCTGTCTCCCGTGTCAGGCGGGGGGCGGCGCTGGGTCCCGCTCAAGAACGGGCTGCTGCTTAGCTTCCGGGCGAAGGCACAGATCGTGGCCCGGTCGAGGTAAAGTGGGTCCCCCTCCCGTGAAAGAGTAGGTAGAAGCGGTGCATGTGGTATCCCCTTGAACTATAAAAGAAGGACCTTGCCCACCGAGAAAAGGGACGACACTCAGTAGGCTTGAGCTCTAGAATGAGAAGACCAAGAGCGCTCTCCGGAGTTCAGGAACCTTTGTAACCTTCAACCATAAATTCCACACACAGGAGTAGGGTATTACGCTTGATAGTGGCCCGAACCTGTATAATCTTGTCGGCTACACACGATCTAGAAGCCCTGAGGGCGGATACACGATCTCGAGAGGCGAACCCTTTCCCCCGGCCGAGCTCACAAAAGGGGGATCTCACGATCTCCCGCTAGAGAGGATCACTCCTCGACAGCTGGCATGCCAGGTAAGGGGAATTCGCGTGCTTCAAAGAGAAGTCGTTTCCTTCCGCCCCAAGTATTCGTCCGCTCTCGACGATCATGGTTGAGGTATTGGAGGAAGAAGTGGTAGTGCACACCCCCACTCCCTCTGGGAGTGAGGATGCTAGCAGGAGCCGCGGCCCCCGTCACCGTCGCCGCAACTCTCGGACTCCGCCTCGCCGCGACCCCTCGCGGAGGGAGGATCCCACCCGGTCGGGTGGCATGGCCCTCTCCCCGCCTCCAGGCGGGAGAAGCCACGCGCATCGGAGCGTGGCGCCGCCTGACATACGGCGACGGCGGCTCGCCCGAGTCGCGCTTCAGGCGGTGGTAGCCCTTCTACGGCATCCTCCCGTGAACTCGGAGCCGGAGACCCCCGTCCAGTGATGGTTGGACGACGTCGCCAATCTGGTCACCAGTGCCCAGCGGCTGCTGTCTGCGGGTGGCCGTTCCACCGCCACTTGTATGTCACGCACCCCTACCACCCTTTCCTCGTCGGCGAGGAGGAGGGTCCGTCGGTCAGCCATGACCTCACGGCGGTCCACGGCCCCAACATCGTCAGGGGCCTCAGGAAGTCGGAGGCATCACAATGGCCTCAACAGGGAGCAGGACGCTCAGATCAATATCGAGTGACGCCGGGACGAGCGCCGTGCTGCCCGCATGGGAGAGGGTGCCTCCTCCTCCGGAGTGCCGCGCTCCTCCTCGCGAGATGGCCTGCCCCCCACGTTCACCCCTGGAGGGACTGGTTGTAGGGCCTTCGTTGCGAGTCTCCGGAATGTCCGGTGGCCCCCGAAGTTTCGCCCCAGCCTCACGGAGAAGTATGATGACAGCATCAATCCCTCCGAGTTCCTCCAGATCTACACCACGATCATCGTGGTGGTGGGAGCAACGACTGGGTCATGGCGAATTACTTCCCCATAGCCCTCAAGGGTCAGGCGCGCGGCAGGACGATGAGTCCCTCCGCTCGTACATACAGCGCTTCTGCCAAGTCCGCAACACTATTCCGTGCATTCCGGCCCATGCGGTTGTTTATGCGTTTCGGAATGGCGTGCGGCACAACCGCATGCTGGAGAAGATTGCCTCCAAGGAGCCCAAGACCACCGCCGAGCTCTTAGAGCTGGCGAACAAGGTGGCTCGGAAGGAGGAGGCGTGGGCCTGGAATTCCCCCGGCACCGGCGCGGCGGCTGTGGCTGCCCACGAGTCCGTTCCCCGCTCTAAGCGGCGAGATAGGAGGGGAAAAAGGGAGCCGGCCCGCTCTGATGACGAGGGCCATGTCCTTGCGGCCGATGGGCCCTCGCGGGCCCTGTTCAAGGAAAAAGCCACCGGCGACAAGCCGAGATCTACCGCTCCTTCCGGCGAGGGTCGGTCGGCAGACAAGTGGTGCTCGGTGCACAACACCTATCGGCACAGCCTCGCCGACTGCCGCTCGGTCAAGAACTTGGCCGAGCGGTTCCGGAAGGCCGATGAGGAGAAGCGGTAGAGTCGACAGGAGGGCAAAGTCCCCGCGACCCCCGCCAATGACCGGCGAGGGGAGGCCAAGAAGAAGGCCCCCGCCGATGATGGCGATGATAGCGAGGATCTGGAATTCCAGATACCTCAAGGAACCGTCGCCACTCGACGGGGAGGCTTGCGCTCACACCTCTCGCCGCGGCTTCAAGACCATGAGGCGTGAGCTTCTGGCCGCAGTCCCAACTCACGAGGCGGCGCGGAAGGCGCGCTGGTCGGAGGTGAATCTCACCTTCGACTAGAGCGACCATCTGACAGTGCTCGCTCGAGGAGGGAAGTTGGCCCTCGTGGTCTCCCCCACCATCCACAACGTCAAGATGAAGCGTGTCCTGGTCGACCGGGGGGCCAGCCTCAGCATCATCTCCCCGGCTGTCTTTGACACGCTCAAGGCCCCGGGGATGAAGCTCCAGCCGTCATTGCCGATTATCGGCATGACCCCGGGGCACACGTGGCCTCTGGGTCACGTTGAGCTCCCGGTGACCTTTGGCGACTCCACCAACTTCCGCACCGAGCGGATCGATTCCGCACCGAGCGGATCGACTTTGACGTGGCGGACCTCAATATGCCCTACAATGCGGTCCTGGGCAGGCCCGCGTTGGTGAAGTTCATGGCCGCCACCCACTACGCCTACCTCCAGATGAAGATGTCGGGCCCTAGTGGCCCCATCACTGTCTTTGGCGATGTGAAGGTCGCCCTGGCCTACGTGGAGCAGCGCGCCGACAACTTGGCGGCAGCCACCGAGCCGCCGCCCCCAGAGGTTTCCACGTCCCACGCCTCTAAGAAGCGCCTCGCCTCGGCCGACGAGGTGCCCGTCAAGGAGATTCCTCTTGGCGATGATCCGTCTAAGACCGCTAAGATTGGCGGTACCTTGGACGCCAAATAGGAAAGCGCGCTCGTCTCCTTCCTGCGGGCGAACTCCGACGTCTTCGCATGGAAGCCGTCGGATATGCCCGGGGTCCCCAGGGAGATGATCGAGCACCGCCTCGCCGTGCGGCCGGATGCGCGACCCATCCGACAGAAGGTACGGAACCAAGCCCCGGAGCGGTAAGCCTTCATCTGAGAGGAGGTGACGCGACTCCTGGAGGCCGGCTTCATCCGAGAGGTCATCCACCCAGAGTGGCTGGCAAACCCGGTGGTCATCCCGAAGGCCAACGGCAAGCTCCGGATGTGCATCGACTACACGGACCTCAACATGGCATGCCCTAAGGATCCCTTCCCTTTACCACGCATAGATCAGATAGTCGACTCTACTGCAGGGTGCGACCTTTTGTCTTTCTTAGATTCCTACTCCGGGTATCACCAGATCCTCATGGCTAGGAAAGATGAGGAATAAACTGCTTTCATTACTCTTGTAGGCACCTTTTGTTATACAACTATGCCTTTTGGTCTCAAGAATGCAGGTCCTACTTTTCAGCGCATGACTCACATTACTTTGAGTAATCAAATAGGGCGCAATGTAGAGGCATATGTCGATGACCTAGTGGTAAAGACGTGCCACCAGGACATATTGTTGCAGGACTTGGCCGAGACTTTCGACAGTCTTAGGTCCACGCGCATGAAACTGAACCCCGAAAAGTGTGTGTTCGGTGTGCCGGCGGGGAAACTCCTTGGTTTTCTAGTCTCCTCCCGAGGCATAGAGGCTAATCCCGAGAAAATACGCGCGGTAGAGAGGATACGCCCCCCAGCAAGCTTAGGGATGTGCAATGCGTCACAGGATGCATGGCCGCCCTAAGTCGATTCATATCGAGGCTAGGAGAGAGGGCGCTGCCCCTATTCAAGCTCCTCAAACGCCCTGGGCCATTTGTATGGACGGAGGAAGCGGAGCAAGCTCTCAATCAGCTGGAAGCTTACCTTACTTCCCCCCCATCCTAGTAGCCCCGGGGCTAGAGGAACCGTTGCCGCTCTACTTGGCTGTGACCCCCCACGCGGTGAGTGCCGCCCTTGTAGTTGAGCGCGACGAAGGCGACCCGCGTCGTGAGCCCGGCTATGGGAAGGGACCAGGGGCGCCCTTGACTGGTGATGGCCCCTCGTCCCCCGACGGCCCGAGACCCGAAGCCCCAAATCCCCGCGAAGGCCCCGAGGCCACCGTGGGAGGGGGAGAGGCTCTAGCGGATGGCCTCGAAGCCCATAGCACCGACATGGCTCGAGACTCTCCCGGGCCAGCTACCCTTGACAACAAGGACCGGCCCCACCGAAAGGTGCAGCGGCCCATGTACCTCGTTAGCGAGGCACTTCGAGACGCGAAAACCCGATACCCACAGGCCCAGAAGATGTTTTACGCAGTCTTAATGGCCTCAAGGAAATTGCGCCACTATTTCCAAGCGCACCGGGTTTCCGTCGTGACGTCTTACTCTCTCGGCCAAATCTTGCACAACCGAGAGGGTACTGGTCGGGTCATAAAGTGGGCCATCGAGCTCGCTGAGTTCGACCTGCACTTCGAACCACGGCACACGATCAAAAGCCAGGTCCTGGCTGACTTCATCATGGAGTGGACCCCGGTGGATGACCCTGTTCTGTTTTGTCCAATGTTCCCTCCCTCCCCGGAGATGGAGGAGACCCAAACGCCGACATTCGCACCGGGCATTGGGTTATGCACTTTGATGGCTCCCTCAACCTTCAAGGTGCAGGGGCCGGAGTCACGTTGACTTCGCCAAGCGGGGACGTCCTCAAGTACGTCGTTCGGCTCGATTTCCGAGCCACGAACAATATGGCGGCGACCGGAATAGGTATCCGTCGCCTCTTGGTCCTAGGCGATTCCCAGCTGGTCGTAAATCAAGTCTCCAAGGAGTACCAGTGCACCGACCCTCAAATGGACGCTTACGTCCGTGAAGTGTGACGCATGGAATGCCACTTCGACGGACTCGAGCTCTGGCACGTACACCGACGCGACAACGCAGTCGCTGACGAGTTGTCGCGCATCGCATCAGCACGAGCACCACTCCCCCCGGGCACCTTCGAGGAAAGGCTCGCACAGCCGTTGGCGCGGTTGGACCCCGCGAGGGACCCCGGCGCCACGGTCTCCGCCCCGACCCCTGACGACCCACGGGCCTCGGTGCCTGAGGGGGCTGACCCCGACCCCCCTCGTCAGGTCGTTTGGATGACTGACATCCGGGCGTATCTCGACAATAACACTCTTCCTGAGGATCGCACAAAAGCTGAAAAGCTCGCGTGTATCTCTAAGCGGTACATTCTCGTAGAAGGGACCCTCTACCGGCGTGCCGCCAACAGGATACTCTTGATGTGTATTTCTCGGGAGCAAGGCGTCAAGCTCATTGCCGACGCTCATCACGGTGAGTGCGGGGCTCATTCAGCCTCGTGCACATTGGTCGGTAAAGCCTTTCGACAAGGCTTTTACTGGCCGACTGCGTTGCAAGATGCCCAAGAATGGGTCCGGCGATGCAAGGCGTGCCAATTCCACGCCAAGCAAACCCACCAGCCGGCCCAAGCCTTGCAGGTTATCCCGCTCTCTTGGCCTTTCGCGGTCTGGGGGCTGGACATCCTAGGACCCTTCAAAGCGGCCCGAGGCGGATATCAGCACCTGTACGTTGCCATCGACAAGTTCACCAAGTGGCCCGAGGCTTACCCGGTCGTCAAGATCGACAAGCATTCCGCCCTCAAGTTCATCAGGGCCATCACGTCCCAGTTCAGAGTGCCCAACCGTATCATTACAGACAACGGCACCCGGTTCACCAGTGAGCTGTTTGGCGACTATTGTGATGACATGGGCATCAAGCTGTGTTTCGCCTCACCCGCCCACCCCAAGAGCAGCAGCCAAGTGGAGCGAGCTAACACCGAAATCCTCAAAGGCCTCAAGACCAAGATGTACAACGTCCTGAAGAAGCACTGGGTTCGTGGCTCGAGGAACTGCCTGCAGTACTGTGGGCGAACCGGACCACTCAGAGTCACGTCATGGGGGAAACGCCCTTTTTCCTGGTGTATGGCGCCGAGGCAGTCCTGCCTTCGGAGCTTTCCCTAGGTTCGCCTCGCGTCGTGCTGTACAATGAGGCCAACCAGGAGGATCTTCGCCGTGAAGATCTCGACTATTTGGAAGAGCGGAGAAGGCGCGCGGCCCTACACGCGGCCCTACGCGCGGCGCGCTACCAACAAAGCCTACGGCGCTACCATCAGCGCCACATCCGAGCCCGATCACTACAAGTTGGCGACCTCGTCCTACGCCGCGTACAGTCGTGCTTGGGGTTGAGCAAGCTCTCACCAATGTGGGAAGGGCCATACAAAGTGATCGGCGTTCCCCGGCCAGGCTCCGTTCGGCTAACCACGGAGGATGGCACGGAGTTGCCTAACCCCTGGAATATCCGTAGGGTCGCGCGTTTTTTTTTTGCTTTCCTGGAGCTCGGGCCAACCCCCGCACATCCCTCGGCCTGTGCGGACTTGGCCGGGGGCTACTATTGTTAAATATGTTGTATCTTTTCCTTTCCTCAGCAATAAATTTTTCCGTTTAAGCGGAGGCCATTGTGCGCCCCTTCTTACTCCTTCCTATGGCTCGTCCTGGCTCAAAGGACGATTCGCGCTTACTCCGGACCCTAAGTGGCGTTGGGTGACCTGAAAACCACCGAAAGGGAGGCTGAACGCGGGCCGCGCCCCGGGCTGTACCGAACCCTGGGGGCTCGGAAGGGCCTACACACGGCCATCCCCGACCCCCAGTCGTCGTGGCCTCGGTCTGGCCAGTCCCGCTGGGCAGCTTCCTCGGGGCGACGGTCTTGCCCCTTGCCGCCTAGGTGCCACGGACCGAGCGCGAATTCTCCCCTTTTTATCGGAACGAGCCCGGGGGGGGGGGGGATAAAGGGGGTAAGAATGGCAACTTAATCAGAAGAAAGTCAATTGAATATGTTCGCCTTGGTTTTCTCTTCTTTCTTTGCCGCAGACATTCAAAGGAGAAAGCAAGAGCGTAATGGTGCGAAGGGGAAGCTTTATTTACAACCAGGATGGCACGATGGCCTGAAGTTCGAAGCATTCACTGCGAGCACATAACAAAATTAAAGAAGAAAGGCGGGGACAGTCACGGAGTGCTCGGGCCCCCGAGGCCGGCGCCGCTGACCACCTCGTCCCAGTCCTCGTCGCCGTCGTCGCCACCGCCGTCCTCGCTCCAGCTCTCCTCGTCCGAGGCAAGCGCGAGGTTGAACCGAGGGGCCGACCTCTCGAAACTGGAGATGATCGCGTCGGCCGCTTCCTGGACTTGCTCCCGAGCCCTCGCCTCAATCCCGGGGGGGGGGAAGTCCTCGAGCGCGCGCCATGGGAAGAAGTCAAGGTCGCGAGCTTGGTGGCTCGCGAGTACCAGCTCCACCGCAGCCCGTGCCAAGGAAGCCGACGACAACTTCACGGCCTCGCCGACCTCCTCCTCCAGCCTCTCCAAATCCGCCGCGATCCCGTCCAGCCGAAGCGCGAGTGCCGCCTGCGTGGGCGGGAGCTTCCTGTCCCGGCGCACGGAGATGCCTACCCGGCGCCCCACGTGCTCCAGCCGTTCGATGGCGTCAGAGAGTTGGCCAGTCCCAATCTCGTTGGTGAGGCAGAGGGCCGCAATCTCCCCGGCTTGGTCCTGGTCGGCGAGAGTGTCTTGATCCGCGGCCAGCTGGCTGGCCAACTCCGCGCTGCCCGGCCGCCCGGCTGCCGCCAACTCCTTCTCCCGGGCCTCCAGCTCGGAAGCCCTCGCCGCCATCGCCGCGCGCTCGGCACGGGCGCTCTCCAGATGCCGGGCCTCGCGCCCAGCAACGGCCTCCTCACACTTGGTGAGTTGCTCGCCCAGTCGGCACGCCGCCACTTCGCGACGGTTCACCTCGGCCTCGTGTTCGGCAAGCGCGACGTCTCGTTCCCGGCACGCCTCCTCTCAAAGCCGCAACTCCTCCACTCAACGAGCCACCAAAGCCTCTGCGGCGAGGGTGGTCCAGTTGAACTCGGCTGCGGCCTCTTCACGGAGGCGAAGGGAGGATTCCGCCTCGGCCGCCGTTCTCTCGTGGGCGGCCAAGGTGGTCTCGCGCTGGTCTAGCATGCATGCCCGCTCCTCCAGCGCCCAGGCACGCTCCTCCAACGCCTGGGCACGCTCCTCCAGCACCCGAGCATGCTTCTCCATCTCCCGGGCTCGTTGCGCCGGTTCCCGGCTACGCCCGTCCTGTTCACGCTGGTTACGATCGAGGACCTCGATCCGTCGACGGATCGTGGCCTCGAACTCCTGCGCGGAGCGGGCACGCTCGTCTAAAGCCTTACGCTCGGCCTCGAGCGCCACCGTCCGAGCTCGCAGCGAGGCGTCAACCTCCGATGCCCATCGCTCTTGGGCGGCAGCCGCGTCGAGGACTCCATGGCCATCTTCCACCCTCTTTGCCAGATCTTCAGCATGGGCCTCGTACTGCAAGCGGATGTCACCCAGTGCCTCATCCAGGACGCTTGAAGCGATGAGCGCTGCCTACCGCTCCTCCTCCGTCTCCCACATGACCGAGTCCAGCGTCTCCTCGTGTGCCTGGATCTCCACCAGTTGGGCTTAGCGCATTTTCCGCCCCACCTCTACCATGTTGTCCACGGCGCGGCGCCCCTCGTCGACCCGCGCGCGGTCCGCCGCGAGCTTCGCCCACTTTGCCTCCGGGGCCACCCGCTCGTTCGCAAGGGCTTGAACTTGGGAGGTGAGCCCCTCCCGGACGGTGGAATCGGCGGCGGCGAGCACCTGCAGGAGTGGTTCCATGCTCGCGGGAGTCGGAGAAGAAAAAGTCGCGGTCCGCCCCCGGGACGACGGAGTGCTGCTGGACCCCCCGCGGGACTAGGGGCTGCTCTCGGCCCCCTTCCGCGCGGCCATCCCCGACGGTGCCCCAGATGCAGGGGGGAACGGTTGCCCCCGTCACCCCCCGCCTCGGGCCCTCAGGTAGACTCGGGCTCGGCCTCGGGTTCGGTGCCGCCCCTAGCCTCGGCCCCCGGAGCGTGTTGCACCTCGGCCTCTGGGCCACGACCCGCTTCGGCCTCCGCTCCCGAATGGCGCTCCTCGCGGGCCGCGCCCTTGGGATCGCCCCACCCCCCAGGGGGGGGGGGGGAGGGGGGGCGCCGCCGCCGCTGTCGCCCGCGGCGGTTTGTACCTTGGCTGTGGCGGACTCGGAGCCAGACCCCGCGTGTGCCCGTGGGCCCCGCCAGGGTACCGCGAGGGCTCCGCGACACCGGGTCGGCCGAGTCCCGGTCGATCTGGTCGCTCGGATTTTGACCCCTGGGAGGGATCGGACGCCGAGACCCCCTGGGAAGGAATCCCGCTACAGAAAAACCCCGGTCGTGTTAAGAAGGAGAAGAAGGGGGAGGAGCAAGAGGCCAAGGTGGACAGAGGGCACCAGGTCGGGTGCTGGCGATCGTACCTGTGAGGGGGGCGGTTGAAGGTCCACTTCGGGGGCTCGATGAAGCTCCCCCGGCACGGCTCCGTTTGCCCTAACTTCCAGAGCCACTTCTTTTTTCGTCCAGCCTCAGACGCGACGGGGCGTTTGTGGCCCGCCGATGGTCGGTCCACCGTTCGCTCGGCACCCCCTCCGTGTGGGGGAGATGGTGGCCGAGACTCGGACATCTTACGCTTCCCTTTCGGGTCGCCTGCCGAGTCTCTCCCGGGCCCACGGCTCGAGCCGGGCGCCCTGGAGCCACCGCCCCGCCGGAGCCGCTGATGCGACTGCCGCCCGCGGTTGCACCGCTGCCACTCGCGCCGTCGCCACCCCCGCCACCGGCGGTGCCCCGGCGGGACCGACCCCTGCCGGCACCGACGGCTAACATCATAGCCAGGATATTCTCCCAGTCACGGTCGCTGCAGAGGGGGAGGATCCCGTCCGGAATGAGCGTTTGCTCGACGGTGTCCAGGCCCAGCACCCGCCGGATCACCGTCTTCGCGTCCTCCTCGCCCCAGTCCAAGCGCTCACCCACGTGGGTGCGTATGGGATCGTTGTGCCCGGTGTACTCCCACGCGCCGCGGGACCGCTCCTGGAGAGGCGCGATGCGACGGCGGAAGTAGTCGCCGAACACCATCGCCCCCGTTCGGCCCTGGCTTCACAGGCCCTTGAGGCGATCCCGCACTGCGTCATACTCCTTGCCCAGTTCTGAAACCGCTAACCACGCGGCAGATCGTTCGGGAGGGCCAGCGGGGAGCCGAAGTCACGGATGATCTGGCAGCGCGGTGTAGATCCAGTCCTTCTTCCAATCCTCCCACTTCTTGCGGAGGTGGCTCTCAATATACTGCCCCGCCGTGCCCGGCTGGGGCTAGAAGTAACACCCTCCCACCACCGCGCCTTGTAGCAGCTGTGAGACGAAGAAGGACTAGAACAGCCGCATCGTCGGCCGCATCCCGATGAACATCTCGCACAAGTGCATGAAGATCACCAGCGTCATCACGACGTTGGGCGTGAGGTGCAAGGCATGAATTTCGTAGAAATCCAAAACCTCATGGAAGAACCTGGAAAATGGCGGGATCAACCCCACCATAGCGAAGGACAGGATGTGCACGGATCACTCTGGGTACCGCGGCCGCGGCCGCGACTCCCCTACCCTCACGGCGGCATCCTCTGGCATGATCTTGCGGATGAGGCTGAGGTGCCTCTCTGCCGTGATGCGCGACGCCGGGAGGATGGCATCACCAGCGTCTTGGGCCATGATGGCCGGCGGAAAACGGCAAGGAGTTTGGTGCACGGAGCAGGGTGGAGCGAGAGAAGCGCTAGGGCTTGAGGAGCGAGAATGCGGGTGTGCAGTCGGCGAGAGAAAGGAGACGAACTCTCCGCCTCCCTATCCTTTTATCCCCGCCTCGCCCACGCTCGCCTCCTCGTTTCACGCCCCTGCGGTTGCCCCCTCAATTCCTGCGCTAGCGGTTGCCTCCTCGATTCCCGCGTCCACTCATCACGTCGCCCTGCTGAACCCGCGCCCTGCGTTTAGTGTGCCTGTCAGCGGCACACTCGGCGCGGGGCGTGCGATGTTCACGGGCACGGTTAGGCGGGCCCGCCATCGGTCCCATCGCGTGCCTGGCAGGTGAGGGAGTCAAGGCGACGTGGTTGACGATTCCGGGCGTGGTCTGGCCGACCCCCCCGATTTTCGCGCCCTAAGCGCCCCTGTGGAGGAGTGATCCTCTCTAACGGGAGATCGTGGGATCCCCTTTTTTGAGTTCAGCTGGGGGAAGAGGCCCGCCTCTAGAAATCTCGTATCTGCCCTCTAGCCTATCAGCTAGTGTGCACACAACAAGATTATATAGGTTCGGGCCGCTAAGGAGCGTAATACCCTACTCCTGTGTGTGGGATTTAGATCAAAGTTACAAAGGTCCCTTCGTTCTAGAGATGGCTTTTGCTTCCCTTCTCCTAGAGCTCAGGGTTCCTCTGAGTCGTCCTCTTTCTCGGCGGGCAAGGTCCTCCTTTTATACCTCAAGGGGATCCCACATGCACCGCCTCTACCTATCCTTCTCTCGGGTGGGGGCCCACCCTATCTTGACCGGATCTCGACCCATGCCTTCGCCTGGAAGCTAAGTCACGATTTGTCCTTGAGTGGGGCCCAGCGCCGTCCCTTGCCTGACACGGGGGACACCCCTGTCAATCTCCCATTAATGGATGAAGAATTGTGGAGGCCGCCCTCTGACGGGGAGGATCTCGAATGACCCTCCCGATGGGACGGGTCATACCTACCTCCACTCCGCCGGAGGCAGATGCGACATGAGGGCACAGCTGTCCGTCCAGTCAGATGTGACTGGTGATAGGCCGGTCACAGACCAGTCATTCCTGTCCGTCGCGCGCCAGTCGCGCATGTGTAGGATCGAGATGTTACCTAATCAAAACTAACCTAAGTTGCTAGGCTTGGTGAGGGTCAACTATAACTAAGCAACTAAGTTATGTTTTGCAAACCTAGGGTGATAGTGGTTCAATTATATCTCTAGGAAAGTAAATTACACTCCTATGTCAACGTTTAGCAATCCTAGGGTGATATGATCTCAAGTATGTCTCTAGAAATGTAAATTGCACAAATGTAAATGCGACAATCAAATGAGACAAGGAGACAAGAGATTTTTCACCGAGGTTCGGAAACTCGCCGGTTTCCAACTCCCCGTTGAGGCGAGCCCAACTCCACCGCTCAACCACGAAGCCACCGCACGCCCCCTTCGTCAAGGGTGGGCAAGGCGGGAGCCGGCCCACGGAGAGGACTACCCAAGCCTCGATCACTAGGGTAGTTATTATTTCACTCCGAAGGTGGTGAACTCCAAACCACTCACAAACCGGCGCCGGGCCTCCTCCACAATCTTCTCGGAGAGGTCACCGGGCAACTCCTCCACAAGCCGTCTAGGAGGCGGCAACCTCCAAGAGTAACAAGCAATGACCTGGCGTGGAGATGATCAATCAAGTGCTAAACTAGCTCTACAATGGAAGCAATGCACTTGACTCTTGGCTAATCAACCCTCTAACATACTAGATGGATGAACACAAAGCTCAAGTGGGTTTGAGAGAGGTGCAAGTGGTGTATGCAATTGAATTGGGTGCCAAGAGAGCCCCCTTGCTGCTGGTGGGGGAGTATTTATACTCCCACCCACCAAAACTAGCCGTTGGGGGCGAAATCCCCCAACTTTGTGCTCTGCCGGTCTGACCGGAGGTATGCGGCCGGTCAGACCGTGCTACTCTACAACGGCTAGAAAACTAGCCGTTGAAGTGCTGTCAGAGGGCCCCATCGGTCTGGCCGCTCAGACCGGAGTAGAGTGTGCGGTCAGACAGGCCTTGGCTCGGTCAGACCGCCATCGGCTCAGTCTGACCGACTACGGCTCCGTCGGCTCTGTATCAGCCATCCCGAGTAGCATCTTCTCGGCCTCTAGGGGGTCGGTCTGACCGCTCATGTGCCGCCGGTCAGACCGGCCCTATGCGACGGTCAGACCGCTCTCTTGCGGCCGGTCAGACCGGCCAGGGCACGCCGGTCAGACCGCCACTATGTGGCCGGTCTGACCGTCCCTGGTCAGGCCGAACCCAGTGAATTTGCAAGTGAATGTGTGTGTGTGATGAAAAAGAGAGCACAAATGAAAATGCAATGACCTAATGTGGCAATTCAATCATCTCTTTGCTAGGTCATTACCCCTCTTAATAGTACGGCGAAACTAGAAAATAAACTAGCAATTTTGATCGCCCTACACCTCGATCAATTGTAAATTAAAGCACTAGTTTTACTGTCTTCTTTCTCTTTGCTTTGCACCGTCAATTTTAATCCATCGATAATCATCCATGCGCACATATGACGCGGACCTAACTTAAAATGTATAGCTCAAAGACAACGGTTAGTCCACAATTAGCGATTGTTATTAATTACCAAAATTAACACCGGGGGCCTAGATGCTTCAATCTCCCCCTTTTTGGTAATTGATGACAAACACCACAAATATGTATAATCAAACATAGAGCACATGGACATATATTGCATTGACAAGCAAAAGCTCCCCCCCAAACATATGGATAACGAACACAAATAGCAAATATGGAGCCAATGCACATTTCACTTTCACATTTCAACATAGCACAACACATATGCAAATTATAATGTGAACTTCACATATGAATCAACCGATTGCATAAGATGGTCACAAGTATATCAATGTCAACCAACCATCCATTATAGCACAAGTTCACATTAAGACCACATAAAGGGCTCACAAATAAATAAAGGCTATTACAAGACCACGAAGAGTCCAAAAGACATAGAGATCAACAAAATGAAAAGGAACACACAATATAGAGTAATAGCCCATACCCATACATAATATAGCCCAAACCTCCTTAACCTATTAGATATGAGGTGATTAACCTCACTACCACTAGTCCCAACCCACAAGACATAGAAACACACTTTTCTCCCCCTTTTGGCATCAAGCACCAAAAAGGTCTTCACTCTTGTGGAGGAGGAGGACGCACCGAAGATGAAGGATGAGGAGCATCACGACGACGATGATACACAAATACTTGGGAGCTCTCCAACATTTGGACTCAAGAATCCAATGTATCCACTCTAGTGTGCAATCTCCCCACGGAAGCATTCAAGTCTCCAACATCGGTGCGCAAGCCACGAACATCCTCATGCAAAGCTTCATGCCCGGTAGACAAGCGTTGGACGCTTTCACTTAGGGCATTAATAGCCCCAAGTACCGGGTTGAAGTATTCGTTGGGTTGCATTCCAAAATAAGCATACTGTGGATGGAAGAAAGCATTTGGATCATACCCAGGAGGAGGAGGAGGTGCTGAGCTTGAGCTAGCTCCAGGATGAGAGGAGGGCGCCGTCCTAGGAGCACGGGGAGCTCCAGACTGAAGGCGGGGCTTGTATTGCTTGTGCTTCTTCAAATTTGGCCCAGCAGCCCCAAGCTTGTCTTGAATCAACCTCATGATGTAAGGGGCATCTCTGAGTGAAGGTCCCCTTGGAGATGGCAATCTCTTGCATCATGAGAGACACAATGTCGAACTGACGGCCCTGAATGATTGCATCGATGACGTGCCAAGCCACTCCCCTAATGTCATCATTGTTTCCAAGGCGAGGGAGGATAGTGGCTCTCACAATCCTGTTAACCACACTCGGGATGGTCCTCAAGCCGGCAACCTTCCCATGTGTGTACCGCACCCCATCTTCATAAAACTGAGAGAGGTAGTCTATGGAGAGTGGATTATGGTTGTGCTCCTCATGCAAGTCATCTCCAAAGTCCAAGCGAATATTGAGGAGCCGCCAGAATTGCCTCCTAGAGATAGAACACTGGAGGGTGTCGGACATCCACTTCATTTCACTATAGTCTCCAGCCACCTACACTGTAGCATAGAACTGCCGGATCAAATCTTCATTGTAGTCTTGTTTGAGAGTCACAATCCGGTCAATGCCAACAGTCTTGAAGAGATCCTGCAAGCCCTCAAACTCTGGAGTCTCATTAATGTCTCTCCAAGAGATCCACTTATGTTCTGCAAAAGCTTTCCCTGCATAGACTTGCTCATACACACTCTTCTGGAAAGCGGTGTGAAAACGGGGATCCGGGTTGTCTCGAGGCCTCAAAAACTGATCATGGTGCCTCAAGATGGTATACTGCGATGGATTCCTCATGTTCACAACAAACTGGATGGAGGTATCAATGTGCATATCATCACTTCCTTCATCCTCATCATCTCCACTTCCACTGACATCATCTCCACTTTCCTCCTCACTAGCCCCCTCAACATTGGCCTCAACCTCTTCATCACTTTGAGCGTAATCCTCTCCGCTTGATTCCTCAGGCTCACTCACAGGATCTGGAGTGGGCGCACGACGACCATGACGAGTGCCGGGAGGCATCACTGAAAAAACAGGAGCAAAGGATATATAAGCAATAATTTTAGAAACCACATAGTGAAGTGAGAGGAAGGGGGAATGCTACCTGTCAGGGGCGGTCAGACCGAGAGCCACGGCCGGTCAGACCACATGCCCGAAGTCGGTCAGACTGATAGCCAACCGCCAGTCAGACCAACGACTCAACGCCGGTCAGACCGACAGCCGACGGCCGGTCAGATCGACGGCCCTCAGCCGGTCAGACCGCCTCTGACAGTAGCACAACTGAATCCTTCCACAATCCACTCAAATGATTCTAAAAATTGCTAGGACAGTGTTGCACAAGATTGGAACATGAACATCAAGGTGTAGGTCTATTTCATCAAGATTGAAGCAATGGGGGAAACTATCCTTAACCCTAGAGATTGAAATAGACCGATTTAAGAGCAATGCACAAGAGGGAGAGAGATTTACCGGTTGAAGGAGATGAATCACACCAACAAACTACCCTCTATTGGTGCAAATCGAAGAACACCTCTTCCTTTACCTAGGGTTCCATGCCATGGATCACAAACTCAATAAAAACTCAAATCAATCCATGGAATAAAGAGAGGAAGCGGAGGAGAATCACTTACGGTGTAACCGGAGTGATTTTGACGGTTGAACCGGATGGATTTGATGGAGGGAGGTGGCTAGGGTTTGGAAGAGGAGAGAGGATGAGTTTTTTCGAGTTGGAGAAGTGAACAGATGAGATGGGATGAGGAGGGGTCGGGTAGGAGGAGAGGAGGAAGAAAGGACAAAATCGTGGGCCCACCATCCCAGGCCGGTCAGACCGGCTATATGCTGCCGGTCAGACCGGGCCCTAGAGGCCGGTCAGACCGCCGCTTCCAGGCCGGTCAGACCGTGCATATAGCGCCGGTCAGACCACCTGGCCCCCAGCCGACTGTGCATAGCCCTTTGCACAGTTCGGCTACACCCACACAATAAAATTCAACAAAAAAATTTGATTTTTGGAGCAATTTTGAAATGTGTGAGTTGAAATATTGCCAACCATTCATAATATTTGAAATTTATGAAGATTTGCAACAAAACTCACTTGAGTGCTAGGAGGTGACCTTTTATGGTCTATAGGGGTTTTCGGGCGAATTTGATTTTCAAACAACTTTTGAAATATTTGGTTTTTGAATATGATTTGAATACCAAAAACATTTCAAATCCTCCTCTTTACCAACTTTGTTTTGAAACTTTTCTCAAATTCTCTCTCAATCTCATTTTGGAGGAAAATCTCATTTTGGCCAAAAATAAGAATCTAGTTTCTTCAAAAGAGGGCCAAATGGGCATTTTCATTTAAAAATCATTTTTCTTGCAACGTGAGGCTTGGAAAACATATAGGAAACCTTTTGAAATATTTTCCAAGAGATAGTTTTCAAAATACATTGATTTTGCAAAAGTTTTGACTTATATTGACTTGGGCATTTTGAAAACACTACTAGCACTTTTAGTTGATTTGCTCACATATAAAGGAAGTAGAGCATATGCAAGAGTGCAAAACTCCCCCTTAATGTGACATGCTCCATTTTCGCAATGAAGAACCAAATGGCAATAATTCCAAAGCATAAGAGCAAATAGGAGCAAAAATACAATATGCAAAAGAAGCAACTATGGTGCACCATTTCAAGTCACATTAGAGAAGTCTATGACATTTAACTCATTCCTTAACTTGCAAAAGCGGGTTTCATCAAGAGGCCTGGTAAAGATGTCAGCTAGTTGATCCTCAGTTCTTATGTGGCTAATGACTATGTCACACTTGGCAACATAGTCTCTTAGTAAGTGATGGTGTATGTCAATATGCTTGGTTCTAGAATGTTGGACCGGGTTATTTGCTATCTTTATGGTACTATCATTGTCATATAGGATTGGGGTTTTGGTAAAGGATATGCCATAGTCCAACAAGGTTTGTTTCATCCAAAGCAATTGGGCACAACAACTACCCGCCGAAACATATTCCGCCTCGGCGGTAGAGAGGGCTACAGAGTTTTGTTTCTTGGATGACCATGACACAAGGGATCTACCAAGTATTTGGCAACTACCGGATGTGCTCTTTCTATCCACTTTGCAACCGGCATAATCCGAATCGGAATAGCCAACAAGCTTAAATTTAGCACCTTTTGGGTACCACAAGCCAATAGTAGAGGAATGCTTTAAATATCTTAGAATCCTTTTCACGGCCACTAAGTGACACTCCTTAGGAGCGGCTTGAAACCGTGCACACATGCAAACACTAAACATGATATCCGGCCTAGATGCGGTAAGATAAAGCAAGCTACCAATCATAGAGCGATAAAGCTTTAAATCTACCGGTTTACCTCCCTCATCAAGGTCGAGATGCCCGTTGGTTGCCATAGGTGTCTTGATGGGCTTCGCATCCTCCAAGCCAAACCTCTTGAGTAGATCCTTAATGTACTTGGTTTGGCTCACGAACGTCCCATCCTTGAGTTGCTTGATTTGAAGTCCAAGGAAGAAGCTCAACTCTCCAATCATGGACATCTCAAATTCCCTAGACATCATATCACCAAATTCCTTGCAAAATACCTCATTAGTAGAACCGAATATGATGTCATCAACATAAATTTGGAACACAAAGAAATCATCACCAATGATTTTTGTGAAAAGAGTGGTGTCAATTTTTCCAATTTTGAAATCCTTTGACAAAACAAAATCTCTCAATCTTTCATACCAAGCTCTAGGAGCTTGTTTTAAACCATAAAGAGCTTTTGAGAGTTTGTAAACATAGTTAGGATTTTTAGGATCTTCAAAACCGGGAGGTTGTTCAACAAAGACAAGTTCGGCAATTTCACCATTTAGAAAAGCACTTTTCACATCCATTTAAAATAGTTTTATGTCAAAGCATGATGCAAATGCAAGAAGGATGCGAATAGCCTCAAGTCTTGCCACGGGGGCAAAAGTTTCCCCAAAGTCCAAACCTTCAACTTGTGTGAAACCTTGTGCCACCAACCTTGCCTTGTTTCTCACCACCAACCCGTTCTCATCTTGTTTGTTCCTAAAGACCCACTTTGTCCCTATGACATTGTGGTCTCTAGGTCTTTCAAACAAAGTCCACACCTTGTTTCTTGCAAAGTTGTTGAGCTCTTCACGCATAGCATTCATCCAATCCGGATCACAAAGAGCTTCATCTACATGTTTTGGCTCAAGACAAGAAACAAACGAGTAATGTTCACAAATCGAAGCGACACGAGATCGTGTTTGAACACCCTTACTAATGTCACCCAAACTTGGTCAATTGGGTGATCCTTGGAAAGGGCGGTGTGTATCCTTGGTGGCATAGGTGGATCTTGTGCCTTCTCCTCCACTTCAACTTGAGCTTGACTTGGCGTAGCGGAAGTAGATGGCTCATCTTGAGTAGAGGTGGATGGCTTGTCTTCCACTTCAATAGGCTTGACATCTCCAATTGAAATGCTCTTCATAGCTCTCATCAAGCCTTCATCACCTACATCATCCAAATTCTCGTGCCCCTCTTGGGAGCCATTAGTCTCATCAAATTGAACATCGGCGGTTTCTTCCACAATACCTTTGTTTTCGTTGTAGACCTGGTATGCCTTGCTATTTGAGGCATAACCTAGAAGAAACCCTTCATCACACTGACTTTCAAATTTGGTTAGTCTAACATCCTTTCGGTAAATATAACACTTGCAACCAAAAACTCGAAAATAGGCAACATTAGGCTTCCTCCCAACAATTAGCTCATAGGAACTCTTTTTCAAGAGACGATGCAAATAAAGCCTATTGGTTGCATGGCAAGCGGTGTTTATGGCTTCCGCCCAAAAGGAATCGGAAACACCATATTCATCAAGCATAGTCCTTGCCATCTCAATCAATGTACGATTTTTCCTCTTCACTACACCATTTTGTTGAGGTGAGTAGGTAGCGGAAAGTTCGTGTTTAATACCAAGATCATCACAATAGTCCTCGATATTGGTATTCTTAAACTCGGAACCATTGTCACTTCTAATTTTCACAAGAGTGCAACTAAATTCATTTTGGGCCCTTTTTGCAAACTTTTTGAAAAGCTCGGCAACAATAGACTTATCATGCAAAAAGAACACCCAAGTATAGCGAGAATAATCATCAACAATCACAAGACAATGACTATTACCACCAATGCTTTTATAGGTTGTTGGGCCAAACAAATCCATATGCAAGAGCTCCAATGGTCTAGATGTAGACATGATACTCTTAGTAGGATGAGAACATGCAACTTGCTTGCCGGCTTGACAAGCACTACAAAACTTATCTTTCTCAAACTTCACATCTTTCAAGCCCACAACTAGATCACGTTTTGAAAGTTTGCTCAATTGATTCATGCCAACATGGGCTAGCCTTCTATGCCAAAGCCAACCCAAAGAAGTTTTTGCAACTAAACAAGTTTTCAAATTTGCTTCACTAGAATTGAAATCAACCAAATAAAGATTTCCATATCTAAAACCTTTGAACACACAAGACTTGTCAAGAAGGCTAGAAACAATAACTTCTTGCGGAAAGAAGGCACATGACAAGCCAAGATCACAAATTTGGGCAGCCGAAAGCAAATTGAAATTTAGAGATTTAACAAGAGAGACATTATCAATTGACAAATCATTGGAGATAGCAATTTTACCTAACCCAATTACCTTTCCTTTGCTATTGTCTCCAAATGTCACTTTCTCTTGTTCATTCCCTCCTACTTCAACTGTGGTGAACATAGCCCTATCACCGGTCATGTGTTGAGTGCATCCACTATCAAGCACCCAATGGCTCCCATCGGTGCAGTAGTTCACCTACAAAAGAAGATCAAGCTCTTTTAGGTACCCAAACTAGTTTGGGTCCTTGGAGGTTAGAGACCAAAGCTTTGGGCACCCAAATGGCATCCTTTTTACCACCGAGTATAGGGGAACCCACATATCTAGCAACAATGCTACCATCATGAGCCTTCCTAAGCATATAATGAGAATCAAACATGCATGTCTTAGGAGGCTTACCACCGGGGCAATCATTCACCAAATGCCCAACCTCACGACACTTGGAGCAATACTTACCATTGCTCTTGACAAAACGAGTGGCACGGTGAGAAGGTTTCTTACCCTTCTTTGGAATGAATCCAAGTCCCTCCTTGTAAAGGATGCACCGTTGCTCACTCAAAATCTTGTCAAGAGTGTTCTTACCCTTAAAGCACCTCTCCAAACTTTTGTTGAGCTTAGCTATTTGCTCCTTAAGCTCATTGTTCTCAACAACAAGTGAGGCATCACAAATAGAAACACAAGAGCTAGAGCTAGAGCTAGACATATCCACAAGATCATCACAAGAGGTAGAAATGCTAGATGATGCAACATGAGCAATACGGCAAGTAGCACTATCATCAAGCAAATCACAAGATATGCCAACATCAATGAGAGCTCCATGTTGAGTAGTGGAAAGGAGGTTGTCATGAGCTTCCTTAAGCTTCTCATGAGAAATGGTGAGTCTCTCATGAGAAGTCTTTAGCTCCTCATACAAGACCTCCAAAGAAGCATGATCCTTCTTTAGGGCCTTGAACTTGACAATCTCCTTCTCACTATAAGCATGGAGCTCCTCAAACATACTCACAAGCTCATCATAGGAAACATCATCACAATCATCATCACTCTGACTATCACTAAGAGATGTTACCTTAGAGGAGCCCTTTGCCATGAGACAAAGTGGAGCGAAGAGTGATGGAGCCTCCTTGATGGCAACAACGGCCATCTTCTTCTTCTTGGAGCTTGCATCATCACCACCTTCTTCCTCGGACCCGGATGAGGCGGAGCTCTCCTCATTTGAGTCCTATTCCCCGATGAAGGCCTCAATCTTCTTGTCTTCCTTCTTGAGCTTCTTCATGAGCTTGTAGCCTCCACTCTTCTTCTTGGATGACATGTCTCCATCATCATCCTTGGAAGGGCACTTGGAAGCAAAGTGTCCCTTCTCACCACACTCAAAGCACCTCAAGTTGGAGAGAGTCTTGTTGGGTCTTCTATTTCTTCTCCTATTTGAGTTGGAGCCCCTTCCTCTCTCCTTTCTCCTTCCCAAGAGATCATTGAACCTTCTAGCAAGAAGGGCAATCTCTTCGTCCAAGTCCTCACTGGTTTCATTCACCTTGCCCTTGCCCTTGTCTTCAACTTCGGCTTGGACAGCAATGCACTTCTTGGAAGGTGAGGCTTCCTCCATCTCCTTCTTCTTCAACTTGTACATGTCATTGGTGTTGATCTTCCCCAAGAGGCTTGCCGGTGTCATCCTTGACATGTCGGAGTTGATGAGCATAGCGACAAGGGTCTCATACTTCTCCGGTAGAGCCCTAAGCATCTTTTGGGCAACCTCAAAATCGGTGTAGTTTGCCCCAAGACCCTTGAGATCATTCACAATGACATTGAGCCTCCCATACATGTCATTCACACTCTCATGAGGCAACATGGAGAATGTCTCATATTGGATCTTGAGGAAGTGAAGCTTGGCATCCTTGTACTCACTTGTGCCCTTATGGATCTCCGCCAACTTGTTCCAAATCTCAGATGCGGTCTCAAGATTGCTCACTCTATCAAACTCCTCTTGGCTCAAAGAGTTGAACAAAGCATTCATGGCTTGGGCATTGAGTTGGAGGTTGCGGTGATCAATCTCCGTCAAAGGCGTGCCGGTGATAGCAAAGCCTACATCCACAATACTCCAAATATGGAAGCTCATAGCTTTGAGGTGAGTAGACATTTTAATTTTCCAAGTGGAATAGTTTGTGCCATTAAACATGGGAGCCTTCCCTACATGGTTCACCTCGTTCGACATCTTCTCTCTAGGCGGTGAAGCCCAATCAAGAGAGACCAAGCTCTGATACCACTTGTAGGATCGAGATGTCGACTAGAGGGGGGGTGAATAGGCGATTTAAAACTAAATGACACCAAATCAAAACTAACCTAAGTTGCTAGGCTTGGTGAGGGTCAACTCTAACTAAGCAACTAAGTTATGTTTTGCAAATCTAGGGTGATAGTGGTTCAATTATATCTCTAGGAAAGTAAATTACACTCCTATGTCAATGTTTAGCAATCCTAGGGTGATATGATCTCAAGTATGTCTCTAGAAATGTAAATTGCACAATTGTAAATGCGACAATCAAATGAGACAAGGAGACAAGAGATTTTTCACCGAGGTTCGGAAACTCGCCGGTTTCCTACTCCCCGTTGAGGCGAGCCCAACTCCACCGCTCAACCACGAAGCCACCGCACGCCCCCTTCGTCAAGGGGTGGGCAAGGCGGGAGCCGGCCCATGGAGAGGACTACCCAAGCCTCGATCACTAGGGTAGTTATTCTTTCACTCCGAAGGTGGTGAACTCCAAACCACTCACAAACCGGCGCCGGGCCTCCTCCACAATCTTCTCGGAGAGGTCACCGGGCAACTCCTCCACAAGCCGTCTAGGAGGCGGCATCCTCCAAAAGTAACAAGCAATGACCCGGCGTGGAGATGATCAATCAAGTGCCACACTAGCTCTACAATGGAAGCAATGCACTTGACTCTTGGCTAATCAACCCTCTAACACACTAGATGGATGAACACAAAGCTCAAGTGGGTGTGAGAGAGGTGCAAGGGGTGTATGCAATTGAATTGGGTGCCAAGAGAGCCCCCTTGCTGCTGGTGGGGGAGTATTTATACTCCCACCCACCAAAACTAGCCGTTGGGGGTGAAATCCCCCAACTTTGTGCTCTGCCGGTCTGACCGGAGGTATGTGGCCGGTCAAACCGTGCTACTCTGCAACGGCTAGAAAACTAGCCGTTGAAGTGCTGTCAGAGGGCCCCATCGGCCTGGCCGGTCAGACCGGAGTAGAGTGGGCGGTCAGACCGGCCTCAGCTCGGTCTGACCGCCATCGGCTCGGTCTGACCGACTATGGCTCCGTCGGTTCCATATCGGCCATCCCGAGTAGCATCATCTCGGCCTCTAGGGGGTCGGTCTGACCGCTCATGTGCCGCCGGTCAGACCGGCCCTATGCGACGGTCAAACCGCTCTCTTGCGGCCGGTCAGACCGGCTAGGGCACGCTGGTCAGACCGCCACTATGTGGCCGGTCTGACCGTCCCTGGTCAGGCCGAACTGTAACGGCCCCGTCTTCCCCAGGCCGGGCCCACTTACATCTGATAGCTTTCATAGGTCATAGACTGCCCTCACAGACCAACACATGTCTTTTCTGCACACTTTGTCCTCACTCGTGTGCACCCGGGAAGAATTTCCCGGTCGGTCACCCATCCCAAATTGCTCCAGGCCAAGCACGCTTAACCCTGGAGTTCTTTGGAGATTGGCTTCCGGAAAAGAAGTTGCAACTTGTTGGCATGAGTATCCTATCAATTCTATTATGCCTTGGGTCGGGGTGTTACATCAAACTTGTCACGACCGGAATTAACCCAACGGGCGTTCCTTACGTGCATGTATTATTCCTTGTGCCAGGAGGCAAGGTACACCAAAAGTTGATGCATTTCAGAGTTTATCAAGCGGAAGTGTACATAAATAATTTATTACATGGGCAGCGAAGGCCCAGCACACACAAAGCCAAACGGAAACAGCGGAAGACTAGGGCGACGACCACAGGCGCTTGACGGCAGGCACGAGCTAGACACCAAAGCCTTCATCATCCAGGGGCTCCTCTTCTGGGTTTGGGAAAAATTGAGCAAGACTGAGTACAACCACCGTACTCAACAAGACACACCCACAAGTGCAGCATAAATGCAAAGGAGTACAATGGAGTTATAATATAGGGGTTAGGTTTTGCAATAAACAGCATTTAAAAGACCCTTAGTTGCTCAAAGCTAAATTTAAAACACGATCCTAGAACTATTTAATATTATTAAACAAGGCCGTGAACCCACACGAACCTGCCTTAACCCAAGGCCTACGATGATTCAGACCGAACTGGCAACCCGACCCTGGGTCCCAGCTCGTCCCAAGCCAACCCAGGCCCACCATTCCACATTTTAGTTGTTAAGCAGGTTTTAAGAATTTAAAACACTAACTTGGGTACATTGCTCAGCTTGCCCATGACCGAGGGCGCGGCTATTCGAATAGGTTTTACTCTGATCAGAGGTGTACATCTTTACCCACAAGACACGTCTTCCTCACGTGCAACCACGTGCCACATACCACCACGGCATATGGACGGAAGACATGACATAGTTTCCAACCCATCCTAGCCATAGACAAGAGTACCGACCCAACCCACCTACGGCCGGAACCCCCGGATAGGCAGGCAGAATTGAGCCCCTAGCAGCAGGACACCAGCCCTGTGCCATGACATCTCGACTACCGGGCCGCAGCTCGTGTAGCCTTCATTTGTCCTGGAGATGTCCATCGACCCCCGACTTCGTCCATCTCCATCCGTGTACTTTTGTTTATAACCAGACTGAGCCACAAACTAAGCCTTACCCATTAGACATGTGGAAGTACGGTAGTGCTTTGCAACAGAGGCCCGAAGACCGGTCCTTATGTGGCCGAGGTGCTACTATCAAAACCATGCACCCCAAGCCCAGCCTAAAACCATTTTGAGAGTTTTGAATAGAGGGGGAGGTGTGCATCCAATTCCACAATAATCCAACCATTCCAATATGTCCAGGTGATATGAATATTCCCAAAGTCTAGAGTTATAAAACCACCTAATGTTGCCTAATTAAGCGGCGAAGCATCTACCTAAAATCATACTAGTGGTACCATGAGTAGCGGGTCCACTAGTTGGGGTTTTGTTTATTCTAGGGTGAACAAGGAAATAATAACAATAACAATGATAAGGTCATAACAATGTAAATAGGCATGGCTAGATAAAACAGTGATAACGCGGGAATTTAAATAAAGCGATAATGCAATAATTTAAACCAACATAATTTTATAAACTGGGATTCAATATGTTCAAGGATGATGTGACTTGCCTTGCTCGCTTTCCCAAACGTCGGCTTCAACCTCCACGAAGAGCGGATCTTCCGAAGCTGCAGCGTCTACACGACCAACGGAAAAGAAAAGGCTTATACTCTAATAAACTCCATATAACAAGCAGGAACAAAGCACAAAAATGGGTTCTTGACTTCTTAAGGAAAAATTAGAGACTTGAACGGTCCAATTCCGAGTTCAAATGGCCAAGTTATGGCCATTTGAAGTTTATATGCTCTTTAAATGAATATTTGCGAATTTCTTCATTTAAATTTTAATTTAAAAGTGATTTATTGCGTCAGCCGAGGGGAGGAGGCGCGCGGACCGGGTCCACGGGAGTGGGGCCCACGCGGCAGCCTCACGGTCCACGGTGGACCGGGTGCACCCGGGCTCACACCGGCCGGCGCCGTGGGCCCCACGCGTCAGCCGCACCCGAGGGCACGGACGGCTGACGGCCGGGCCCCACGCGGCAGCCGCTAGGCGCGCCCGGAGGCGGCCACGTCGGCGCGGCCGGCGGGAGGCGGCGCCCGCGCCCCGATGGTCGCCGCCGGCGACCACCGGCACGGCGGAGCAGCGGCCGAGAGAGGGGGGGAAGGGGGAAAGGAGGCGGCGGTCCACGGCTCACCCCGAGGGCGACGGCGACGACGGAAACGGCGACCGGAGCGGAGGAAGGCGGCGGCGCGGCTCGGGTCGACGGGGTCGACGGCGCTCCGGCGGTCGGCAACCGAGGCGGAGGGGTGGACGAGGTCGGCGAGGTTGCGGCGAAGCCGAAGGAGGCGGCGCCGAGGTGGGAGGTGGTCCGGGGCGACGACGGCGGCGGACCGGAGCTCGGCGGCGACGGCGGAGAGAGAGAGCAACGGCGCGAGCTCGATTCCGGCGAGGAGAGAGGGCCGTGAGTGGCGGAAACGGAGGTGGGGAGCTCGGGGAGGGTTTATATAGGGTTGGGAGTGAGAGAGGGCGGCCGGAGGAGGGGGAAATGGGCGCGGAAGACCCGGCCGCCATTAATGGCGCCGGCGAGGTTAGGGGAGAGGTTTCCAAATGAATCCGAGGGAGAGAGGGAGGGAAAAAATGGGGGGAAAGAGGGAGGGGATCCCGGGGAATAATTCCCCCCTCTTTATTGCGCGCGGGGACGACGGGATGCGGCGGAATCGGCGGCGGCGGCGGCGCTTGGCGCGGGCGGGGCGGCGGGAGCGGCGGGAGGAAGGAGATGACGGGTGGGCCCCACCCGTCAGCGAGGGTGGCGGGCGGGCCCGCCCGTCAGCGGCGCGCGCGCGGGGAGGAGGCCGAGTGGGCCGCGGGGAGGAGGAGAGAGGGGGAGGGAGATGGGCCGAATTCGGCCCATTAGAGGGGAGAGGTGATTTTTAGGGTTTTTCTTTTTATAAAATCATTTTAACTTTGTTTATTTCTTAATAATTATTATTTGTGCTCTGAAAATTCCACTAAAATTTATTTACGCATTTTAGGCTTTTAGGAAATATACAAAAATCCTCCAAGCCTTATTTGACTTTTAACTTTGCACATTTTAATTGTTGGAGGCTTTCACATGCATTTTAATTATTCTAGGCATAATTTAGAGGGTGTATTTTAGAGTCGTTTTGGGACGCGACAAACCTACCCCCCGAGATTCGGAAGAACAGGCGAAGAGATCGGGATGGGCTGCCTTCAGCTCGTCTTCACACTCCCAAGTAGCTTCTTCCTCAGTGTGGTTGCTCCATTGGACCTTGCAAAAACGGATTACCCGGTTCCTGGTCCTGCGCTCCATGGTGTCCAGGATTTTCACTGGCCTCTCCACGTAGGTCAAGTCTTCGCGAACTTCAATTTGCTCTGAATCGGCCTGCTCGGATGGCACTCGAAGACATTTCTTGAGCTGTGACACATGGAACACATCATGCACGTTGCCCAAGGATGCGGGCAGCTCCAACTGGTAAGCGACTTCTCCGCGTCGAGCAATGACACGGAAAGGACCCACGAACCGAGGTGCGAGCTTTCCTTTCGTCTGGAACCTGTGTACCCCTCGCAATGGTGTGACCCTAAGGTACACAAAGTCATCCACTGCAAACTCCAGGTTACGGCGTCGGTTATCTGCATAGCTCTTCTGCCGGGACTGTGCCACCTTTAGATTATCCCGAATGGTTCTGACTTTAGCTTCAGCTTCTCTCAGGATATCGGTCCCGAACACTTGGCTTTCCCCAACTTGGTCCCACAGTAGCGGTGTCCGGCATTTGCGGCCATACAACGCTTCATAGGGTGCCATTTGTATGCTGGCTTGGTAGCTGTTATAGTAGGAGAACTCGGCATAGGGGAGACTCTTATCCCAGGTCTTCCCGAAATCTAGAACGCAGGCACGGAGCATATCCTCTAGGATCTGATTCAGACGCTCGGTCTGTCCATCTGTCTGCGGGTGATACGCGGTGCTGAAATTTAATCGGGTACCCAACTCTTCTTGGAGCTTCTTCCAAAAGTGAGAGGTGAATTGGCTTCCCCTATCAGATACAATTTTCTTAGGAACGCCATGGAGGCTCACGATCCTAGCGAAGTAGAGCTCGGCTAGTTTGTTCCCTCCATAGGTGGTCTTCACAGGAATAAACCGAGCTACCTTGGTTAGTCGGTCCACAACTACCCATATAGAATCATATCCGCCTTGGGTTTTTGGAAGTCCGGTGATGAAATCCATCCCAATTTCATCCCATTTCCATTCTGGTACTTGGAGAGGTTGGAGAAGTCCGGCCGGTCGTTGGTGCTCTGCCTTGACACGCTGGCACACATCACAAAGGGCCACGAACTCTGCAATTTCCCGCTTCATACTAACCCACCAGTATTTCTCTTTCAAATCTAAGTACATCTTCGTACTGGCAGGGTGGATGGAATAAGGGCTTTCGTGAGCTTCCTGGAGTATCAGCTGTTTAAGTTCTCTGTCGTCCGGAATGCATATCCGATTTCCGTTCCATAGGGTTCCGTGTTCATCCTCTGTGAAACCTGCGGCTTTACCCTGTTTCATATTCTTGAGGAGTCCACGCATATCCGGATCATTTTTCTGAGCCTCGCGGATTTGATCGAGCAAGATAGGCTTGGCTTCCAGCGTAGCCAAGAATCCACGACCAACTATGCTTAGGTTCAGGGCTTCCATCTGTTGATTAAGTTCGGGAGGAATGTCACGGACGTCAAGAGTGTTGCAATGGCTTTTTCGACTTAGGGCGTCGGCGACAACGTTGGCCTTACCAGGATGATAGTGAATTCCCACATCATAATCCTTGATGAGTTCTAACCATCTCCTCTGCCGAAGATTCAGATCCGACTGAGTGAAGATGTATTTCAAACTCTTATGATCCGTATATATTTCACAACGATTCCCAATGAGATAGTGCCGCCAGATCTTTAGAGCATGAACCACAGCGGCTAACTCCAAATCATGGGTAGGGTAGTTGCCTTCATGAGGCCGTAGCTGGCGTGAGGCATAGGCTACCACATGACCTTCCTGCATAAGCACGCACCCCAATCCTTGGCGCGAAGCGTCACAGTACACCAGGAAGTCCTTGCGAGTATCTGGTAAGATTAAAACTGGCGAGGAAACCAGCTTTTCTTTGAGAGTTTGGAACGCCTTCTCGCATTGCGGGCTCCACACAAACTTTTCCTCCTTCTTCAGCAGCTGCGTCATAGGTCTGGCAATTTTGGAGAAATTCTCGATGAATCTTCGGTAGTACCCGGCCAAACCCAAAAAGCTGCGGACTTGAGTGACTGTCTTGGGTTGCTTCCAATCAGTGACGGCTGTCACCGTGTCGGGATCCACGGCAACTCCTTTAGCAGATATCACGTGCCCTAAGAACTTGACTTCAGACAACCAGAACTCACACTTGCTGAGCTTGGCATACAATTGGTGTTCCCGCAACTTTCCCAACACCAGACGGAGATGCTGCTGATGGTCTTCCTTGGATTGTGAGTATACCAGAATGTCGTCAATGAAAACCACAACAAACTTATCCAAGTATTCCATGAATACTTTGTTCATTAAGTTCATGAAGAAGGCGGGAGCATTGGTTAGGCCGAACGACATCACCGTGAATTCATACAGTCCGTAACGCGTGGTGAATGCGGTCTTCGGGATATCTTCTTCACGAATCCGCAATTGGTGATATCCGGAGCGAAGATCGATTTTAGAAAAGACGGTGGCACCCTTAAGCTGATCGAAC
The DNA here is from genome assembly GCA_000338895.3 of Oryza meridionalis. Taxonomy (NCBI): domain Eukaryota; kingdom Viridiplantae; phylum Streptophyta; class Magnoliopsida; order Poales; family Poaceae; genus Oryza; species Oryza meridionalis. The sequence continues at coordinate 7,589,599 of CM002528.2, forward strand.
AGATCATCAATCCGGGGAAGAGGGTACTTGTTTTTGATAGTAACTTCATTGAGAGCTCTGTAATCAACGCACATTCTCTTTGTCTTGTCCTTCTTTTCCACAAAAATCACGGGCGCACCCCAGGGGGAAGTGCTCGGCCGTATATACCCCTTTTCTTTCAACTCTTCCAACTGTTTCTTGACTTCGGCCAGTTCATTTGCTGCCATACGGTAGGGTCACTTGTACAGAGGAGTGGTTCCTGGAGCAAGATCTATCCGGAACTCAATCTCTCGCTTGGGCGGCATACCGGGTAGTTCTTCCGGAAACACATCTCCGAACTCTCTGACGATGGGGATTTCCGACAGTCCTATCTGATGAAGTTCTGAACTGCTGACAGAGGTTGAGGGTGCAAAGAAAACAACCGGTTGTTCCGGCCCTCGGTACAGGGTGACAGTGCGTCTTGCGCAATCCATTACTCCTTGGAATTGAGCCAACCAATTCATCCCAAGGATCACATCCAAGTTCTTGGTGTCCAGAAGAATCAGATCCGAGGGAAAAGGAATTCCCTGGATTTCTATAGGAACGGCAGGGCTATAATACTTTGCTGTCATAACCCCTCCAGGGGTGGTGATGAGCAGAGGGTAACTAAGCCTTTCTACCCCCAACTGATTTCTCCCCACGAATGGCACGGATATAAACGAGTGGGAAGCTCCAGAGTCGAACAAAATGGTAGCAGGAATGGAATGAATGAGGAACGTACCAACGATGACGTCTGGAGTTGTCAGCACATCCTCGGCAGTCACGTGGTTCACACGACCCCGAATGACATCCTTACTACCGTTGTTGGAGCGGGGAGGTGCTTGGCCTTGCTGGCGCCTCGGCTTTGGGCATTTATCCGCAAAGTGCCCAGGCTCGAAGCAGTTGAAACACAGGCGCTGCTGACCTTGAACGTCCCTTCGGCCTTGACCAGGCTGCACAGCTGGCGCAGGAGGACGGGGTGCACGGGTCCCTTGCTGACTCTGCTGTTGCTGCGGCTGTGGGACGCGCACCACGAATTGGGGTCGGGGCACGGAGCGTGGTTGCTGCTGCTTTTGCTGCTGCGAGGACGATCCCCCTGGATAGGGATTGGTGTAGCGGACCCTTTGGTTAGCCCCCTGTTGATTGCGGAAATTCGCCAAGCGACGCTTGTGCGACTCCAATTCCTTGTGCTTGGCTTCCAAGCGGATGCTCTTGTCTACCAGACGCTGGAAATCCGGATAATCCCCGGAGACCAGATGCACAGATAGCTCAGGGTCCATTCCTGCCAAGAACTTCTCCTGCTTTTCCTCATCTTCCCGAACATCCTCCGGGGCGTACCGGGCCAGGTTGTTAAACTCATGCAAATACTCCATCACGGAGCGGTTGCCTTGCTTCAACTCCCGGAATTCCCTTTTCTTAAGGGCCATGACTCCGGCGGGCACATGGGTTCTCCGGAAAGCGGCGGTGAAGCGGGCCCAAGTAATAGGCTGCCCCTCTGGCTGCGTAGCCTGGAAATGGTCCCACCATAGAGATGCGGGCCCCTGCAGTTGGTGGGCGGCGAAGATGACTTTCTCCTCATCGTTGCACTGCACAGTATCTAACTTTTTCCCCACGGCATGCAACCAATCCAACGCATCCACGGGGTTATTGGAGCTAGAGAAGGTAGGCGGACGGATGCGGAGAAACTCGGCGAGTTTGGAGTGCTGCGGGGGTGGTGGTGGAGGTGGGGCATTATGCTGTGGCGGATTTTGGATGTGGTGGAGGAAAGCAGCCATCATGTTGGCCTGCTGGGCGAGGATTTGGGTGAGGATGGAGTTGGTGTCTGGTGGTGGTGGTGGAGGCGGGGGAGGAGGTGGAGGTGGGCTGCCCTGGATGTTGGGGTTGCTGCCTTCGGGTTGGATGCCATCACCGGTAGCAGCACTTCTCCTGGTTGTCACCATCTGAAAAACCAACATAGAACCAGCAGACAGAGAGAGCTGACTATTAAAACTAACCACCCACGACTACCATAATTCTTGAATTTATTACTGCTATTAAATTGGTTCATCAAGGTTCAAGTTGCTTAGGCAAATGAAATAAAGACAGGCTCCAACACAGTTATACCACACACTGGTATAACCATGCCCCATACGACACCAACAGGAAGACAAACGAGAAAGAACACACGCGCAAGCCTACTAACTGCTCGTCTACTTCTGCGACGGGCCAGGGCGGAAGGTGAGCAGCAGCGCATCCTCCGTGCTACCAACGCCGGAGGCTTCCCCCTCCTGAGGAACCACGGGCGCGGGCTCGGCACGAGGGGTCTCCACGAAGCAGGTCCACGCCAAGGACTGACGAACCAGCTCAGGCCTGGAGGTACTCTTGCGGGCGGTGATCTTCTGGCTGCGGCAGACGCGGCGGCGCTTAGGGCGGCAGACCTCTCCCTGGGCGATCTTGAGCTGACACAGCTGCGCCTCCACTGCGTCTAGATCCTTCTTCAGCTGCAGATTTTCCTGACGCAGCTCCAGGATCTTCAGGTTGTTCTCGACCATCCCACGGCGCACCATATGATGGAAGTCGATACGGGCCGCGTCGTACGCCTCCACCATGCGCGCCAGGTGCATGATGGTAGCGTCGTCCTCCGAGCTAGCATCCCTGAATGTGGCGTAGTCGCGGGCTCCTCCGCGACGAGGGTGGTAGCGGTAGGGCGAGTGCTGCAACTCGTCCGGGTAGCGCTGGTGAAGAGTGCCGATGGCGAGGAGTGCGGCGCTCTGGCAAGCGGCGGAGAAAGAATCTCCACCCGCGATGACTGCCAACGAAGTCCTCTCGGGAGAGCCAGTGAGGATCACTGCAGTGACCTCCCAAGCAGCGTGGGGCTCTGCATCGTCACCCTCCTGCTCCGGGAGCTGCTTGCCCTGGTAATCCACTCCATGCGGATATCCCAGGACAACGCACATGCCCCGCAGCTCCAAAACAAAGCCTGTCAGGTCCAGACCACGACGGTTGATGCTGCCGGCCATCTACGAACAAAAACAAAAGAGAAAAGCAACATTTTAAGAATCAGATTTTGACGATAAATGAAGCAGCAGGACAGAGAGAGACTAAAGGATTTTCACAAATAAGAAGGGGTTTTTATTTTGAAAATATTGCTAAAGCTTGGGATCTACGGCTCGTCCTAGGGTCAAAGGGGGCTCTGATACCAACTTGTCATGACCGGAATTAACCCAACGGGCGTTCCTTACGTGCGTGTATTATTCCTTGTCCCAGGAGGCAAGGTACACCAAAAGTTGATGCATTTCAGAGTTTATCAAGCGGAAGCGTACATAAATAATTTATTACATGGGCAGCGAAGGCCCAGCACACACAAAGCCAAACGGAAACAGCGGAAGACTAGGGCGACGACCACAGGCACTTGACGGCAGGCACGAGCTAGACACCAAAGCCTTCAGCATCCAGGGGCTCCTCTTCTGGGTTTGGGAAAAATTGAGCAAGACTGAGTACAACCACCGTACTCAACAAGACACACCCACAAGTGCAGCATAAATGCAAAGGAGTACAATGGAGTTATAATATAGGGGTTAGGTTTTGCAATAAACAGCATTTAAAAGACCCTTAGTTGCTCAAAGCTAAATTTAAAACACGATCCTAGAACTATTTAATATTATTAAACAAGGCCGTGAACCCACACGAACCTGCCTTAACCCAAGGCCTACGATGATTCAGACCGAACTGGCAACCCGACCCTGGGTCCCAGCTCGTCCCAAGCCAACCCAGGCCCACCATTCCACATTTTAGTTGTTAAGCAGGTTTTAAGAATTTAAAACACTAACTTGGGTACATTGCTCAGCTTGCCCATGACCGAGGGCGCGGCTATTCGAATAGGTTTTACTCTGATCAGAGGTGTACATCTTTACCCACAAGACACGTCTTCCTCACGTGCAACCACGTGCCACATACCACCACGGCATATGGACGGAAGACATGACATAGTTTCCAACCCATCCTAGTCATAGACAAGAGTACCGACCCAACCCACCTACGGCCGGAACCCCCGGACAGGCAGGCAGAATTGAGCCCCTAGCAGCAGGACACCAGCCCTGTGCCATGACATCTCGACTACCGGGCCGCAGCTCGTGTAGCCTTCATTTGTCCTGGTGATGTCCATCGACCCCCGACTTCGTCCATCTCCATCCGTGTACTTTTGTTTATAACCAGACTGAGCCACAAACTAAGCCTTACCCATTAGACATGTGGAAGTACGGTAGTGCTTTGCAACAGAGGCCCGAAGACCGGTCCTTATGTGGCCGAGGTGCTACTATCAAAACCATGCACCCCAAGCCCAGCCTAAAACCATTTTGAGAGTTTTGAATAGAGGGGGAGGTGTGCATCCAATTCCACAATAATCCAACCATTCCAATATGTCCAGGTGATATGAATATTCCCAAAGTCTAGAGTTATAAAACCACCTAATGTTGCCTAATTAAGCGGCGAAGCATCTACCTAAAATCATACTAGTGGTACCATGAGTAGCGGGTCCACTAGTTGGGGTTTTGTTTATTCTAGGGTGAACAAGGAAATAATAACAATAACAATGATAAGGTCATAACAATGTAAATAGGCATGGCTAGATAAAACAGTGATAACGCGGGAATTTAAATAAAGCGATAATGCAATAATTTAAACCAACATAATTTTATAAACTGGGATTCAATATGTTCAAGGATGATGTGACTTGCCTTGCTCGCTTTCCCAAACGTCGGCTTCAACCTCCACGAAGAGCGGATCTTCCGAAGCTGCAGCGTCTACACGACCAACGGAAAAGAAAAGGCTTATACTCTAATAAACTCCATATAACAAGCAGGAACAAAGCACAAAAATGGGTTCTTGACTTCTTAAGGAAAAATTAGAGACTTGAACGGTCCAATTCCGAGTTCAAATGGCCAAGTTATGGCCATTTGAAGTTTATATGCTCTTTAAATGAATATTTGCGAATTTCTTCATTTAAATTTTAATTTAAAAGTGATTTATTGCGTCAGCCGAGGGGAGGAGGCGCGCGGACCGGGTCCACGGGAGTGGGGCCCACGCGGCAGCCTCACGGTCCACGGTGGACCGGGTGCACCCGGGCTCACACCGGCCGGCGCCGTGGGCCCCACGCGTCAGCCGCACCCGAGGGCACGGACGGCTGACGGCCGGGCCCCACGCGGCAGCCGCTAGGCGCGCCCGGAGGCGGCCACGTCGGCGCGGCCGGCGGGAGGCGGCGCCCGCGCCCCGATGGTCGCCGCCGGCGACCACCGGCACGGCGGAGCAGCGGCCGAGAGAGGGGGGGAAGGGGGAAAGGAGGCGGCGGTCCACGGCTCACCCCGAGGGCGACGGCGACGACGGAAACGGCGACCGGAGCGGAGGAAGGCGGCGGCGCGGCTCGGGTCGACGGGGTCGACGGCGCTCCGGCGGTCGGCAACCGAGGCGGAGGGGTGGACGAGGTCGGCGAGGTTGCGGCGAAGCCGAAGGAGGCGGCGCCGAGGTGGGAGGTGGTCCGGGGCGACGACGGCGGCGGACCGGAGCTCGGCGGCGACGGCGGAGAGAGAGAGCGACGGCGCGAGCTCGATTCCGGCGAGGAGAGAGGGCCGTGAGTGGCGGAAACGGAGGTGGGGAGCTCGGGGAGGGTTTATATAGGGTTGGGAGTGAGAGAGGGCGGCCGGAGGAGGGGGAAATGGGCGCGGAAGACCCGGCCGCCATTAATGGCGCCGGCGAGGTTAGGGGAGAGGTTTCCAAATGAATCCGAGGGAGAGAGGGAGGGAAAAAATGGGGGGAAAGAGGGAGGGGATCCCGGGGAATAATTCCCCCCTCTTTATTGCGCGCGGGGACGACGGGATGCGGCGGAATCGGCGGCGGCGGCGGCGCTTGGCGCGGGCGGGGCGGCGGGAGCGGCGGGAGGAAGGAGATGACGAGTGGGCCCCACCCGTCAGCGAGGGTGGCGGGCGGGCCCGCCCGTCAGCGGCGCGCACGCAGGGAGGAGGCCGAGTGGGCCGCGGGGAGGAGGAGAGAGGGGGAGGGAGATGGGCCGAATTCGGCCCATTAGAGGGGAGAGGTGATTTTTAGGGTTTTTCTTTTTATAAAATCATTTTAACTTTGTTTATTTCTTAATAATTATTATTTGTGCTCTGAAAATTCCACTAAAATTTATTTACGCATTTTAGGCTTTTAGGAAATATACAAAAATCCTCCAAGCCTTATTTGACTTTTAACTTTGCACATTTTAATTGTTGGAGGCTTTCACATGCATTTTAATTATTCTAGGCATAATTTAGAGGGTGTATTTTAGAGTCGTTTTGGGACGCGACACGAACCCAGTGAATTTGCAAGTGAATGTATGTGTGTGATGAAAAAGAGAGCACAAATGAAAATGCAATGACCTAATGTGGCAATTCAATCTTCTCTTTGCTAGGTCATTACCCCTTTTAATAGTACGGCGAAACTAGAAAATAAACTAGCAATTTTGATCGCCCTACACCTCGATCAATTCTAAATTAAAGCACTAGTTTTACCGTCTTCTTTCTCTTTGCTTTGCGCCGTCAATTTTAATCCATCGATAATCATCCATGCGCACATATGACGTGGACCTAACTTAAAATGTATAGCTCAAAGACAACGGTTAGTCCACAATTAGCGCTTGTCATTAATTACCAAAATTAACACCGGGGGCCTAGATGCTTCAGCACGCCGCACGTCTGCCCCTACCGCATTGACAGTTGGGGCGCTGCGTTCATTAAAGGAGGCTCGGCTTGGGCTCCCTCCCCGCTCGCTCCCCCGCCAGATGGCGGACAAGCGGGGGCCTCGGGGCAAAACGGCGTGAGGGCCCGAGGGGCATGACGTGGCACCACGAGGCCTCGGGGCAAAACGGCGTGAGGGCCCAAGGGGGCACGACATGGCGCCCCGAGGCCCCCCGACCGCTCCTACGACCCGCGGGGTACGGGGGTAGGGCCAGGCTGTAGGTCATGCGCCAAGATGGGAAGGTAAATTCCCTTCATTCTACATACCCCCGGGCTCACTTCACCGACAGTTGACCCCGGCACCGCGTCGGACGTTGGCCTCCTGAGGTTGGTCTGACGTGGCGCCTCTTGACCTCCCAAGCTGGGGTTGTGGGCCTGGCGGAGAATCTAAACGGACGCTGCCGAGCGGCCAGATTGACGTGCTGATAATAACGGCGATTTGACCGCCACTAACCGCGCTGATGATGGAGACGCTTTAGGCATGAAAATCGGGGGGTCGGCTGGACCACACCTTGATCTCCTCGTCCGCCATATACGCGGCGATACTGATGGCGGCCCGCCTAGTCTGCGCCAGTGAATGTCGCACGCCCTACGCCGAGTGCGCCGCTGACAGGCGCACTAAATGCAGGGCGCGGATTCAGCGAGCGACGTGATGAGTGGTCACGGGAAACAATGTGGCAACTGCAGGCGCAAGAATTATGGGGGCAACCGTGAGGGCGTGAAACGAGGAGGCGGGCGCGGGCGAGGCAGGGATAAAAGGATACGGAGGCGGGGATTTCTCCTCCTATCTTTCGCCGACTACTCACCCGCACTCTCGCTCCCTAAGCCCTTACGCTCTCGCCACTCCACGCTACTCCACACACCAAGCCCCTCGTCGTTTCACCGCCGGTCATCATGGCCCAATGTCGTGATGACGCTGGCCATCTTCGCGCATCTGTGCGAGATGTTCATTGGGGTACGGTCGACGATGCGACTGTTCCAGTTCTTCTTCGACCCACAGCTACTGCAAGGTGCGGTGGTGGGGGGATGCTACTTCCAGCCCCGGCCCGGCACGGTGGGGCAATACATTGAGAGTCATCTCTACAAGAAGTGGGAGGACTGGAAGAAGGACTGGTTCTACACCGCGCTGCTGGACCACCCGCGACTTCGACTCCCCGCCGGCCCTCCCGATTGATCCGCCATATGGTTGGCGGCTTCGGAACTGGGCGAGGAGTACGACGCCGTGCGGGACCGCCTCAGGGGCCTGCGAAGCCAGGGCCTTACGAGGGCGATGGTCTTTGGTGATTACTTCCGCCGCCGCATCGCACCTCTCCAAGAGCGGTCCCACGAGGCGTGGAAGTACATTGGACCCAACGATCCCATGCGCACTCTTGTGGGTGAGCGTTGGGACTGGGGCGAGGAGGACACGAAGATGGTGATTCGGCGGGTGCGGTGTCTTGACTCCGCCGAGCAAACATTGATTCCAAACGGAATCCTTTCCCTCTGCAGCGACCGCAACCGGGAGAGAATCCTGGCGGTGATGTCGGCTGTCGGCATTGGCGGGGATCGGTCCCGTCGGAGCGGCGTAGGTGGCGGTGCCATTGGTGCGGGCAGCAGCGGCGCAACCGCAGGCGGGAGTCGGGCCAGCGGCCCCGTCGGGGGTGGCAGCTCCAGGGCACCCGGCCCGAGCTGCGGGTCGGGGGGAGATTCGGCCAGCGACCCGAGAGGGAAGCGAAAAATGACCGAATCCCGACCGCCCTCTCCCCCGCGCGGAGGGGGCGCCGAACGCACGGCGGACCGACCACCGGCGGGGCGCAAGTGCCGTGTCGCACCCGAAGTTGGACAGAAGAAGAAGCGGCTCCGGAAGATAGGCCAGACAGAGCCGTGCCGGGGGAGCTTTATCGAGCCCCCGAAGTGGACATTCAACCGCCCCCCGCCCTCCCCCCTAGGTATGATTGCCGGCATCCGCCTCGGTGCTCTTTACTCATCTCGGCCCCTTATTGCTTCTTCTTCTTTTCCTTTGTTAACGCGATCAGGGATCTTCTGTAGCGAGATTCCTTCCCAGGGGGTGTCGGCGTCCAATCCCTTGCAGGGGTCGAAGTCCAAGCGACCGGAGCGGCCCGGGCTCGGCCGATCCGGCGTCGCAGGGCCTTCACGGCCTTCTGGCAGGGCCCATGGGCCGCACGCCGGGTCTGGCTCCGGGTCCACCTCAGCCGGAGCACGACCTGCCGCAGGCGATAGCGGTGGCGGCGTCCCCCCCGGGGGCAGCTCCGAGGGACAGACCCGCGCGGAGCGCCTCCCTAGAGAGGGGGCCGAGAGGGGTCGCGGCCCGAGAGTCGAGGCTGGAGGCAGCCCTGAGCCCGAGGCCGAGGCCGAAGCTGCGGGTGGGCCCGAGCCCGAGGCCGAGGTCGAGTCTGCCCGAGAGCCCGAAACAGGTGGTGAGACGGACAGCCGCTCCCCCTTGCATTTGGGGCGCCCTCGGGGCTGGCCACACGGGAGGGGGGTTGAGAGTAGCCCCCAGTCCCGCCGGGGATCCAGTTGCACCCCATCGTCCCGGGGGCGGACCGCAACCTTCTCTTCTCCTACTCCGGCAAGCATGGAGCCACTCCTTCAGGTGCTCGCCGCCACCGATTCCACTGTCCGGGAGGGGCTCAACACCCAAGTTCAAGCCCTGGCGGAGGAGCGGGCGGCCCTGGAGACGGAGTGGGCGCAGCTCGCGACGGACCGCGCGCGGGTTGACGAGGGGCGCCGCGCCGTGGATGTCATGGTGGAAGTGGGGTGCAAGATGTGCCAGGCGCGCGAGGAAGTACTGGACTCTGTCATGCGGGAGACGGAAGAAGAGCGGCAGGCGGCATTGATCGCCTCAAGGGTGCTGGATGAGGCGCTGGACGACATCCGCCTGCAGTACGAGGCCCATGCCGAGGACCTAGCAAAGAGGGCCAAAAACGACCGCGGTGTCCTTGAGGCGGCTGCCGCCCAAGAGTGGCGGGCATCGGAGGCCGACACCTTGCTGCGGATTCGGACGGCGGCGCTCAAGGCCGAACGCAAGGTCTTGGACGAGCGTACCCGTTCTGCGCAAGAGTATGAGGCCACGATTCGTCGGCGAATCGAGGTTCTCGACTCCAAACAGCGCGAGCAGGACGCGCGCAGCCGAGAGCAGGCGCAGCGAGCCCGGGAGCTGGAGGGGCTGGCTCGGGCACTGGAGGAGCAAGCGCGTCTCCTAGACCAGCGGGAGTCCACTTGGCCACCCACGAGAGGGCGGCGGTGGAGGCGGAGGCCTCCCTTCGTCTCCGCGAGGAGGTCGCAACTGAGCGTGACCGGACCACCCTTGCTGCGAAGGCTTCGGCGGCCCATCGCTCGGAGGAGCTAAGGCTCCGGGAAGAGGTGTGCCGAGAACGGGACTCTGCACTCACCGAACGCTAGGCCGGGGTGAGCCGCCATGAGGTGGCGGTGCGCCGGCTGGGCGAGCAACTCGCGAAGCGCGAGGAGGCTATCGCCGGGCGCGAGGCTCGGCATTTGGAGAGTGTTCGTGCCGAGCGCGCGGCGTTGGCGGCAAGGGCTTCTGAGCTGGAGGCCCGGGAAAAGGACCTGGCGGCGGGCGGCCAGCCTGGCGGCGCAGAGTTGGCGAGCCAGCTTGCCACGGCTCAGAGCGCTCTTGCTGACCTAGGGTGCCTGGTGCAAGATCAAGCTGGGGAGATTGCGGCCCTTCACCTTACCAATAAGATCGGGCCCGGGCACCTCTCCGATGCCGTCGCCCGGCTGGAGCGCGCAGGGCGCCGAGTGGGCATCTCCGTACGCCAGGACAGGAAGCTCCCGCCTACTTAGCCGGCACTCGCGCTCCAGCTGGATGGGCTGGCGGCTGACCTGGAGAGGCTGGAGGAGGAGGTCGGCGAGACCATCAAGTCGTCGTCGGCTTCATTGGCGCGGGCTACGGTGGAATTAGTCCTCGCCAGCTACCAAGCCCGCGACCCCGACTTCGCCCCATGGCGCGCGCTCGAGGAATTCCCCCCAGGAACCGAGGCCGGGGTTTGGGAGCAAGTCCGGGAGGCGGCCGACGCGATCCTCTCTAACTTCGAGGGGTCGGCCCCTCGGTTCACCTCCGGGCTTGCCTCGGACGAGGAGAGCGGGAGCGAAGACGAGGGGAGCGGGAGCGGAGACGGTGGTGACAACGTTGGCGGCGAGGATTGGGATGACGTGGTCAGCGGTTGTGCGGGGCTTGGCCCGAGCTCCTAGAAAGCAAACAAGAAATGTGACGCTATGGATAGAAACGGCGGAGGTGTTCGATATTCCATGGATTAGGCAGCTCCGTGCCGTCGTCCGTGGCTAACCGAACAGAGCCTGGCCGGGGAACCCCAATCACTTTCTATGGCCCTTCCTACATTGGTGAGAGCTTGCTCAGCCCCAAGCGCGACTGCACGCGGCGTAGGACGAGGTCGCCAACTTGTAGTGATCGGGCCCGAACGTGGCGCTGGTGATAGCACCGCAGGCTTTGCTGATAACGCGCCGCCCGCAGGGCCGCGTGCCTCCTCCTTTCTTCCAAGTAGTCAAGATCGCCGCGGCGGAGGACATCCTGAGTGGCCTCATTGTACAGTGCGACACGACGCGAACCCAGGGAAAGCTCCGATGGCAGGACCGCCTCGGCGCCATACACCAGGAAAAAGGGGGTTTCTCCTGTGGCGCGACTTGGAGTGGTCCTGTTTGCCTAGAGCACGGCGGGCAACTCTTCAAGCCACGAATCTCCGTGCTTCTTCAGGACGTTGTATGTCTTAGTCTTGAGGCCCTTGAGGATTTCTACGTTGGCTCGCTCAACTTGGCCGTTACTCTTGGGGTGGGCGGGCAAGGCGAAGCATAGCTTGATACCCATGTCGTCGCAATAGTCGCCGAACAGTTTACTGGTGAACAGGGTGCCATTATCCGTAATGATACGGTTGGGCACACCGAACCAGGACGTGATGCCTCTGATGAACTTGAGGGCGGAATGCATGTCGATTTTGACGACCGGGTAAGCCTCGGGCCACTTGGTGAATTTGTCGATGGCGACATACAGGTGCTGATACCCGCCTAAAGCCGCTTTGAACGGTCCAAGGATGTCTAGCCCCCAGACTGCGAAGGGCCAAGAGAGCGGGATGACCTGTAAGGCCTGGGCCGGCTGGTGGGTTTGCTTGGCGTGGAACTAGCACGCCTTGCATCGCTGGACCCATTCCTGTGCGTCTTTCAACGCGGTCGGCCAGTAAAAACCTTGCCGGAAGGCTTTACCGACCAAGGTGCGCGAGACGGAATGCGCCCCACACTCACCCTCATGGGCGTCGGCAATGAGCTCGACGCCGTGTTCCCGGGAGATACACTTCAAGAGCATCCCGTTGGCGGTGCGTCAGTAGAGGGTCCCCTCTATGAGCACGTACCACTTAGAGATGCGCGCAAGCTTCTCAGCTTCTGCGCGATCCTTGGGAAGTGTATTATTGTCGAGGTACGCCCGGATGTCAGTCATCCAGGCGACGTGATGAGGGGGGTCGGGGTCGACCCCCTTGGGCCCCGAGGCCCGTGGGTTATCGGGGCTCGGGGCGGAGGTTGTGGCGCCGGGGTCCTTCGGGGGGCCCAATTATGTCGACGGCTGCGCGAGCCTTTCCTCGAAGGTCCCGGGGGGGAGTGGGGCTCGCGCCGACGCAATACGCAACAACTCATCAGCGGTTGCGTTGTCGCGTCGGGGCACATGCCGGCGCTCGAGTCCGTCGAAGTGGCGCTCCATACGCCGCACTTCACGTACGTATGCCTCCATTTGCAGGTCGGTGCACTGGTATTCCTTGGAGACCTGATTCACGACCAACTAGGAATCGCCTAAGACTAGGAGGCGGCGGATGCCCATTCCGGCCGCCGCCCTCAACCCTGCGAGGAGTCCTTCATATTCCGCCATATTGTTCGTGGCTTGGAAATCGAGCTGAACGACGTACTTGAGGACATCCCCGGTTGGTGAAGTTAGTATGACTCCAGCCCCTGCACCATGAAGGTTGAGGGAGCCATCGAAGTGCATAACCCAGTGCCCAGCGCGAATGTCGGTGCTCGGGTCTTTACCGTCTCCGGGGAGGGAGGGTAGATCGGATGGGAGAGGGTCATCCACCGGCGTCCATTCTGCGAAGAAGTCAGCCAGGACCTGGCTTTTGATCGCGTGCTGTGGTTCGAAGTGCAGGTCGAATTCAGCAAGCTCGATGGCCCACTTCACTACCCGACCGGTGCCCTCTCGGTTATGTAATATCTGGCCAAGAGGGTATGACGTTATGATGGAAACCCAATGCGCTTGGAAGTAATGGCGCAATTTCCTCGAGGCCATCGAGACTGCATAAAGCATCTTTTGTGCCTGTGGGTATCGGGTTTTCGCGTCTCAGAGCGCATCACTGACAAAGTAGACGGGCCATTGCACCTTTCGGTGGGGCCGGTCTGTGGTGTCAGGGGCAACTGGTCCGGGGCACTCGCGCTCGGGGCCCCAGGGGGATCTCGGACCATGTCGCGATTGTAGGCCTCGAGGACACCTGCCAGAGCCTCCCCTCTTCCCGCGGGGGCCTCGGGGCCCTCCGAGGGGTTGTAGGCCTCGGGGGTGCCTGCCGGAGCCTCTCCCCTTCCCACGAGGGCCTCGGGGCCCTCCGAGGGGTTGTGGGTTTCGGACATCGGGTCTTGGGGGGACGAGGGGCCATCACCAGTTGAGGGGGCCCCTAGCCTACTCTTGTCGCGTTCGACTACTAGGGCAGCACTCACCGCGTGGGGGGTCGCAGCCAAGTAGAGCAGCAACGGCTCCTCTGGTCCTGGGGCTACTAGGATGGGGGGAGGTGAGGTAAGCTTTCAGCTGATTGAGAGCTTGCTCTATTTCCTCCGTCCATACAAACGGCCCGGGGCGCTTGAGGAGCTTGAATAGGGGCAGCGCCCTCTCTCCCAGCCTCGATATGAATCGACTTAGTGCGGCCATGCATCCAGTGACGCACTGCACATCCCTGAGCTTGCTGGGGGGTGCATCCTCTCTATCGCGCGTATTTTCTCAGGATTAGCTTCTATGCTTTGGGAGGAGACTAGAAAACCAAGGAGTTTGCCCGCCGGCACACCGAACACACACTTGTCGGGGTTTAGTTTCATGCGCGTGGACTTAAGACTATCAAAAGTCTTGGCCAGATCATGCAACAACGTATCCTGGTGGCGCGTCTTTACCACCAGGTCATCAACATATGCCTCTACATTGCACCCTATCTGATTACTCAAAGTAATACGAGTCATACGCTGAAAGGTAGGGCCTGCATTTTTTAAACCAAAAGGCATAGTTGTATAACAAAAGGTGCCCACAGGGGTGATGAAAGCAGTTTTATTCTCATCTTCCCTAGCCATGCGGATCTGGTGATACCCAGAATAGGCATCTAGAAAACACAAAAGGTCGCACCCCACAGTGGAGTCGACTATCTGATCTATGCGTGGCAAAGGGAAAGGATCTTTGGGGCATGCCTTATTGAGGTCCGTGTAGTCGATGCACATCCGGAGTTTGCCGTTGGCCTTCGGGACAACCACCGGGTTTGCCAGCCACTCCGGATGGATCACTTCGCGGATGAAGCCAGCTTCCAGGAGCCGCGCCACCTCCTCACGGATGAAGGCTTGCCGCTCCGGGGCTTGACGCCGCACTTTCTGTCGGACGGGCCGCGCGTCCGGCCGCACGGCGAGGCGGTGCTCGATCACCTTTCATGTGAAGACATCAGAGTTTGCCCACAGGAAGGAGACGAGCGTGCTTTCCTATGCGGCGTCCAAGGTCCCGCCAATTTTGGCGGTCTTGGACGGATCATCGCCAAGGGGGATTTCCTTGACGGGTACCTCGTCAGCCGAGGCGAGGCGCTTCTTGGAGGTGCGGGACGTGGAGGCCTCCGGGGCCTGCGGCCCCGTGGCCACCGCCAGGTTGTCGGCGCGCAACTCCGCACAGGCGAGGGCGACCTTGACATCGCCAAAGACTGTAATCAGACCACTAGGGCCCGACATCTTCATCTGGAGGTAGGCGTAGTGGGTGGCAGCCATGAACTTTACCAGTGCCGGCCTGCCCAGGACCGCGTTGTAGGGCAGATTGAGGTCCGCCATGTCAAAGTCGATCCGCTCGGTGCGGAAGTTGGTGGAGTCGCCGAAGGTTACCGGGAGCTCAACGTGGCCGAGAGGCCACATGTGCCCCGGGGTCACGCCGATGATCGGCAAGGACGGCTGGAGCTTCATCCCCGGGGCCTTGAGCGCGTCGAAGGCGGCCGGGGAGATGATGCTCAGGCTGGCCCCCCGTCGACCAGGACTCGCTTCATCTTAACATTGTGGATGGTTGGGGAGACCACAAGAGCCAACTTCCCACCCCGAGCGAGTACCGTCGGATGATCGCTCTGATCAAAGGTGAGTTTCACCTCCGACCAACGTGTCTTCCGTGCCGCCTCGTGGATCGGGATGGTGGCCAAAAGCTCACGCCTCATGGCCTTGAATCCACGACGGGATATGTGAGCGCAAGCCCCCCCGTCGAGAGTGGCGACAGTCCCCTAAGGAATCTGGAACTCCAGACCCTCGCTGTCATCGCCATCATCGGCGGGGGCCTTCTTCTTAGACTCCTCTCGCCGATCATTGGCGGGAGTCGCGGGGGCTTTGCCCTCGCGTCGACTCTGCCGCTTCTCCTCATCGGCCTTCCGAAAATGCTCGGCCAAGTTCTTGACCTAGCGGCAGTCGGCAAGACTGTGCCGATAAGTATTGTGCACCGAGCACCACTTGTCCGCTGACCATCCCTCACCGGAAGGGGCGGTAGGGCTCGGCTTGCCGCCGGTGGGCCTTTCCTTACGCGGGGCCCGTGAGGGCCCATCGGCCGCAAGGACGTGGCCCTCGTCATCAGAGTGGGCTGGTTTCCGATTGCCCCTTCTGTCCCGCCGCTTGGAGCAGGGAGCAGTCTTGGGGGCGGTTGCTGCCGCCGCACCGGGGCTGGGGGAGTTCCAAGCCCATGCCTCCTCCTTCCGAGCCACCTTGTCCGCTAGCTCGAAGAGCTCGGCGGTAGTCTTGGGCTCCTTGGAGGCGATCTTCTCCAGCATGCGGTTGTGCCGCACGCCATTCCGAAATGCATAAACGACCGCGTGGGCCGGGATGCATGGAATCATGTTGCGGACCTGGCAGAAGCGCTGTATGTATGAGCGGAGGGATTCGTCGTCCTTCCGCTGCATAGCGTGCAGGTCCGCCTCCTCCCTCGGACGGGTGTATGTGCCCTGGAAGTTTGTGATAAACTGCTGGCACAAGTCCTCCCAGGAGTGGATGGAGTCCGGGGGCTAGGTCATGAGCCATCCGCGTGCCTGACCCTTAAGAGCCATGGGGAAATAATTCACCATGACCCGGTCATCCCCTCCCGCCGCCACGATGACCGTGGTATAGATCTGGAGGAACTCGGAGGGATTGATGCTGCCATCAAATTTCTCCGTGAGGTTGGGGCGAAACTTCGGGGGCCACCGGACATTCCGGAGACTCGCCACGAAGGCCCTGCAACCAGTTCCCCCTGGGGTGGACGAGAGGGGCGGGCCGCCGCGCGAGGAGGAACGCAGCACTCCAGATGAGGAGGCGCCTTCTCCCATGCGGGCAGCGCGGCGCTCGTCTCGACGACGCTCAATGTTGACTCGAGCGTCCTGCTCCCCGTATAGGCCATCGTGATGCCTCCGACTTTCCGAGACCCCTGACGACGTTGGGGTCGCGGATCGCCTTGAGGCTGTGGCTGTCCGGCGGGCCCTCCTCCTGGCTGACGAGGAGAGGGCGGTGGCGCTACGTGACATACCTGCGGTGGTGGAGTGGCCACTCGTGGCCAACTACCGCTGGGCAGCGGTGACCAAGTTTGCGACATCGTCCAACCATCGTTGGACGGGGGCCTCCGGCTTCGCGTTCACCGGAGGAAGCCGTAGGTGGGCTCTCGCCGCCTGAAGCGCGCCCTAGGGCGAGCTGCCGTCGTGGTAGGTCAGGCGGCGGCTGCGCTCGGACATGCCGTGGCCTCCCTCCCTCCAGAGGCAGGGAGAGGGCCGAGCCTCCCGATCGGTCGGGAACCTCCCTCCGCGGGGGGTCGCTGGGGGTGGAGTCTGCGAGCTGCGTCGGCGGTGACGCGGGTTGCGACTCCCGCTGGCACCTTCACTCCCGGAAGGGGTGGGGGTGTGCACCTCCACCTCTTCCTCTAAAACCTCGACCATGATCGTCGGGGCCGGAGGAAGGCTTGGGGCGGAAGGAAATGACTTCCTTTCGAAGCGCGCGAAATCCCCCTACCTGGCATGCCAGCTGTGGAGGAGTGATCCTCTCTAGCGGGAGATCGTGGGATCCCTCTTTTTTGAGTTCGGCCGGGGGAAGAGGCCCGCCTCTAGAAATCTCGTATCCGCCCTTTAGCCTATCAGCTAGTGTGCACACAACAAGATTATACAGGTTCCGGCCGCTAAGGAGCATAAGACCCTACTCCTGTGTGTGGGATTTAGATCAAAGTTACAAAGGTCCCTTCATTCTGGAGATGGCTTTTGCTTCCCTTCTCCTAGAGCTCAGGGTTCCTCCGAGTCGTCCTCTTTCTCGGCGGGCAAGGTCCTCCTTTTATACCTCAAGGGGATCCCACATGCACCGCCTCTACCTACTATTCTCTCGGGTGGGGGCCCACCCTATTTTGACCGGATCTTGACCCATGCCTTCGCCTGGAAGCTAAGTCATGATTTGTCCTTGAGTGGGGCCCAGCGCCGTCCCTTGCCTGACACAGGGAACACCCCTGTCAATCTCCCATTAATGGATGAAGAATTGTGGAGGCCGCCCTCTGACGGGGAGGATCTCGAATGACCCTCCCGATGGGATGGGTCATACCTGCCTCCACTCCGCCGGAGGCAGATGCGATGTGGGGGCACAGCTGTCCGTCCAGTCAGATGTGACTGGTGACAGGCCGGTCACAGACCGGTCATTCCTGTCCGTCGCGCGCCAGTCGCGCACGCCGCACGTCTGCCCCTACCACATTGAATGCGGCAGGGGACAGTTGGGGCACTGCATTCATTAAAGGAGGCTCGGCTTGGGCTCCCTCCCCGCTCGCTCCCCGTGCCAGATGGCGGACAGGCGGGGGCCTCGGGGCAAAACGGCGCGAGGGCCCGAGGGGCATGACGTGGCACCCCGAGGCCTCGGGGCAAAATGGCGCGAGGGTCCGAGGGGGCACGACATGGCACCCCGAGGCCCCCCAACCGCTCCTACGACCCACGGGGTACGGGGGTAGGGCCAGGCTGTAGGTCATGCACCAGGATGGGAAGGTAAATTCCCCTCATTCTACATACCCCCAGGCCCACTTCACCGATAGCCCCCATCATCGACGCGATTAGTGGTGGTCAAATCGTCGTTATGTGCGCGGTTAGTGGCAGTCAAATCGCCGTTATGGCTAAGGTGCCAGCCTAGCCGCCCGGCGGCAGCCGTCTGGATTCCCCACCGGGCCCACAACCTCGGTACGGGAAGTCGTGAGGCGCCACATCAGACTGCCCTCCGGGGGCCAATGTCCGACGCGGTGTCGGGGGCTACTGTCGGAGATATGAGCCCGGGGGTATGCAAAGTGAGGGAAAGTTACCTTCCCAATCCAGCCACGTGGCTCTCCAGTCTGGCCCTCCCCCCGCGCCTCGCGAGTCGCAGAAGCAGCCAGAGGGCCTCGGGGTGCCACGTCACGCCCCTCAGGCCCTCGCGCTGCCTCGCCCCGAGGCCCTCGCCCAACTGCCATGTAGCGGGGGGAGCGAGCAGGGAGGAGACCCAGGCTGAACTGCCATCAATGCGCGTGGCGCCCCAACTGTCCCTCACCGCATTTTATGCAGTATGGGCAGACGTGCGGTACCGCCCGACTGACCCACGTCAATCGGGTGTGACCAGACTGTGACCGGCCTGTCGCCGGTCACGTCCGATTCGACAGGCGGCCGCGCCCCCACGTTCGCCTCTGTCTCCGGCGGAGTGGAGGCAGGTATGTCCCGTCCCATCGGAGCATTATTCGGAGTTCCCTCCACGTGAAGAGGACCGCCACAAGTCTTCACTCATTTATGAGGGAATGACAGGGTTGTCCCCCGTGTCAGGCGAGGGGCGGCGCTGGGTCCTACTCAAGGACGGGCTGCTGCTTAGCTTCCGGGCGAAGGCACGGATTGTGGCCCGGTCGAGGTAAAGTGGGTCCCCTCCCGTGAAAGAGTAGGTAGAAGTGGTGCATGTGGTATCCCCTTGAACTATAAAAGGAGGACCTTGCCCACCGAGAAAAGGGACGACACTCAGTAGGCTTGAGCTCTAGAAGGAGAAGACCAAGAGCGCTCTCCGGAGTTCAGGAACCTTTGTAACCTTCAACCATAGATCCCACACACAGGAGTAGGGTATTACGCTTGATAGCAGCCCGAACCTGTATAATCTTGTCGCCTACACGCGATCTAGAAGCCCTGAGGGCGGATACACGATCTCGAGAGGTGAACCCTTTCCCCCGGCCGAACTCACAAAAGGGGATCTCACGATCTCCCGCTAGAGAGGATCACTCCTCGACAGTAAGTATTTTTGAAAATCAAACCACCACACCGTGTGAATTTCACCTAAAAACAATTGAATTCAATATTTTCAAATCTCACGGTAAGGTCATGGTAATCGTGGTTAGGTCAAGGTAACCATGGTGTTTGACTTGAAAAAAGGAAAATCACTAAAAAGGATCATCCGAGAAAAACCGTAATATAATATCGACAACTATAAAAATTATTTTTATAATGTTCACAATATAATGTCCATGAGCAACAAACCTTGACTTAGCAATGCGGCCTTGTAGTCATGCCAATATATGGTGTTAGTTTAGCATTTCTCATGAAGTTTTATCATCAGATATCATTACAAATCATGTACTAATTCAATTTTTTTCCTTTTTTTTTCTAAAATTTGAATTCAAATTAATATTATCAAATCCTACCACCGGTAACCTTAAGATACCCCCATAGTAAACGTAGTTAGGAAAACCCTGATAAGGTGTTGCCACATATACTTATTTCTATATGCATGTGTGGCTCACAGGTAGGAACTAACCACTACGACACCCAAGTAAACTATAACATACTATTTACGACTCTGTTATTAGGATATAATATTTAATAAATAAAGTACATTTTACTATTTCAAACTATTTTATTGGATCACTTCTTATTTTACCTCATAAACTGATAGAAAATAATTCACTTTAGTCCTTAATAGCATTTGTTTGTTTTGTTTTTCTTTATACAAGTTATATTTTAAGCAGGAATTTTGTAGAGACATAGATGTCACCATTAGTAAAGTTCAAAAATATTTTCATAAACATTTGCTTAAACTTTAAAATCTCGATATTTAAATTAGTGTTAGGTTCTTCCAACCTATGTAAATCAGTGATATATATATTAAAAAAATTATTGAGACATAAGTTATAACCCATATATCACTCTACCAAATTTCACTATAAAATATGACTTATATAATACAAGATAAACAAAAGAAATATCATTAGTGGGTAAAGTGAACCGTTTTCAATGGTTTGGGGTGTAAAATGAGAAAAAAATTAGAGGGTTAAATGCTTCGGCGAAATAGTTTGAGGGAGTCAAATGGATTTTTTTTTCATATTTAATTTATGAAAGTATAATCCTTTGGCACTTATAAAAAATTGTTGTTAACGTCATTTAGTAGCTATTTAATCATACTTATGTGGGGATCAAAGCAGCTAGCACTATCATTTATCTATGAGATTACAGATAAGAGCCAACTAGCATATTAATTAATTATGATACATCAGGCCGAATATTTTTACTCACAAAATTTGTCACGTTAACTTTGGAAATTAGTGGCAGCATTATGATAACTCCCAAAAAAATAAAAAAAGGAATATTTGTATGGAGCAAGCTAATTAACACAATGAGAAACGCATACATTACACCATCCTGGCATCCTGCATTTTTTTTCCTTTAGTAGTTTTTGTGCTGTTCCTTTGGCCATCTTCTTCTTGTTTTCTCTAGTGCACTGTGCATCACTGCATGCTTACAAAGAGTAGTTATAGTGGAGTGTGCCCTAATTACTTGTCGACAATGGCCATGTTACATGTAAAGGAAAGCAGGGATGGAATGGAATAAATTAAGGGAGAAAGAAATGGTTATGTACTTCCAAATCCCAAATGGGTTTTGTTGAGACGATGAGCTAGACGAATGTATAGAAATATGGTGCATATTGTACGAACAAACTGTGCCAAATAAGCATGGCTATTAAATTAGTCATAAACGAGAAGCATGCCTAGTAAATGGGCAAAAATAAAACATAGATTAGATATAACATAAAGATCAAACTGTTCTTTGGCATGATCTGAGGGAAGAAAATATTCCTAGCACCTTTTGCAACTAACACCCTAGTATTATAAATAATGCCACCTTAAACCATAGAGCAGGTTCAGTAATACAACTTCTTGATGGCTCTAAAATCTTGCAATACCATCTCTAGAGCTTCAGTTAAAGATGTTGCGAAAAACAGTATGTTGTAATACACAGTTTGGTTACTTTTTACATGCGTGGCCACCGGCCAGCCAAATTGCTGATGCTTCACCTTATCTTCGAAAGCTTATCGTCCAATCTCAGTTCATATGCATGGATAGACCAACCATGCCTTTGTTTTGGAGTGCTATGCAGTTCGCTAGTGATGAAAATGGTTGAAAATGATCTCATTTTTATTATTTTTACGTTAATGGTATTGATACGGTCGTGGATTTTTCATATTTACAAATTTAGTTATTTAGTGGTAACTTCAATATGTAGATAGAAATTAAAAGAAATAAATTTTACTGTCAGAAATAATAAAAAAGGATAATACTTTTTACTATATTTTGTGAAATCGGTATGGTCCGAAAATTTTTTACTATTTTCGTCCCTTCAGTCGGCGACAATTTAGTGGTCTGCTCATGCCCTTGCTCCTCAAGCTCATAGCTTTTGCCAGCATAGACATGCTATAGCCGGCTCAAATCTCTTACTCCCTCCGTACCAGAATATAAAAAGTTTTAGAGTTAGACACGGTTATTAAAAAAATAGGTAGAAGTGAATGGTGGAGGGTTATGAATGGATGAGTAGTGGAGGTAGGTGGGAAAAGTGAATGGTGGAGGGTTGTGATTGGTTAGGAAGAGAATGTTGGTGGAGAAGTTGTTATATTTTGGGACAAATCCTGAGAGCTAAAACTTGTTATATTTTGGGACGAATGGAGTACTAAATTAACTTGCTTTTGCTAGCTATAGAGTTGTTCATCGTCAGCAAAGATCTATATGCTAGTTTGAAAAGAGTAAAAAGAGCACAATTATCTCCCATATACAAGCACCAACTCTCAACACGCAAAAGAAGAAGAGGAGTGTGAAAGGGGAAGCAACATATAATTAAAAATAATAAATAATTATGTTGGGAGTTTTTTTAACGACCAAAACTTACAAGACTAGCACTCTAGAAGACGGTAGCTAGGAAAGAAAAAACCAGCACCATGTTGCACGCACTAAAAGCACCTATATAGATCCAAGGAAAAGCCTACAACCGGACCAGTTGCCGCTAAGCGCGTCTAACCGTCGCTAGACCAACAAAACCAAACCTTAACAATTGGGCATTAATTGTACTCAACTCTATCCACGTCTTTGGGATTGAGGGTGAGAGAGAAGAATTGATTCACTCTTCCTCACAAGGCCCACCAACATGGCCAACTTGTATTAGCTAGGACATCGTCACAAGAGGATAAGACATCTAGAGTAAGCACGCATGGGCTGTCTGAGCGAAGGTTGGTAGGAGCCCTCCTAAACGATGTCTCCAGGGAGAAGAGCGATGATGAGCACTGCCGGCGCCATCTGTCGAGGTCTCAAGGAGAACCAAAGGCAGGGTTTTCACCCGATAGCCCCACCAGAGGGAGAGGGATGACTAGACAACACCCCACAAGAGGGAAAACGATGCCCGAAGTGCCGTCGTTGTCAGCCCGGAGTGGTTTACACTTGCCACTTGCCCCCTGTCAATCCGTAACTATCGCTCCATTTCTCCACCACCGGCCATTCTCCATCAATGCGTGGACACCGCTGTACCGATGCCCTGCCACCGACCAGCCTCCACATGCCTCCACCGCGACACCTCTGCCGTCGCCGCGTCAACCACCCACCCTATCGGCTAGGCCAGCCCCCTTGCTGTCGCCCGCACCGATCTCTCGACGTCAGTCTCCAGCAGCCGCCATCCGCATCACGTTGGCAACGATGCACTTCCGCCTCGCCTCGGCTTGGCAGTCGCGCCTCTCCTCCATGTTGGTTCCTCTTCTATGGCCGCATGCCGCTGCCCCATTGTCGTTGACTGGTTGTCATCGCTGCCGGCTGGGAGGACGGCAAATCTAACCAAGGTCTGACCGTCCACATCACCATATAAGTGTTGCCATCTCCATCCCTGCGTGCCTTGGCACCACCTCGATTCCATGCTGCGCCAAATGCGCCATCGACTCGGCTCGATCTGCCGGCGGGAGCATCAAATCCGGCCATAGGGGACTGGATCCGGACTCACTAGTGCCGGATCTGGACATCGGCGCCTTGCCCTCGTGCTCCAGTCTCGTGGGCGCCCCGGCCTCCTTGACCACAAGCAAGGGAGAGAGCCCCAATGCCGTCGTCCTTGCAGCCGCTTGGCTTTGCCAGCGGCTGCTCGGGTGGCGGCGATGCGGGGGAGATGAGGGGAAGGAGGGGGTGGCGTGGGCGTGTGGCTGATTCCTCGTCCCTGGTGGCGGAGCGACGTGGGCAAGACGTGGGCAAGAGTCGTGGATTTATTTCTATTTTGTTGGGGAGTATGATAAGCTGAATATATATTATCCTTAATGCTGTCTATTACCTACTCCCTCCGGTTTCGAAATTCTTATCTATTTTCTGTTTTGTCCATATGAATTACGTTCATGTGCTAAGGGTAATTAGTAACTCGCTGCAACCTGGGTCGTTCGAATCCCTAGTGTCGCTCCATTTTTTTGCACTCGGTTTTCAATGGATGCATGCATGTAGAGACAAAACAAGTCCAAAATGAGCAGGCTGCTCCCAAAATACCAACTTATACTCTGG
This sequence comes from Oryza meridionalis, assembly GCA_000338895.3. Taxonomy (NCBI): domain Eukaryota; kingdom Viridiplantae; phylum Streptophyta; class Magnoliopsida; order Poales; family Poaceae; genus Oryza; species Oryza meridionalis. Next base: position 7,613,404 of record CM002528.2, read on the forward strand.
TTCCAAACTTAGAACTCTATGCTATTAAATTTGCTCTAATCCGTCTTATGTCTTCCTGGTCCATCTAAACAAAATTCATTGCATCTTTGTTTAGATTCAGTAATCATGCATTCCCGCAATTCACCATACATGTATGTACAGTTTAAATCAATACTCAACTAAAGTTAGAACTATATCACCGATTTAGTTAATATGGTAGCCAGGAGAAATTGATCAACTGTCTACAAAATGTAGATGGCTTACGTTGGAATGCAAGTATGCACATCCAAAGAAAGGGAAAAAAATGAAAAATCTAAATTGAATCAAACATTCTTTGATCCTATTTGCAATATTCAAATATATATATACATCTAAGGAATTCAACGTCAAATAATTGGTAAACAAAAAGGGAACTATCGCCATCAGAGATCTATTACCACTTCCAATTTTCCGGCTCAAATTTGTTAGTTTATTGCCTGATGATGGGAAGAAAAAGACAGACAAATCCACCACAAAATATATAATGCTCCTTGTCAAGACCAGAATGATCCGGTTATCTCTCTCAGGAGAACAAATTATTGACACTATCAACTTTATTTTGTTACGTGAGTTCCTTTTTCAGATCTTCGCCTTTTTGCGCATGTTACCGCACGGTCGATTATTTGCATGAAAATAACTCAAAACGTGGCATGTCCCATCACTTGTTTCACGGTCTCTTGAATTTAGCTTAGTGGGCAGCTCGCATGAGGATTGATTCCCCCCCCCCCCCCCCACTTCCTGATCATTGTGTCATGTAGTGCCCACTGTCCATGAAAGAAATTGTTGCTTAAGAAAGGGAGTGAAAGCTATTTACATACAAAGATATTGATGTCATGGGTGAAATCATCAACTACTATTTCTTCCGCCAGAAGAAGTTATAAAACTAGTCCCGAAATCACCGTCGGTAATCAAACGCGGAAGAACACTATAGGAAATCCAAAACTGATGATGATATCAAGGCACGATATTTGATACCAGAGTTCAACCGTAGGCTACATATCCAGGGCATTGATTACGGATGCTCCTTCCCGATCCAGTATAATTACATAATATCAGAGTTACGGCGATCTTCGGTCAGACACCGCCAGCAACTATTCTTTCTTACCCATGCTAAATCGTCATATGGTTACAACACTTCGTCTATCTATTTAAGAGAGAGAATAGTTAAAACAAAGTCCAACTCTAACTCTAACAAAAGTATATGGCATGCGTTAATCATCTACTTTGGTAGGGTTACAGGCTTACAGCCCCTAGATCCGGTGAAGCTGGACCCAAACCAAACATTACTATATCCTTAAATTTGTTTTTAAAGAGTGGAGCACCTACTCATTGTGACAATTGCGATGCTATAATTGATCCGAACATATTTCTTTAAATTGTAATTTATTAGGAAATTATGAGTGACCTATTGTTCTCCATAAGGATTGCAACGAAAACCAACTTTAGCTAGAAGGGGAAACAAGGGAGAGAATTCTAAGACGGCTAACACTCCCAAGTCCCCAGCAGACATGGACTCTATACTGCAAAATATATATACCCCTCCGTTTTTTAATAGATGACGCCGTTGATTTTTTATCACATGTTTAACCATTGGTCTTATTTAAAAATTTTATGCAAATGTATAAGATATAAATCACACTTAAAAGTACTATGAGTGATAAAACAACTCATAACAAAATAAATTATAATTACATAATTTTTTTAATAAAACGAATGGTTAAACATGTGAGAAAAAGTCAACGGCGCTATCTATTTAAAAAACGGAGGTAGTACATGGTTTATTGGGTATACCGCTACAGTAAATGCAGTAGGAGTAGTACTGTACACTTGTACAGTGACAATTTACTGTTCTGCGAAAAAAAAACAAATTCATCTTTTACTGCTCGAAAGAACTGTAGCGCATTGTTTTGAACCCTTCGATGAGTCTCCGATGGCTAAAAACATGGCCTAATGCACATTTATTATTTCTTCTTCAATATCCAGAGGATCCGATTCCATCCCGAGCATGCCAGCAGCGAACATCCTAAATTGACATTCCTCTTTTGCAATTAAGAAACACAATGTAGCGTCTTCGCTTCCTTAATGCTTACTATTGCCACAGCTTGCAATGGGCTCTCACATGTCAGCTGGAAAAGATTTGTTAATTTGCCACACATTTGTGGGTCCTACTCCTAGTGACCAGTGGGTATCCAAGCAAGCACATGTTGATGTACCTTCTCCTTTTTCAAGATCCGGTTTATAATTTGCAAGTCACAAAGTGAACCATCCACCACACTTTCAAAAGAGGTATCGAATCGACATAGAATTTGGGGTTTGATTTTCGGGGCTTCTGGATGGTGATGGTGGCGGTGCGTGCAGGCTTTCATTTGGAATAAATTACTGTAACCAAAGGCTTGAAAAGAGCCAAGAATCATAGCACCATTTCATTTTCTTTTCGTGAGTACAAGTCGGACGCTCACCATACTCACCATCTTGTGTTTCAAGAGCATTTTGGTTGCAGCACTAGCTTTGATATATCATACTGTAGTAGAATTTTTCTCCAAATTATAGGGACAACGTGGGATTGGATGGAAAATTACAGAAACATTAATCTTCGTACTTCCATAGTTCATAGCATACAAAGAGGTCATGTGATTTATAAAAGTATATTCTCTCCTTCCTTTGGAGCTTCAGGAAGGTTAAAACAAAAGCAGCATGTGAACATATAAGCACACTGGGAATAAATCATGTTCAGACTTCAGACTGATTTTCATCATATAAGCAGACACGGGCCCCTCCTTGTTCAACCTTTCCATCAGGTACCAGAACAAGATGATGTTTTCTACTACATAATGGTTTGTTTCGAGCTAATCAAAATTCAAATCAGGGCAAAAACATGATACACCGGAAATAACATGCTGAGTTTGAGGACCAAAATCTTGATGTGCAAACATGAATTACTTGTTCTAATCAATTTTACAGGAGAATCTAGGGGGGGGGGGGGGGGGGGGGGCAAACACACTGAGATTCGGCGATGTTAGATAGGGAACCAGTCCCATGTTCCCTTGAGTTGCCCAAGAAATCTGATGTTCAGAGAGTTAAAATCTGCGGCCTTGAGTCACTTTGCCTTCTTAATAAGAGTTGATGTGCGGAATTCTGCGTCATCCTTGATGAAACTCCACCAGAGATATGTGAGAGGAATGGTGCTTGCATGCCACAGCGAGTGTGCATCAGCGTATCCCTTGTATGGAGGAAAGTCGTATACTTCGAGAAGCATAGCAAGTGCACCACCAAAGACAACCACCCAAAGCTTGAAACGTGATGGATGCTGGGTTACGCCAGCCCAAATTGCCCATGCCAGAAGTTGAACCACAGCCATCACCACGCAAACTTTCATGTTCCACCCTGAGAAAATATATGTCAGATAAATACAAATACCATATGCCTAACCATACGCTTTTATGGCCACACTGAAAAGCAAGTTTGTAAACATATGCTAATGACAAAATCTTGTAACACCATAAGCTAATATGGTGTTAATGCTCTTGTAGGTCATAATACAAAGGAACATGGTAAAAAGAGGATTTGGGTGTTACTGAGCCTACAGCCTAGAAAAATATTTGTTCTAAAGCAGGATTATTCTCATTAGATGATGATATTTGTTCTAAAGCAGGATTATTCTCATTAGATGATGGTAAAAGATAAAATGCTTCAACAATGGGCAAAAGGAACTTTACCATAGTCAAGCTCATAGAAGTTGAGATACAAGATGTGTGTTGTAACAAATGCCAAAATTGGAGCAGCAAACATCACCCTGGTAGCCTCGTCCTTGACATTGAAAGTCCTTAACAATGAAAGGATTAAAGAATAGCCAAGTAGAGCCACAGCTGAAGAGTAATCCAACTTCTCAGTCAAGTCTATATCCCTACAGAATGAAGAATGGTGTGTAAGTATCACAAATTATGAATTATGATGGTGTATGAACTCAAGTTTCATTACATATGGCTTTGAGCACTTCATACCTAGTATGGAATATAGAGCTCCAAAACCATGCGTTCATTGATAATATTGCATAGATATGCCATAATCCAGTGTATTCGTAGTATGTCCTCTTAGTTTGGGGTCTAACAGGTAATTTGTAATTCACCAGCAGGAAAAATGAAAGCCAGCCAGTGAAGTGCATCAATAGGTTGACAGCAGACAGTGCAGCTGAGAGTGGCTCCTGATAAAGGATGACAAACAGGTGAGAACTTGAGAAGTAGACAAGCTGAAAATGGTAGTTTCAGTAAGGAATATGACAGTTCAAACATACTTGGAAGACAGAAACACGTATGAAGGGCCATTTTCCATGATACTTAACAGGGTTCAGACCACGTGATTGCCTTTCACCTTCTCTTTGCATCATGCAGTAGTAACGGCAGTCATTCATACAGTTTAGTTGCTTCCACTGCATGTATAGGGGCTCCTGTGTGTACCAAGAACTTCCAACAGACGCGTCATCATTCCCTGGGGACTGGCAGTGGCTTATGGTGCTCTCCCCAATAATCCCTGTAGTATGACACTCCTCCACGCAAGTTCTGAAAGTTCACAAACAGAGCTAAAATTACCAAAAACTTCTAAATAGAAATAGAAGTAACTTCAAATAATACATACAACACAAAAGGGTAACATCAGAATGATAACAACAGAACAAGGGTTCGCAGGTCAACAAAGCAATAAAAAAATTTCAGTTCATAAAGCCCAAAAAAATATGTTGGACACACTCATTGGTTCATGAAATAAAATCTTGTGAAAAATTACTAATGTCACTTTGCAAACCCTTCGAGAAAAAGGAAAAGAGGAACAAACAGAAGATATCACTGGTGGTAGCATAAATGAAATGCAACGAACTGCGCGAAAAATTATATTGAATGTATGGAGCACAAGAAAAATAAGAAAACTAAAAAATGTATTTATTTTAGTAGGTTAAACATTCACAGATTATATATGTCGAGTATCGGAGTCCACAACAGGGAGTCCTGTCAGCAAGATGAGCCAGAAGGAACATTCGCCTTGACTGGAAGCAGCAAGTCCCTGGAGTTCCTATGTCATGCCATGGTACTAAATGAATTAGATGATGTGTGAATTTGATAATTCAATATGATAATTTTAAGCTATATGGTTCTCATGCACTACTAAACCATCGATTTATCATGACTATCACTTAATCACTTTGAGAACCTTTACTTCCTCCTCCTGTTTATCAGTCAAAAAAGAGCCCTGCTTCTAGGATTAGTAAAATCGATTTAGTGTTGAGTTTGGTCTCTGAAATTCGGTTAATTTGTTGGCATATGTGGTAAGTTTAGTAGGTATCTTTCCAAACGATTTATTATTGGTTATTTGTATTTCAATTTTTCTGACTGTCTCCAGGCATCCCACCGCCAATCTGCCACGTACAGCTGTGAACCCATGAAATCATGCAACTGTGCAATAAAAGGCAATGGTAATTAAAATTGTCCTTTTAACCATATTTCACTCTGAATCTGATACCAAAAAAGAGCGGTAATAAATTTAGATATTCAGGAAACATTACTGCAACAAAAGTTCTGTAATTCCTTGACATCAAATGATGATCTTGTTGGTCAGTTTCTTTAGATTTGGTTCATTACAAATTTACATAACTAAGCCACCGAAGACATGCTGTACTTAATAACCAATTTTAAATCAGCCTACAGCTAGGAATACTGGAATAGTGTGTATTGGTTACACTCCAAAGAATAAATGTCCATACTAACAAGCAAGAGAGTGAAATCGTAAATTTCGATTGATGCCATTAAATATCAGCGTGGAACTTCGATTTCACTTGTACACTAATACGGGACTCTTTGAAAACAACCATTCTTGTTAAAGAGTTTGACTAAGATGGCAATGCAAATGACAGCCTCATGAAAGGACCAAAGTTAAAGATGGTTCTTCAGGAAATACCACTGATGAGCCACTAATACATATATAACTGATAGCTTTGTTTTGGTAATTTTTTTAAACTAATTCAGAACTTAGAATATTCTCACAGCATGGCACCAATCAAGAATAATGAGAGTAGAAACTTCAAATATGAAGTAATGCAACTATCAGCCTATGACAATGTCACAATGGTTAGCTAAAGATAATCCATTGGATGTACTGCTCCTGCTGAAATAATAAGTGTACTCTATAAAGATTTCACTAATAAAGAAATGTGAAACATTAGGTACTATGGCATTAACTACGAATTCAACGTTTTTTGTGTGACTAGATATACAGTTGACAACAATAACCAATCTTGTCTAGCTGACGGTGAAGAATATAAACAGAATTCACTACAACAATGTCTGCCGTATACCCACAATCATTTATGAGCTTTCAGGTTGTATCGTTTCGTTGCTTTTCCCGTCAGGCATATCCACACAAAACAACCATATTTGACCATCATGCTCAATTTCCAGTTTCAGATAAGAATAATTACACAGTATCACATTAACATGATCCGATGTGCATGATTACTGGTAAGTATTTTTTTTTTCAGAAAAGGTTTAATAATAAGACTTAAGCAACACTTATTTCGAGAGTGGAAAAAAAAGCTGTATTCTAGATATTTCCACAAATAGGTAGGAATAGGATAACAAACCACACTTCAACCAATAGCACATCTTGAAATACTAGAGGGCCAAACAATGCTACACTTGCTACTATGTCCTAATACCTGAGATTTACTAACTACAGGGTTAGCCATCATATAACAGCCCAACTAAGCACGCATTTTCGTAGGAGATAAACCACTTAGTACTGATAATCAAGAGCCTACTTATCCAGCATAGCCCCACTTGGAGTAGAATTAAGTCAATTAACGATAACTAGGAATACTTGTATTAACTTGGTGAGACGAATGAAGAAGACAAGGAAGCACAAACATGATCCCACAACTCACCTGTACTGCGGATCAACATCGCCAAGGCTGGCGTCGACGGAGCCGAGCACGAACCCGACGACGAGGAGCGCAGCCAGCCGAGCCACCCAGCCGCCGCCGCACCCAGCCATCGCACCCCCCCCCCCCAACTGAAACCAGCGGGATGCTGCACACGATCAGACAATGCACGCACGATCCAAGAACTGTAAGACGACCAGGTCAACCGCGAGCGATGGATCGATCGATCGATCTTACCAGAGACCCGGATCCTCACTCCACGACGGCTCAGGTCCTCGTAGAGCCACCGAGGAGGGCGCCTCCCCCGAGGAAGAAGAAGAACCGAGGGAACGGGGACTCGCCGGAGGGAGGCTGGGCTTGCGCGGCGTCGGGCTTCGCGCCCCGCGGCGAAGAGGGGAGGGGTTTGAGCGCCGGCGCGAGCGCGAAGCTGAGGGGGGTCTGGGCGGGCGGCGAGGAGGAGGGGTTCGGGAATGGGGGGAGAAGAGAGCGGCGGCGGCCGCCGGCGGCGAGGTTTGAGGCGGAGGAGGGAGACGAGGAGAGAATGTGATGAGATCGGGATTGAGTTTGAGATGGGTTAACTTAATTGTGAGCGTCTGATCCAATCATCCAGCAGCACGAGGGCAGATTACATGTCATTTGATTTGACTACTCTAATCACCGTATTGACTGCTACTGTTCTGTGGCTGTTGGGTCTGTGAGAATTGTATATATCCTAGGCCCAAACCTCTGAACGTTCATGGAAAATGCATAATAAATAAACTTATTGACTTGTTTATTATTAGGGGTAGTGGTCATTTTCATTCTCATATATGGTTCTGTGGGGTCAATTGAATTTTACTCTTCTCGTATTATATGCTCCATGCGTTTCACATTATTAGTCGTTTGAATTTTTTCTTAGTCAAATATTTTTTATTTCGATCAAGCTGTAGCAAAATATGGTAATATTTTTTAATAAAAAACAAAAAAAATTAACGAAACTAATTTTTATGTTGTAGATGTTATTAATTTTTTCTGTAAATTTGATCAAACCTAGAAGATAAAACAGAGGGAGTATCTCCAAGTATGTACTACTATGTTGTTAATGTTTAAAATAGCTAAATAGTATATGCGTTAAAGTCATATCATCAGAATAAAGAGATGCAGGATCTCTCTCACGCTTCATCATATTCATGTGCTATTTTTAAGTCTAAGTTTTTAAAGTGCAAATTTAAAGTTATGGCAGATCAAAATTATTAATTTTTATGTGGAAAGGTTGAAGACGGATACAACTAAAGTATTACTATGTGTATTTGGTTAGACGGAGGGGTTGAATGGGATAGGATGGATGGTGGATATATGCCTCGATGGTTTAAGGTAGGATAATCTTTACATACATACCTACTTTAAAAATGAAGACCATTTTCATGGTTTGCTTATCATTTTGGGCATCATGTGTCAAGAAAAAAAAAATGTCTCACGTGATGCCCACCATTTTTATTACTCTGCTCTCTCCCTTTGATCTCGCTTCTCCTTCTCTTGTTCCTTTCCAAATGCAGCCCAAACTCATATCGCAACCCAAGACCATGTTTCTGACGGATTCCTATTCAGTTCAATATCATGAAAACGATCGCTCCAAACAAAAGTGCTCTGGCCTCAAGGGTCGTCCTCCATGCTATTGATTTGTTTTTCATCAGTAGGATTGATGAAGTTTGGGTCCATGTCTGTCTTTTAGACGGTGTTACTATATCATGCCACGCACATATGCCCGCAATCAGCTGGATTATTTTATATTTATTTTAAAATTTACAGCTATAATTTCATTTTGCAATTTTACATATGTATACTCATCCATCCTTTGGAAGGGGTTCTTTCTTTTATATAAAACATCTTCCTAGAAGGTGGCAAATGGGACGTGGCATGTGGGTTAGGGGGTGTGGATGGGTGGGGAGGGATAGCTACACTTTTGTAGCCAGCCCCTTCCGCCCTCCCTAGGGAAGTTTATCTCTCGCCAAGGACGTCAAAGGACCAGCTGCAAAAGTGCACCTTGGCCCGCCCAAGGACTGAAGTAAAGGGGAAGGGGGTGTCTATGCGGAAAGGCCACTCGTAGCCCTCCCGAAAAGTGGTTTATGTCCCTGGTGGGTATAACCCCCCTCCTCCCTAGCCTCAAAAATCCTCATTTTCCATGTGGGTGAATGTTACCAGGTGGAAATGTCCTTAACACGAGATATTTTTGTTGTTGAGGGTGGGGGAGGGGAGGAGGGAGGTCCAAATATTGATGATGACTTCTTTGTAAGTGTCATTTTAACTATCATTTCATCGATCGCTCATATTATTAGTCTATCTTCCATATCTCTATCAAATTAAATTTCTTTCCACAGGAAGACTCAAGGGTGTGTGCATTCACAAAGTGGATTCACACGGAGAGACCACTATCTCATGGTGGAAATTAAGATCACACATGCTAAAACGAGGTCACATAGGTGCAGACGAAAGAGGAGTACGAGCGATGATCATGGAGTCTGCTAGTTTAGATTGGAGAAATAATCCTTTGGAATCCCTAAATGGCTTGATCGTCCAAAGTGCGCATGTGGATATTGTTGCCAAGTGACAACATCCTTCACATAAGAGAGCTATATGAGGAGATGTTTCATTTTCCCAAACATAGATAATGACTTTATTGTGTGCCATTCCTTTTGTTTTCATCTACCCCCATTGGCAGATTCAGAAAATTTATTGAGTCTGGGTAAGTCTAATGATAGATGATAAAAACACATAATCAGTATAACTCTATAGACCATTTATCATTCATGTAAGAAAATTTACACTACATAATTATTAACTTACAGAAAAATATCTATTGTACACTACAAATGATGGTGTGAACTTAATTGCTTTACTAATTTGCCTGGTTAATCTGCCCTTCATTAGGACTAACAAAGAGTATATATATGTACTAGTGCATAAGGCGGAGCACGAGCAATGGCCCAGGCTGGCCGAGCCTTGGCTCCACCACTGTCTACCCCCGTATTTCATAGTGCCATCTAGAGTACTACTATAATTGTTCAAACATTTTTTTCTTTTAGCATGTTGTCCTATGAGAGGGAGGCAAAGGGGCTGGCTGCAAAAGTGCAGGCATCCCCCCGCCCCAACATTAGCCGCCCTTTGGTCCTAGAAGGCAGGAGGAATATGGATACGTAAAATTTCCAAATGAAAATATCCCTTTTCCTCAGGCTAGATAAGCAATGTAAGAGACCATCACTAAAATATGTCACATTTAGCATGTTCCGTGGTAACGCCGAGATAACACTATTTCTTGCTCTCCACAGACAATATTGCCCAATGAAAAGAATGAAAACAGTAGTGCAATATCTACAACAATGGAACTTCATATATATATACATATATATATATATATATATATATATATATATATATATATATATATATATATTGATGATATCTGCAATACTGGAAAGTTAGCATTGTGGAATAACAAATCCAATGATGATGGATCATGAATTATAGTCCTCATGTACATGCATCAAATCCATTTGTAAAGTACAAAAAGGAAAAGTTTGTCATAGCCTAATAACTTATACTCCTACATGATTTCCTTCGTCGAAACTGGACGAAATCTATTTTGAGGGCCGAAAAAAAATCTAAGTAATCTAAACGAAATTGAAACCAACTAACTAAGAGCCAGTTTTGAATCAGTACTTGTTACCACTAACATCAACAAAAAGATTATATCTCCAAATGTAGTAAATTTTAGCTATGAATCTGGACACATATTTTTCTGGATACATAGCAAGAAATGCTTATTTTGAAATGAAGGGATGGATGAATGAATGAATCAGTCTCCGTTCTCGGAGTCGTCATCGTAGAGGTTGTAGGAGCGGAGGATGTCGCCGTAGTTTGGGAGCGGGTCCTTGCGGAAGAAGTCGATGGGGTTAGCGTATCAGAGGCCTCCTTGCTTGATGCCATTGTTCGCTCGATCTCAGCGCACTCTGGCTCAGGGCTCCACAGCAGCACCACCTCGCAGATCTCCTCCTGGTGGTCCTCTGACACCTCCATCTTGTGCCATCCCCACTCGTTCACCGTCGCCTCCGCCTTGTGGTGCAGCTGCTGCGTCTCGAAGTGCCGGCACTCCATCAGCACTGTTGCTCCTATATATCCATCCATGAATAGCTTTTGTTATATATTTTATCGATAAATTTTCTACCAAAAATTTAGCAAATATAAATACAATATAATTATAACTTGTATACAACTACAATGTAACTTGTATGTGACTTTCACATATTTTAAACCATTAAATTTAAATCAATATTTGTGCATATCAGGAAGATAGCACATGCATGGGTGAGGAGATTTGGTCTTGCGCTTCTTGAAAATAGTGTGTCACCGTGAGATTTTTGAAGTCACATACAAATTATATTTATACTAGAAAAATTGCACGTACATTGCAACAGGTGAAGGCTATTTTAATTTTATTATTGTTATACTGTTTAGTTAAGGTGAAATTTATTGTGAGAATTCGCTTAGATATATATTTTTTCTAGAAAATCATGAGCTGCAATTATGAGTTCGATGATTTTAAGTTAGCATGTAAGTTTTTCTAAAGAGATTTCTTATACGACTGCTCCTATATTTCCAAAAGCGAACGAGTTCGAAACCTGACTCAAATACAAACTTAAAAAACCGACTTATACACAGATGACGTATTAAAATACCGGCAAAAACATCTTCAATATTTATAATAGTTTCACTATGAGAATTCGCTTGGATATATATTTTTCTAGAAAATCATGAGTTATAATTAGGAGACCGATCATCTCAAGTTAGCATGTAAGTTTTTTTAAAGAGAATTCTTATATGACTATTCCTATATTTCCAAAAGCGAATAAGCTCGAAACCCGACTCAAATACATATCTATATTTCTAAAAACGAACAAACTTAACAACTGACTCATACACGGATAACATACCAAACTACCGACAAAAACATCTTTAATTTACTTTTATATTAGTAGAGAAGAGATTGTAGTTACCTGTAAGTTATAATATAATTATATAATAATTATATTATATTTACATATGTAAGTCGATGAACGAATAGCTAATCCCAGCTTGTTCTTCTCCGTCTCCGATGAACGAGCTAGCTATTAGTATTTACCTTGGATGCTGTGGGAGGCGTTGGTCTCGAAGCCGGCGCGGCAGCTGTCGCAGTAGACGCGGCCGGTGATGGTGAAGTCCGGTGGTAGTGCCACGGCGGCGGTGCCGGCCGGCGCCGGCGGCGAGGGCGGACAGGAGCAGCAGCAGCAGCGCGGCGCGCGGCGGCGTGGTCGTGCTGCATGGTGCTCGATCGCCTGTGCAGGCTGAGAGAGATGGAGCGATCGAGAGGATGTGATCGCCAAATTCGCAACGCATGAATGCATGCGTGGGATAAGAGGAGGACCTTGGTTTTTAGGCACCGGAATGGCTCAAAACTTAATTTCTCTACTTCACTGGCTGGCGGCTGCTGCTAGCTGCTGCCAAAGTGCCAAGTGTGCCGGGAGAGTTTTGAGTTTTGACCAAAATCCATGCAAGTTTTTGAAAAGACGGCTGGATATATATTAGGGAGCATCTTTCCATTTGTTGGGTGATTTCTAATAAAAAATCACCCAAATTTTTTTTTATCCTTTATTTAGATCCAACGGACTACAAAAGAAAAATAACAAATACATATTAACTTACACATTATTATTACCAAAATTACAGTACACTTATATATCAAATCAACTAAATTTACAAATGTAATTTTAGTTATATAGGACTGTAATTTTATATTTTAAAGAAAATAATAAGTACATATTTATATACATATTATTTTTATCAAAATTACAGTGCACTTACATGTCAAATCAACTAAATTTATAAATGTAATTTTAGTTATATAGGACTGTAATTTTTATATTTTAAAGAAAATAATAAGTACATATTTACTTACATATTATTTTTATCAAAATTACAGTGCATTTACATATCAAATCAACTAAATTTACAAATGTAATTTTAGTTATATAGGACTGTAATTTTATATTTTATTTTAAAGAATTTAATAAATACATATTTACTTACACATTATTTTTATCAAAATTACAATGCACTTACATGTCAAATCAACTAAATTTACAAATGTAATTTTAGTTATATAGGACTGTAATTTTTTTTTATTTTAGTTTCAAATGTCTTAATTTTTCAATGGTTAAAGAAATCAAATTTTATTTAGATGTTTAAGATATGTTAAATTTGTTGTATCGATTAGTACTTAATTTGACATATAAATTAACATAGAGATATTTCTTAATTTGACATATGAAAATTACATACTTCACGTATTTTATTCACACGGCAAGACTAACACACCTTGACTCCCTGTCGACCTCATCCACGGCAATTACTACACAAATCTTGGCGCAAAGATCATGTGGCTAAAAAAACGTCAAATGCTAGAAAAAAAATCACACGGGAGATGTTTAGCAAAATCTTATGGTCCGTTGCCCAGAAGGGCCAAACTGTGATAGATAACCCACCAGCAATCTCGCCGCGACTACTTGGGCCAATAATTGGGCCTTGTAAAAATTCTGGATTAAAAAATAGACAAAAAGTCTATTCTACTCTCCCGAATAATTTCAGTGGAGCATTTAACCCCAAAACTATTTTTTTTGCTCGTTTTACAACCTGATCTACTAAAAACGGTTCACTTTACTCTATAGTGCTATTTCTCTTTATTTTCTCTCATATTTTACACTGAAATTTAAAAAGAATGACAGATGCATTATAACTGTTCGTCTCAACATTTTTTTAAAGATTTTTTTCTCGCTATTACGTAAGTTGAAAACACTTAAAACTGGTCAAACACCAAGATTTTAAAGTTCAAACAACAGCCATGAAAAAAAATGAAAATAATTTTGAACTTAGCTATGCCATCTATGACTAAAACATTTCAGTCTATAATAGAGCTTGCATGTATAAAGCATCATAACATAAAAGAGAAATATTATTAAAGAGTAAAGCAAACCATTTTCAATGGTGTAGAGAGATAAATGAGCCAAAAGTACTTTAGTGGACGAGATTTTGGTCAAAACTCAACTCTCTCAAAATGGACCAAAAGTTCGGGAGAGTAAAAGTAACACTCTCTCCCGTTAGGACGAGATTTGGTCCATTTTTTAAAATTTTGATTGTCAATAACATCTTCATCTTCAAGAGTTATTAAAAACTTGTACTCCATTTCAATTTACTTGTCATTATAATATTTAAAATTTTTATTAAAATACTTGTCACATGTTCTGGCTTTCCAAAGCAATTTTAGATGGCTTTCCCTTCCTTCTTTTTATCTATGCAGTCATGCTAGTATACTTACAAAGAATATTAATGCTTCATTTGAGAAAGATGATTAGGATATAATAATTAATTATTAGGATAGCCATGTAACTTGCAACACTTAATTTAGTGTGAGATTTACTAAAGCAACAAGTAAATTAAAATGGAGGGAGTATATATACATCAGTTTGCCTTAAAAAGTATAATACCGTAAAACCATACACATATACAAGATTTTATAATCTTATTATAACACAAAGTAACAGCCAAAGTATTAAAAGTTTAGCTGATTTTCATCCTCTATTTGTTAAATATTTATTTATAACCGGAAGGAGTATGCACTAAGCGCCATAATTTAATATTTCAAAAGTAAGGCTAATTCGAAATAAAAGGAGGAAGCTCTGATAATCAACTAAGAGTATATAAGAAAGAAGAAGAAGAAAAATGATAATAGAGTTGTTGTAGCGACTTATCCTGATACCTATAATTATATATATGAATACAAATGCGCTTTGACTAGAAATTAATAACCCCCTCGCTTTGACATTTCAATACAATACGAACATATCATCAAAATATATTCAATATTAAATTTAATGAAACTAATTTGACATTCTAGATGTTGTTTAATTTTTTTTATAAATTTGATAAAATTTAACAAAGTTTAACTGGGAAAAAAGTTAAACGATTATAAAATAAAGGGAGTGTAGAAATATAGTAATGTTCATGAATTTATTTTTATGCCCTTTATTCTTTGGCATATGCTAATGTGAGTGAGTATGGTAACGTTCATGCATATGTGTACTATATCTTCACTATAATAAAAAGTGAAATAAAAGAATTAAAAGGATAAAAGATACAAAAGCGCCGGTCCCCTAGGCTACAACAGTATGTCAAATATCCCAGAATAATGCCAATAAACAAGAAAAAATGTTACTATTCATCACATATTGTCTGGAACCACTATCACAAACAATTTAATTTCGATGCCCACAATATGCCATTATTTATTAATTAGTATATCAATGACATGTGCCCTTCCCCTCCCAACAAGTAGACATGCATATTGACATATTGTGCATGTGGATGGTAAACTTCCGCTGTATCTAGACGAATAATTATACCCTACCATATCTGACGGATCAGGTCTCCAATTAAGCAGCACAAATTTGAAATTTGTGTAACACACGAAATTCTAGTGAAAGCATATTATGGGGCCTAGGTCTACATCAAGTCAAGACATTCCATCAATACTGCATTTAGCATGATAGAGGCATTGCAAATTTGCGACAACTAATAATATGGCTTGTTTGTTTTTAGGCTGTGTTTAGATCCAAAGTTTGGATCCAAACTTCCAACTTTTTCCATCACATTAACCTGTCATACACACATAACTTTTCAGTCACATCATCTCCAATTTCAACCAAAATCTAAACTTTGGGCTAATCTAAACACAGCCTTAGTTCAATAATTGTTTTACTCAAGCGGATTCAGCTCATGACACCCTGACAAATTTATAGAGTTGACTCCTCAATCATTGTAATATTTGAGTTCTAACAACAATAGCTTAGATTCACTGGTGGAGAAACCATCTTTGGTCGGTCGACCCAAATCCACAATAGTCCCGGTTCCATTAAAAACCGGGACTAAAAATAATTTTTAGTCCCGATTTATAAGCGTAACAGGACTAGATGATCTTTATTCCCGGTTGGGGTCATCTTTAGTCCCGGTTGTCTATATGTCATACCATGTCAGGCGGCTAGGATCTTTAGTACCAACCGGGACTAAAGATCTAACTTTATTCCCGGTTGGTGTTACTAACCGGAAATAAAAATCAACACGTACTATATAATCCCTATTATTTATCCTCTTTTCCCGTCCACACAACGAACTCTTTCTCTGTCTCTTTTTTCCTCTCTAACTCCCTATCCTTATCCTTTCTTCTTCCTTCTTCCTAAGTTCTTCTTCTTCCTTAGCCCGCTTGGATCGGAGTGAGAGAGGCCAGCCGCTTGGAGCGAGAGCAGGCCGGGCGGCAGCCGGCGCGGCGGCGCGGAGGGACGGGCGGTGGTGGCCGGCCGGCGCGACGGCGGGCAGCAGCGCGGAGGGCCGCGGCGGCGGCGCGGGGGCCGGCCGGCGCTGAGGGGAGGCGGCACGGCGGCGGGCAGTGGCGGCGGCGCGGCGGCGGGCGGCGGCGGCGGGCGGCGGCGGCGGTGGCGGCGCGGCGCGGCGGGCGGCGGCGCGGCGTCGGCCGGCGCGGAGGGGAGGCGGCGCGGCGCGGCAGCGGGCGGGCGGCGCGGCGGGGCTAGCGGTGGCCGGCCGGCCGGCTCCTCTGTTGTTGTTTTTTTTTTTAAGAATTTGTGATTTATTGCAGGATCATGTGGAATTTGATTTGTGTGTGATGTGAACTTGTGATGTATTTGTGATGAATTTTGTAGAAACTTGTGATGCAATTTGATTTGTGTGTAATTTTTTTAGGATTTGTGATGTAATTTTTTAGAACTTTAAAATTTGTGATGTGGACTTGGGATCTTACTTCGATTTGGGATATGCATACCACCCATATTCGGGAGAAAATAAAAAAGGATATGTATACCACCCAGGTTCGGGAGAAAATAAAAAAGGAAAAAAAACCTGGCTATCTCTTTAGTCCCGGTTGTTGTTACCAACCGGGACTAAAGATAGTGTATCTTTAGTCCCGGTTGTTGTTACCAACCGGGACTAAAGATCCATCTTTAGTCCCGGTTATTTTAACTGGGACTAAAGATGGACATCTTTAGTCCATTTTTAGTCCTGGATTGCTACTCTCAGTTAGAAACCCGGGACTAAAGGGGGTTCCCAACCGGGAGTAAAAAGGGTTTCTGTACCAGCGGTTGAAGATGATCCCTTCTATCTCAAAGCCCGATAAAAGTATACAACGTTGATCTAATTGACCATTTTTTTTTTCAAAAGACTGTGTATGATGCTTGAGTTTTCGTACGAACTAGTATGGGTAAAAACATTTGATTTAATATTTACTAATTGGATTTGGATTGGATATATAGTCGACGATACGATGAGCCATGTCTTTTCTTAATGGCATGATACTAGCCACATCTCTTCTTGGACTGTGCTCTTTAATCACTACTAGAAAAATAGTTTTTACAGACGGCCAAAAACAGATTTCGCAGGCGGGGGAGAGAACCGCTGGTATCCTTTCGACTGCGAAAATAGGTGATTTTCGCAGGCAGATCCACGGGCCGCCTGCGAAAATAATTTCAGTGAACAAAAAAGAAATTACAGCACTACCGCTGGCGTCGGTTTCCCGTTCTCCTCCCATTCCCCATCCAATCCAGTAGTTCACAAATTCACAAAAACATCATAGTAGCATCACAATCAAATTCACAAATCAAATCAAACGCATCACAATAACTTTCAAAATCATTTCAAAATCAAAACAAACGTGCCGCCTCCACGCTTGTCGTCACCAACGGTAGCTGCCACCGCGACCGCCCTCCGCGCCGCCGGATCTAGGAGGAGGGAGGGGAGACGCCGCCGACTCCACTCTCCTCGTCGTTGCCACCGCACGGACGCCCAGCCGACGGCCACTGGCCTCCCCCCTCCCCCTCCAGCCAGATCTGGGAGGGAGGGAGGGGCGCCGCCCCGCGCTGCCGGCCATCGGCCTCCCCCTCCCCCCTCCGGCCAGATCTGGGAGGGAGGGAGGGAGGGAGGGAGGGAGGGAGGGGAGCCGCCCCGCGCCGCCGGCCATCGGCCTCCCCCCCTCCCCCCTCCGGCCAGATCTGGGATGGAGGGAGGGAGGGGAACCGCCGCCGGCTGCCCCGCGCCGCAGGCCGCCACGCGTCCGCGCTGCCTTCCGCCCCGCGTCCGCGCAGCCTTCCTCCACCCGCGCCGGGCTGCGCCGCCTCCGGCTGGCGGCCGGGGAGAGGCAGAGAGGCGAGGGGTGGGGAGGGGAGGGGAGAGGAGAGGTGGAGGGGAGGGGGAAGTGGGACTTAGAAAAAATCGGCCGATCTTGATGCTGTATTTATATTCCACGCCAATTTTTGCAGGCGGGCCACATAAGTGGTCTGCTTGCAAAAATGGATTTTCGCAGGCGGACAGCGAGTTTTACCCTGATTTGTATTTTTATAGGTGGCTATTTAGCTCCGAGGGTCATGTCGGCCTATGAAAATAAATACCCAACATCGGCAAAAATGTGTTTTCTAGTAGTGAATGCTGGTTGGGAACTAATCCTCCTTGCATAGAAAACGAAACGATAAATTAGCACATATATAATTAATTAAGTATTAGCTTAAAAACTTATAAAATGGGTTAATATGATTTTTTTAAAAGCAACTTTTTATATAAAATTTTGCAAAAAAAAAGCACCATTAGCAGCTTGGCAAGTGTACACGTGGAAAAGGAGAGCGATGAAATTGAGAACAATGACTAAATAACACAGCCTTGGTGGCGTCGTCACAACCATTGTAATCTTCAAGATCGATCCTCTTTGCACAACCATTGTAATCTTGTGGTTGGTCTTCTGGTAGTCCTAACGTTTATTTCTTTTGTAGAAAACCTTAGCATTGACAAGTATCTACCAAGTACTAACTTTGATATTACCTTGCACAAACAAATTGATGTACATGCATCTCTACTAATTCTGGGTGTGTTCGGCACAAATTGATGTACATGCATCTCTACTAATTCTAGGTGGCTATTTATCTCTACCGGCTGCGGCTGTAGCAGTTCAAAATTACTGCAGCTTGCAGCGACTTTAATTGCCGCAGCCACAACGGCTGCAGCAGCCATAGCTGCCGAACAGAGCCTCTACACGTAGAGACTCGACTTTAGATTCATCGGAGTTATAAAAAGAAAAGATAACTCTATATGTACGCTTAATACTAATATTTTTTCTATATAATTTCTTTTAGATATCTGTTAGTTGGTGAAACGTATTCGTTATATGTAGAAGATATGTTCTCTAGTTAGTAATGGTGTAATAATATTGTGCAAATCAATTGATACATAGATTAGGAAATTACACATAAAAAAATATATCTCAATTACTACTCTCTCTGTATCTAGATCGTATTCATATTTTAAGCTCTGAATAATTTGTATGTTAATATTTTTTTTCCATTTTCGTGTATATGCATCTGCTAGACAATCATTCCTCTCATTGCCACTTTCCAATTTTTATTCTCTCGAAAAAGATCCTAATAAAGCCCTTGATATTGTGTCATCTCCAATTGCAATTGTACGTGTGGTTATTAACCATTAGCATGAGCAAGTGAGCTTCGCTTCACTAAACCATCTCCTGATCTCTCAACCACACAAGCGCGCTGTGGCCATGGACATGGACAGTGCAGTGGTGCACCAGAGCGGCGGCGCCGGCGAGGATGAGGAGATCGGCGTCTTCACCGCCGAGCGCTACTTCAGCGGCGCCGACGAAGTCGACGCGCTGTGGTGCGGCGGCTCGTCGTCGTCGCTGTCGTCCGCGTTCAAGACCGGCGGCGGCCAGCAGGAGTACTGGTCGGCTCCACCCACGACGCTCACGGCGGCCACCACCTCGTCGGAGGCCAGCTGGAACAGCCGCTCCGCGCTTCGGAGGGACACCGCCGCCGCCGCCGCCGTCGCCGTCGAGACGGAGGGGCCTTCCGGCGCAGGCGGTGACCTCTGCACGCCCGGAACTAAGGCGTCCTCCCCGTCGCATAATCTTCTTCTACGGTGGCTGTTCGGCGTGGCTGCGTGCGCCTGCGCCAGCGGCGGCGTGGAGGAGGCTGTGATCACCGACGAGTGTCGCCGCGACGAAGCGCGCGCAGCTGGCGTCGCCGTCGGTGGGGAGAAGCGGATCAGCACCGAGGCCGCAGAGGCGGTCGCCGCGACGAGGGTGAGCCGTGGAATATGCGACGGCGACATGTTCGACGCCGGAACAGCCACGCCTCCTCCCCTCCCGCAGCTCACGGAGCCTCGCCGCATCAGCGCCGCCGACTCCGGCGAAGTGTCAGCGCGGGTGTTCAACACCAGAGCCACCGCCGCCGCCGCATTGGCGGCGGACGAGCGGCGGCGCAGGTCACTGGACATGTTCGCGTCGGCCACGAGGCAACAGCAGAGCCAGAACCCCGCCTTCACGATCGTCGCCGGAACAAGCACGGCGGCGCGGGATGCCGGCGGCGCAGGAGCACGCGCCACCATCCGGCGCGATGACCCCGGCGCCGCCGCCGGCGACGACGCGGCGTCGGACGGGGAGCTGGTGGAGTGCGCGTACCCGCCGAGCGAGGCAAGCGTGGTGTGGAGCGTGGTCACCGCGGACGGCGTGGCGTCCGCCGGCAACTTCTCCAGCGCGGCGTCCGGGTACTACCACCATTACTACTACCACAACGGCGGCGACGGGCAGCGCGCGGATGCCGAGAAGAGGAGCCGGCGGAGCAGCGCCGGCGGCTTGCTGACGATGGGCTGTATGTCGGATAGGGCCCTCGACGCGATCAGCCCGGCTCGGGTCGTCCACCGGCGGCCGTTGCCGCCGGCGGTGGCCGGAGATGGTGCCACGTGGCACGCCGCCGGTAGGAAGTAGGCTGGTGGACGAGGGTGCACGGAAGGATTAGTGGATGTGTGATTTTCTGATTATTTTTAGAGGTTTTTCTTGGAAATTTGAAATTATTTTGTAAAGGTTTCATTGTTTTGTTAGAAGATAGGACACCATCTGTGATGAGATACTCTCTGAAATGATAAGCACTAATCAAAATTGTCGTCATCAATGTACAGCCAAGACCACACACTACAACTTCACAGTAATTAGAAAACGAAAGTCTTTTAGCGGTGAGCCACCGCTGAGAACTTGTTTGTCATGCTTATCTGACTCTGTTTATCAATTTATCGTGCCATATGTCACTAGTCACATGCACGTGCTAACGCTATGTCTATTTAGTAATACGGATGAAACAATAAAAAACAATATATATTTTCACAATTAAACATATAATAAGATAGATATATAATTTAAAAAAAAAGTTGGGTACACAGATCTTTGGTTGAATAATCTTTAGTAGTTTAGTTGGATCACATAAAGCAATCCATGTGACCTTTTGTAGAAATTGAAAGCAAGCATGTAAGCTTAAACTCTTTTGTAGCAATTCTAATTCTAATGTTGTATGTTCACTCTCTAATTCATGCGCATAATATAGTCGTAGATAAATAATAGCCGAGGGAAAAAAACAAAGATAGTACACCACGTCACATAAAACAGAATAAGTAGTTAAGCCTTCTAAATTAAAATCTTACATGCAGGTTGCTGATATTTATGAGAATATAATTATTCAACTATTAGAAACAAAATCTAATATAATGCAAGATTCCTCTTCTATCTATGAAGGTTTCCCTGAAATTACAGAACTCAGATGTTTTACACTTTTTTTTTCAAAACCATGCAAATGTACTGCATGTCGTTTACATAAAGAAGGAAGATATATATGCAAATATACAGCAACAAATACTAAAACATCGGAATGATAAAGAATATTCTATTGAAATGCTCACATTTTCCGAAAAGGAAAAGCTAATTGATTGAAAATAAATTAACGATATATAAATCCTAGAACAATTGTGCCCATGCTAATTCTGGATACATCAACCAGTATAGCGACTTGATGAGGTGAAACCTAGCCAAACAAAAAAAATCAGTAATATTCACAAGGGCATGGTAACAGTATTTTTGGGACCTCAACTCATTACAACAACGGGCCAAACCATAAAATTTAAACAGTGATAAAATAATACTCGCCTTGCTTTCTTAATCTCTTTCACAAAAATATGTTCATATCCACCAATCGTGATTAGAGTTAAACCATAACAAATTGCTTCCATATGTATCTCAAGTCCAGAGTGCAGTTAACGGACAGACTTTCAATAGCTAGTCAGCTAGAAGCTATATGCTGCATCACTCCAAGAGAAAATGGCGTTTATATATCCACAAAATTTTGTAATTGAGTGATTTCAAAATTAGACTATTCATCATAGCTCCCATCCATACCAACTCACATCAATCCAAATTGAGCATGCAAAAGCACAAACTAAAATACACTACAGCATATATAAAAACAGATCATTGAAGGGATTAAATCAACATCTCTTTGCCTCTATTTCCATGGAACAACAAAATATCTAGCATTTTCATGAAGTAACAAGAATCAAATTTTCTGACCAAAAGTGATCAGTTGAATTTGCTTTGCTCTGTCTGTCGAAACTTAATAATTGATTGAGAATAGACAAGTCTCCCAATCTAGCTGCCATACAACTTGGAACTGCACATATATCAAGTTCGGATCCAAATTACAGCTAGTGAAGCAACAATAATAATGTGATAAGAAAGTGATCTAGCTAGCTGCATACAACTTCCAACCTCTAGCAACTTTTCAGTTTTGTCAAAATACTTCCCTTCAAAAAAAAAATCCCTTCAAAAAAGGTTTGTCAAGATACATGCATGAAGAGATTGAATGTTACATGGTAGAAGATGATTTAGGCTTTCGTAAAAAAGTGTATTATTTTCTTATGTTAGTTCATGATACCTTGTCAGGTTTCTGAATTTGCATTCGTCAGTAATTCAGTTCATGCGTATCTGAAGTTAATGAATTATTCATCTTTAGCTTGATCTCATCTATGGTCTTTAGGTAGCACCATAGGCGGCTGCTGCTCCTCTGTGCCCTCCCAATAGTGGAACCATGACGAAATGTTCGGGTCACTTTTTGGTTTTAGTGGGAGTTGCATGTTGTTTTGGAACTGAATTTGGCAAGTGAACTATTTTGGTCAGATATATGAACCTGAAACTTGTTTCTAATTTGGCCAGATATATGAACCTCAAAAATGCACATCTGAAAAATATGATTGAATGGTGGTGAGCAGTGGAGGACTTCTGAGACACAGCATTATAAGGCATGAAGCAAATGGATGCATGGCTGCAGTTGGCAGATTCCTCACTTCTCTAAGCGCATCACTGGCTAAGAAGCAAGATCACCTGAAATAACAAACACTAAATCAGACTATACTCAGAGAAAGAAATCATTTAGTGCACCAACTACATGTTATGCACTTTTGCCTCTTTTGATTCCAACCAGAAATAAATTATTATGCAATTGCCATAACAGAGTGCTCTTGATGGGCCAGTGATGTAAGCGAAATATTTGCTACTCGGGATTTATTCATTCAAACCTAATGTCCATAGTACCACTAAATACAACAAATCTGTATCTTTCATGATCAATATAATGGGCTACATGGCTGGAGAAACCACGATTAGGAAACTCCAATTGACCTTGATGACGGCAAGTTCACATTGAATTCAATGGTGGTGGTCTCCGGATGGTGTAGAGGTTTGATTAAGGCGAATAGGTTCTCAACGACAGCGCCTAGGGCCTAGGCCATGGATCGTCGGGGGAGGGTATGGGTGATGGCAATCTCGACGACGTTGACAGGGGCATGGGCGCGGCGAGACGGACGGATGTGATGAGGGCGTGGGGAAGGAAGAAGGACACGGAAGGGGGATCGATGGCGACAACGGAGCTTGCGGCGGGCGTGGCGGCGATTAGGGCTGGGCAGGGAGAGGGAGGAAGCGCGTGGCGGCGTGGTTTGGGTTGGGGGCGATCTGCGTGGGGAGGTGGGGGCAAATATGGGACGTTGGATCATAGGGAGACAATCTGAACCGTTCCATGAGGAATGAAAGAACGAGTGACGAGTGATGAGTGAAACCATTTGTTCAACTATAGGGTAGATCTGTTAAAGATTGTTTTATTTCGAGTAAATTTTGTGGATTACCCGGTATTTTGGTTCGAGTTGAATAAATCACAGTAATTTTAGCATGTGACACATAACATCAAGGATTATGGTCTTAAGATTTCACAAAACTACACAGCATTTAGACGATAGATTAAACGAACTCAAATTAAATTTAGAATTCATATGTATAATAGATCAAAGAAAAAATAAAAATTAAATAACGGTGTGGTTTTATAAAACTATAGGACCATAATACATAACCAGGTTATGCACAACCCATTAAAGCTCTTGTGGTTGCAACTTAAACCAAAATATATGAGGTTTTGTGAAATTTGCTCTTTTATTTCCTTGAGAAGAACAGCACGAGCTAATATTCTTAATCTTAAACAGATTATAATTCTGGACTGCAAACCAGGACATATACAGAACAGTAGTCCATGCAATGGGATGTGATTCTCTCCAGCTATGAGATTCACTGGACACAATGCCAAATCAAAATGTCCTGTCTGATAACGGCTGGAAGCCTCACTACATAATTTCTCGGACACAAGAAAGTGATAATCTTTATTTCTTTTATTCCTTTTGGGAACAGCAGTACACTTAGCCCTTGAAATGATTCCGAGGTATCGTAAGCGGAACTTAAGCTTCCATAGGACTTCTTTTCAAATAGAAACCAGAACTAAGCTGACTTTGCACACAAAGAACTATCAAGGAAAGTAAAATGCATTGGGTTAATTTTGTTAGAGTAGCCATTTTCATTTGGACAATGGAGAATAAATTAGCTTCTTTTTTCCCTAGTATCCTTTGAAGATTTTGAACTATCACCATCAGATGGAAAAGGGATACGATTTATCAGGAACACTAATGCAGCACCGATCAAAGCACCAGATAGATGGGCAATATTGTTTACTTGCAGCGAGTGCCCTGTAACAGTAGTTGCCCGTGCGGCTTCCATGACCTATCAAGGTAAGAACCAAACCATGAGGGGTAAATCAAGAATGTTCATTTGGTACTTAAAATGGTACGAATATAAAAAAATGGGTACACAGTTAAGTAAAGCATTTAATTTACTGTAGCAGTAGTTAGAGTAGTTACATACTCCCTCCGTCCCAAAATATAACAACATTTTAGCCCTCAGGATTTGTCCCAAAATATAACAACTTCTCCACCAACATTCTTTTCCCAACCAATCACAACCCTCCACCATTCACTTTTCCCACCTACCTCCACTACTCATCCAATCACAACCCTCCACTATTCACTTCTATCTACTTCCTCCGTTTCTAAATATTTGACGCCGTTGACTTTTTTAAACATGTTTGACCATTCGTCTTATTAAAAAAATTAAGTAATTCTTAATTCTTTTCCTATCATTTGATTCATTGTTAAATATACTTTCATATATACATATAGTTTTACATATTTCACAAAATTTTTTGAATAACACGAACGGTCAAACATGTGCTAAAATGTCAACAGTGTCAAACATTTAGAAACAGAGGGAGTACTTTCTTAATAACCATGTCTAACTCTAAAACTTCTTATATTATGGGACGGAGGGAGTAAGTAATAAGTTATGCTTCAAATATGGTGCTAGAAGTAGAGAACACCACCTCTTTTCAGGGATGACTACCTATTCTAGTACTTAACACCATTTGCAGAGTTACAAAAGCCCATAGGAATTACCATCGATAATCAAAGTCTCCCTTGAATTGTCAAATATATGGGAATGCTTAAATATTTATGTATATCACAGATGGAAAAACAAGTCAATCCCGAATGGTTTGTCCCATCACAGCAATGAATGTTTATGGTGTAAATCTACTCCCTCCGATTCTATGTGTAGGTTATTTTAGCCTTCTCAAGTTCTCAGCTCTTCTCTAAATGTAGGTCGTTTTAGAACTTTTAGGCACTTTCTCATGTTTCCATGTTTGCCCTTGTCGAATACATGCTACATCTCTCACAAACAAATAACTCATATTTCCCAGTTAATGTAGTACAAATGAAGGGCAACAAATTCATTTAAACTATTTTCTTACTTGCTGTGAATAAAATGACATCTATTTGGAATTAAAGGGTGTATTTATCTACGATTAAGTGAGTTGGTACTATAGAATTCTAACAAAATTCAGTCATTTCTTGAAATGGACAAACTGACATTGTTTACATCTGAACTTAGCACCTAATAATGAAATACTGGATGGACTGGGCATCCCACAATCACCCAGGGGAAAAAGATCTCAGCGAGAAATCACATTTAACTTCCATTTTGGCAAGTACCAGTTCTTAACTTCTTATCAGAACTTCAGAAGGGCAGGTTAATGGGTTAAATGATTGATACTACTTGTTTCCCTTTTTTGGCAGAAAAGACATATTCTCCTTTCCTATAAATTATCCAAATATCAAACGCTAAAAACAACATTTTTATTTTTTTAAAAAAGAAAAAACTGATGAAAACCAGACACTAACTGGTCATGAGGAAATATTTTTTTTAATGGAAAAAATGAATCCCTGCCTGCAGTTTTTTTTGTCTCAAAAAATATAAGACTTGTTCATGGTTTAAGTCTACAGTTGAATACTTGAATGACTATAAGTAAAGAAATAAGAAAGTGTTGTGATATACCTTGTCAACAACAAATTGACCAAGGATAAGGACCTCAAGAATCTTTCTCCAGTCCCATGACATCTGTTGCAACAAGGGAACAAAGAGGTGAACTAATTAAATGATATGTCAATTCAGGAAACATTTTGAAAGTGACCAAGATTTAAACAGTCACCTTCACTAGAACACTAATTGTGAAAAGGCCAAAAACAGCACCAGATGCTCCAAGTGACACGGAAGATGTTGGAAGAACCAACCATGAAATTAAGTTTGATCCAGCACCAGTCAAAATGTAAGACATCCACAATGCAAAACTACCTTCTTCCTCCTCAACTAGCTTTCCTGCATTATTTACAATAAATTGGTGATCCTAACAGAACTGTCACCATCAAGCAGCACATTTGTTTTAGCAATTGATTCTCACCAAAAATGTATACAAAGAATAGATTGCTTGAAAGATGATTCCTACAATAGATCATGAACAACTGAATAAGTGACCATTGAACTCAAAAGGAAGTTAAACAGGGTACAGTTCACACATGTATATTTGCTACCATCTTTATCCCTTTATAAACGGATTAAATAAATTTTCTGATGTTAAAAGAAAATGAAGTGGAATCTGGAATATCGAGTAACGAGTAACAACTAACCAGTTCGCATGGCAAAATGTTGATGTCACAAACTGAAACCAACTAGGGAAAGCATGGTACAAGTACATTGCCTTTATATGTTCAATCTGAAATGCAAGGAGACAACAAACAACAAGTAAAGATAAATTTCAACAGATGAATTAAGAAGAACAGATATATGCCCGTGTTGTTTTGTATATAAATCAGCTTTGCAAGATATGCGCTTAACTACTTATCATGTTTAGATATAGATCAAGAAATAACAATCCACAAGACACCTCTTATGACGTTAGAAAATTACAAATTAGGTTTGTTAAAGGCCAGAGACTCTTCCCGTTCACTCAAGGAGTGTCCATGGGCACCTCTGAACCTAGGGCCTAAAGCCAGTGGAACAGCCTATTAGCCTCTTCCAAAAGTTATAATGTTATGCAAGCTAGTATTACAGAGATTTATATCCAAATTTCATGTTTTCTATTTTCTAATAAACAAAGCACACATCCTTTAGCCTACTATGGTTGTATTTTTTTAAAAAATAATAAGATGGCTTATTTCTCCTTCCGTTGATCTTTTATTGAGGGTTGCTTTGCTTGTAATGACAATCAAAATATGCCCAAGGGAAGTAGTAGTATAAATTAACAATTCTGAGGCTACATCTTCCTGAATTGTGCAATCTTTCTAGCCCGCCGCCCTACAGTGCAACCCACATTGATTGATTTGTGCAGATTAAAACAACCAACTAATCGATCCTACTTTTTCTTTTGTTTCTTAGCGTTGTCACTGTACCTGGAACAAGTGGTCGGCGACATAGATTCCAACATTGAGCAGCAAGATCCAGAAAATGCCATTGGGACGCCTCCCCTGGCACTGCTTGTCCTTGGCAAGCTCCAGGTCCGCCACCAAGTCTGATCACAAGCACAGGTCAGTGAGCCACACACCTAAATTCAATCAACGAATCACCACCCGCGCCAACACAAATCCACCTCGCGGCGGAGGGCTCGCCTCACCCACCTGAGCGCCTCATTCCGCAGCGAAGCGAGCGGAGCAGGTCGCAGCGGCGGGCGGCGTAGGCGGAGGAGGAGGAGAGGCGAAGGGCGGGGAGGGGAATGGGAAGGGAGGGGAGGGGCTTCGAGAAGGTTCTGGAAGGTGGCGGGAGTGGGAGGAGGAGCAGCAGCTGCTGCGCCGCCATTGTTTCTTCTCTTCCCCACCTTCTTCGCTTGGATGTTCTTCTCTTGCTGAGAGAGAGGAGAGAGGCCGGGATTTATGAGGAAGGTGGGGGCCCACTTTCCAGCGAGAGGGTTCTAGAAAGGTGAGGTGTGTTTGTTCCAGCCGCGAGATGGAGGCAAGGAATGTCAGGCCAGGTCACCTACTCAGGTGTGATCCTTTTTTTTTTTTTTATTTAGAGAAAGGTATTTACCCAGCCTTTACATCCAACTGGATATATACGGCCATTAAAATAGGGAACTTAGCCCCAAGGTGTGATCCTTTTTTATCTGATGATGCTACGTACTCGTATCATATTTACTCGTCCCAAAATATATAATAAGGGCCTGTTTAGTTGGTGAAATGAAAATTTTTGAGTGTCACATCGGACGTTTGACCGGATGTCGGAAGGGGTTTTTGGACATGAATGAAAAAACTAATTTCGGAAACCACGAGACGAATCTTTTGAGTCTAGTTAAGCCGTCATTGTGGGTTACTGCAGCACTAATGGTTTATCATAGACTAATTAGGCTCAAAAGATTCGTCTCGCGGTTTACATGTAAACTGTGCAATTATTTTTTCTTTTTATCTATATTTAATGCTCTATACCTATGTCTAAAGATTCTATATGATGCTTTTGTGAAAAGTTTTTGGAACTAAACAGGGCCTAAATTTTAGGTGAATTTAACATATTGAATTATAAATCTAAACAATAAGGATGTTCATTTCAGTTGGCTGTCGCAGCGGCTGCGACCATTTAAAATGACTGCCGGCGGTAATAGCTTGGAGCTATCGCAACTGCAGCGGCTGCGGCATCAATCACTACCGATCAGTCTCAATATATTTTGGATGGATGTACTTATTAATTTTATGTACTTTTAGGCAAGGGTTATCAACAGTTTCAAACTAATTTTGTAGTAATTTAAAATTTTATATGATTTTTTTAATTTCTCAATATCACCGGTTATGGTTGAAATTGTATAGCCTTTTAGGTATTTTTAGAGCCGATGGTTTAAAAACAAATATTATAGGGCTTTTTTTACTCATCACAAAAGTTGTCATAGGACGAGGGTTAGTATGTAGTAGAGCCTCTGCAGATGCACAAAACGAACGATCGTAGCAGTTCAATTTGTCATAACATCCTTTGAAATTTCCTCAGTTCCGAAGAGGCATGAAGCAAGAATGTTGGAAGGGCCTTTATCATGCCGAACACGACAAGAACTGGTTATAGCAGAAAACATACCCTGGAAGATTAAGACTAGGATATCATCTTTAAGAAAAAAAAAAGGAACAAGAATAATGCCCCAAATTTCACATGGGTTAGTACTGTATTCCCAAAGTGTGCTACAGGGAAAGAATGGAATATCAAAGGTAAAGTCCTTACGTTTCATCACTGTTGAAAAATCAAGGAAAGCGAGTTTTATTATCTTGTATCAGGTTGATGATTAACTAATCAATAATGCATCAACCACAGTTAGATCACACAATGCTTTGTTTCAACACATCAGACAAGGTCAATGCAGGCCAATTAGAGTATGTAGCATAACAGGTCAAGGCGGCCCTGCCCAGAAATCATCTTGTCCAAGCTTGCAACCCGGCGATGCTTGTCCTGTCTTTGACAGAAACACAGTTTAGAGAACCCTGGCAGTATGAATTTGTTATTTTGTCTTCTGACATGAAGTCATCCTCAAGTTCTTCCAAGGTCTTGCTACCAGATGCAACCTGCATGTTGGAAGTCATCTTCTCTTGGACCATCAGGTTCTTGTAGCTCCTGATTTCAGCCTGCTTCTCCTTCTCAAGCCTCTCCATCTCTGCAATCAAATAAATAATCCATTTTAATAGTTGCAATGACATGACATACCATAAATATTCATCCAGGCCACCAGGGCTCACTAAATTAAACCAAGAACAACGGATTTAATAAGTTGATAACTAGCTTGTTGTGAAACCTTTCTTCAAAAAAAAAAGGCTTGTTGTGAAACCCACAAACCGTGCATACATAAATTTATAATCTTCTGGTATTTATGAAAGAATAAGTCTACCTAACTTCCTGAATAGTGGTTCTTCTACTTAAGTATGACACCAACCCATGCAGTTTACTCCCCGAGATTGTTTTGCTATGTAGGCAATAACCAAACTGGTATAACCACTCCTCTTTTCTCTCTCTGACGGGCTTGGCCAGAGGACCACTAGTCAGCACTACCGTTCTTCCCACTAGTGAAAATAATATTTTACCAAAATGTATGGCCATGTCATCATCCTCATCATAGTCCTCATCCTTACAAAACGATCTCAGGTGTAAATTGTATCGGTTCATACAAGGGTTGGACCGCTTGGTTTCATATTTCAGGGGGTTGAATAAAGTTTTTCCTTAATAAAAAAGACATGTAGGGTGTGTTCGGCGGGCAGGTGCAGCAGCCCATTATTTGCTTGCTTTTTCACTGTTCGTATAGGCTGCAGCGCTACTGCAGCCCTTGCAGCCGAACACACCGTAGATGATAATAGCCTGACTCAACAATAAAATGGGGTCTAGGATGGGAATGTGAGTAGAGGTGGGCATTTGGTCTAACTGAAGTTTTCGGTCTCGGTCTTCGGTCTTTCGGTTATTTCGGTCCTTGAAAAGTAAAGAACGAATTTCAACGCAAAAACGTCAAGACCGATAAATTCGGTCTCGGTCTCGGTCCCGGTCCTAACCAAAATTCAGCAACATTTTCATATATGCAAAGAAATAATGGAAATTTTCAACGCAAAAATCACAAAAAAAATTCGTAAGCATGTATAAGTAAAGACTCTTATTAGGTTGCATGCCTAGAAAAAGTAGAGATGTGAAAATTAGAGCTTAATCCTATTAAACTTAGTGAATAATAGGTTGCATTTAGACATTTTTTTGTTAATTCGGTCTTTTCAGTCTATTCGGTTACCCGAGGAGACTAACCGAATTGACCGAACGAAATTCGGTCTTTCACTGCCTAGAACCGAATTGATGACCGAATTTCTCGGTCTCGGTCTTTTCGGTTCGGTTTTTTTCTGCCCACCCCTAAATGTGAGATATAACTTATTTTATCTCTAAGCGTGGGTCCTACGTGGGCCCCACATGTCAGGATGCCACACCATCCCTTTTCTCTTTCCCCTCCTCTCATGTTCTCTCTCATCTCTTGGGAAGGCCGGCCGACGCGTGGGGAGGTGTTGATGAAAAACACGAGGCCTGGGAGATCTGCTTAACTCCAGTGCAGGTTCAAAACTCGCTTTCGGATATGCTAGCATGCCAGTTAATTTGATCCTGCAATCAACAAGAAACAAAGACAAGAGAATCGTAGTTAAATCCACAAATGATAGCCGATCGGCTAAGTGCCGATGACATATCATTTATCCCTGAGCCGATGTCATATTTAAATCGATCGGCAGCTGAAAATAGATAATAAAGAACTAAATCTACTCAATCGGCTGTAAATATTAACAATATATAATTCTTATATCGACATATACTTAAATCAAGTGATTGGGATAGATCGGTCGTCATGCCGAGACAGTATAAATCACTTAGATCGAAATATATGTTAATAACGGAACTATACATGTTTACAGCATAGCCGATTAGAAAGATCTAGCATGTATCGGCTAATACTCCGATACCACTCTATGTTAAGATATTAAAACAAGCAGAATATACCAAACAGAAACTTAATATACGTAAATGCAACACTATCTTGACATAAAGGGCAGATTTAACATATCAACGAAGCATGTAAAGCAAATATAGTTAAATCAGATAAGATCAGCTGAAACTCCGATGCTACCTTAATCGGCAACCAGAAAGCAGGCTAGAGATTGATATTCTAAACACGACTTAATAGATCAAACTCAACTGATACAATATTAAGTATGAAAAGAAGAACAATATTTAGACAATCAAGCCGCTGGAAGTTTCATAGAGTGGTAGATATCTTACATAATCTAAATCAACGTCAGAATCTAACCCAATCGGTTGCCCTCTACTAACAAATGTTAGCCGATTGTAGATTAGATAGCGATATTGCCAGAGATTATGTGAGATATATGATAACTTGACGAATTACATAAACAAGATTAGAGTGTCATAAAGATGGAAGCGCTAATCTCGAGAACACAAGCCATCATAATAAGTTTTACCTCTTGTTGAAGATCGAAATCGATGCAGCTCAACCCGAAAGTAAGAACTCGTCGAAATAAAACTAAAGCAAAAGAGTGGCGATGCGCCGAAATTGTATTGAACGTGTGTGTGTTAAAATTACATATGGCTCGAGGTCTTATTTATACCCGAGAATTACAAGATATGTCCATATTCGGCACGACTCTTATCTCTAACAAACTCTAAGATACCATAAATCTTTGCGGCAGACTTTTGCCCAAACATATCTCTAAGGAAATTACATAAAATATCCTAATTAATATATACAATTGCCTTCTCAGGACTCTATCCATGCGTGGCAATCATCTCGAAGCATATCAACTCAACCCGATGATGCACACCGAGTCGTATTCTTGGAATCGGCTGTATTGGCTAGCCCTGTCCGACTCGAACTCTGCCAATCCTGACCGTAGCCGATTCGGATTGCAGTTGATTCTTGCTCTGCTTCCGCAACGATCTTCGTCTTCGATTCCGCTTCAATCTAGTCTTTATCTCTGACACTGATATTACCAAATTTAGTCGTTAACACATGCCCCCAAGTCCGGAATATTTGGTAATGTTTCGGATTTGCCATATATCGACTCCGAGTGAATATCGCTCTTGCCGTTTTCCGACCGTTACTCCAGCTCTTTAAATACTAACCATCACCCCCGAGAAACTTCACACCGTTTCCTCCGTTTTCACCGCTGAAACAAACCACGTTTTCTCTCTCTCTCTCCGGCGATCCCCTCGGTGCACAGGCGATTTCAAGACGACCTCCTTCCTGGCCAATTTTCCGTCCGCGGCAATGTCGACTTCCGCCAATCCATCCGCCGCGCCATCGGCCGAGTATGCAGAGGTAAGTACCCATCAGCTGGATCTCTTTCTTTCACAGCAGATTGATTTTCTCTCACCTCATCTTGTTTTCTTCTTATCTATCCCTATTTGCATCTGTAGCATCTGTCCAATCTGGTTGCGATTCCAAGTCTGTCGCATGAGAACCACTACTTTCTTGGCCCAATCGGCAACCTTGACCCCACTGATTTTATCACCGGCGAAACCAACAGAATCCCCTTTAGATTAGCCAACCCTAATCTGGGTCACTGGAAGAATACCTTCAAATCTTGGCCATCTCTTGAGAAAACTACCCCTGAGAAGAGTTGGACCACATGGTACAAGCGTGTATCGGCTAGTAAGGCAGTTCACTGGGATGAGATCGGGATCGGCCAAGCGCTTGCCCTTACCATAGCCAATTTCGCTAAGGACGAACATCTGATGGTTGCCGCCACCTATTTTTGGTCCAACACCATCAACGCCTTCCTATTCAACCAAGGGCTGATGACCCCAACTTTGATCGACATCATTATGATCACCGGATTAGATGTAACTTCATCGGCTAATCCTATGAGCTTGAACAACAAGAACCAATTTGACTTCAAGACAAAAAGCATAGGTGGTTGGTCTGGTTACGTAGCAGCATATATTGGTAAAGGGCATGTCACTACTCGAGAGCATGCAACCTTTCTGCTGATGTGGCTGGAGAAATTTCTCTTTTGTGGATCAAGCTGTGGCCCTACAACCAATTGGCAATTTGTAGCCGAAGCCCTAGAATAAAAAAAAACAATTTCCCTTGGGCAAAATCTTCCTCGGCTATCTATACCAAATGTTGAACAATGTATCGGCCAAGATAGTCATCGGCTCAGTAGTTGGGGCAGGCGAACCATGGTGGTTGCTGCAGACCTGGTTAAACCTGGTGGTTATAAGAGTCGTCAATCGACCATCTGTGACAGAAGCTAAATTTCCAAGGTTGGAGCCAATTGTGGAAGATGATGGAGAAGAACGCACTCATCGTAGATGCATGTCATACGGAGAATATGCATCTACGCCAACTGATGCTGGAGCAAAGCTGTCGGCTAAGCTGCTTAAGGATTGGTTCTGCAGCTTTTATGAAGGCTTTCAGAAAGATGCCCGAGTTTGGTTTCCTTACGAGGACTCAGCAGATCTTGAACTTCCATCAGACTTCGGATTTGAAGACATCAATCATGAAAAATACCAGAAATCCAGGGAAGTTCTTACAGCTGCAATCAGCCCATGCATCCTTCATGTTGGCATTCATCAGGGCAGAAACATCCAAGTCTCTTATGAATTTTACCACCCAATGAGCTCGGCTAGACAACTTGGATTGGGCCAACTCCCAATCGGCTTATTCTTTGCCGACAAGATCCAGTGCCGAGGAGAAATCTCATCAACTCTGATGATGGATCGAATACTCAACATCCCAGGACCCCCCTTGGGCAGTATTGAGAACATAGAACTGGCAAGGTTCAGGAGCAAGAACTTTGACAGATGGTGGGGTGAATGGAAACAACACATCTTCCATCAACCAGCTTCTATGTACATGACAGATCTGTTCCCCGATGTTATCCCTCAGGTAAATCTTTACTTTATCAATCTTGCTTGAACAACTGGTAGCCGACTTAAACCTTGACTAATCTTTTCTTCTGACCTGCAGACAACAGAATCCTCTCCTCCTCACCAGAGCAAGAGTGGCAAGGATATTGAATATGCTCTAGGTCTAATTGCTAATGGAGGTGGACCATCTCCCCCTGTCATCGGCTATCATGCCCCTAGGACTTCAACCCTCCTCCAAGGCCTAATCAGGGAACCAGCCGATGCAGGTAAGAAAAGAAAAACCAGATCATCGGCTGTGGACACATCAGCTCCGGCTCCCAAGAAGAAAACCAAATCAAAGAAAACCAAGCCAGCTGATGACCTGCCTGCCTTGGACCCATCCATCGAACAAGCTCTGGATGAAGAAGACATTGAAGATGATATTGATCAGGCTGCAGCCGAAGTGAGTGATACAGAAAGAACACCATCGGTTTTGCCCAAGCAGACACCTCCAACTCCTTCTGCCCCCACTCATTTCTTAAGAGTAAGCATCTCTCTTCAATTTCCTCTGTAATTACTTCACCTTCCGGCCGATTACTCATAGATTTATAATCACAGAAGAAGAAAACTGCCGTGAGGAAGAAATCGGTAGCACCAACTCTCAAACCGGCTCCACTAGTAAGATATTCTCAGTCCTCTCATTAACTAATCTCAGCCAATTATGTCTAACACTTATCTTTTTACGGCCTCCTCCTCCTCCTTCGCCTCCTGTACAACTAGAATCAAGCAACCGTACTCCATCGGCTGCAACCAGTCACAACGTCAAAGAGGAAGAACAGCCAGCTGCTCTTGCTATTCCAGTAAGTTTTGTTGACACAACTCCGAGATCGGCCAATCATGCTTTGATCCTTAATCATCCATAACATTATCTCTCGCAGGTCTTAGCCGATCTGTTTTCCTTCGACATCAAGGATTATCTTGATAAAATAGAAGAAGACACCACCAGTAAAGCCATAGCTCCTTTGTCCGATGATGTGAAGAGAATACTTGAGGATATCTCTCATCGGCTAGAAGAATCACTAGACAACTTGGTGACCAACTGTGGCTCGATCCGAGCAAGGTTCACAGATATCCAAACTCTACTCCCAGATGAACTAGCCGATGCCCTTACTCCAACCGTTTATCTTGAGCAACACCAATTCAAGCTGGAGAAGGCCAGGCAGAGATTAGCCGATCGCCGGGAGCGCAAAGATATTGAAGTTACAATCCAGCACAATCAACAGCTTGTGCACGTAGAGAAGTCCAAGCTTGATCAGCTGTCTCAGGGCCCGATCAAGTCAAATATCGATCGGCTTGAAGCTCGTAAGATTGATCTCATAGCACAACTTCAAGAATGCAACGCCGAGCTGGACATGGAGCACAAAAAGTTAACCGATCTCCCGAAGTCTATCGAAGAACAAAAAGCCAGACTCAAATCGGCTATCAAGAATGTTGCGGATCTGACCAAGTCCTTGAAAGTCATCCCTGGAATCGATGCTCAAGATGCCCAAGCCATAAAAGAAGTAGAACAAATTAGGCAAAGGGCTATTTCGGCTATCCAGCGATATTTGTCTCAATGACTTTCTGTGTAATAAACCTTAGAAATTTCTGTAATCGGCTAAAATACTCTAGAACTTTACTGTCTTGACAATCCTTTGTGTCGATCAATACGTGTCTTGACAATCCTTTGTGTCGACTTCTAAATTTGCTCAAAAATTTCCATTTTTTGTATATATATGCCCCCCTAATTTTACAATGTCAAAAGTATTGATAAAATTATAAAAACAACTAAGGACGATATAACAATATCGGCCATTGTATATCGGCAAATCACAACCGATTACAAATGGAAGAACAACGACTAAGGGCGATATAACAATATCGGCCATTGTACATCGGCAAACCACTACCGATTATAATCAAAACAACTAAGGGCGATATAACCATATCGGCCATCTCAAGGCGATGAAAATACATCGGCTATCATGTATCGA
The DNA here is from genome assembly GCA_000338895.3 of Oryza meridionalis. NCBI lineage: Eukaryota > Viridiplantae > Streptophyta > Magnoliopsida > Poales > Poaceae > Oryza > Oryza meridionalis. The sequence goes on from CM002528.2 coordinate 7,650,434, forward strand.
CAACATCAGCCGATCATGCATTAACCCAAACACTTGGGTAATATTTCTTCAAATATTTTCCATTTAGTGCTCTGACATAAACTTCTCCATCGAGTCCTTGCAACATGTAAGCTCCTTTAGACACAACTTTATAAATTTGAAACGGTCCTTCCCAATTCGGCGACCACTTGCCGAATTTGCTATCCCGAGTCCCAATCGGCAAAATCAATTTCTATACAAGTTCTCCCTCCAAAAAATCTTTGGGGACTACCTTTTTATTGTAATGCCGAGCAATACGCTCCTTATCTTTGGTAACTTTTGCAAGGGCTCGCAATTGTGACTGAACCAGATCTTCCCTCTCATCAGTCATAAGGTTGTAATACTCAATGGCTGTTAAATTATTCTGTAATTCTGTTCTCCTAGAGCCGATTCTAATCTCCCATGGCAAAACAACCTCATGTCCATAAACAAGCTTATAGGGAGAGACTTGAATTGATCCATGGCACGCCATCCTATACGATCACAATGCTTTGGCCAACCGAGTATGCCATTGCCGAGGATAATCAGAAATCTTCCGCTTAATCAATTTGATCAAGCTCTTGTTAGACGCCTCGGCCTGCTCATTAGCTTGTGCATAATACGGTGAAGAATTCAACAATTTGATTCCCATGCTATCGGCAAACTGAACAAACTCATCGGACACGAAGATTGAACCTTGATCAGTTGTAATAGTTTGAGGAATACCAAATCGGTAAACTATATGCTCTTGAACAAACTGGATTGCATCCCCAGAATCAACTTTCTTTAAAGGAATCGCTTCCACCCACTTAGTAAAGTAATCGGTCGCCACCAATACAAACTTATGTCCTTTACTTGATGGTGGATTTATCATACCGATCATATCAATTCCCCAACCTCGGAATGGCCATGGCTTAATAATAGGATTCATAGACGATGCTGACGCTCGCTGAATTGTCCCAAACTTCTGACAATCTTGACACCCTTTGTGATATCTGAAACAATCTTCCTGCATTGTCGGCCAAAAATACCCTGCACGCCGAAGCAACCACTTCATCTTATGAGCCGATTGATGAGTGCCACAAATTCCTTCATAAACTTCGCCGATTGCAACTTTAGCCTGATCGGCACTCAAACACTTGAGCAGCACCCCATCAATCGTCCGATAGTAAAGCTCATCATCCAATAGAGTGTACTTCAAAGCTTTATATCTCAATTTCCTAGAAGCCGTTTGAGATGGATTCTGTAAATACTGGTGCACATCATACCTCCAATCATTGGCTGTCATAGCTGTAATTTCAACCTTAACATCTTTGATCATCGGCCTATACCCCGACGCCCCCTGGGCCAAATCATTAGCTTCAATATTTTGTTCTCGAGACATATGTTTCAAAGTAACCAGTCGAAATTCCTTCATCAATTCTTGGCACTTCTCATTATAAACCATTAATGTATCATTCTTGCATTCATATTCTCCTGCCAATTGACTGATTACCAGCAAAGAATCCCCCATGATTTCAATAGCTTCGGCTTCAACTTCCTTGAGTAATTGCAACCCTTTGAGCACTGCCTCATACTTAGCTTGATTATTTGTTGCATAAGGTGTAATAGTATAGGCAAACTCGAAACATGCCCCTCGAGGGGAAATTATAACCAATCCGATGCCACAACCATGAGTACATACCGACCTATCAAAGAATAAAGTCCATGGCACAATCTCGACCGAGCCGATTGAATCATCACGATGTTCCACAATAAAATCGGCTATAGCTTGTCCCTTAATTGCCTTCGGCGACTCATACCGAAGATCAAACTCAGTTAAAGAGAATATCCACTTTCCAACCCTTCCTTTCAAAATTGGAGCCGATAACATGTATTTGACAACATCGGCCTTGCAAATGACAGTACACTCGTTGGATAGTAGATAATGCCTCAATCTTGTACATGAAAAATATAGGCACAAGCATAACTTCTCCATAGGTGAATATCTCGTTTCAGCATCCAAGAGCCGACGGCAGAGATAGAATACAACTCGTTCCTTCCCTTCCAGCTCCTGAATCAAGACTGAGCCGATTGACTTTTCACTGGCCGATAGATACAATCTAAACGGTATTCCTTTCTGCGGAGGAATCAAAACAGGAGGAGTGCTAAGATATTCCTTAATACTATCCAAAGCCTTTTGCTGCTCTGTCTCCCAAGTAAACTGCTGATCGGTTTTTAATCTCAACAATGGTGTAAAAGGCTCTAACCTTCCAGACAGATTAGAAATAAACCTCCTAACAAAATTTATCTTGCCGATCATTTCCTGTAATTATGTCTTGTTCTCTGGAGGCTGAATCCTTTTGATCGCATTAACACTCCTTTGAGTCACCTCAATCCCCTTTTCATGAACAAGAAATCCCCAAAACCGGCCAACCGATACACCAAAAGCACATTTTGTCGGGTTCATCTTCAGGCCATATTTTCTGGTTCTCTCAAAAACCTTCCTCAAATCGGCTATGTTGTCCTCTATTTCTTTAGACTTAACAACCACATCATCAATGTAGACTTCAACCAACCAGCCAATTAGATCATGGTAAATGTAATTTATAGCTCTTTGATATGTAGCTCCAGCACTCTTCAAGCCAAAAGTCATCACAACCCACTCAAACAAGCCGATTGCACCAGGACACCTAAAAGCTGTCTTATGGATGTCTTCTTCGGCCATAAAGATTTGATTATATCCCGCGTTTCCATCCATAAAACTCAAAATCTTATGTCCCGAAGCAGCATCAACTAGTTGATCGGCTACTGGCATTAGGTATTCATCTTTCGGGGTGGCCTTATTCAAATTTTGGAAATCAATGCATACCCTGACCTTGCCCCTTTTCATGATAACAGGAACTATACTAGAAACCCACTCAGCATACCGACAGGGACGAATAAAACCAGCATCATATAATCGTTTAATCTCAGCCTTGACAGGTTCAAGCATGTCGGCTTTGCATCTCCTCGGAGGTTTGGTAGGTAGCCGATGTTCAACAATCGATCGGCTGAGTCCAGGCATCTCATAATACTCCCAAGCGAAGCAATCTCTGAATTCTTTCAACAGCTCTATCAACTTGGTTCTAAATTCTGCAGATAAATTCTTACTAATAAATGTCGGCCTCGGTCGATCACCTGGACCAATATCAATTTCTTCCAAATCATCAGCCAACATAAATCCCTGTCCTTGTTTGTCATCGAGATCATCTACTGTGTCCTTGCTGTAGACATCTGAACCCTCCACGACGCCCTCAAAATAATAGCTTGGGTTCTCCATCTTCAATCAGCTGTATATCAGAATCAGACACTTTTAGAAAATCTCAATCCCAAACTTTGCCAGATAAGCAATCAAGACCATCCATCTCCCAAAGAGCTAAATCAGCACTGGCAACATTGACTGACCTGTCGACTGGCACAATTTCAATTTTATCGCCTTGTCACTGAATCAAGCTTTGATGCATGGTTGAAGGAATGCAACAATTAGCATGAATCCAATCCCTTCCAAGCAACAAGCTATAAGAACCCTTCCCATCAATGACAAAGAATGTTGTAGGGATGGTTTTGTTACCGACTGTCAGCTCCACATTCAAAACTCCTTTGGTTTCTGACGGGTTGCCGCCAAAGTCTTTGAGCACCATGTTTGTCTTTATGAGATCTTCACGTTTCTGCCCAACTTTCTGAATGTAGCGTACGGCATCAAGTTCACTGCGGCCCCACCATCGACCATCATCTTGGACATCGGCTTCCCATTGACATAATCGTTTATATACAATGGCTTAAGATGCCGATTCTCTGTCCCTCTGGCTTCTCAAAAACTGCCTGCTCTGGTGACAAAATCAATTGAGCCGATTCTTCTTCAACTTCATCAATGTCGGCTTGCGTGATCCCAAACTCAGCAGGCAATGTGAAAACCATGTTGACCGAAGTAGTTACAACACTTTTTCCTTTGGCCAACCCTTTTGCCTCATCGGCTGCAGATTCATCGGCTACAGGAACTTGATTCTTGACACGCCACTCCTGCCTCGGCTTTGTCTTCTTCAGCCGATGGTTAATTTCCTGCTCGACCTCCTAAAAGCGCTCCCTGCTCCTCAATCTTTGAACCCTTCTTTTTTGATTCTTTGTAAAAATACCAGGAGGACACCATCGATTTTTCTTGTTTTCATTATCCTCTTGGCCATGATCCTGATTCACTGGACCCAATCTTTGATGAACAGGAACTCTTGTCTGCCTTAGCCGATTGCCCCTACCATATGATCGACTCGAGCTCTCGGCCATATCACTGCACCCAGGACAGTCTTCAATAGATGGCAACCTCATACCTTCATTCCAACAGAATCTAAATAACTCGCAACCCCAATGAGGATCAAAGCTATCGTCATCTGCTTCATAATCCTTCTCCTGCTGCTTGTCATACCTCTTCTGATATTTGCTGATCATTTCTATCGTACCATCGACCATCTTTTGGCTTGAGCCCGAACTGCTCCTTCATGACATCTGCAATCAAATCGGCCCATGGCCGCTGTTGAGGTGTCCCTTGAGATTGTTGTGGCATAAGCTCAAATTGATTGTATTGAGGAACAAATTGGGGCTGAGCCGACCCTGCTTGCTGGTACTGAATATGATGTGACGGTGGCTGATATTGATAACTCAAATTGCCCCCCTGATAATTTTGAAGGTCTGGTTGAATCCTACGCACCAAATGTTCAGGAATAACTTGAGGAACAACTGTGCCATCTGGCTGTACATGATGAACTAGGTGTTTTGGGACAACCTGATTTGCAGTGTGTTGCACAGGCTGACCACCAGGTGTTGCGAACCCAGCCGACGCGTTCATTGAACCTTGCTGCTGAATCGGCTGGACAACCCGTTGAATTGGGGGTGTTTGCTGAATTGGTTGCACAACTTGCTGCCTTGATGATGTTTGCTGGATGGGCTGCACAATCTGTTGCCTTGGCGGTGTTTGCTGAATCGGCTGCTGCTGGGTTGGACCCACAGTATTTTAAAGAGGCAAAAACATAGATGCAACCTGGTCTTGTGTTAGCCGATCCACATTCTGTCCAGCGTGTTGTGGTTGTTCTCTTACCAGCAATCGGGGATTGACCAATTGGCCTGGAGCCGAAGGTGGTACGGTAGGTGCGGGAACCGATGTTGGTGCCATCGGCTGAGCCGATGGTGCAATAGAAGGAATTGCTTGAACGGGTGGATGAGTATTGGTGATCAAAGGCCGATAATTTGGAAATACACCTCCTTGCAAATAAACTGGGCCTGCAGCCTGGTATTCAGCTATCGTACCATCGACCATTGTCTTCATCATATTTGACAAGGTATTAACTAATACCCCAGACTGATTAATCAAAGCATTGTGCACGGCATAGTCAACCCGATCTTGGAAGTTATTGAAAAATTCTTGTGATGCATTGCCATTCTGATTAGGGCCTTCACCTTGAATTCCCTGGGCACCAACACCTTGAACTCCTTGAGTTCCCTGAGAGTTGTCACCTTGACTTCCTTGAGAATCATCCGTAGTACCTTTGTTGCTCGGTTGAGCCGAGGCATCTAGGGTTTGTTTCACTCCCCCATCCTTGGAAGAACCGGTCCCAGGGACGTCAGCCACTACTCGCACTTGTTACTTTTGCACCACTGTCCCCTTGCAGGTCTGCATAAATGAGTTCAAGAATTGGTTCCGTGCTTGCTGCATCATTGCTTCAAACTCCTTCTTCTGATCAGGTGTCAATTTGTCTGGAGTAATGGTTATGACGTTGCCCTCATTAACGTCAGATTGGTCTAATTGCTGGACCTTTTCTTTAACAGAACCCGGGCTAGCCGAGGATGGTGATGTTGGCGGCTTGCCGTCCATGAGAGGACTTCTAACTTCTAATCGGTCCCACTGGGCGTGCCAAAAGCGTGTTGATGAAAAACACGAGGCCTGGGAGATCTGCTTAACTCCAATGCAGGTCCAAAACTCGCTTTCGGATATGCTAGCGTGCTAGTTGATTTGATCCTGCAATCAACAAGAAACAAAGAAAAGAGAATCGTAGTTAAATCTATAAATGATAGCCGATCGGCTAAGTGCCGATGACATATCATTTATCCCCGAGCCGATGTCATATTTAAATCGATCGGCGGCTGGAAATAGATAATAAAGAACTAAATCTACTCAATCGGCTGTAGATATTAACAATATATAATTCTTATATCGACATATACTTAAATCAAGTGATTGGGATAGATCGGTCGTCATGCCGAGACAGTATAAATCACTTAGATCGAAATATATGTCAATAACGGAACTATACATGTTTGCAGCATAGCCGATTAGATAGATCTAGCATGTATCGGCTAATACTCCGATACCACTCTATGTTAAGATATTAAAACAAGCAGAATATACCAAACAGAAGCTTAATATACGTAAATGCAACAATATCTTGACATAAAGGGCAGATTTAACATATCAACGAAGCATGTAAAGCAAATGTAGTTAAATCAGATAAGATCGGCTGAAACTCCGATGCTACCCTAATCGGCAACCAGAAAGCAGGCTAGAGATTGATATTCTAAACACGACTTAATAGATCAAACTCAACTGATACAGCATTAAGTATGAAAAGAAGAACAATATCTAGACAATCAAGCTGCTGGAAGTTTCTTAGAGTGGTAGATATCTTACATAATCTAAATCAACGTTAGAATCTACATAATCTAAATCAACGTTAGAATCTAACCCAATCGGTTGCCCTCTACTAACAAATGTTAGCCGATTGTAGATTAGATAGCGATATTGCCAGAGATTATGTGAGATATATGATAACTCGACGAATTACATAAACAAGATTAGAGTGTCATAAAGATGGAAGTACTAATCCTGAGAACGCAAGCCGTCATAACAAGTTTTACCTCTTGTTGAAGATCGAAATCGATGCAGCTCAACCCGAAAGTAAGAACTCGTCGAAATAAAACTAAAGCAAAAGAGTGGCGATGCGCCGAAATTGTATTAAACGTGTGTGTGTTAAAATTGCATATGGCTCGGGGTCTTATTTATACCCGAGAATTACAAGATATGTCCATATCGGGCACGACTCTTATCTCTAACAAACTCTAAGATACCATAAGTCTTTGCGGCAGACTTTTGCCCAAACATATCTCTAAGGAAATTACATAAAATATCCTAATTAATATATACAATTGCCTTCTCAGGACTCTATCCATGCGTGGCAATCATCTCGAAGCATATCAACTCAACCCGATGATGCACACCGAGTCGTATTCTTGGAATCGGCTGTATCGGCTAGCCCTGTCCGACTCGAACTCTGCCAATCCTGACCGTAGCCGATTCGGATTGCAGTCAATTCTTGCTCTGCTTCCGCAACGATCTTCGTCTTCGATTCGCTTCAATCTAGTCTTTATTTCCGACATTGATATTACCAAATTTAGTCGTTAACAGGAAGAGACTGGGGAGAGGGTGGGGGAGGGGGCGACGGCGGCCGGCGACGTGGCGTGACGGTGGCCGGCGACGTGGTGGCGGCGGTGACTCGGGAGAAGGGGAATAGCGGTAGCCAAGGCCACAGGGGCGGCAGGAGAAGGCGAGGTGGGGGTCGACCGCAACGGGAGAAGGCGAGGTGGGGGCGACCGCGCCGCGATGAGGAGAAGGTGAGGTGTGGGCGCCGCGGCCGACGGCGGACGGCCTAGCACGGCGTGGGGGCGTAGCGTTGGGTGTCCCGGGCGACGTCGGATGGCCCGACACGGCTTGAGGGCGCAGTTGTGGGCGCCGCGGCCGACGGTGGACGGCCCGGCATGGCGTGAGGGGTTGACGGCGCAGCGCGGCGTTGAGGCGCCGCGGCCAACAACGATGCGTATGGCTCTTCGGGCCGACAACGTGGAGCGGCGTGGGGGCATCTCGGCTGATGGCGATGCGCGCGGTAGGTGGTGAAGGGAGAGCTCGTCTAATGCCTTCCAGCGGGTGGTGAAGGCAGCGCCCTCAGGCACGGCGCCGCCATGATCCAGCCATTGCCAGCGAAGGATGTGGCGAGGGCCACGCCGCGAAGATGAAGGAGACGGGGTAGAGGAAGAGGTGGTGCGCGTCCTCCTCCTCCTCGAACTCGTCGCCATCATCGTCGTCGTCTGCCACCGCCCAGCTCCGCGCCGGCGGCTTCACTAACCACCGTGGCGCCCAGCCCCGCCTCCACCTCCGTGCCCACCTCATCGCTGGCGCCGACCTCCGAGAGCCCGACGAGTTCAAGACCGGCCGCCTCCGCTCCTGCTGTTGCACGGCCTCCGTCGGGTACCGGGTGGCGCACGCGCACTCCCCTGCCGACCGCCGGCCCTCCTCCCATGTTGGCCGCCAGCATGCACTGCCGCATCAACGCGCCCGTCCAGGAGTGTGCTTCTCTGCACTGTCGACATGGCATCCTGAGAAGAGTGAAAAGAGAGGAGGGGAAGAGAAACGGTGCTAACATGGCATCCTAACTTATGGGTCCCACATGAGTCCCATGCTGACTTAGCCGCCACGTAGGATAAAATCGGTGTCAAAACCACCGAAGGATCTAGAGTGAACGGATTTTGTAAGTTGGAGGATGTGATATATCTGGTTTTGTGGTTGGGGGACGATTTTGTAACTCCATGACAAGTTGAGGGACCTTCGGTGCACTTTTTCCGTTTGTTTTAGATGGACCGTAATCGGTTAGCCCGCAAACGAATCCCAGCCCAATTACGCTCCAGATCGGGCGTTGTGCGTTACCGATACGGAGGCGGAGCGGAGCGAACGTGACCTAGCACTAGCAGCCTCGAGCGCCGCCGCCTTGCGGCGCACCGTCGCCGGCGCTGCTCCCCAGCTCCGCTCGCGTTGAAGCCACCTCGCCACCGCACGCGTCGCCCCGGCGCCGCTCCCCCCTGCCCGGCGTGCGCCGTCGACACCGCTGCCCCCCTCCCCTCGCGCGCGCTCCGCGACCGCCCGGAGACACGGGCGGGGATGGTGTCGTCGATCTCGATGTACCGCGGGAACCTCCACCGGGCCGGGGCCGACACCGACCACCGCTGGCCGGCGCCACGCCCCACCATCACCCCGTCGCGGTTCCGCAGCCTGCTCCGCAGCCGCACGCTCTCCCTCGCTCGCCTCGACGGCGCCGCGCGGGCCGACTCCGCGGCCTCCACCTCCACCTCCCGCCTCGCGGATGGAGACGCGGGGGTGGACAAGGAGGAGCAGGACGAGGAGGGGATGGAGATGGAGGAGGAGGAGGAGCAGGAGCAGGAGGAAGAGGATGGGCAGGATGAGCAGCAACCCCAAGAGGCGGGGGAGGAGCAGGATGAGGGGGCAGTGGAGGATGCTGATATGGATGATGCCGGAGAGGTGCTCGTCGGAGGTGAAGATGCCCATGGCAATGGTGATGCTCAAGAAGGTCAAGGCGAAAGCGAAGGCTTTGATCCTAATCCAGAGGTGAGCACTAATAAAATTCCCCGATTCTTTGTACTTGTTTGCTCAAGTATGCATTTCCCTATAATTTAGGGACTTAAGATGCAGTCTGAGATTGTAGGCTGCATAAAAACAATTCACGTTTCTTCTTGCCAAATATGTCCAGTAGAGTGAGAATCAATAGATGAATGGTGACGAGTTTGTGGGAGATGTAACTTAGTCATTTGAATTTGGAGCTAGTGCTATGAACATGGCAGGTCTTGATTGTAGTATCTTGAAACTGGTACATTTTCATAATGGTACTAGACATTTTGCGCGCCCTATCAAGAGTCCAATGAACTTTTACCAATAAGAATATTATGAGAATAAAATTAAAGATCTGTAATCTCCCTGATAGAGACAAAAATCATGAATTTCTATGGTAAATAGAGTGAGCATCGTGTTGTAGTTACGCAAACATTTTTTTCCCCTAAACACAGAGTTGGTATATCTACACAAAATTAACATGAACACCATATAACAGCTTGAACCATCTATGCATGGGCTTAAACCATCACGTAGGCTAAATATAAATCACATAGTGCATATCATAATTTATCAATTCAGCTTGTTTTCATCAAATCCTATTGAAGATGGTACAAGTCATTAAGTACATAATATACATCGATACTTAGGAAGTGTAATATTTATACATGTCATAGTCAGACAATCATATCTTAGCAATCCATTTTGACCAAAAGTTTAACCACCAAATTGTCCGCACAGAAGAAGCATATGTTAGACAACAAAGTAAACCATACTGGGGTTAAAAATTATATCTCACGAATTTAAGCTAGATAACATTTGTCAAGTACCTGAAGACCATGTGTACAATAAATGATTTATTAATGTGCATTAGATATGCTCAGCAGCAGCCAGCTGCAAGCTATAGAAAGAAAATATTGCATTGTTCATACTTCTTTGAAGGCCATAACTACGATATTTGTAACAGATAGCAGATGTTCACTCACTAAATCAACAGTACGTAGAAAAAAAAACATAGCTAACTAACTTCTTGAAACAACTGTTTCCGAAGGAAAACTACAACTGAGCACTGAGACGATAGCTACTAAACACAAAAGGAAAAAAAAAACTCTAGTTAAAATCATGGAATACTTATCACACATCCATAATGCATTTTTTTAATAGTGCCACTGCTAATTTCCTTCCTATTTCATTCGACCTGAGAACTCAATAAACTGATGCTGAAATAGTTAACAATCCACAAATCAGGCATTCAAATTCCTGCAAAATGAAAATTGCTCAAGGCAAATGATGGAAACTGCTATGTTATTTTATGAATATCCATGTCACGAGCAAGGATTATGTGGAGAAGAATCGGGATGAATGGGGATAGATTGGATTATAGTAGATGAAATAACAAGGAATACTGTCCTAAACCTAAACGGCGCGACGCTCTTCGTCGCACTGAGAAGGCAAGCCGATGGACACTAAGATAAATCTTGATCTAATGCCTAACTGACCTGGGATAGGATCCCTCCTTATATAGATGGAGGACTCCTTAATCTAATCCTAACAAACCTTATCTAATCCTAACAAACCCTAATCTTATCCAATGGGCCTAGGACACCCGGCCCAAAGCCCATGACATTACTCCCCTCTTTTTGAGCAGCTCGTCCTCGAGCTGCAGCATACCATAATCTAAACGAAGACTAGCAAGCCTTTTACATCTCAGCTTGTTATTAAAAATATAACTATTGTTTGTAGACAACCCTACTCTTATGCTGACATCAAGGACAAGAGGACCATGTCCAGAAGCCTTGAACGGAAAGTGAGGCCCATGCCGTGGCCGAGGACAGCAGCATGTCTCCCAACGAAACCCATGTGCCCAGCCCAACAGCAAAGGGAAAAGCAGTTTACGCGCATGGCTCATGGCCCAAAACATGAGGAAGAACCATCTATGCTTCATGGGCCAACGTGGAAACCACCCATACCAGACTAGGCAGCCCAACTGGAAGGTTACAAAAGTCCTATCCTCTTTTCCTTCACGACGCCACGCCACCAGGAGCGACGCAACAACGATCGAGCCGCAAGTTTCTCGAGCTTGTGCCCGGGCCCATCGTGATCTGCGCCATCTCCTTGCCTCTTCCAGCGACATGCGAGTGTCGCGCCCACCCTTTGCGCCCGCGAACCGCGCCGCGCACACTCCGCATGGAGGTTGCGCTGCACCATCCGTTCCCGATGCTTGCGCCCAAAAAACAGACGCCTGTCGCGTGCCCGCGAACCGCAATGGTGGTGAAATCCACCATCTTCTTTGCCTCTGTTGAGGGCACCATCGCCAGGCCCAGCATTGAGGTTTCACCGTGATGGATGCCGGCGACTTGGGTAGAGAAGGTGCCATTGATGCCATCCCAAGCACCACACCACCAAATCTTGATTCCGCCAGAGTGGGCAGCAGAGCTGGCAGATAACGACGAGGGGCTGTCGCCTTTGGCTGCAGCAGGTGATGCTTCGTGCTCCGCAAGCGGCGCTTGAAGCCGTGTTGCTGTGGGCGCAGGAACGCCACGGCCCACCGGTCGGATCGCTCGGCGGCTCCGATAGGCATGGCCTGCTCGGCTGATTGAGCCGCCAGAGCCCGGAGTTGCACCGCCAAGTCCATCATCTTCTTCGAGATCTCGGCAAGGCCTTCGCTGATGTTGGGAACCGCCGCGATCTCGGCACCCATGGGCACGGAACCGAAGCTCTGATACCAAGTTGTCACGAGCAAGGATTATGTGGAGAAGAATCGGGATGAATGGGGATAGATTGGATTATAGTAGATGAAATAACAAGGAATACGGTCCTGAACCTAAACGGCGCGACGCTCTCCGTCGCACTGAGAAGGCAGGCCGATGGACACTAAGATAAATCTTGACCTAATGCCTAACTGACCTGGGATAGGATCCCTCCTTATATAGATGGAGGACTCCTTAATCTAATCCTAACAAACCTTATCTAATCCTAACAAACCCTAATCCTATCCAATGGGCCTAGGACACCTGGCCCAAAGCCCATGACAATCCAGACAAAGTGTTGCAATGAGACATTAAAAATGCTATGCAGATTCAGAGTTACCATAATTAGTATATTTGTTCTCCCTGGCAAGACCTCGTCAAGCAAAAACCAATCAACATGAGCTTTCAATCAGCAATGTTAGAAGCAGTTGTGTTCGCCTAATTACTCTGAAGATCAATCTTGTTATCTCTTAGAGAGTAACAATAGTCCCCCACTAATTTAAGTAGCAGTTAAGAACAAAAATAATAAATTCATAGAAAAATGACTACCATCTAATTCTGCTTACCTTGCTTGCACAATCCAATTATTCATTGAATCCTAAACCTACAGCAGGACACTACTTATGTAGTTTAAATCATTAGTACTTTGTTCACTGGAAATTATGCAAAATCATAGATGGATTATTGATATTTATTGAACTAAAAGCATGATACATAATATTCTTGAACTTGGGTCCACATTCAACATGAATTCCTGTCACAGAAAAAGGAGAAAAACAGAGTATGCATTCTGATGTGGCTGCTTTGCCTTGCCATCTAATGCATTCTGATCTGACTGCATTGCCTGACACCAATCAATGGGAACCATGACACAAGACAGAGAAGACCATCTCTTACCGACAAGAAACCATATCGGGGATTGCGATTTCTCTGTTCATCTCGAATTGCAACAGAGGAGTTGCAGGTGAATATGGCAGTGACTATGCCATTGCTGTGGTCCATGCGAGATCTCATCGAACCTAGTCTTTGTGCTTCTGCACCTGCCATCCCTAATTGGCGGAGGAGATAGAGCTTAACTGCTCAGGAGGCGTCAGCAACGATGAGGAGGCAGCCGACAGAGGGACAGACGCCGGCGATGGTCCACTGATCCGGCGAAGCGGCTGACCGCTCGAGGGGACGGAATGTCAGCGCCGGGCTTGCTGGTGGTGATGGAGCTGAGCGTGGTGCTTGGCGCCGTGGTCACGCTTCTTGGACCTGTCAACCTTTCCTCCACCAGCGAGCGGTGCTCAGCCGGAAAGTGGCGGTTTGGGAGGGTGGAGTAAGGGGTGGGCGCCCGGCGGTAGGGCTGTTCGTTTTTACAAAATAAGGCCTCTCACTTGTTATTCAAAGCGCGTCCTATTTTTCGTTTTTTTTTCTCTTCTTAGCATAAGATATTTAAGTTGTTATTCAAAGCGCGGCCTATTTTTCGTTTTTTTCTCTTCTTAGCATAAGATATTTAAGGTCTTGGAGGTCCTTAAATGTAAGACAAGGGACTTGTCACAAATTATCAATAACATCAAGGTTTTTTTTGCAAAACGACCAAAGTCAACACGGCCTCTCGCTCGCTCGTGGAATCCGGCTGCCTGGAGCGTCAGGGCCGACGTGGATAGCACGGGAAACGGCCACGCCTATACAAAACACTGTGGAGGCGCCAATCAAGGGCAGGTTTTAATATAACCGATGGTACTTCTGCCTGCCTGGATGTTTCTGGCAGTGTCATAGCAGGCTGAAATTTCTTTGCTTGCAATGAAGAATCAAGCTTCAAGATGCATTAAACAAATTTGGTTGTCATGTTTGAATACTAGATACATCTGGATTGCTTCTGAACACTGATTTGATTGAATACATTTGCACTGTTTTTTGTCGAGATTCCGTCTGTATCAAGTTCTTTTGTGAAAGCATGAATGCAATTTAGTAACCATAAATACTGTATGGATATGATTCATTGCCTAAACTTGCGAGCTCTGTATTTTGTGTTTTCTATGTTTTAGCCCTGGCTATTTGCTTGCCCTAATTTCCATTAAGACCTTTTTTTTACACCTGTTTTAGGGGAGTTGTTTTGATGTAATTGAAGAAAGGAAAAAAGAATTGAGTGACAAGCTGGATACTCTAAACAAGAAAAAACATGATCTTGTGCAGATGCTGAAGCAGGTATTGTTTGTGCTAACTTTTAACTTTTATTCTGGTTATTTTTAATGCCACTGTTGTTCAAAACAAATGGGTATGAATACAAAGTATTATCGGTGGTACAGAACTTTATGCTAAGGTGAAAAATATGTCTGGATTTATTTGGTGCAATCAAAGATACCTATTCTATAAGATCTCAATTTAGAGTGGAATCAAAGATAACACTAGATTGATATCCTCATCTAGTTGTCTTAATCCAATTAAATAAAATGAATTAACATCTGATGAACTATCTAGCAGACCAGAACTTTGTCATTAAGGAAGAATTCTGCAGAGTAACTGGAGCTGTGTATAAACTAATTGTGGATCGTGAAACTTGTATTGGATGCTGAATGTTAGACTGATATGTTCAGTATATAATATCCTCACTTGTTATTCATTTTTTTTGTTAAATATGTTTAACGAACTAGTTACGCAGTTGCAAGTCACATGTCACCAAATGCTATATGTATATTTAGACAGTTCCTTGGTTATCTTTACAGTGTGGAAGGTGTAAACTCATTATGGCTGGAGTATGCATGAGGCCACTTCATTGAATTGATGTGGACATGATATTCTTTTTCATGTTTCGAGTACTAAATATAGAATTTGTAAAAGCAATCTGCGCACTTTGAAATATAAGTAACAACTTTTTGATGTTTTCCATGTTTATGAATCATAATTGGAGTATATATTGCTAAAAAAAACTATATGTATACACGAATATATTGGTGTTGACTGCTCTGTTTTCCTTTGAGATCTTGTTAGTTCAGTTACTAAAAAAAAGTTTGTTTTGGCTATTTGAACAGATTTTAAATGCTGAAGAAGAAATCAGGATGCGCACCATGCAAGCCTCATTGCGCACTACTGTGCCTCAGCCATCAGAAAACGCAGCCGATGGAAGTTCTATTTCTAGGCTGGTGCCCAAAATGACCGTTGATGTCAATTTTAGTGATGTTGCTGGCGAGTCTGAGGCTGGTTCCAACCAGGGCACTCCTGGACGTCCCTTGCATCATGTTCATAGTATTTCTCCTTCCACAGCCTCTTTTGCTAGGTCTCCGTTCGGTTCTCTCCAACACAATTCTGTAAGTAATTGCAGAAGTATCTTCTTTTCAAAACATTGTCGCAGTATTATTTAGAGTTTGTGTCTACATTTGTCTGTTGGACATCAATGCAAAAGTGAGACAATAGAGGATAATTACGTTAGTAAATTCTCTAGGATAATTTGGGTTATACACAATTTGTTTTTGTTTATTTTTTGTATTGGGTTTGGATATTCTGCTGTTTCTGTCCGGTGAAATATTTTTCTGGTACGGCTGATGTTGTCATTGAACTGAATACCATCTGATCTTACAGGGTCACACTCCAAGAAGTCCAGCGACTTTCTCGACAGCAAGTCCGTCCCGCTTTGCAGCTACTGGAAATCAAGGACATCCTATTGGCCATCCCTCAATATCATTGCCAGGAATTAACTTTGTAGCCTCTTCGCCTTCCCCCGCTGCCTCCGGCGGTTCTTCCTCCGTGTTCAGGGATTATCGCCCACCCAATTCAACATAACATCCATGGGCTAATCAGGAGACTGTACATATTCTGGAGGACAACTCGGTTATTAAGTTTTTTTTTCTCTTTTTCTTGAGAGGGGGGATTAATGTTATTTTGTGTTATTATGCTGTATTAAGGGAAACACTACCGAAATGTTTTTCCATGACTCTCGTCCAAAATTATCCAATATGCGTAAAGGTTATCATGGCTGTAAGACGTTTTATGGACACCTGTCTATATAGTAGTAGGTTCAGCAGGTCAGGCAATATGTTTCATCAGTGTTGCTAGAATTCCAGATTGTTCGACACAGCTAAAGAATCAGCATATTTGGAACACAGTAATTTCAGATCTTTTACGTGATCCGTGAGAAACAACTTAATTCTAGGACTCAGGAAGGCACTTCCAAACTGGGCTCGTGCCCTTTGTTCAGGTAAAATGTTTTCCTTCTGATAATTTCAGTGGTGACGGAGATGGGAGAGAAAGGAGCATATGGTCGGTTTACTTGCTATTAGTATAACATGGTCACTACTTAACAGGTGAAATTGCATTTGAATCGTAGAGCACGCTCCAGTATCATGGATCAAAATGACCAATAAATCTCCACAAGATCATGTGTCTCTCGGGCATGAGCAAATATGCATATGAGAAGCAGCATGGGTACAATATAGAAGCTGTAGAGATATCTCAACCAATGCTTATTCTTCTATAGTTGGATGCTGGCAATCACTACACTCGTGGAAGGCCCGAAGCTACAGAAAGGTGGAAGCAGTACAAATTAGTCCAAGTCACCATAAATAATCTGAATCATTAATTCAAATATATATTTATTTATAGCTTACGAAATAATAACAATGCATATTAGACTAACCATAACATGCTTCAACAAAACTTAAGCATCCATTAATGGGGCGAAATAGACAAACAACTGCACAGCTGACGAGTGACCGCATCATTTTGGAGTTTAAGATGTTCAGGAAAGCCTGATGCCATCATCACAAATTATGCTTCGATGTGCTCAAAAGTAATGCACACAAACTGTCAGCAGCCATAAGCCATGCTTTTGTACAGCACATGAAACATCCTAACTGGTCAACATATTATTTTCATTCTTATTTAGCCAGAGGAAGAGGAGACAGGTGGATCATATAGTGGTTACTTGACAATTGGCAGTAAGTGTTTACTGACTTGAACCCTAGTATGATTAGTTTCACAAAGTTTCATCACAAGACAGATTCAGAAGAATAATACAGCATCACACGGAGAAGTCTAACAGTTCTAAATATTGAAAACAAGAAGAATGAAATAGATTCATTGCCAGGTCGATTCCCACAAACTATATGTGCTTGGCAGATGATGATTCACAAAGATCACAATGTACACACAAGAACAGTTCAAGTGTCGGCGTGAATGTAATCATCAACCAATAACTCCCCTAACCGTCCCCTTTTTCTCCGATTTTTCAACTTTTTTTGGCTATCTCTTTTTATACATGTTGTCGTTTTGTGTTTAAGGCTCCTCGTTGGCGCACCTGTGATTGGCTGTTCGCGGTTCCCATGGTAATTGCCCTGTTCCCCATACTCATGTGTCCCCTTCGTGTCCGGTGTGATTAACTGGGAATGGCCGGTCAAGGTGTATCGAAAATGCTTGCGGTCGAACGTCCGACGCAGTAAAGAAAATCGGATGTGATCCTGCTCATGACCATACATGCATCTCTGTTGTCTCATCTTTTCTGTTAAGTTACTGTATGGCTGCATATTTCTCTCTCTCTTTCTTACTTTTTTTCTGTACTCCACTCTCACATAAAGCATGTATGTATGAAAAAACTATGCATGTATTAGTAACTTCAAACTATTTTTCTCCTAAAATATTTATTAAATCTACAATCTGATTACACTATTATACCCGTTACAATTAAATCTTTAAAACAATATCTTAGTTGGTTATATTTTGATGAAAAAATAAATATGAACAATGAAACACTGTTAGATCCTAATTGAAACATTTTTATTCCATATATGAAACATCAAGTTATAAGTGTTGCAACACTGCACCTATTTATTGAAACACTCAAAAAACACCAATGCGACATTTACATTGAACTAGTGAAAAGTTAGAAAATACGTATTGAAACATCTAAATAATATCATGTGCAACATTTATAAAGATCTACTGCAACATAAAATTTAAAATGTGCAACATAGTCAAATTCAAAATGAAACATTTATTTTTCACACGTGAAGCATCCAAGTTTAACGGTTGAAACATTGGTATTTTTTTCATCGGAATATAATGATGTGATATCTTGTTATAGAGATTTAATTACAACAAATACAACGGTGCAATCAGATTGTAAATCGGATAAATGGTTTTCGAGAAAAAAGGTTTAAAGCTCCCTGTACCCCTTTCATTTTGTACCGTGCATGCGCGGTCAAATTTTTATCCATGTTGTTATTCTCTGCATGTATACTGCATGTATAGGTAATAGTTTTTTAATTGGATGGATAGAAAAGGATGGATGTGAATCCAACAGCAGAAGATGCGTCCGATGAAAACGATCGCATCGGACGTCCGATCGGTAGTCGTCTCCATTGTGCATGCACCCTATGCTTTTTTGCAGAAAAACCCTAATACTCTGAGAAATATCAAAGTAATCCTTCCACCGCTTTTACCTTTCTACACTTTTTAATGAAAAACCAATATACTTCTGAGAAATATAACATGAAGAAGAGAAAATTCTGGTTCCAGGGACGGCGCTGTAATCCCAGTAAGTACGAGGGTGTTTACGCAAAAACACATCCCAATCCTATCTCCTGTCGTCGCCACAACCACCGTTCCAGCACCCTCCTGTAGGCGGCTGGCGGCACTGCTAACCTAAGGGTGCTCCCTCCACGTCGTCAAGGCGGAGACGAGGCAGCAGGGCCGCACACGGCTACTTCGGCTGGGGTTGCTGGGAGATGATGTAGTCGGCGCTGACCACCCGTGCCCCACGCCGGCGTCGGCCCTCCCCCTCCTCCGCCGGGGCCAAACTTCCCCCTACCCCTTCCCCTCTGGAGGCGAAGTCCTACTTCGCTGTCGTGGAACTTAACGATGGCCACATAGGTGGGGACCAGGGAGGCCACGGTGGCATAGGAGTCGATGAGGTTGGTGGTGGCAAAGCACGAGACTACGGCTAGGGGTGGGCAAAATAAGACCGAGACAGAGACCGCAAAATTCGGTCTCAACTAGTGAAAGACCGAATTTATTTCAGTCATGTGTCTCGGTTAACCAAAATAGCCGATATGACCGAACTTGGTCCAATAGACCTATTAGGCCCAAGAGGCCCACTAATGCATAGTAAACCCTAGAGAAGAGGAAGCACCCAGAAAGCGGTGCGCCTCCTTGTTGTCAGAAAACACGAGGCCTGGGAGATCTGCTTAACTCCAGTGCAGGTCCAAAACTCGCCTTCGGATGTATGAGCGTGCCAGTTGATTTGATCCTGCAACCAACAAGAAATAAAAACCGCGATTAATCCTATAAATGATAGCCGATCGGCTAGGTGCCGATGACATATCATTTATTTTAGGCCGATGTCATGTGTACATTGATCGGCAGTCATGAATAATTAAAGAAGACCTAAATCTATTCGATCGGCTGTAGATATTAACAATATATAACCCTTATGTTGATATATACTTAAATCAAGTGATTGGGATAGATCGGTCGCCATGCCGAGACAGTATAAATCAATTAGATCGAAATATAAATTAACAATAGAACTATATACGTTCATAGCATAGCCGATCAGATGGATCTAGAATGTATCGGCTAATACTCCGATACTACTCTATATTAAGATATTAAAGCAAGTAAAATATATCAAACAGAAGCATAATATACTTAAATGCAATAAGATCTTAACATAAAGGGCAGATTTAACATGTCAATCAAGCATATAGGATAACTATAGGATAACTCATCGTAGATGCATGTCATACGGAGAATATGCATCTACGCCAACTGATGCTGGAGCAAAGCTGTCGGCTGAGCTGCTTAAGGATTGGTTCTGCAGCTTTTATGAAGGCTTTCAGAAAGATGTCTGGGTTTGGTTTCCTTATGAGGACTCAGCAGATCTTGAACTTCCATCAGACTTCAGATTTGAAGATATCAATCATGAAAAATACCAGAAATCCAGGGAAGTTCTTACAGCTGCAATCAGCCCATGCATCCTTCCTGTTGACATTCATCAGGGCAGAAACATCCAAGTCTCTTATGAATTTTACCACCCAATGAGCTCGGCTAGACAACTTGGATTGGGCCAACTCCCAATCGGCTTATTCTTTGTCGACAAGATCCATTGCCGAGGAGAAATCTCATCAACTCTGATGATGGATCGGCTACTCAACATCCCTGGACCCCCCTTGGGCAATATTGAGAACATAGAGCTGGCAAGGTTCAGGAGCAAGAACTTTGACAGATGTTGGGGTGAATGGAAACAACATATCTTCCATCAACCAGCTTCTATGTACATGACAGATCTGTTCCCCGATGTTATCCCTCAGGTAAATCTTCACTTTATCAATCTTGCTTGAACAACTGGTAGCCGACTTAAACCTTGACTAATCTTTTCTTCTGACCTGCAGACAACAGAATCCTCTCCTCCCCACCAGAGCAACAGTGGCAAGGATATTGAATATGCTCCAGGTCTAATTCCCAACGGAGGTGGACCATATCCCCCTGTCATCGGCTATTATGCCCCCAGGACTTCAACTCTCCTCCAAGGCCTAATCAGGGAACCAACCGATGCAGGTAAGAAAAGAAAAACCAGATCATCGGCTGTGGACACATCAGCTCCGGCTCCCAAGAAGAAAACCAAATCAAAGAAAACCAAGCCAACTGATGACCTGCCTGTCTTGGATCCATCCATCGAACAAGCTCTGGATGAAGAAGACATTGAAGATGATATTGATCAGGCTGCAGCCGAAGTGAGCGATACAGAGAGAACACCATCGGCTTTGCCCAAGCAAACTCCTCCAACTCCTTCTGCTCCGACTCATTTTTCAAGAGTAAGCAGCTTTCCTCAGCTCCTTTTGCAATCATTTCTCTTATAGCCGATTGCTCACTGACTTTATAGTTGCAGAAGAAGAAAACTGCTGTGAAGAAGAAATCGGTAGCACCAACTCGCAAACCGGCTCCACCAGTAAGATATTCTCAATCCTCTCATTAACTGATCTCAGCCGATTATGTCTAACATTTGTCTCTCTTACAGCCTCCTCCTCCTTCACCTCCTGTGCAGCTAGAATCAGGCAACCGTACTCCATCAGCTGCAGACAGTCATAATGTCGAAGAGGAAGTTTTGTTGACACAAATTTAAGATCGGCCAATAATGTTTTGATCCTTAACCATCCATAACACTATCTCTTACAGGTCTTAGCCGATCTGTTTTCTTTCGACATCAAGGATTATCAAGATGAAACAGAGGAAGACACCACCAGTAAAGCCATAGCTACTCTGTCTGATGATGTGAAGAAAACGCTTGAGGATATCTCTCATCGGCTAGAAGCATCACTAGACAACTTGGTAACCAATTGTGGCTCGATCCGGGCAAGGTTCACAGATATCCAAGCTCTACTCCCAGATGAATTAGCCGTCTATCTTGAGCAACACCAATTCAAGCTGGAGAAGGCCAGGCAGAGATTAGCCGATCGTCAGAAGCGCAAAGATATTGAAGCTACAATCCAGCACAATCGGCAGCTTGTGCATGTAGAGAAATCCAAGCTTGATCAGCTGTCTGAGGGCCCGATCAAGTCAAATATTGATCGGCTTGAAGCTCGTAAGATTGATCTCATGGCACAACTTCAAGAATGCAACGTCGAGCTGGATATGGAGCACAAGAAGTTAGCCGATCTCCCGCAAGCTATCGAAGAACAGAAGGCGAGGCTGAAATCGGCTATCAAGAATGTCGCTGACATGACCAAGTCCTTGAAGGTCATCCCTGGAACTGATGTTCAAGATGCCCAAGCTATTGAGGAAGTAGAACAAATTAGGCAAAGGGCGATTTCGGCTATCCAGCGATACTTGTCTCAATGACTTTCTATGTAATAAACTTTAGAAACTTTTTGTAATCAGCTAAGATACTCTAGTTACTTTGCTGTCTTGATAGTCCTTTGTGCCGATTAATACAATATCGAAATTTGCTCAAAAATTTCCATTATTTGTATATATATGCCCCCCTAATTTCACAATGTCAAAAGCATTGATAAAATTATAAAAACAACTAAGGGCGATATAACCATATCGGCCATTGTACATCGGCAAACCACAACCGATTATAATAAAAAACAACTAAGGGTGATATAACCATATCGGCCATTGCACATCGGCAAACCACAACCGATTACAATATGAAAAGGACTAAGGGCGATATAACCATATCGGCCATCTCAAGGTGATGTAAACACATCGGCTATCATGCATCGGCAACATCAGCCGATCATGCGTTAACCCAAACACTTGGGTAATATTTCTTCAAGTATTTGTCATTTAGCGCTCTGCCATAAACTTCGCCATCGAGTCCTTGCAACATGTAAGCTCCCTTAGATACCACCTTATGAATTTGGAACGGTCCTTCCCAATTCGGCGACCACTTGCCGAATTTGCTATCCTGGGTCCCAATCGGGAAAATCAACTTCCACACAAGTTTACCTTTCGAAAAATCTTTGGGTACTAATTTCTTGTTATAATGCCGAGCAACTCGCTCCTTATCCTTGGTAACCTTTGCAAGGGCTCGTAACCGTGATTGAACCGGATCCTCCCTCTCATCGGCCATAAGGTTGTAATACTCATCAGCTATTAAATCATTCTGCAATTCCGTTCTTCTAGAGCCGATTCTAACTTCCCATGGCAAAACAGCTTCATGTCCATAAACAAGTTTATAAGGAGGAACCTGTATCGATCCATGATAAGCCATCCGATAAGACCACAATGCTTCGACTAAACGAGTATGCCATTGCCGAGGATAATCAGAAGTCTTCCTCTTAATCAACTTGATCAAGCTCTTGTTAGATGCCTCGGCCTGCCCATTAGCTTGTGCATAATACGGTGAAGAATTCAACAATTTGATTCCCATACTATCGGCAAACTGAACAAACTCATCAGACACAAAAATTGAACCTTGGTCAGTCGTAATGGTTTGGGGAATACCAAATCGGCAGATTATATGCTCCTGAACAAATTGTATAGCATCCCCAGAATCAACCTTCTTCAAAGGAATCGTCTCTACCCACTTAGTAAAATAATCAGTCGCCACCAATATAAACTTATGTCCTTTACTCAACGATGGATTAATCATGCCGATCATATCAATTCCTCAACCTCTAAACGGCCATGGTTTAATAATAGGATTCATAGCCGATGCTGGCGCTCTCTGGATCGCTCCAAATTTCTGACAATCTTGACAACCCTTATAATATCTGAAACAATCCTCCAGCATTGTCGGCCAAAAATATCCAGCACGTCGAAGCAGCCACTTCATTTTATGAGCCGATTGATGAGTGCCACATATCACTTCATGAACTTCACCGATTGCAACTTTTGCCTGATCGGTACTGAAACACTTAAGCAACACCCCATCAATCGTCCGATAATAAAGCTCATTGTCCAATAATGTATACTTCAACGCTTTATATCTTAACTTCCGAGAAGCCGACTGAGATGGATCCCGTAAATACCGATAGATATCATATCTCCAATCATCGGCTATTTTGGCAGCAACTTCAATCCGAACATCTTTGATCATTGGCTTATATCTCGATGCCCCTTAGGCTAAATCATTAGCTTCAATATTCTGCTCTCGAGACACATGCTTCAAAGTTACTAGCCGAAATTTCTTCATCAGTTCTTGGCACTTCACATTATAAACTAGCAACACATCATTCTTGTAATCATATTCTCCTGCCAATTGACTGATCACCAACAAAGAATCCTCCATGATTTCAATAGTATCGGCTTCAACTTCCTAGAGTAGCTGCAACCCCTTGAGAACTGCCTCATACTCTGCCTAATTATTAGTTGCATAAGGTTTAATAGTATAGGCAAACTCAAAGCATGCCCCCCGAGGGGAGATTATAACCAAGCCGATACCACAACCATGAGTACAAGCTGACTCATCGAAGAATAAAGTCCATGGCACAACCTCAACCAAGCCGATAGAATCATCACGATGGTCAACAATAAAATCGGCTATAGCTTGTCCTTTGATCACCTTCGGTGACTCATACCGAAGATCAAACTCAGTCAATGAAAATATCCACTTCCCAATCCTTCCTTTCAGAATAGGAGCCGATAACATATAATTGACAACATCGGCCTTACATACGACAGTACACATTGGACAGTAGATAATGTCTTAACCTCGTACATGAAAAATAC
Source organism: Oryza meridionalis (assembly GCA_000338895.3). Classification (NCBI taxonomy): domain Eukaryota; kingdom Viridiplantae; phylum Streptophyta; class Magnoliopsida; order Poales; family Poaceae; genus Oryza; species Oryza meridionalis. Next base: position 7,674,791 of record CM002528.2, read on the forward strand.
AAACAAAAGCATAACTTCTCCACAGGAGAATATCTAGTCTCTGCATCCAAGAGCCGACGGCTCAAATAGAACACAACCCTCTCTTTTCCCTCGAGCTCCTGAATCAAGACCGAGCCGATTGACTTATCACCAGCCGATAAATATAACCGAAATGGTATTCCCTTCTGTGAAGGAATCAATACTGGAGGAGAACTCAAATATTCCTTAATATTATCCAACGCCTTCTGTTGCTCTGCCCCCAAGTAAACTGCTGATCGGCCTTCAATCTCAATAATGGTGTAAAAGGTTCTAACCTTCTAGACAAATTAGAAATAAACCTTCGAACAAAATTAATCTTGCCGATCATCTCCTGCAATTCTGTCTTGTCCTCCGGAGGTTTAATCTTCTTGATCGCATTTATACTTCTCTGAGTTATTTCAATCCCCCTCTCTTGAACAAGAAATCCCAAGAACTGGCCAGCCAATATACCAAAAGCACACTTTGTCGGATTCATCTTCAAACCATATTTCCTGGTCTTCTCGAAAACCTTTCTCAAATCGGCTATATGGTCCTCTATTTCTTTAGACTTAACAACCACATCATCAATATAGACTTCAACCAACCAGCCGATTAGATCATGGTAAATGTAATTCATAGCTCGTTGATATGTAGCTTCTGCACTCTTTAAGCCAAAAGTCATTACAACCCATTCAAACAAGCCGATTGCACCAGGACACCTAAGAGCTGTCTTATGGACGTCTTCTTCGGTCATAAAGATTTGATTATACCACGCGTTTCCATCCATAAAACTTAATATCTTATGTCCTGAAGCAGCATCAACCAACTGATCGGCCACTGGCATTGGATATTCGTCCTTTGGGGTAGCTTTATTCAAATATCTAAAATCAATGCACACCCTCACCTTGCCGTTCTTCTTGATAACAGGAACTATGCTAGAAACCCATTCGGCATATCGGCAAGGACGAATAAAACTAGCATCATATAAACGTTTAATCTCAGTCTTGACAGGTTCGAGCATGTCGGCTTTACATCTCCTCGGAGGTTGTTGATGTGGCCTAACCCTTGGTTTTGTAGGTAGCCGATGTTCAGCAATCGATCGGCTGAGTCCAGGCATCTCATAATACTCCCAAGCAAAGCAATCCATAAATTCTTTCAAGAGCTATATCAGCTTGGCTCTAAACTCTGAAGATAAATTCTTACTAATAAATGTCGGCCTTGGCCGATCGCCTGGACCTATATCAATTTCTTCCAAATCATCGGCCGACATAAAACCCTTACCTTGCTTGTCATCGAGATCATCTACTGTGTCCTTGGTGTAAACGTTTGAACCCTCCACGACGCCCTCAAAGTAATAGCTTGGGTTCTCCATCTTCAATTGGCTGTATGTTAGAATCGGACACTTTTAGAAAATCTCCATCCCAAACCTTGCCGGATAAACAATCAAGGCCGTCCATCTCCCAAAGAGCTAAATCGGCACTAGCAACATTGACTGACCTGTCGGCTGGCACGATTTCTATCTTGTCGCCTTGCCATTGAACCAAGCATTGATGCATGGTTGAAGGAATACAACAATTGGCATGAATCCAATCCCTTCTAAGCAACAAACTGTAAGAACCCTTCCCATCGATGACAAAAATGTAGTAGGAATAGTCTTACTACAGACTGTCAGCTCCACAATTAGAACACCCTTGGTTTCTGATGGATTGCCACCAAAGTCTTTGAGCACCATGTTTGTTTTGATGAGATCTTCGGCGTTTCTGCCCAGCTTCCTGAATGTACTATAAGGCATCAAATTTACTGCAGCTCCACCATCGACCATCTTCTTAGACATCGGCTTCCCATTAACATAGCCATTTATATACATTGGTTTAAGATGCCGATTCTCTATACCCTCAGGCTTTTCAAAGACATCTTGTTTTGGTGATAGAATCAATTTAGCCGATTCTTCTTCTATCTCATCAATATCGGCTTGGTCGATCCCAAATTCGGCTAGGTAAAAACCATGTTAACCGACGCAATCACAACGTTTTTCCCTTTGGCGAATCTCTTTGCTTCATCGGCCACAGCTTCATCGATTACAGGAGCTTGTTTCTTAACGCGCCATTCCTGCTTCGGCTTTGTTTTCTTTAGTCGATGATTGATTTCCTGCTCGACTTCCTACAAGCGTTCCCGGTTTCTCAATCTTTGAACCCTTCTCTTCTGATTCTTTGTAAATATACCAGGAGGACACCATTGAGTCTTCCTGTTTTCGTCATCCTCCGGGTCATGATCTTGATTTACCGGACCCAATCTTTGATGAATAGGAACCCTTGCATGCTTCAGCCAATTGCCTTTAATATACGACCGGCTTGAACCCTCTGCAACGTTGGTGCATTCAGGACAGTCTTCAATAGATGGCAGCCTCATACCTTCATTCCAACAAAATCTAAAAAACTCACAACCCCAATAAGGATCGAAGCCATCATCACCTTCCTCGTAATGCCTCTTCTGTTGTTTATCATACTTCCTTTGGTACTTATTGATGATCTTAGCCGAATTCACTTGAAAACCCCTTGCACGCCCCCCATCGGCTGTTCGGCCAGCTGTATGCACTATATTGACAGGAAAAGGATTGCCATCAACCTTCATCGGCCTCTTGGAATCATCAAATTTGATTTTGCCTCCTTCGATAGCCGCTTGGATCTGCTGCCTAAAGACCTTGCAATCATTGGTAGTATGAGATAGAATTGTGCCATTTGTAATACCTTTTCTTGCCTAATTCCTCAGCCGATGGAATAGTATGACCAGCAGGGAGTTGGATTTGCTTTTCTCAGAGTAACAGATCAAAAATCTTGTCAGCCTTGGTAATATCAAAATCATACCTCTCCTCTTTTCCAGAATTCTTCACCCATTGGTATGGTATAACCTTTTTGCTCCTTACCCACTCGACCGCAGCTATTTCAGAATCGTCATCCTCATCATCCGATCAACACATATAAGAACAGACATGATTAACCTTCCTAGAATTCCTCCTAGCTTCAGCAAACCTCTGCTCGTGCAAAGTTACCTTTTGTGTAAGATGCGATAAGCTTTCAAAGTCCTCAGATGAGAATTTCTCCCTGATCGGAGCAATCATACCCTGAAAAGCCAAATCAGCTAACTGGGCATCAGTTAAGCTCAAGCTAAAGCACTTATTCCTCATCTCTCTAAACCTCTGAATATATTCATGCACAGGCTTGTCATGTCTCTGCTTGATTGCTGTCAAATCGGACAACTTCATCTCTTGCACCCCACTGTAGAAATAGCTATGAAACTGCTTCTCCAGATTGGCCTAGCTGTTAATCGATCCATACGGTAAAGCAGAAAACCAAGTAAAAGCCAATCCAGCCAAAGACAACCAAAACAACCTAACCCTCAAGGCATCTATAGCCGATGCTTCACCACACTGAGCTAAAAATCGGCTAATATACTCATAAGTTGATGTACTATCTTGCGCTGAGAACTTTGAAAAATCTGGAACTTTGAACCGATTAGGGAGAGGGACTCTCTCAAACCATTCAGGATACGGTTGTCGGTATAAATTTCCAGTATCTTTTGGTTTAAGTCCGAACTGTTCCCTCATCACGTCAGCAATCACATCGGCCCACGGTCGTTGTTGAGCTGCTCCTTGCGATTGTTGCTACATGGGCTTGAATTGGCTGTACTGAGGAGCAAATTGAGGCTGAATTAATCCCCCCTGCTGATATTGGTCTTGCAAGGAAGGGAGTTGATATTGATAATTTAAATTGCCCCCCTGATAATTTTGGTAGTTTGATTGAATATTTCGCACCAAGTGCTCAGGGACAATCTGAGGTACTACCGTGCGGTCCAGCTGCACATGATGGACCAAATGTTCTGGAACAACCTGATTAAGGGTATGTTGCCCAGCCGATGGATTCATCAAGCCTTGCTGGTGAATCAGCTGGATAGTTTGCTGCCTTGATGGCGTTTGTTGAATCGGTTGTACAATCTGCTGCCTTGGTGGCGTTTGTTGAACTGGCTGCACAACCTGTTGCTAAACTGGTTGTACAACTTGTTGGATTGGGGGTGTTTGTTGAATTGGTTGCTGCTGGACTGGATCAACAGTAGATTGAGGTGGTAGAAACATGGCAGCAACCTGATCTTGTGTTAGCCGATTCACAACTTGCCCACTATGCTGTGGCTGCTCCCTCATCAACAGCCGAGGATTAACCAGCTGGCCTGGTGCCGGCGTTGATGGAGCAGGTGGGGGAATCGATACCGGCGCTGTCGGTTGGGCTGATGAGGCAATGGGAGGAACCGCTTGAATAGGTGGATGAATATCGGTGACCAAAGGCCGATAGTTTGGAAAGGTACCTCCTGGCAAATAAACTGGGCCTGCAGCCTGATGTTCAGCTATTGAACCATCACCTTGAACTCTATGTATTCCTTGAGAGTGGTCACCCTGATTCTCCTAAGCCGATCAGTCTGCAGTGCCTTTGTCGCTCGGTTGAGCCGAGCTATCTAGGGCTTGTTTCAGTCCCCCATCCTTGGAAGAACCGGTCCTGGGGACATTAGCCACTACTCGGCGATACTTTTGCACCACTGTCCCCTTGCGGGTCTGCATGAATTAGTTCAAGAACTGGTTCCGTGCTTGCTGCATCATTGCTTCAAACTCCTTCTGATCAGGTGTTAATTTGTCCAGAGTAATGGTCATGATGTTGCCCTCATTAACTTCAGATTGGTCTAATTGCTGGATCTTTTCTTTAACAGAACCTGGGCTAGCTGAGGACGGCGATGGTGGTGGCTTCTCGGCCATGAGGAAAACTGCTTTCTGACTTCTAATTGGTCCCACCGGGCGTGCCAAAAGCGTGTTGACAGAAAACACGAGGCCTAGGAGATCTGCTTAACTCCAGTGCAGGTCCAAAACTCGCCTTCGGATGTATGAGCGTGCCAGTTGATTTGATCCTGCAACCAACAAGAAATAAAGACAAAGAAACCGCGATTAATCCTATAAATGATAGCCGATCGGCTAGGTGCTGATGACATATCATTTATTTTAGGCTGATGTCATGTGTGCATCGATCGACAGTCATGAATAATTAAAGAAAGAACTAAATCTATTCGATCGGCTGTAGATATTAACAATATATAACCCTTATGTCGATATACTTAAATCAAGTGATTGGGATAGATCGGTCGCCATGCCGAGACAGTATAAATCACTTAGATCGAAATATAAATTAACAATAAAACTATATACGTTCATAGCATAGCCGATCAGATGGATCTAGCATGTATCGGCTAATACCCCGATACTACTCTATATTAAGATATTAAAGCAAGTAAAATATATCAAACAGAAGCATAATATACTTAAATGCAACAAGATCTTAACATAAAGGGCAGATTTAACATGTCAACCAAGCATATAGGATAACTATAGTTAAATCAGGTAAGATCGGCTGAAACCCCGATGCTACACTAATTGGCAACCAGGAAGCAGGCTAAAGACTGATATTCTAAGCACGACTTAATAGATCAAACTCAACTGATGCAGCATTAAGTATGAAAAGAAGAACAATATCTAGACAATCAAGCCGCTGGATGTTTCATAGAGTGGTAGATATCTTATACAATCCAAGCTAATGTAGCTATTTAACCTAATCGGCCGCCTTCTACTAACAGATGTTAGCCGATGGTAGGTTAGATAACAATATTACCGAAGATTATACAAGATATATGATAACTTGACGAATTACATAAACAAGATTAGAGTGTCATAAAGATAGAAGCACTAATCTCGAGAACACAAGTCGCCATAACAAGTTTTACCTCTTGTTGAAGATCGAAACCGATGCAGCTCAACCCGAAAGCAAGAACTCGTCGAAATAAAACTAAAGCAAAAAGGGTGGCGATGCGCCGAAATTGTATTGAACGTGTCTCTTTTTACAATGGACTCGGAGTCTATTTATACCCGAGAATTACAAGATATGTCCATACCAGACACGACTATTATTTCTAACAAACTCTAAGATACCATAAGTCTTTGCGGCAGACTTTTGCCCAAACATATCTCTAAGGAAATTATATAAAATATCCTAATTAATAGATACAATTGCCTTCTCAAGACTCTATCCATGCGTGGCAATCATCTTGAAGCATATCAACTTAACCCGATGATGTACACCGAGTCGTATTCTTGGAATCGGCTTGTATCGGCTAGCCCTGTCTGATACGAACTCTGCCGATCTTGACCATAGCCGATTCAGATTGCAGCCGATTCTTACTTTGTTTCCGCAACGATCTTCATCTTCGATTTCGCTTCGATCTAATCTTCTTTTCCGATGCTGATGTTACCAAATTTGGTCGTTAACACTCCTCCATCCATCCCCCAATCCCGCACTGCTTCCATCCATCCCCCAATACCATCGTGCTCGGCTCGTCTTCTGTAGGATCGAGATGTCGACTAGAAGGGGAGGGGAAGGGGGGGGGTGAATAGGCGATTTAAAAACTAAATGACACATAATAAAAACTAACCTAAGTTGCTAGGCTCGGTGAGGGTCAAGTCTAACAAAGCAACTAAGTTATGTTTTGCAAACCTAGGGTGATAGTGGCTCAATTATATCTCTAGGAAAGTAAATCACACTCCTATGTCAATGTTTAGCAATCCTAGGGTGACATGATCTCAAGTATGTCTCTAGGAATGTAAATTGCACAAATGTAAATGCAACAAATAAATGAGACAAGGAGACGAGATTTTTCACCGAGGTTCGGAAACTCGCCGGTTTCCTACTCCCCGTTGAGGCGAGCCCAACTCCACCGCTCAACCACGAAGCCACCGCACGCCCCCTTCGTCAAGGGGTGGGCAAGGCGGGAGCTGGCCCACGAAGAGGACTACCCAAGCCTCGATCACTCGGGGTAGTTCTTCCTTCACTCCGAAGGTGGTAAACTCCAAACCACTCACAAACCGGCACCGGACCTCCTCCACAATCTTCTCGGAGGGGACACCGGGCTACTCCTCCACAAGCCGTCTAGGAGACGGCAACCTTCAAGAGTAACAAGCGAAGACCCGGCTCGGAGATGATCAAGTGCCACACTAGCTCAACAAATGAAAGCAAATGTACTCGACTCTTGGCTAGACAATCCTCAAACACACTAAGTGGATGAACACAAAGCTCAAGTGGGTGTGTGAGAGATACAAGGGGTGTATGCAATTGAACTGGGTGCCAAGAGAGTCCCCTTGCTGCTGTAGGGGAGTATTTATACTCCCACCCACCAAAACTAGCCATTGGGTGCGAAATCCCCCAACTCAGTGTACTGCCGGTCTGACCGGAGGTGTGTGGCCGGTCAGACCGTGCTACTCTACAACGGCTAGAAAACTAGCCATTGTAGCCCTGTCAGAGGGCCCCATTGGTCTGGCCGGTCAGACCGACGTTGAGTGACCGGTCAGACCGGCCTTGGCTTGGTCAGACTGCCATCAGCTCGGTTTGACCTAATACGGCTCCGTCGGCTCTATATCGACCAACCCCGAGCACACCATCCCGGTCAGACCGCTCAGGTGCCGCCGGTCAGACCGGCCTTGTGCACTGGTCAGACCACCACTATTTGGCCGGTCTAACAGCCCCTGGTAATCATGTGTGGTTGCTAAGTTATGTTTAATGCTTTGTAAGACTTTATTGTTTAATTCTGGATGCTTGAGATGTAATGGATCTTATTATGTTTAATGTGGTACAATGCCTTATCCTATTTATATGGTGCTTGTGATGAGATGTAATTATTCTTATGCATATGATGTGTTGGATGTGATGAGCATATGTGATATATTTGTTCTCTGGTGAGCTTCAATGTAGATGCAAAGATTTAGGGGGAGCTCTCTACTTGCTTTTATGCACACTCTCAGGGGGAGCTTTCGCTAAACCTTTGCACCAAAACCTTAAATTATACTCTTTCTCTCCTGTGTTCTAATCGTATTGTCATCAATCACCAAAAAGGGGGAGATTGAAATTGCATCTAGGCCCCTAATGATTTTGGTGATTAATTACAATGCGATTAGAAAGGACTAACATTTTTCTTTAAGCAAATCTGAAGCTTGTTATGTCCTCAATGAGTTAGCGTAATGCATTTCCCGCCAAATACGTTGATGAGATGTGATGCGGCAAATGAGCAAATGGTATATTGTACCTTTTCTTTTTGTTTGAATCAATAGGAATGCCGCACTATTAAGAGGGATGATGCATTGACATATGAGGAGTGATCAAAGTGCTCAAAATCTTTTTTTAAAAATGTGTTTCTCCTCAGTTTGATGTGTTCTGGAAATTTTCAAAGTTTTCCGAAAGTCATTTTTGGACTTTCCGAAAATGCACAGAACCAATTTTCGCTTCTGGAAATTTTCAGATATGTCCGAAAGACATTTTCGGACTTTCCGAAAATGACTGAGAAGGCAAATGTGGTTATGTTTATTTTCGGACTTTTCCAAAAACTTCAGCAAAGTCAAAAACGCTTCTGTTTTTTCGGACTTGTCCGAAAGCAATTTTCGGACTTTTCCGAAAACATCCAGAACGGTGTTTTTGGTTCTGGAAATTTTCGGACTTATCCGAAAAGTTTTTGGAATGTCCGAAAAATCTCTCGTTGACTTTGCTGTTGGTGTTGAGCTAGAATTTTTGGACATGTCTGAAAATCTTTCGGAATATCTAAAAATCTCAATTATTGTGAATAACGGGCAGATTTTAGGCTGTGGCTATAAATAGCCCCCTCCCCTCACTTGTGAGGGCTGCTAGTTCCATTGCAATTATTTGTGCCCTTGGCTTGCTCTCTCTCTAGCACTTTTGAGCCTTGCTTTCTTGTTTCCCCTCTCACCCGTGTTCGATTCGGATTTGGTGTGTGTGAGAGTTGTGGATTCGAGTTTGTGTGAGTACTTGTTGTTGACTTCGTGAAGATTTGTGACCACTTGCATCATCTCCGGGAGTTCTTTACTTCATTTGTTACTCTTGGAGGTTGAGGACTCCTAGGCAGCTAGGTCACTCCCGAGCCACCGATCTACTTAAGGTTGGCTGGGAGAAGTTTGTGAAGGTCGGATCTCACCTCCGAAAGGGAAGAGATACCCTTAGTGGAAGGGGGAGTGCTTAGTGCAACCTCTCGAGGAAAGGGTTAGCTAAGACCCGGCTCTTAGTGAGCTCCTCAACGGAGAGTAGAATCCCCTCAAGGATTCGAACTTCGGGAACAATTTCGTGAGCTTCATCTTCGGTGACTTTACTTTCTCCCTCTCCACTAGCTTTGCTTGTTTGAGCCGCCACAGGTCTAGTTGCTGTTTGTGCTAGCATATCATTGTTGTAGGCGACTAGATCTGGGATTTACTTTGCTAGTTGTGCTGACTCCGAAAATTTTCGGATATATCTGAACATTTCGAAAATATCCGAAAATTACTGCTTCCGCTTTTAAATTGATTTTTGAATTAGCCTATTCACCCCCCCTCTAGGCCTAATTGACACTTTCAAAGGGTGAGGAGAATCACGGCAGCGATGGTACACAAAATCTTGGGTGCTCTCCAACACTTGGACCCGTGAATCCAACACACCCACCGTAGTGCCCAATCTTCCCATTGATGTATTCAAATTGCCAACATCTGTTCGCAAACCGCATACATCCTCATGCATCGCTTCATGCCCGGTGGTTAAGCGTTGAATACTCTCACTTAGGGTATTGATAGCCCCAAGTACCGGGTTGAAGTACTCATTTGGTTGCATCCCAAAGTAAGCATATTGAGGATTAAAGAAAGCATTAGGATCAACAAACCCATGAGGAGGAGGAGGTGCCGTGCTTGAGCTAGCTCCAAGCTAAAGGCGGGTCTTGTACTGCTTGTGCTTCTTCAAATTGTTCCCGGCACCCCGAAGTTTGTCCTGTATCAATTTCATGATATATGGCGCATAGTAGATCCCGTGAGTGAATGTGCCCTTTGAGATAGCAATCTCTTGCATCATGAGATTCTTGCAATGTGAGGCTTAGATGTCACACATAAAAAACTACTAGCACTGTCATTACCTTGTGTGTTAGTACCACGTCATTATGTATGGGTATGGGCTATTACTTTACCTTGTGTGTTATTTTTCGTTTTGTTGAACTCTGTCATTTGGACCCTTCGTGGTCTTGTAATAGCCTATATTTATTTGTGAGCCCTCTATGGATGAACTCTTGTAAGTTGGATGCTTATGATCTATGAACGAACTTGTGCTATGATGGATGGTTGATTTGATATTGATATATTTGTGACCATTCTATGCAATTGATTGATCCATATGTGAAGTTCACATTGAATGTTTCATATGTGTTTGTGCTATGTTGAAATGTGAATGAGAGCGCATTTGTTCCATATTAGTTATTTGTGATTGATATGCACATGTTAGGGGGAGCATTTTCATTTCATTGCAAAATGTCCATGTGTTTCATGTTTGATTTTATATAGTTGAAGTGTTTGTTATCAATTAACAAAAACGGGGAGATTAAAGCATGTAGGCCCCCGTTGTTAATTTTGGTAATTAATGACAAGCACTAATTGTGGACTAACCGTTTCTCTTTGAGTTAATTATGTTGTGTTAGTACCACGTCATATGTACTCATGGATGATTATCGATGGATTAAAATTTGACGGCGCAAAGCAAAGGAAAAGAATACGGTAAAACCAGTGCTTTAGTTTTAAATTGATCGAGGTGAAGGGCGATCAAATTTGCTAGTTTATTTTTAGCTTCGTCGTACTATTAAGAGGGGCAATAACCTAGCAAAGAGATGATTTTAATTACCACATTAGGTCATTTGCATATTCACTTTGCACTCTCTTTTCATCACATGCTATTCACTGAGTTCTGCCTGACCAGGGCCCAGGGTCGGTCTGACCGAGTGCCCCAAGCCGGTCTGACCGCAGGTCACTGGCCAGTCTGACCGGCATGTTTGGCCGGTCCTACCGGCGGCACTTGGGCGGTCTAACCGGCCCCCTAGAGGCTGGGATGGTGTGCTCGGGGTTAGCCAATACAGAGCCGACGAAGCCGTATTCGGTCAGACCGAGCTGAGGGCGGTCTGACTGGCCACCTAACTGCGGTCTGACTGGTCGGGACGATGGGGCCATCTGACAGGGCTGGCTAGTTTTCTAGCCGTTGCAGAGTAGCATGGTCTAACCGGCCACATACCTCCGGTCAGACCGACAGTACACAAAATTGGGGATTTCGCCCCCAACGGCTAGTTTTGGTTGGTGGGAGTATAAATACTCCCCCACCAGCAGTAAGGGGACTCTCTGGGCACCCAATTCAATTGCATACACACCTTACATCTCTCACGCACCTACTTGAGCTTTGTGTTCATCCATCTAGTGTGTTTGAGGGTTGATTTAGCCAAGAGTCAAGTGCATTGCTTTCATTGTAGAGCTAGTGTGGCACTTCATCATCTCCGAGCCGGGTCATCGCTTGTTACGCTTGGAGGTTACCGCCTCCTAGACGGCTTGTGGAGAAGTTGCCCGGTGACCTCTCCGAGAAGATTGTGGAGGAGGCCCGGCGCCGGTTGTGAGTGGTTTGGAGTTCACCACCTTCGGAGTGAAGGAAGAACTACCCCGAGTGATCGAGGCTTGAGTAGTCCTCTCCGTGGGCCGGCTCCCGCCTTGCCCACCCCTTGACGAAGGGGGCGTGCGGTGGCTTCGTGGTTGAGCGGTGGAGTTGGGCTCGCCTTAACAGAGAGTAGGAAACCGGTGAATTTCCGAACCTCGGTGATGTACTTGGTTTGGCTCACGAACGTCCCATCCTTGAGTTGCTTGATTTGAAGAAGGAAGAAGCTCAACTCTCCAATCATGGACATCTCAAATTCCCTAGACATCATATCACCAAATTCCTTGCAAAATATCTCATTAGTAGAACCGAATATGATGTCATCAACATAAATTTGACACATAAAGAAATCATCACCAAAGATTTTCCAATTTTGAAATCCTTTGACAAAAGAAAATCTCTCAATCTTTCATACCAAGCCCTAGGAGCTTGTTTTAAACCATAAAGAGCTTTTGAGAGTTTACAAATATGGTTAGGATTTTTAGGATCTTCAAAACCGGGAGGTTGTTCAACAAAGACGAGTTCGGCAATTTCACCATTTAGAAAAGCACTTTTCACATCCATTTGAAATAGTTTTATATCAAAGCATGATGCAAATGCAAGAAGGATGCGAATAGCCTCAAGTCTTGCCACGGGGGCAAAAGTTTCACCAAAATCTAAACCTTCAACTTGTGTGAATCCTTGCGCCACCAATCTTGCCTTGTTCCTCACCACCAACCCGTTCTCATCTTGTTTGTTCCTAAAGACCCACTTTGTCCATATGACATTGTGGTCTTTAGGTCTTTCAACCAAAGTTCACACTTTATTTCTTGCAAAGTTGTTGAGCTCTTCATGCATAGAATTCATCCAATCCGGATCACAAAGAGCTTCATCTATATGTTTTGGCTCAAGACAAGAAACAAATAGAAACACAAGAGCTAGAGCTAGAGCTAGGCATATCCATAAGATCATCACAAGAGGTAGAAATGCTAGATGATGCAACATGAGCAATATGGCAAGTAACACTATCATCAAGCAAATTACAAGATATGCCAACATCAATGTGAGTTCCATACTGAGTAGTGGAAAGGAGGTTGTCATGAGCTTCCTTAAGCTTCTCATGAGAAATGGTGAGTCTCTCATGAGAGGTCTTTAGCTCCTCATACAAAACCTCCAAAGAAGCATGATCCTTCTTTAGAGCCTTGAACTTGACAATCTCCTTCTCACTATAAGCATGGAGCTCCTCAAACATACTCACAAGCTCATCATAGGAAACATCATCACAATCATCATCACTCACTATCACTAAGAGATGTTACCTTAGAGGAACCCTTTGCCATGAGACAAAGTGGAGCAAAGAGTGATCGGGCCTCCTTGATAGCAACAACGGCCATCTTCTTCTTCTTGGAGCTTGCATCATCACCACCTTCTTCCTCGGACCCGAATGAGGCGGAGCTCTCCTCATTTGAGTCACATTTCCCGATGAAGGCCTCAATCTTCTTGCCTTACTTCTTGAGCTTCTTCATGAGCTTGTAGCCTCCACTCTTCTTCTTGGATGACTTGTCTCCATCATCATCCAAGAAGAGCACTTGGAAGCAAAGTGTCCCTTCTCACCACACTCAGAGCACCTCAAGTTGGAGAGAGTCTTGTTGGGTTTTCTATTTCTTCTCCTATTGGAGTTGGAGCCCCTTCCTCTCTCCTTTCTTCTTCCCAAGAGATCATTGAATCTTCTAGCAAGAAGAACAATCTCTTCCTCCAAGTCCTCATTGGCTTCATTCACCTTGCCCTTGCCCTTGTCTTCAACTTCGGCTTGGAGAGCAATGCACTTCTTGGAAGGTGAGGCTTCCTCCATCTCCTTCTTCTTCAACTTGTACATGTCATTGGTGTTGATCTTCCCCAAGAGACTTGCGGGTGTCATTCTTGACATGTCGAAGTTGATGAGCATGGTGACAAGGGTCTTATACTTCTCCGGTAGAGCCCGAAGCATCTTTTGGGCAACCTCAAAATCGGTGTAGGTTGCCCCAAGCCCCTTGAGATCATTCACAATGACATTGAGCCTCCCATACATGTCATTCACACTCTCATGAGGCAACATGGAGAATGTCTCATATTGGATCTTAAGGAAATGGAACTTGGCATCCTTGTACTCACTTGTACCCTCATGGATCTCCGCCAACTTGTTCCAAATCTCATATGCGGTCTCAAAGTTGCTCACTCTATCGAACTCCTCTTGGCTCAAAGAGTTGAACAAGGCATTCATGGCTTAGGCATTGAGTTGGAGGTTGCGGTGATCAATCTTCGTCAAGGGCGTGCCGGTGATAGCAAAGCCTACATCCACAATACTCCAAATATGGAAGCTCATAGCTTTGAGGTGAGTAGATATTTTAATTTTCCAAGTGGAGTAGTTTATGCCATTAAACATGGGAGCCTTCCCTACATGGTTCACCTCATTCAACATCTTCTCTCTAGGCAGTGAAGCCCAATCAAAAGAGACCAAGCTCTGATACCACTTGTAGGATTGAGATGTCGACTAGAGGGGGGTGAATAGGCGATTTAAAATTAAATGATACCTAATCAAAACTAACCTAAGTTGTTAGGCTCGGTGAGGGACAAGACTAACTTAAGCAACTAAGTTATGTTTTGCAATCCTATGGTGAAAGTGGCTCAAGTATATCACTAGGAAAGTAAATCACACTTCCTAAGTCTAGTTTAACAAGTAAATGAGACAAGGAGACAAGAGATTTTTCACCGAGGTTCGGAAACTCGCCGGTTTCCTACTCCCCGTTATGGCGAGCCCAACTCCACCGCTCAATCACGAAGCCACCGCACGCCCCCTTCGTCAAGGGGTGGGCAAGGCGGGAGCCAGCCCACGGAGAGGACTACCCAAGCCTCGATCACTCGGGGTAGTTCTTCCTTCACTCCGAAGGTGGTGAACTCCAACCCACTCACAAACCGACGCCGGGCCTCCTCCACAATCTTCTCGGAGTGGTCACCGGGCAACTCCTCCACAAGCCGTCTAGAAGGCGGCAACCTCCAAGAGTAACAAGCAATCACCCGGCGTGGAGATGATCAATCAAGTGCCACACTAGCTCTACAAATGGAAGCAATGCACTTGACTTTTGGCTAATTAACCCTCTAACACACTAGATGGATGAACACAAAGCTCAAGTGGGTGTGAGAGAGGTGCAAGGGGTGTATGCAATTGAAATAGGTGCAAGAGAGTCCCCTTGCTGCTGGAGGGGGAGTATTTATACTCCCACCAGCCAAAACTAGGCGTTGGGGGCGAAATCCCCCAACTCAGTGCTCTGGCGGTCTGACCAGAGGTATGTGGCCGGTCAGACCGTGCTACTCTACAACGGCTAGTTTTCTGGCCGTTGTAGGCTGTCATTGGGACCCACTGCCTAGGCCGGTTAGACCGACATGGGGTGGCAGGTCAGACCGGCCTCGACTCGGTCAGACCGTCATCAGCTCGGTCTGACCGAATACGGCTCCGGCGGCTCGGGATCGGCACACCGAGACGACACCATCCCGGCCATGGATGGTCAGACGAGCCTGCACCTGCCGGTCAAACCGGCATTGACATGGCGGTCAGACCGGCGACACCATCCGGTCAGACCGAAATCTGTCCGGCGGTCAGACTGGCTCTGGCAGTCCAGAGCAGTGACAAAGATGTAACAAGTGTGTTGTGAAAATGTGAGCACAAGTGAAAATGCAATGACCTAATGTGGCAATTAAAATCATCTCTTTGCTTGGTCATTACCCCTCTTAATAGTACGGCAAAACTATAAATAAACAAGCACAATTTTGATCACCCAACGCCTCGATCAATTTAAAATGAAAACACTAGTTTATCGTCTTCTCTTCCTTTTGCTTTGCGCCGTCAATTTTAATCCATTGATAATCATCCATGCGCATATATGATGTGAACCTAATTTAAAATATATAGCTCAAAAACAACGGTTAGTTCACAATTAGTGCTTGTCATTAATTACCAAAATTAACAACGAGAGCCTAGATGCTTTAGGAGGGGAATTGGACTAGGAGGGGGAAGGCCGGTGGCTCGACAGAGAGGTGAGGGGGGGGAAGGGGAGTTCGGCCGGCTAGGGAAAGGGGAGGAAAACCGAATAGAGGTAGGAGCCCAAAAAGGACAGGGGAAAGGAAAGCGGTGCCGTTTCAGGAAAAGAAGGGAAAACGGTACCAAAAACAAATTTAGACTCGGTTTATTATGCAAAACGAAACCACGGATAGAGAGGGGAGTGAATTGGGCACAATTTACGACCAAAGGCAAAAGGAAATTATTATTAATGTGATCTTGACATTTTTAAACTTAGCAATATTGCCTCCAGTGCTATGAGAATTCCGCTTTAAGTCTTGCTAATGATTTTAGAGCAAAGAGAATTCGAAAAAAAATTATCCATAACAATTCCGATTATTAAATATATTGTTAATTAAGGTTTTGTTCTAATTAATGATTTTAGAGCAAAGAGAATTCTCCTGGTTAACCAAAGTAACTTCTAAAGACCATTTATTAGTGAATGGGAACCTAAGAAAAGGGAAAACTCCGAGGGTGACATTAGTCCAAGTCACCATAAATAATCTGAATCATTAATTCAAATATATCTTTATTTATAGCTTACGAAATAATAACAATGCATATTACACTAACCATAGCTTCAACAAAACTTAAGCATCCATTAATGGGGCGAAATAGACAACCAATTGCACAGCTGACGAGTGACCACATCATTTTGGAGTTTAAGATGTTCAGGAAAGCCTGATGTCATCATCACAAACTGTGCTTCGATGTGCTCAAAAGTAATGCGCACAAACCGTCAGCAGCCATAAGCCATGCTTTTGTACAGCACATGAAACATCCTAACTGGTCAACATATTATTTTCATTCTTATTTAGCCAAAGGAAGAGGAGACAGGTGGATCATACAGTGGTTACTTGACAATTGGCAGTAAAAGTGTTTATTGACCTGAACTAAGTATGACTAGTTTCACAAAGTTACATCACAAGATAGATTCAGAAGAATAATACAGCATCACACGGAGAAGTCTAACAGTTCTAAATATTGAAAACAAGAAGAATGAAATAGATTCATTGCCAGGTCGATTCCCACAAACTATATGTGCTTGGCAGATGATGATTCACAATGATCACAATGTACAAACAAGAATGGTTCAAGTGTCTGCGTGAATGTAATTAAACATACAGGTGTACTATGTTACCTCATGTAATGTTGTCACAAGACCAAATCCCTTCTCCATCCCCTAAAACTGGGCAAAGAAGTTCTGCAAGATGCATCACATAGAAATACTCAAACAACAAAAATATTTGAATAATCAAGTGTAACATAGAAACTGCATCTACCCTGACAGTCCATTGTCCCCCATATTACAATGGTGATGCGCAGCAAACAACAGTGACTCATGAAACAACCATACCACAACATTAATTCTGAAAGGTGAAAGCCATGTGCCATGTGCAATCTCTTTTAACTCACGAATTAATTTATCTAAGGTGTTGGTATTTAGACATGAGTTGGATAATTCTTCTTAACCGTAAAAGGGTCTACTAGTCAAAGAGACTAACTAATCTAATTCACTTCTGGTCAAACAAAAAAAATGAAGTGATCTTCCTTTGAGAATATTAGACAGCTATACTGTTGAGGATACATTGTTCAAGAAAGGCATGAACAAATAAATAGCTTTTCACCTTTACATTGACCCTTCTTTTCATGTCAAAGTCACATAGAAACATCTTACAAGCATTCATAACTCAGAACAAAACTAAGTTGAATGTCAGTAATGCATATTCATAATTTAGTAACCTATATATCCACATAAATTTCAGTATGGTACATGATAACCAATAAACTAAACAGAATAGGCAATACTTCAGAACAGTAGATTATAAGGGTTACTCATATTAAATGCAAATGTAAGCATTTCTTACCACACCAATATGTTTTGTGTGCTGAGCAAGCATTTTCACCGTTACTACCAACCATGAGGGGAAAAAATACCATACATAACACCATGCACCCTCCAAAAGCTTCACTAAAACAAGTTTCTGAATACAATTGATTATGGTAGCAATTCAGAACCTTGAAATAAAGTTCTGCATTTTTCCTGTTAGACCCACATTTTTTCTACCCTAGTACACATAGGTCAGGCTTCAATAACTTCATCTCCCCATTTACCAAACTATAATTCTTTTCACTTATACACCACATAAAACCAACCAACATCAAAATTACTTCAGTATTGCAAAGATTGGCATGTGAATGGTAGTATGGTACCATCTTATCGAGCTTTATTGACTTAATACAACCTTGCTTCCTGCCTTCCTGGTTCTGTACACTTGCATTTTTCTTTTTCAAGCCAATGTGCAACACGGCTCATGTCTGTTTAGACTATTCCCAACTGCATGATGCAATAATACACAATAGTAGACTATTCCAACTGCATGATGCAATAATACACAGTAGTCCTATTTTATTACAACAACCTAATATGCCATATATTTCACTTTCCATGTCAAATTTTACCACAGGAAGCAACTCTCAGCTTTGCGTTTCCTTCAGCATTACGCAACCTCAAGGTAATTACATACAAGTCAAAATTAACCACCACAGGAGTGAGCAGCCAGGAAGAACACAAGTCGGACACGAAACAATGACCAGGAAACAGCGCAAATTCTCAGCATAGTTCTGCTATTAACTTTGAAATTGACGGCACAAAAACACAATCCGAGAAATTAAATTCGCTTGTTACTTGGCAACAGATTAATTTCTAACCAGAGACTAATTTGGCAAGCAAAACTAGCACCCAGTAAGCCTAAATCAAGAACCTATCGAACACAAACAGCTCAGAATCACAAAGGGGAGGAACACGTCAAACCTGAAACCACGCGGCGGCCGTGGCGAGCGCGGACGAGAGGCGGCATTTCTTGGAGTCGTCGCACTTGTGGGGGGACTCGAACTCATCGGCAGGGAGCTTGCGGGTGATCCATCCGATGTCGAGGTAGACGTAGTGCGGGGGCGGCGGGAGGTCGACCTTGACTCGGACAACGTCGAACCAGACGAGGAAGCGACGGACCTTAACCCCGGAAAGGTCGGTGAGAGAGCCATAGCGGAGGAGCCCTGTGACGCTGGGCTCGAAGTAGGTGAGATACTCGTAGTGGGCGTAGCAGGGGCCCTCGAGGTCGACGGCGAGGCTGCCGTTGGCGGCGAGGGTGAAGGCGGTGACGCTGGTGGGGAACACCCCCGGTGGCAGGCCGTAGCGCGGGAGGATCTCGGAGAGTGTCGCGTTCTTGTGCGGCGGGGACGTTGCCGCCGAGGGCTCCTCCGCCGCGGCGGCGGCGCCCGCGCCGGTGAGGAAGAGGAGGAGGAGGAGGGGAGGCGGCATTGGTGAGGCTTTGGGAGGAGGGAAACAACAAACCTAAATGTATAAGCATTCGAATAAGTGTAAGTTATACCAAATTACATGCCTAGTGAACACTGGATGTAAGGGAAATAAGCTTCTCACATCAATGTTAGAAGTCTTATTACCTGTAAAAATAATTAAAAAATCATTAACTGTGTCTGACCAAGAACCAACTAGGGATAGCAAAACAAAAGGTTTGAACCAGGTATTACAGAATTATCATGTAATTTTCCCAACCTTGAATGGAATTAGCTTCACAAGCTGGGCACAATCTTCAATCACACCTTCACTTATGTGATTGTCTGACCTTTATTGAATCTCAAATATACGTGTGCAGAGGCCATCTTATCTACATGGAACCTGTGTTCAAGAACAATAGCTTTGAGTCACAAAGCAATGAGCAAACCATATCTAAAATAGATATAGGATTAGAAATCGATTTTGTATGTACAGAAGATGAAATCCAAAATGAAAAAAAAAAGAATGCAAGTACATGCATTAAATGTGATAGACCAATACAACCAACGATAGCAAAGCAAATTCATGTGGCTGAACAAACTACACATATATAATCAATTCCGCATTTTCTATTAACAAGTATTAAGTTTGCAAACTAGCATTTGAATAAATCATACTCTAAAGATTCATAATTCATAATATCAAACTTGAGCATAGAGGGAAGGAATGTACCACCCAGTGCCAATTAAACTTCCAAAAAGGAACAACGTTGCACTTGCACAGGTAATGCACATGACAAAGTGTGTCAAAACTAATGCAGCAAACAATTAATACTCTCCCTATTCACCAAAACAAGTCATTTTGGACATCAATGAAGTCGTTGAACTACAATGTTAACCACTACTTTCCACTTTTATACTATAATTTGTACAACCTGATAAAGTACAATATTATGAAATAACTTTTGAGACAAATCTACACATATCACTATTTTAGTGTTCAATTGACATATTTTAAGACAATGATGCTCAAATTTTGATGTATGACTTGCTGTACATCTTGAACGACATGTTTTTGCATCCAGATGACCAGATGTAGTTCAAAAAACGAAAGTTTGGAAAACAAAGTGCAAAATTAAACTATTTCTGCATCATTCGCTAAGCATTACAGTAAATTCAGGGCAGCTGAATCCAGGAAAACATGTACATCTATTCATGGATCAGTGGCACATATCTCCACCAAAATAAAACAATGTTGGGTAAATTCTTCCACAAAAAACACACAAAAAAATGCAAGCGAGAGAATGTATTGAGACTTTCATGATCTGGAAGGAAGCTAAGAAGCAACAATGTCTTCCATTTAAATCATGGGCAAAAGTATAAATAGGCACACTATGCCAAAGTTAAAGGAAAAAAAACATGGAAATGTTCTTCCCAAATAAAACATAGGACAACTCTATGCTTCCAATATATACATCTAGCATATCACATAATTGCACTAGCTAGGCATTTCCTAATGACAAGGGGAACAGAGTATGTTCACTGTGATTACTGTGCACAACAATATCACTTAAAATTACAAAAATCATACAGATGACACAGACCACAAGGTCACAAGAATTCTTCAGTATGATATCATCCACAAATCTTTGACAATCCATCCATGACAATTGACAAGTAGCAAAAATTTCTGCCAGGAATCAAGTGTGTTTTCTCTAAAAATAGTAAAAATGACCAGTCACACTACATCTCTAGCTATATACTAATCCCTGAACTGAGACAACACATAAGGGTGTGTTTGGTTGCTCGTATCCCTCTAGCCTGGCTCATCTCCCTCATCCAGGCTAAGTTTAGCCTGATTTAGGGGATACACATGCAGGTGTTTGGTTGCTTGCATGAGATGAACCTGGATATGATGAGATGTTGTTTGGTTGGTTGTAGCAAGGGGCGGATGGAATGGTAGCATGCAGGAGATATTGTTTGGTTGGATGGATACATCTTTGTGTGTAAATACCTATTCTTGTGGGTGGTGAGGTTACCCTATAAAGTTTGTGAAGCGAGATTTTTTCCAAGTCCCTAAATCTATTTATGTGTGATAAGGTTAATCCGTCGTAGAGGTTATAGATTAAATTATGTTACTCTGGGTCTATGCCCACTTACTAATATTCACTCTGGGTCTGTGCCCACCTACTAATATTCCTAAGCTCATTTTTCTCTTAGAGAATCAATATACTGTGTATGTATGTTTTACTGATGTTGCCATTTTTTAAAAATCTATTCATATGCACCACAAACAGCAGCATATATCATCATTGGCCATCTTTCCCAGCCTAACGGCAAGAAAAAATAACAAGTGTAGAAAAATCTGTTCATGTACTCTTATAAATTCTGCTCAGTTCAAGTGTAGAGGTGGCCTCAGTTCTACTCAGATCATTTGAACTACATAATACTGAGAAAGATCACAGAAAGACAGAAACTTAGAAAGGGCATGTTTGGTTCCCTGACCTTATCGAATAAGGTCAAATGCAGGCATATCTGTTCTTATGCATCACAAATAAGCACTATTAATCAAGTGTGTATCTGTCAGTATCAATTTAAAACAACGCACTATTGTATCTGGCCTTATCAGTAACTTCTATTTGTAGCCAAACATACAATGGCATAACACAAATCAGCAGGACAATAGGAATAAGTGTAGGAAAAATCTGTTCATAAGCATCACAAATCAGCAACATTAGTCATGATTGGCCATCTTAGAACAAAAAAGCAAGCCACTAGACATTTGACTCCATCGAAATCAAGCAAGAAAGATATCAGGTTTTAGTAGATGTAGCATATTTATGAAGGGGACACGGTCTAATCCAAACAAATCGGGTGAAATCAAATCAAAGGAAGAGAGGAGAAGAAACAGAAGGAGGTGAGAAAGGGAAGGGAGATGCCCAACCTAGCCCTTACCAGAGAGCTCAACGGAGAGAGGCGGCGAAACCAAACGGTTTGACGGAGAGAGCGAACCAGTGGAAGAGAGCGATGGCTGCTAGCGAAAGAGAGGGAGGATGAGACCGGCCCTCCCGCCGGCGAGGACGGCGCGACGAGCCTGGCGACCTCCACTCGCGAGTCGGCGAAACCCTAGCTTTCCACTGGTTTGGTTTCGAACAAATGAGGAGGAGAGGAGGGATGGTGGTGACCCCATCCATGGGTTCTGCATAAGCCTGGTAATGGGCTGGCCAACCCATGGGTTGTATGGGTTGAAATACTAATGGGCTGAAAATGGTGTGTCTTGTATGGGTTATAGGAAGGAAGGAAAAAGTACACCGAAGGTCCCTCAACTTGTCATCGAGATAAAAAAACGTCCTCGAATCGCAAAACCAGATATGTGGGTCCCTTAAATATATAAAATTGGTCACCAAGGTTCTTCGATGGTTTTGACCTCGGTTTTGGTCTACGTGGCAGCTAAGTCAGCGTGGGACCCACGTGGGCCCCACTTGTCAGTGTGGCCACATCAGCCTTCTCTCTCTTCCCCCTCCTCTCCCTTCCTTATCTCTCTCTCTGACTCTCTCTCGGATGGGTGCCCCCACGCGTGTCACATCCCCGCCGCGAACGCCAGGGCGACAAGCCCCGTCGCCATGGCCCCCGCCATGGCAACGTGCGCAGCGGTGCGCGCCCGGCCAGGCCAGTTCATGCCCAGCTCGTTCCCCACCCACGTCGACACATTGAACGCCAGCAACGACGGGAACACTTACACCAACACCGTCGTCTGCATGAGCGCGCACCCCCACCGACGCTCACCGGCTTCGGCTCCGGCAGAAGGCCACACAACAGGATCATCACCTTGTACCACCACCACCCGAGGCACACCGACATGGCGCGGCGATGAAGCATCTAGGCCCCCGGTGTTAATGTTGGTAATTAATGACAAGCGCTAATTGTGGACTAACCGTTGTGTTTGAGCTATTTATTTGAGTTAGCTTATTTGTGTGCACATGGATGATCATTGATGGATTAAAATTGACAGCGCAAAGCAAAAGGAAGAGAAGACGGTAAACTAGTGTTTTCATTTTAAATTGATCGAGGTGTTAGGCGATCAAAATTGTGCTAGTTTATTTATAGCTTTGCCGTACTATTAAGAGGGGTAATAACCTAGCAAAGAGATGATTTTAATTGCCACATTAGGTCATTATGCATTTAGACTTATGCTCGCATTTAGACTCCCTATATTTCAAATTGTGCGTTCACTGTGTGGCCTGACCAGAGCCAGTCTGACCGCGGCCTAATGGCCGGTCTGACCGGCCTGTGCAGCCGGTCTGACCGCAGGGTCACGGTCGGTCTGACCGCCGCCACAAAGTCGGTCTGACCGGCAGGTGTTGCCCGGTCTGACCGGCTGGCCATATGGCCGGGATGGCATGCTCTGGGATGGCCGATCCCGAGCCGCCGGAGCCGTATTCGGTCAGACTGAGCTGAGGGCGGTCTGACCGAGTCGAGGTCGGTCTAACCGGCCACCCCATGTCGGTCTGACCGGCCACAGCTGTGGGGCCCAATGACAGCCCTACAACGACTAGAAAACTAGCCGTTGTAGAGTAGCACGGTCTGACCGGCCACATACCTCCGGTCAGACCACCAGAGCACTAAGTTGGGGGATTTCGCCCCCAACGGCTAGTTTTGGTGGGTAGGAGTATAAATACTCCCCCACCAGCAGCAAGGGGACTCTCTTGGCACCTATTTCAATTGCATACACCCCTTGCACCTCTCTCACACACCTTTGAGCTTAGTATTCATCCATTGTAGTGGTTGAGGTTGTTCTAGCCAAGTGTCAAGTGCATTGCTTCCATTTGTAGAGCTAGTGTGGCACTTGATTGATCATCTCCACACTGGGTTATTGCTTGTTACTCTTGGAGGTTGCCGCCTCCTAGACGGCTTGTGAAGGAGTTGCCCGGTGAAGATTGTGGAGGAGGCCCGGTGCCGGTTTGTGAGTGGTTTGGAGTTCACCACCTTCGGAGTGAAGAAAGAACTACCCCGAGTGATCGAGGCTTGGGTAGTTCTCTCCGTGGGCTGGCTCCTGCCTTGCCCACCCCTTGACGAAGGGGGCGTGCGGTGGCTTCGTGGTTGAGCGGTGGAGTTGGGCTCGCCTCAACGGGGAGTAGGAAACCGGCGAGTTTCCGAACCTCGGTGAAAAATCTCTTGTCTCCTTGTCTCATTTGATTATCGTATTTACATTTGTGCAATTTAAATTTCTAGAGACATATTTGAGATCATATCACCCTAGGATTGCTAAACATTGACATAGGAGTGTGATTTACTTTTCTAGAGATATAATTGAGCCACTATCACCCTAGGTTTGTAAAACATAACTTAGTTGCTTAGTTAGAGTTGATCCTCACCTAGCCTAGCAACTTAGGTTAGTTTTGATTAGGTGTCATTTAGTTTTAAATCGCCTATTCACCCCCCTCTAGTCGACATCTCGATCCTACAAGTGGTATCAGAGCTTGGTCTCTCTTGATTGGGCTTCACCGCCTAGAGAGAAGATGTCGAACGAGGTGAACCATGTAGGGAAGGCTCCCATGTTTAATGGCACAAACTACTCCACTTGGAAAATTAAAATATCTACTCACCTCAAAGCTATGAGCTTCCATATTTGGAGTATTGTGGATGTAGGCTTTGCTATCACCGGCATACCCTTGACGGAGATTGATCACCGCAACCTCCAACTCAATGCCCAAGCCATGAATGCCTTGTTCAACTCTTTGAGCCAAGAGGAGTTCGATAGAGTGAGCAACCTTGAGACCGCATATGAGATTTGGAACAAGTTGGCGGAGATCCATGAGGGTACAAGTGAGTACAAGGATGCCAAGCTTCATTTCCTCAAGATCCAATATGAGACATTCTCCATGTTGCCTCATGAGAGTGTGAATGACATGTATGGGAGGCTCAATGTCCTTGTGAATGATCTCAAGGTGCTTGGGGCAAACTACATCGATCTTTAGGTTGCCCAAAAGATGCTTAGGGCTCTACCGGAGAAGTATGAGACCCTTGTCACCATGCTCATCAACTCCGACATGTCAAGAATGACACCCGCAAGTCTCTTGGGGAAGATCAACACCAATGACATGTACAAGTTGAAGAAGAAGGAGATGGAGGAAGCCTCACCTTCCAAGAAGTGCATTACTCTCCAAGCCGAAGTTGAAGACAAGAGCAAGAGCAAGGTGAATGAAGTCAATGAGGACTTGGAGGAAGAGATTGCCGTTCTTGCTAGAAGGTTCAATGATCTCTTGGGAAGGAGAAAGGAGAGAGGAAGGGACTCCAACTCTAATAGGAGAAGAAATAGAAGACCCAACAAGACTCTCTCCAACTTGAGGTGCTTTGAGTGTGGTGAGAAGGGACACTTTGCTTCCAAGTGTCCTTCCAAGGATGATGATGGAGACAAGTCATCCAAGAAGAAGAGTGGAGGTTACAAGCTAATGAAGAAGCTCAAGAAGGAAGGGAAGAAGATTGAGGCCTTCATCGGGGAATGGGACTCAAATGAGGAGAGCTCCGCCTCATCCGGATCCGAGGAAGAAGGTGGTGATGATGCAAGCTTTAAGAAGAAGAGGATGGCCGTTATTGCCATCAAGGAGGCTCCATCACTTGTTTCTATTTGTGATGCCTCACTTGTTGTTGAGAACAATGAGCTTATGGAGCAAGTGGCTAAGCTCAACAAGAGTTTGGAGATGTGCTTCAAGGGTAAGAACACTCTTGACAAGATTTTGAGTGAGCAACGGTGCATCCTTAACAAGGAGGGACTTGGATTCATTCCAAAGAAGAGTAAGAAATCTCCTTACCGTGCCACTCATTTTGTCAAGAGCAATGGTAAGTATTGCTCCAAGTGTCCTGAGGTTGGGCATTTGGTGAGTGATTGCCTCGGTGGTAAGCCGTCTAAAACATGCATGTTTGATTCTCATTATATGCTTAGGAAGGCTCATGATGGTAGCATTGTTGCTAGATATGTGGGTTCCCCTATACTCGGTGGTAAAAAAAATGCCATTTGGGTGCCCAAAGCTTTGGTCTTTAACCTCCAAGGACCCAAACAAGTTTGGGTACCTAAAAGAGCTTGATCTTCTTTTGTAGGTGAATTACCGCACCGGTGGGAGCCATTGAGTGCTTGATAGTGGATGCACTCAACACATGACCGGTGATAGGGCTATGTTCACCACATTTGAAGTGGGAGGGAAAGAACAAGAGAAAGTGACATTTGGAGAGAATAGCAAAGGAAAGGTAATTGGGTTAGGTAAAATTGCTATCTCCAATGATTTGTGAATTGATAATATCTCTCTTGTTAAATCTCTAAATTTCAATTTGCTTTCGGTTGCTCAAATTTGTGACTTGGCTTGTCATGTGCTTTCTTCCCGCAAGAGGTTATTGTTTCTAGCCTTCTTGACAAGTCTTGTGTGTTCAAAGGTTTTAGATATGGAAATCTTTATTTGGTTGATTTCAATTCTAGTGAAGCAAATTTGAAAACTTGTTTAGTTGCAAAAACTTCACTGGGTTGGCTTTGGCATAGGAGGATAGCCCATGTTGGCATGAATCAATTGAGCAAACTTTCGAAACGTGATCTAGTTGTGGGCTTGAAAGATGTGAAGTTTGAGAAAGATAAGCTTTGTAGTGTTTGTCAAGCCGGCAAGCAAGTTGCATGTTCTCATCCTACTAAGAGTATCATGTCCACATCTAGACCATTGGAGCTCTTGCATATGGATTTGTTTGGCCCAACAACCTATAAGAGCATTGGTGGTAATAGTCATTGTCTTGTGATTGTTGAAGATTATTCTCGCTATACTTGGGTGTTCTTTTTGCATGATAAGTCTATTGTTGCCGAGCTTTTCAAAAAGTTTGCAAAAAGGGCCCAAAATGAATTTAGTTGCACTCTTGTGAAAATTAGAAGTGACAATGGTTCCGAGTTTAAGAATACCAATATCGAGAACTATTGTGATGATCTTGGTATTAAGCACGAGCTTTCCGCTACCTACTCACCGCAACAAAATGGTGTAGTGGAGAGGAAAAATCGTACATTGATTGAGATGGCAAGGACTATGCTTGATGAATATGGTGTTTCCGATTCCTTTTGGGCGGAAGCCATAAACACCGCTTGCCATGCAACCAATAGGCTTTATTTGCATCGTCTCTTGAAAAAGACTTCCTATGAGCTAATTGGTGGGAGGAAGCCAAATGTTGCCTATTTTCAAGTTTTTGGTTGCAAGTGTTATATTTACCGAAAGGGTGTTAGACTAACTAAATTTGAAAGTCGGTGTGATGAAGGGTTTCTTCTAGGTTATGCCTCAAATAGCAAGGCATACCGGGTCTACAACAAGAACAAAGGTATTGTGGAAGAAACCGCCGATGTTCAATTTGATGAAACTAATGGCTCCCAAGAGGGGCACGAGAATTTGGATGATGTAGGTGATGAAGGCTTGATGAGAGCTATGAAGAGCATGTCTATTGGAGATGTCAAGCGTATTGAAGTGGAAGACAAGCAATCCACCTCCACTCAAGATGAGCCATCTACTTCCGCTTTGCCAAGTCAAGCTCAAGTTGAAGTGGAGGAGGAGAAGGCACAAGATCCACCTATGCCTCCAAGGATACACACCGCTCTTTCCAAGGATCACCCAATTGACTAAGTGTTGGGTGATATTAGTAAGGGTGTTCAAACTCGATCTCGTGTCGCTTCGATTTGTGAGCATTACTCGTTTGTTTCTTGTCTTGAGCCAAAACATGTAGATGAAGCTCTTTGTGATCCGGATTGGATGAATGTTATGCATGAAGAGCTTAACAACTTTGCAAGAAATAAGGTGTGAACTTTGGTTGAAAGACCTAGAGACCACAATGTCATAGGGACAAAGTGGGTCTTTAGGAACAAACAAGATGTGAACGGATTGGTGGTGAGAAACAAGGCAAGGTTGGTGGCATAAGGTTTCACACAAGTTGAAGGTTTGGACTTCGGTGAAACTTTTGCCCCCGTGGCAAGACTTGAGGCTATTCGCATCCTTCCTGCATTTGCATCATGCTTTGATATAAAACTATTTCAAATGGATGTGAAAAGTGCTTTTCTAAATGCTGAAATTGCCGAACTTGTCTTTGTTGAACAACCTCCCGGTTTTGAAGATCCTAAAAATCCTAACCATGTTTATAAACTCTCAAAAGCTCTTTATGGTTTAAAACAAGCTCCTATGGCTTGGTATGAAAGATTGAGATATTTTCTTTTGTCAAAGAATTTCAAAATTGGAAAATCTTTGGTGATGATTTCTTTGTGTGTCAAATTTATGTTGATAACATCATATTCGGTTCTACTAATGAGGTATTTTGCAAGGAATTTGGTGATATGATGTCTAGGGAATTTGAGATGTCCATGATTGGATAGTTGAGCTTCTTCCTTGGACTTCAAATCAAACAACTCAAGGATGGGACGTTCATGAGCCAAACCAAGTACATGAAGGATCTACTCAAGAGTTTTGGCTTGGAGGATGCGAAACCCATCAAGACACCTATGGCAACCAACGGGCATCCCGACCTTGATGAGGGAGGTAAACCGATAGATTTAAAGTTTTATTGTTCCATGATTGGTAGCTTGCTTTACCTTACCGCATTTAGGCCGGATATCATGTTTAGTGTTTGCATGTGTGCACGGTTTCAAGCCGCTCCTAAGGAGTGTCACTTAGTGGCCGTGAAAAGGATTCTAAGATATTTAAAGCGTTCCTCAACTATTGGCTTGTGGTACCCAAAAGGTGCTAAGTTTAAGCTTGTTGGCTACTCCGACTCGGATTATGCCGGTTGCAAAGTGGATAGAAAGAGCACATCCAGTAGTTGTCAAATGCTTGGTAGATCCTTTGTGTCATGGTCATCCAAGAAACAAAACTCCGTAGCCCTCTCTACCACCGTGGCGGAATATGTTTCGGCGGGTAGTTGTTGTGCCCAATTGCTTTGGATGAAACAAACCTTATTGGACTATGGCATATCCTTTACCCCACTCCTATGTGACAATGATAGTGCCATAAAGATAGCCAATAACCCGGTCCAACATTCTAGAACCAAGCATATTGACATTCGCCATCACTTCCTAAGAGACCATGTTGCCAAGTGTGACATAGTCATTAGCCACCTAAGAACCGAGGATCAACTAGCCGACATCTTTACCAAGCCTCTTGATGAAACCAGCTTTTGCAAATTGAGGAATGAATTAAATGTCATAGATTTCTCAAATGTGGCTTGACATTGTGCACCATGGTTACTTCTTTTGCATTGTATATTTGCTCTCATTTGCTCTTATGCTTTAGACTTATTGCAATTCGGTTCTTCATTGTGAAAATGGAGCATGTCACATTAAGGGGGAGTTTTGCACTCTTACATGTGCTCTACCTCTCTTTGTATGTGAGCAAATCAACTAGTAGGGCTAGTAGTATTTTCAAAATGCCCAACTCAATATAAGTCAAAACTTTTGCAAAATCAATGTAATTTGAAAACTATCACTTGGAAAATATTTCAAAAGGTTCCCTATATGTTTTCCAAGCCTTACATTGTAAGAAAAATGTATTTTGGATGAAAATGCCCTTTTGGCCCTCTTTCGAAGAAACTAGAATCTTGTTTTTGGCCAAAATGAGATTAAACCCCAAAATGAGTTTGAGAAGGAATTTGAGAAATGTTTCAAAACAAAATTGGTAGAGAGGATGATGTGACTATGGCTACTACGGATACACCCGTTGCTCACATCATGGATGAACAACAAGATATCAAGTTCAAATCCTCCAAGTGTTGGAATCCGATTCGGCCACCTGCTATACTGCTGATTTCAAACGGCCACCGAATCTGCATACGACCTCCGTTTTCAGCCCACGAGTACTTGATGGAAAGCTGTCGGAGTCCTCTTTCCAATGGATCTGGCCTCATCACCAGACTCCATTTTGTTTGGCCGCAAACACAAAAACAAGGTGCTGCGTCACCTGTCCCGGGCCTTTGGGCTTGTAACTTCGTTTGGGACCCCGGCCCAAGTGGGGCCCATGTGGGGTGCGCCCCAACCAGGTGGAGCACGATCCTAGAGTCCACTTGGTCGTCCTCACACCTTTATAAATAGTTAGGTACCCCTTTAGAGTTTCTTGGGTTTTATTTAGATAAAAGTTTAGCTTTGCTACTTTGCCAGGTAATCCCGTGATCGGTTAGATCGCCGGTTTGCTCGTTACGAAACCCCAAACTTATCATTGGTATTGAATTCCTATTTGCAATTCAGATTATTTTTATCTTATTCTTGCTTGTTTCTTAGATTTGCTTGCAGGAATAAGGTTGATCTGCACCGGCAAGATCAACATCCCACGGAGAGGTGTATCGATCGCTAAGGCGCAACACAACAACGTCTAGTACGGTTGTAGTCGGGTCGTCAACGTTTCTCCCAAATCGTAGTTATCATCAACTCACCGAAAGATCGGGCCAACAACAGTCTTGAGTGTCTCGAGTGGAGCTCAGGGTTCATCAGGTGGTATCAGAGCTTTCGTTGCTCGGTGAGTTGTTATCTACCTATAACCAGAAAATTGCCATAAAAAATTGTATCCTGTACCTAGCCATACTTGTGCCATTGCATTGTTCATTTCAGTTTTTGCTTTGTTGAGTTTTCTGTTGCATTGTCAAGTCGTGTTGCTGGTCTTAGCGCTTAGTTCGTTTAGAGTTTCGAGTTCTGGTCACGTTTTGTACCACTGTCGTCATCACCGTCGTGTGCTTGTTGTCATCGGGATCTATGAAAACGGAACCGCCTTGCAGCCAGGGTTCTATTTTTGTAGTTTTCATAAGTTTCTATCGGTCAGTTTTAGAGTTGTTGAGCTGCAAATAGTGTTTGCCATCCCTGCCCGTGTGTGTGTGCTTTCGGCCGTGCTTGTTGCAGTTGCGCGTGTGGTAGATGGAAGGGGTGTGGTAGATGGAAGGGAGAGATTAAATTAGATTGGTATTTGTTGGGTTTGGAAAGAAAGTAGTAGATTGGATCAGTTTCCCTCTATCTCTCACCAAATCCGGACTCCGTGGTGCCGTATCCATCCATTGCCGCCCACCACCACCACCATAGGCGAGTCCGACTCCCTCCCTCCCTCACGGTTAATCTACACCGTGCCACCCCATACACCTTGGTAAAGTTTTGTTTGGTGTCGGTTTTGAAATCTGTTTGGAAAAAGGAACCGGCATAAATTCAGCATTCCATTTTTGTATATTTTTAATTTTTGGTTTGGACTTTTACACTTGAGTCCCTGTATATTTTATATTTACATTGGAGTCCCTATAATCTTACATTGAGGTCCTTGAGTTGTTTTTTTGCTAAAAATAAAAAAAAATACAAAAGAAGTGAGAAAAGGCAGAAAGGTGAAAAAAAAAGAAGAAGAAAAAAGAAAAAGCCGCACCAAAAAAAAGAAAGAGAAAAGCAAGAAAGTAAAAAAAGAAAGAAAGAAAGAAGAAAAGGAGAAAATCATTTGTTATCTTTGAGCTAAACTTCATATATCAGAGTGTGCATGAGTTGTTTCCAGTGCTATCTTGTGGTATCATTTGTGTCTAGGCTCGCTTCTCTAATACGTTCTAGCCTAGGACCAGCACGGTACTTGACTTTGAACCATTATTCAACTTTGCATTCTCTAATTTGAACCATTGCTTCCCGTTGCTACATATTTAAGCCTACCCAGAGCTCTACAGATTTGATGGCAGCCGTACAGCAAGTGTTTGCTGAGGCATCGATACATCCAACCTCCATTGGGGTGCTTGGTTGAGTCGGTGTATGTCACCTTTCTGCTTGCTTGGGTAAGAACTTGTAAGAGCTTGGTTAAAAGCTTGAGTGTGTGTGATATTTGAGCTGCCACTACCTAGTAGTTGATAGGAGCGTGCATATTCTTCTGTCTGTTTCTTGTTTGCTACTAACCATGGCAGGATTGTACAAGGGAATACGAGAACATCGGCTTCTTCACCGTCGACAAGATATGACAACTTCTCCACGTGATGCATATGAGGTACATGACTATAATTTTGCGCGAGTTGAATCTAAGTTACCATTCTATGATGGTAAGTATGATTCTGTTGCATATATTGATTGGGAGCTAGCAGTAGACAATGAATTTGACAAATATGAATTTTCTAATGCTCAAATGATTAAGGCTGTTAGTAATAAGTTTACCTCTTTTGCATTATTTTGGTGGACTTATGTTAATAACAAACCTGAAACTTGGGATGAATTCAAAACCATGATGAGAAAACGCTTTGTGAGTTCTTATTACAAATGTACTCTTCGTGAGAAATTAGAACATTTAAAACAAGGTGACAAAACCGTGCGGGAGTACTTTCAGAACTTTAAAATTTGTATCACTTATAGTGGTTTGAAAGAAAGCAATGAGAACACAATGATTAGATTTTTTAGAGGGCTTAATTCTGATATTCAGGCTGGGCTTATTAATGTGACATATAATCATACAGGTCACTTGTTTATGCTTGCTTGCAGTGTTGAGAGCAATATTTTGAAGAACCCAAGGGAGAAACGAGCTATGCTTGTGCCTCCTATTACTGACATTTTGCAGGGAGCTCAGAACATTCACCATGAGGAGAAGAGTAATATGATCGAGATGCCATCTACATCGCTCACGAAGGAAGAAGAGAAGACTGATGCATCTAGATCATCCGAAGAGAGAACCACAGGTAATCTTAATGGTGCTGCAATTAATCAAGGTGAGTGTGCTGTTAATGAATTGAACATGTCCACTTTTCATGCTAGAGAAGAGCAACCATTAGTGGAACCAATTACTGAGATGCCTTTGTCACAAGTTGATTTACTAGCTGTTCGTTGTGATAAAGAAGAGTTGTGTGATAATGCTTCACTTATATCCATGCCACAACTGGTGAATGAACATGCTATTTCTAGTGTTTCTTTGTGTGCCGATTTTAAGCATGTTGTTCAGATTGCTAATGAAGTACAAGAACGTGAATTGCTATCTTCTTTAAATACTTTGGGCTATGTTCAGTTTGATAATTTTTGTGAGCTCGATAATTTGAAGAAGAAATTATTTGCTAAGTCTGATTTGCCTTGTCCAACTAGTGCTATTTTTCATATATTTGGCGAATCTGATGATAGAGAAATATATTTGGTGCATAGAGTTTACATATATTCTTATTCAGAACCTCCTGTAGATGTGGATAAAACATGCAAGCTAGAGAGACATGTTATTGTTAATCATATTATCTCGAGTTTGTCTTGTTTTGATTGGAAAAAACAGGTTGTTCTAAATGGACTAAGCGAAGAGCACCATATGGAAAATCGAGGACGGTTTTTCGTGAAGAAGGGGAGGATGATGTGACCATGGCTACTATGGATACACCCGTTGCTCACATCATGGATGAACAACAAGATATCAAGTTCAAGTCCTCCAAGTGCTGGAATCCGATTCGGCCACCTGCTATACTGCTAACTTCAAACGGCTACCGAATCTACATACGACCTCTGTTTTTGGCCCATGAGTACTTGATGGAAAGCTGTTGGAGTCCTCTTTCCAACGGATCTGGCCTCATCACGAGACTCCATTTCGTTTGGCCGCAAACACAAAAACAAGGTGCTGTGTCACCTGTCATGGGCCTTTGGCCTTGTAACTTCGTTTGGGACCCCGGCTCAAGTAGGGCCCATGTGGGGTGCGCCCCAACCAGGTGGAGCACGACCCTAGAGTCCACTTGGTCATCCTCACACCTTCATAAATAGTTAGGTACCCCTTCAGAGTTTCTTGGGTTTTGTTTAGATAAAAGTTTAGCTTTGCTACTTTGCCAGGTAATCCCGTGATCGGTTAGATCTCCGGTTTGCTCATTACGAAACCGCAAACTTATCATTGGTATTGAATTCCTATCTGCAATTCAGATTGCTTTTATCTTGTTCTTACTTGTTTCTTTGATTTGCTTGCAGGAATAAGGTTGATCTGCACCGGCAAGATCAACATCCCACGGAGAGGTGTATCAATCGCTAAGGCGCAGCACAACAACGTCTAATACGGTTGTAGTCGGGTCGTCAACGTTTCTCCCAAATCGTAGTTATCATCAACTCACTGAAAGATCGGGCCAACAACAGCCTTGAGTGTCTCGAGTGGAGCTCAGGGTTCATCAGAGGAGGATTTGAAATGTTTTTGGTATTCAAATCATATTCAAAAACCAAATATTTCAAAAGTTGTTTGAAAATCAAATTCGCCCAAAAACCCCTTTAGACCATAAAAGGTCACCTCCTAGCACTCAAGTGAGTTTTGTTGCAAATCTTCATAAATTTCAAATACTATGAATTGTTGGCAATATTTCAACTCACATTTCAAAATTGCTCCAAAAATGAAATTTTTGTTGAATTTTATTGTGTGGGGGTAGCCGAACTGTGCAAGGGCTGTGCACAGTCGGCTGGGGCAGGCGGTCTGACTGGCCATATAGGCTCGGTCTGACCGGCTTGGAGCTGACGGTCTGACCGGCCGCATAGGGCCGGTCTGACCGGCCTAGCAGGTGGGCCCAGGGTTTTTACCCTTTCGTCTCCAACCCGACTCCCTCTCTCTCCTTCTCATCCCCTCACTTCTCCAACTCGAAATTTCTTCTCCTCTCTCCTCTCCCAAACCCTAGCCACCTCCCTCCACCAAATCCATCCGGTTCAACCGTCAAAATAACTCCGGTTACACCGTAAGTGATTCTCCTCCGCTTCCTCTCTCTATTCCATGGATTGATTTGTGTTTTAATTGAGTTTTTGATCCATGTCATGGAACCCTAGGTGGAGCACGAGGTGTTCTTCGATTTGCACCAATAGAGGGTAGTTTCTTGGTGTGATTCAACTCC
Source organism: Oryza meridionalis (assembly GCA_000338895.3). Taxonomy (NCBI): domain Eukaryota; kingdom Viridiplantae; phylum Streptophyta; class Magnoliopsida; order Poales; family Poaceae; genus Oryza; species Oryza meridionalis. Next base: position 7,709,540 of record CM002528.2, read on the forward strand.
TTCATCCGGTAAATCACTCTCCCTCTTGTGCATTACTCTCAAATCGGTCTATTTCAATCTCTAGGGTTTAAGAGTAGTTTCCCCCATTGTTCCAATCTTGATGAAATAGTCCTACACTTTGGTGTCCATGTTCTAATCTTGTGCAACTCAGTCCTAGCAATTTTTAGAATCATTTGTGTGGATTGTGGAAGGATTTGATTGTGCTCCTGTTAGTGGCGGTCTGACCGGCCTAGGGCCGGCGGTCTGACCGGCTAGGGGTCGTCGGTCTGACCAACTTAAGGCCGGTGGTCTGACTGGCCTTGGCCCTCGGTCTGACCACCCCTGACAGGCAGCACTCCCCATTCCTCTCACTTCACTATGTGGTTTCTAAAATCATTGCTTATATATCCTTTTGCTCCTATATTTCAGTGATGCCTCCCCGCACTCGTCATGGTTGTCGTGAGCCCACGCCCGATCCCGTGAGTGAGGAGTCAAGCGGAGATGAGTATGGATTTCGTGGAGGCACATTGGTGAGACACCAAAGTTTGTGGATTTGCAAGAGATGTTCCGGGCCGTTGGGATTGATTGGATTGTCATCATGAAGCAACCTTTTGATGAAGATCTCATCCGGCAATTCTATGCCACCGTGTGGGTGTCCGGTGATTGTGATGCAATGAAGTGGATGTCGGGGACCCTTCGGTGCTCTATCAACCGCCGGGAATTCAGGAGCTCTTGCACATTCGCTTCAACAACGGGGATGACCTTTATGATGAGCACAACCACAACCCCTTCTCGATTGATCACTTTTCTCAGTTTTATGAAGAAGGGGGAAAGCACACATATGGAAAGGTGGCGGATTTGAGGCCTCTCCCAAGTGTGATCAACCGCATAGTGAGGGCCACCATCCTCCCAAGATGTGGCAACAATGATGACATACGCGGCGTTGCTTGGCATGTCATTGATGCCATTATGGATGGTCATCGGTTTGATGTTATCAACCTTATGATGAAGGAGATTGCCATCTCTAGGGGACTATTAGACAAGGAATCTATTATGCTCCCTACATAATGAGGTTGATTCAAAGCAAGTTGGGACAAATTGGTCAAAATTTAAAAGAACATAAGGAGTACAAGCCTCGTCTCCAACTCTCCACCCCTAGAGCTCCTCGTGTGCGTCAACCAACATTTGATCAAGGTGCAAGCTCAAGTGCAGCCCCCCTCCTCCTCATGGGTATGATCCAAGTGCCTTCTTTCATCTACAATTTGCCTACTTTGGAATGCAACCCAATGAATACTTCAACCCGGTACTTGGGGCTGTTAATACCCTAAGTGAAAGCATCCAACGCTTGTCTACTGGGCATGAAGCATTGCATGAGGATGTTCGTGGCTTGCGCACCGATGTTGGCAACTTGAATACTTTGGTGGGAAGGTTGCAAACTAGGGTGGGTGCATTGGATTCTCGAGTCCAAATGTTGGAGAGCACCCATACTTTTGTATATCATCGCCGCCGTGATGCTCCTCATCCTTCCACTTCGGTGCGTCCTCCTTCTCCTCCACAAGAATGAAGACCTTTTTGGTACTTGATGCCAAAAGGGGGAGAAAAATGTCCATAGGTGTGCTTTATGTCTTGTGGGTTGGGACTAGTGGTGGTGAGGTTAGTCACCTCATATCTAATAGGTTAAGGTGGTTTGGGCTATATTATGTATGGGTATGGACTATTACCTTATATTGTGTGTTCTTTCTCGTTTTGTTGATCTTTATGTCATTTGGATCCTTCGTGGTCTTGTAATATCCTATGTTTATTTGTGAGCCCTTTTAGGATGATTTGTGACTTATGTGAGTTGAATGGTTAAGTGATGTGAACTTGTGCGATGATGGATGGTGTATGTGATATTGATATATATGTGACCATCTTATGCTTATGGATAAATATTTCTTGAAGTTTACATTGAGATATTGCTCTTGTGTTTGTGCTATGTTGAAATGTGAAATTGAAATGTGCATTGGCTCCATATTTGCTATTTGTGATTGTTATGCATATGTTTAGGGGGAGCTTTTGCTTGTCAATGCAGTATATGTCCATGTGCTCTATGTTTGATTATATATATATATTGTGGTGTTTGTCATCAATTACCAGAAAGGGGGAGATTGAAGCATCTAGGCCCCCGGTGTTAATGTTGGTAATTAATGACAAGCGCTAATTGTGGACTAACCGTTGTGTTTGAGCTATTTATTTGAGTTAGGTTCACATGGATGATCATTGATGGATTAAAATTGACGGCGCAAAGCAAAAGGAAGAGAAGACGGTAAACTAGTGTTTTCATTTTAAATTGATTGAGGCATTGGGCGATCAAAATTGTGCTAGTTTATTTATAGCTTTGTCATACTATTAAGAGGGGTAATGACCTAGTAAAGAGATGATTTTAATTGCCACATTAGGTCATTATGCAGGGTCACGGCCGGTCTGACCGCCGCCACATAGCCGGTCTGACCGGCAGGTGTTGCCCGGTCTGACCGGATGGCCATATGGCCGGGATGGCATGCTCTGGGATGGCCGATCCCGAGCCACCGGAGCCGTATTCGGTCAGACCGAGCGGAGGGCGGTCTGACTGAGCCGAGGTCGGTCTGACCGGCCTCCCCATGTCGGTCTGACCGGCCATGGCTGTCGGGCCCAATGACAGCCCTACAATGGCTAGAAAACTAGCCGTTGTAGAGTAGCACGGTCTGACCGGCCACATACCTCTGGTCAGACCGCCAGAGCACTGAGTTGGGGGACTTCGCCCCCAACGGCTAGTTTTGGTGGGTGGGAGTATAAATACTCTTGGCACCTATTTCAATTGCATACACCCCTTGCACCTCTCTCACAAACCTTTGAGCTTAGTATTCATCTATTGTAGTGGTTGAGGTTGTTCTAGCCAAGAGTCAAGTGCATTGCTTCCATTTGTAGAGCTAGTGTGGCACTTGATCGATCATCTCCACGCCGGGTCATTGCTTGTTACTCTTGGAGGTTGCCGCCTCCTAGACAGCTTGTGGAGGAGTTGCCCGGTGACCTCTCCGAGAAGATTGTGGAGAAGGCCCGGTGCTGGTTTGTGAGTGGTTTGGAGTTCACCACCTTCGGAGTGAAGGAAGAACTACCCTGAGTGATCGAGGGTGGGTAGTCCTCTCCGTGGGCCGGCTCCCGCCTTGCCCACTTGACGAAGGGGGCGTGCGGTGGCTTCGTGGTTGAGCGGTGGAGTTGGGCTCGCCTCAACGGGGAGTAGGAAACCGGCGAGTTTCTGAACCTCGGTGAAAAATCTCTTGTCTCCTTATCTCATTTGATTGTCGCATTTACATTTGTGCAATTTACATTTCTAGAGATATACTTGACATCATATCACCCTAGGATTGCTAAACATTGACATAGGAGTGTGATTTACTTTTCTAGAGATATAATTGAGCCACCATCACCCTAGGTTTGCAAAACATAACTTAGTTGCTTAGTTAGAGTTGATTCTCACCTAGCCTAGCAGCTTAGGTTAGTTTTGATTAGGTGTCATTTAGTTTTAAATCGCCTATTCACCCCCCTCCCCTTTAGTTGACATCTCGATCCTACAGGTGAGCTGTGCGAGCACTCCCCAGCCGACGAGCCACTCCGCCGTAGGTCCCCAGGCAGCGCCCTCGGTGACCTTGCACGCCACCATTGCACTCCACCTCCGAGCCACCGCCTTCCTCTCCCCTCCTCCCTCCGCCCTCGTTGCCGCCACAGGCTCCGCCTCTACCCTCGTCAGCCCACCGCCTCCATCCTCCTCCCGCTGGTGTCAGAGTGAGAAGAACCCAGCATCCGTGGCCGCCTTCACAGACTTCCCACTGCCGGTCGCCGCCGCCGCAATCTGCAAGCTCGGCCATCGCCGTCGCCGCCGCAATCTACAGCAAAATTGCTTCATGCTGTACCAGGCGCCGGACCTTGAGCGTGAGGGTGGGGGGAGGAGGGGAGAGGAAGGCAGTGAGGGCGAGGGAGGAGGGGAGAAGAAGAGAGAGGGGAGAGGGAAGAAGGGGGCCCTTCGCGCTGCCGCTGGTGTTCAGACGCGGCCGCTCACCAGACGGGCGACGGCGGCGGTGGCGGCCTCGCGCGCTCGGCAGCCTGGAGAATCTCATCCTGATAAACAAGCCGATTTACAAGTCGTACGTCGACGAGTTCGTCGCCGTGGTGGACGAGGAGACCGGCGAGCCGGTGTAAGACAGCGTGGAGGGAGAGATCTAGGTGTCCTCACCGAGCAACGCATCCGGGTACCTCGGCCACTCGTCGACGAGCCGCGAGGTGTTCTGCGCGAGGCTGCCGGGGAAGGACGTCGGCTTGTCGTGCTACGTGTGCGCGGGCGACCGTGGCGTGGTGGTCAGGGGAGTAGAGCGGTATCTCTACGTCGTTGGCCGGAGCGCCGACGTCCTCGCGCTCGACGTCGACGGCGCCCAGCGTGTGCATGCACGCCTTTGCCTCCCCGCCCAACACCGTGCAGCCCCGTCGACGTCATTAGTGACCGCCCGCCGCCCTCGCCATCTCCTGTCACAGCCGCCACCGCCGCCACCTCCTCCTCTCCCGCCTCGCCCCGGCGGTCTTTGCCCCAGCCGCCGGCCGGCTTGCCAAAACAGAAGAGAAGAGTGAGAGAGCGAGAGGAGGAGAGAGGGTGTTGACGTGGCCACACTGACATGTGGAACCCACGCTGACTCAGCCGCCACGTGGACCAAAACCAGGGTCAAAAACCACCAAAGGACCTCTGGTGACCGGTTTTATATAGTTAAGGGACCCTGCATATCTGGTTTTGTGGTTCGAGGACGTTTTTTAATCCTGATGACAAGTTGAGGGACCTTCGGTGTACTTTTTCCTAGGAAGGAATAAGGGCAGGGTTGGGTTGGGCCATATAAAGTGAGGGTTACGATGGGCTGGACACTGTACCTCAGAATGGGGTTCAGGCCATGGGCAGTAAAAAAGGGTCTCCTTTGTGGGAGAACCCATAGCGGTATGAGCTCGGTGACTGGATCAGTGGCCACCGCCGCCTTGCGCCGCCCTCTCTCCCCCTCCGCCTCCGCCTTCTCCTTCCCCTCCCCGTTGCGATCCTCCGTCACTGGATATTGTATTACATTTGTATTTATTTCCCGTAAATTTCATAAAACTTACAGGTATTTTAATCAAACTATCGCAAAACTACAATTTAAGGTATTGTATACTAAAACTACATATTTAGCATCATATTTATCACAAAACTATATATTTAAGGTTAAGTATCATAAAACTGCATATTTAAAATTGAAGTTATACAAAACTATAACTTTAGTTTAAATCCCTAGCACCATTATTATGCTGGAGCTATAAACATTATTATTTTGTGACTAAATTGGTTCTAAACATATAGTTTTGTGATAATTTAGTTACAAAACATGTAGTTTTGTGACAACTTCATCTTAAATGTTTAGTTTTGTGATAAATATATAGTGTAATGTGTAGTTTTGTTATACATCAAGTTAAATATGTAGTTTTGTGTTAGTTTGGTTATAGTTTTATGAAATTTATCCTTTGTTTTTTTATGAGATGATGAAGGGAATATCATTGATTCGCAAATGATTTGGTTTTGACGACGACTGCATCCAATGCATCCATCCATCCATCCATCGCGCATAGTGGTAGTAGGGCAGTGTGTGTACAGTACGTAACGTGTGGGCGTGTGGCTGGACTGGTTTGGTCAGCCAAGCCCATCGATCTGCTTCGCGGCGCGGGCAGTCGGGCACTTGTTGGTTTCCTTTGCGCGGCGTGGTTCATGTATCATGTGTGTGAAGTAGTGGCGTGTCGTCCGGTGCACGGTCGGGTTTGGAGCCACGTCCCTCTCGTCGGATCGACCGGGGTTCCTCATGGCGCAGAAATATTTATGGTATACTATGGTTACATATGTCATCCGCAAGTGTACGGATATGCCATTGTAGCATTTCACCCGAGAGTATTCCAAGGGTATCGTATTTATTTTATCCCGTGGGAAGATTATAAGAGAGAGAACCAAGCTAATATTTATATGTTACTTGTAATAATCAAAGTCTAAGAAGGAGTTAAGATATGAATAGGGTAGAGTGACACACAACAAGAGAAGTATACACTCTCATGCTAACTTATCTAAGCTAAGTGGGAAAGAAATATAAGAGAATCTATTCCTATACTTCTAGTATACACACATCCTAGTTATATGATTACTTAGCTAATACTCTCTTTCCAATGCTCTCCTAGTGTTTCGAGAAGCCACCTTTGGTTACCGAGTTTCTTACAACAACCCGTCATGACCATCCAACCGGGATTAAATACGGAGGAGTACCCTCTCCAGGAAAATAACTTAGGACAATACCCATACTAATCTGTCGCCATCAGCGGCCCACCTCGCTTCCGCAGCATATAACCCCAAATAATGATATCCAGTAATCTAAACACCACGCTTAAATTACCAAATGCTACTCTAATATCATCGTCATGACATAGAGTCATCATATAAACGATCATTATACCCACACCATTGCATTTCCCAGATAAGCTAGCATTATAATCAATATAACTTGGATATATAATAAAGGTAGTATTCATGTACTCGGAAAGAAATACAATACCAGAGTAGTATAAAGAAGAATATTCTAAATAAAGTACAAGCCTTACAAAAGAGAGCAGAGCTACTAGAGTCATACCCGAATCCTTCCGAAGACTTCCCAGACTAAAATTCCTATTCTATTCCTACTCCATTAGCTTGAGAACACTACTAAACTAATAAGAGAGCTTGATTCTTTTTGCTTGAGGTGTGTGAAGAAATGGAGAGAGTGAGGGGTTTATATAGGCTGGTAACGATGGTTATGACGGTTGGAAAGGTCGGTAATACCCTCCAACAGCCATAGGGAAGCAATCCCGGTCGTCCAGCCAAACCCTACATCCATCGGCGCCACGGCTGGTTCGGCGGAACCCGAACCCTGGGCTGGCCCAACCGGCCCACAATTTGGTCGGTGGCCTCCTCTATTCCTCTTCTACGCAGACTTGTAAATTTTGGCCTGTTTTGGTCGTAATTTTTGGCTTGTTTTGGTCGTGTCACTTCTGAGTTCATGCTGTTATGTGCATGTGCCAGGCTCGTTTGGCTCGTTAACAAATCTAAACGAGTCGAGCTGAGCCGAGCTGAGTTAGATACGAGTCGAGCGAGCTAACGAGTCATGAGGTTTTCGTCCAGCCCTAGGTGTGATCCCTTTTTAATCTGATGATGCTACTCGTTTTATATACTTTTAGGCAAAGGGTTATCAACAATTTCAAATTGATTTTGTAGAAATTTAAAATTTTATGTGGTTTCTTTTAATCTGGTTGGTTTTTGTGTATACTAGCCTTTTATGTATTTTTAGAGCCGATGGTTTAAAAACAAATATTATAGGGTTTTTTACTTTGTTGTCATTATTGATCTTTCTTCCCTCAATTTCTATGAAAATTTAGTACGGTATTAAATCAAACACCACCTATACCTATCGCCATTACCAATTTCTAAAAAGTTTTTTTAATGAATGAAGTAAATGTGATTTCTAATAAGTTTTTTAATGAATAAAGTAAATATAATTTCGTAATACCACCAACGCAATTAGCAATGTTTCTTACCTTTTTTTCCCCAATGAACTAGTGTGGCTGTAGATCATGTTCAAGAAAAGATCGGATTTTATTGATTATAAAGAAAACTTAAATATAATTTTACAGGATTACTTCCGTTCTCTGAACGCGTGTTGTTAAACATCATAATCATACATCAATAATAGATGCAAAAATATGAGGATTTAAAGTATGAAAATTTACATTAGTAGATTTGTCAAGAAGTTTGTCCAAATAAATTAGTTGCTACCTTCTTATCTATTTTCAGTTCACAAATCAACAAGTTTTATATCCCTTTAATACTCTTTAGCTACACACTTAATAATACTTTTCTTTTAAAGGGTATTGTAGTCCTTTTTCTCTCATCACAAAAGTTGTCGTACTCCCTCCGTCCCATAATATAAGGGATTTTGACTTTTTCTTATACTGTTTGACCACTTGTTATTAAAAAAAAAATATACAAATATAAAAAAACAAAAAGTTTTACTTAAAATACTTTGGATAATAAAGACGAATGGTCAAACAGTGCAAGCAAAAAGTCAAAATCCGTTATATTTATATTTCGGTCAGTACTGTATTCCCGAAGTGTGCTACAGGGAAAGAATGGAATATCTTAGGTAAAATTCTTACGTTTCATCATTGTTGAAAAATCAAGGAAAGCGAGTTTTATTATCTTGTATCAGGTTGATGATTAACTAATCAATAATACATCAACCACAGTTAGATCACAGAATGCTTTGTTTCAACACATCAAACAAGGTCAATGCAGGCCAATTAGAGCATGTAGCATAACAGGTCAAGGCGGCCCTGCCCAGAAATCATCTTGTCCAAGCTTGCAACCCGGCGATGCTTGTCCTGTCTTTGACAGAAACACAGTTTAGAGAACCCTGGCAGTATGAATTTGTTATTTTGTCTTCTCACATGAAGTCATCCTCTAATTCTTCCAAGGTCTTGCTACCAGATGCAACCTGCTTGTTGGAAGTCATCTTCTCTTGGACCATCAGGTTCTTGTAGCTCCTGATTTCAGCCTGCTTCTCCTTCTCAAGCCTCTCCATCTCTTCCCTACGTTTCTGCAATCAAATAAATAATCCATTTTAATAGTTGCAATGACATGACATACCATAAATATTCATCCAGGCAACCTGGGCTCAGCAAATTAAACCAAGAACAACAGATTCAATAAGTTGATAACTAGCTTGTTGTGAAACCGACAAACCATGCATACATAAATATACAATCTTCTGGTATTTATGAAAGAAAAAGTCTACCTAACTTCCTGAATTAGTGGTTCGTCTACTTAGACACTTCCTGAAGCACCATTTACCCTATATGAAAACCCATGCAGTTTACTCCCCGAGATTGTTTTGCTACGTAGGCAATAACCAAACTGGTATAGCCACTCCTCTTTTCTCTCTCTTACGGGCTTGGCCAGAGGGACCACTGTCAGCACTACCGTTCTTCCCACTAGTGAAAAAAAAATATTTTAAAGAAAATGTATGGCCATGTCATCATCCTCATCATGGTCCACATGGGCAATAATTCTTACAAAACGATCTCAGGTGTAAAATGTATCGGTTTTCATACAAAGGGAAGGGGTGGACCGCTTGGTTTCATATTTCAGGGGGTTGAATAAAGTATTTCCTTAATAAAAAAGACATATAGCTGATTAGCCTGATACTCAACAATAAAATGAGATCTAGGATGGGAGTGTGAGATATAACTTACTTTATCTCTAAGCTGCACTTTTCTCTCTGCCTTTTCTGCTGCACTCACAGCTTCTCTTTCAGCTGTAGCAAAAGATGTTAAGCTGTAAAAACAAATATGTAATCACAAGTAACAAAGAGACAGAGAAAGGAATGAAATAACAAGACCAGTGCCAGTGGAAATCAAATGGTTCAAATCTAAGGACAATCATCAATTTCACATGTTCGCACTCCTACAACAGCCTTTCTAAGTTCTAAGTTCTGGCCGACAGCAACAAAATCGAGAATTATTTCCATAGTTTCCGTAACAGCATTTCCATTTCTTCACATGCCTAGTTGCAAAGTTTAACCTTTGGCAATCAGCATCAGACAATCATCAATTGTCTTGCGCACAGTTAGACAAAAATTGTCTTGACCACCAGTTCACGCACTTCCTCACTACCATGGTGCCTCCTCGAAAACTATAAGGTAAGATAACTACTGTCTTTACGTCTAAATAAGAAAAGATGTTCAGCGAACATGTCATTTTCTGCTTATAAAAAATGCATTTATAAATATGAGCAGAACAAACATCTTATGGAGGATATAAGTGTTGTACCCTTTAAGTCAGGCTTGCGCTCCACTTTTGTCTTATTCAGCCGGTTCACAATCTCATTAATCCGTTTTTCTACTTTGACAATCCGAACCTGTAAATGAACAAATGACAAAGGATACATAAAAAAACTGAAAAGATCATTCAAAAGGAGATACATCTAGGACCTAAGTTATTGGGCTGTGTCCAGTAATTTGGTTAGAAATCACAACAATGAACCCTTCCAATAAAGAAATCTTATGCAAGCTGCAACAAGAAAAGGCTATGAAAAAAAATCAAGCACTTTCAAAGTTAAATGGCATTTAAAGAAGGATAAAACAACCACATTATAAAATTTTGATGTTAGGATATAGAAATAACTCGCAAAAAAAAAGGCTAAACAATGCTTATCATGCTCATGACATGTGGCGCAAGTTAAGATTGGTGCATAGTCAATAAAGACGAACAGACAGTCAATTTTGCAAAGAACAAACATGGAAGTAGAAAGTAAACTTCCCTGAATTGAGATTGTGTAGAGACTAAAAACTAATTCTTTCATAAAATAACAAAACCCAGATAGTACTAATCGTAACTTCTAATTTTGATAGGAAACATATATTCCACATATTATCAGACACAGAATTCACGGAAATCACTTCCAGAACTTCCAAGATATCATAACACTAGACAAACCTAAATGTATAAGCGTTCAAATAAATGCAAGTTATACTAAATTACATGCCTAGTGAACACAGGAAGTAAGGGAAATAAGCTTCTCACCAATTTAGAGTTGTGAAAACCAACTTGACCCACATCCATGGATGGAGTCTTCTTTAGATTATACCATGGTGTATAAACAACATCAATGTTATTAGTCTTATTACCTGTAAAAATAATTAAATGTGTCTGACAAAGAACCAAACTAGGGAAAGCAAAACAAAAGGATTGAACCAGGTATTACAGAATTATCATGTAATTTTCCCAACCTTGAATGGAATTAGCTTTCACAAGCTGGGCACAATCTTCAAGCACACCTTCACTTATGTCATCCATCGTCTGACCTTTATTTAATCTCAAATATACGTGTGCAGAGGACATCTTATCTACATGGAACCTGTGTTCAAGAACAATAGCGTTGAGCCACAAAGCATGATAAGATGACTCTGTGCTACTTCAACAACTTTATTAAGCAATGAGCAAACCATATCTAAAATAGATACAGAATTAGAAATCAATTTTGTATGTACAGAAGATGAACTCTGAAATGAAAAAAAAAAGAAAGCAAGTACATGCATTAAATGTGATAGACCAATATGTACCAAACGTTAGCAAGGGAAATTCATGTGCCTGAACAAACTACACATATATAATCAATTCCAATTTTCTACTAACAAGTGTTAAGTTTGCAAACTAGCGTTTGAATAAATCATACACTAAAGATTCATAATTCATACTACCAAACTTGAGCGTAGAGGGAAGGATTGTACCACCCAGCGGCAATTAAGCTTCCAAAAAGGAACAAAGTTGCACAGGTCCATCAAAAGTAATGCAGCAAACTTCATTTTGGACATCAATGAAGTCTTTGAACACTTGAACTGCAATGTTAACCACTACCTTCCACTTTTATACTATATTTGTACAACCTGATAAATTACAATATTATGAAACAACTTTTGAGACAAATCTAAGGCATATCACTATGTCATGTTCAATCGACATATTTTAAGACAATGATGCTCAAATTTTGATGTATGACTTGCTGTATGTCTTGAACATGTTTTTGCATCCAGATGTAGTTAAAAAACAAAAGTTCGGAAAACAAAGTGCAAAATTAAACTATTTCTGCATCATTCGCTAAGCATTATAGTAAATTCAGGGCAGCTGAATCCAGGAAAACATGTACATCTATTCATGGATCAGTGGCACATATCTCCACCAAAATAAAACAATGTTGGATAAATTCTTCCACAAAAAACACAAAAAAAAAATGCAAGCGAGAGAATGTATTGAGACTTTCATGATCTGGAAGGAAGCTAATAAGTAACAATGTCTTCCATTTAAATCATGGCCAAAAGTACAAATAGGCACACTATGCCAAAGTTAAAGGAAAAAAAAAACATGGAAATGTTCTTCCCAAATAAAACATAGGACAACTCTATGCCTCCAATATATACATCTAGCATATCACATAATTGCACTAGATAGGCATTTCCTAATCACAAGGGGAACAGAGTATGTTCACTGTGATTACTGTGCACAACAATATCACTTAAAATTATGAAAATCATACAGATGACACAGACCACAAGGTCACAAGAATTCTTCAGTATGATATCATCCACAAATCTTTAACAATCCATCCATGACAATTGAACAAGTAGCAAAAATTTCTGCCAGGAATCAAGTGTGTTTCCTCTAAACATAGTAAAAATGACTGGTCACACTACATCTCTTGCTATATACTAATTCCTGAACCGAGACAACACTTAAACGGATGTACGAGTAAGAATCTGTGCTCGTAAAATAAACTACAGCATAGTTTCAAGACTAGGATCCAACCTAATTTTTATCCAGCTGCTGCAATCCGTACACATGCGACTCATCCATCCATCAAATCCCTCTACATACCAGATGAACTCCTTCCACACAAAAAGCACAAATCAATACTACCACGTGACCACCTCCTACCAATCCTCGGGCAATCAATCAATCAATCAATCGAGCTAGCTTAGCGGAAGAGAAGAGACAAGGCAGCGGGCGGGAATTTACCAGATGTCCTCGGGGAAGCCGTACTTGATGAGGTCCTCGTTCTCGAACTTGTCGAGACCCATGAAGATGGTGTAGTCGCCGGCCTCGGGCCGCACCTTGAAGTAGAACACCATATCCTCCCCCAAGTCGCTCGCCCGCCGGAGCAGATCGAGTAGTGCACGGGAAAAATCTGTTCATGAGCATCACAAATCAGCTACATTAGTCATGATTGGCCATCTTAGAACAAAAAAGCAAGCCACTAGACATTTGATTCCATCGAAATCAAGCAAGAAAGATATCAGGTTTTAGTAGATCTAGCATATTTATGAAATCAAATCAAATCAAAGGAAGAGAGGAGAAGAAACTGAAGGAGGTGAGAAAGGGAAGGGAGATGCCGAACCTAGCCCTTACCAGAGAGCTCAACGGAGAGAGGGGGCGAAACCAAACGGTTTCACGGAGAGAGCGAACCAGTGGAAGAGAGCGATGGCTGCTAGCGAAAGAGAGGGAGGATGAGACCGGCCCTCCCGCCGGCGAGGACGGGGCGACGAGCCTGGCGACCTCCACTCGCGAGTCGGCGAAACCCTAGCTTTCCACTGGCTTCGAACAAATGAGGAGGAGAGGAGGGATGGAATTTTTTTTGGGAAATAATACGATGTTAATGGAAAATCGCAAAAATACATGTCAGTTGGACTAAATCGCAAGTTTAGGGTTCCGGCTTTCCTCTCCCTCCCTGCGCGTGGAAACGAAGCAGAGTTGTTGTTTTCTTTTTCTTTTTCTTTTCTTTTTTGACTTGTTGTGATGGGATTTAGGATATTGGTCTTTTCTTTGCTTTCGGATCTAGAGTAGAGTACGACGACATATGGAGCTCTTACTCTATTCACTCCTTTAAAAGCAAAACTGGTATGAGATGTGACTTATGATATTGAGATGTGACATATATTATATATATTTGTTTTTCTTTTGCGTAAATTTCATTTTAATCAAACTATCGCAAAACTACAATTAAAGGCGTTAGTATAAAAAACTAATATTTATCATAAAACTACATATTTTAGAATAAATATCACAAAACTGCATATTTAAAATTAAAGTTATCACAAAACTACAACTTTAATTCAAATCCCTAGCACCATTATTATGCTGGAGCTATAAACATTATTATTTTGTGACTAAATTGGTTCTAAACATATAGTTTTGTGATAATTTAGTTACTAAATATGTAGTTTTGTGACACTTCATCTTAAATGTGTAGTTTTGTAATAAATATATAGTGTTAAATGTGTAGTTTTGGTATACAACAAGTTAAATCTGTAGTTTTATGTTAGTTTGGTTATAGTTTTATGAAATTTATCCTTTGTTTTTTATGAGATGATGAAGGGAATATCATTGATTCGCAAATGATTTGGTTTTGACGACGACTGCATCCAATGCATCCATCCATCCATCCATCACGCATAGTGGTAGTAGGGCAATGTGTGTACAGTGCGTAATGTGTGGGCCTGTGGCTGGACTGGTTTGGTCAGCCAAGCCCATCGATCTGCTTCGCGGCGCGGGCAGCAGGGCATGCACTTGTTGGTTTCCTTTACGCGGCGTGGTTCATGTACCATGTGTGTGAAGTGGTGGCGTGTCGTTCGGTGCGCGGTCGGGTTTGGAGCCACGTCCCTCTTGTCGGATCGACCGGGGTTCCTCATGGCGTAGAAATATTCATGGTATACTATGGTTACAGATTTCATCCGCAAGCTCTCTTCTCCCCCGAGGACACCAGGCTGGGGAACTGAGGCGGCTCGGGAGTTGGCACCGCCCAGATCTGGTCTCTCCTCTATCGTATAGGTGAGGACCGGTGGACGAGGGAGACTGGCAGTAGAGTGGCCCCGAGGCAGTGCTCGGGGCACGGATGCAACACATGGTGGAGTGACAAGGCAGGGTTGGGGGCTGTGGAGGCGTTGCGCGATGGGGTAGAGGGCCAGCGCTATTGGATCTGCTATCCCCTTGGCCAGATCTGGTCCCACCTTGTCTTCTTCCGCGCCTATATATAATCCTAAGTTAATTTCCTGCGGAGTGTATACCTCCGTATTTAGTCAGGGGTGGCTTCTCGAAGTACTAGCAGGGCATCGGATAGAGGGTATTAGCTTGTATATCAGTTAACTAGAATGTATGTATACCATGTATATTAGAAGTATAGGAATATTTTCTCTTTCTCTTTTCTTTCCACCTAGCTTAGATTATTTATTATGAGGATGAGTAGTAATGCTTGTGTGTCACTCTACCCTTGGATTATCTTAACCCCTGTTTAGAATATGATTATCACAAGTAATATATAAATTATTAGTTAAGTTCTCTCTACATGATCTTCCCACGCGATAAAATAAATACGATACCCTTAGAATACTCTCGGGTGAAATGCTACAATGGTATATCCGTGCGCTTGCGGATGAACTCTGTAACCATAATATACCAGAAGTGTTTTTGCGCCATTGCTGGAAATTATATTTCTAGTAATGTCGTTAAGAAATACCAACAAGCATTTCTAGCGCCGTTGCCGGGGAAGATTCATAATAGAGATTACTTAAACTAATACTTTATATTTACCTCTGTATAATCATTTCCTTTGCAGGCTAACCTTGGTTGTTTTCACTTTTTGTTGTGAAAACAGGGTAGTGCATCACTGGTTTCAACCTGCCGGAAAACTTCAAAGAAAATCTAGAAGCTTTCTTCCGGAGTGTCAGGCCGCGAGTCGTTGCTCCGTAGAAAACTCTATCGACAGAGAAACCAGCCGTACCAGCGCCACCAACTTTCAAGATTATGGCCAGCAAGACTCTTCACGAGTTCGCTGCTCCCTCTGCTGACAATGTGGCCGTCGGGCCGCAAGTCAACATAGGAGATGTGGATTTCGACTTGAAGTCCAGCCTCGTCACGATGGCGCAGGCTAGCCCGCTCTGTAGCAAGCCTAATGAGGATGCCAACGCTCATCTGCAACAATTCCTGGAGATATGTAGCACGTACACTATCAAGGGAGTCAGTCCTAACGCCGTCAGGCTGCGACTGTTTCCGTTCTCCCTCCTCGGGAGAGCGAAGCAGTGGTTCTATGCCAACCGTACTGCTATCAACACCTGGGATAAATGCTCTACGGCATTCCTCTCGAAATTCTTCCCGATGGGCAAAACCAACGCCCTTCGTGAACGAATTTCCAGTTTCCAGCAGACAAGGGACGAGTCCATTTCTGAAGTATGGGAACGACTACAGGAATACGTGGTCGTCTGTCCTCATCATGGGATGGACGACTGGCTGATCCTGCGGAACTTTTACAATGGGCTCACCCCAATGTCCCGCAATCATCTGGACGCGGCAGCTGGAGGAGCGTTCTTCTCTTAAACGGTTCAAGGAGCCGTTGAACTCATAGAGAAGATGGTCTTCAATATGGGTTGGAGCGAGGAACGACTCCAGACCCGTCAGCGAGGCATGCACACCGTCAAGGAGATGGAGTTACTTGCTACCAAGCTGGACCTCCTCATGAAACGCTCGGACGACCACGAGACACGGTCACAAGGCACCGTCAAGGCCTTGGACTCACACATCACGTGTGAAGTCTGCGGCGGTATAGGTCATTCTGGGAACGACTGCCCGGAAACCCGTGAGGAGGCGGTGTACATGGGCAACAACAACAACGGGTATCGTCCACAAAGGAGGTCAGGGTCAGAACCAACCACGCCCATATTATCAAGGAGGAAATAATAACGGTAACTTCTCTAACCAGCCCTTTTTGAAGGATCTTGTTTTTGCACAAGCTAAAACCACTGACGCACTGAGTAAAAAGCTTGCTGCTAATGATAAGATCTTAGAGAACATAAATGTCAAGCTAGATGGCTTTGCTTCCGCATTTCAAAACCAGCTGAGCTTTAATAAGATGATAGAAACCCAGTTAGCTCAGTTGGCATCTTTAGTCCCTGCAAATGAATACGGGAGGATTCCGGGGCAACCCGACTTCTCCATTGAAAATGTTAAAGCGATCACGACGAGGAGAGGTAAATCCGCTCGTGATCCGCCGTATCATAACCCTACAGGAACTAATGGGATGTCAAAAGAATCGCCATCTGCTGACTCAGCTGGCAAGGAGATTCAGCCAGAAAAAACCGTGCCGCAGGAGTACTGTGACACACGATTGCTGCCATTCCCTCAGTGGAGTAGGAAACCGTCAGTGGACGAGCAGTTCACTCGCTTTGTTGAAGTGATCCAGAAGATTCACATCAACGTGCCGTTGTTGGACGCTATGCAAGTACCAACATACGCCCGTTATCTCACAGACATACTCAACAACAAGAGACCGCTCCCAACAACGGAGGTGGTCAAGCTGACGGAACACTGTAGCAACCTGATACTCCACAAGCTCCCGGAGAAGAAGAAAGATCTGGGGTGTCCCACGATCACCTGCTCGATCGAGGCACAACAATTCGACCAGGCGTTGTGCGACCTTGGAGCCAGCGTCATCGTCATGCCAAAAGACGTCTTTGACATGCATCGACGATGAGTGCGTTCTTCTCCATCATCTTCCACAATCGGCTCCAACCTTAGAAATTCAGCTTCTGTCACAGATGGCCGATTGACGACTTTCATAACTACCAAGTTTAGCCAAGTTTGCAGCAACCACCATGGTCCACTTGCCCCAACTACTGAGCCGACGGCTATCTTAGCCGATGCATTATTCAACATTTGGTATAGATAACCGAGGAGGATTTTGCCCAAGGGAAATTGTTTCTTTGATTCTAGGGCTTCGGCTACAAATTGCCAATTAGTTGTAGGGCCACAGCTTGATCCACAGAAAAGGAATTTCTCTAGCCACATCAGCAGAAAGGCTACATGCTCTTTAGGGGTGACAGACCCTTTATCCATGTATGCTGCTCTGTACCCAGACCAACCACCTATGCTTTTGGTCTTGAAGTCAAATTGATTCTTGATGTTCAAGCTCATGGGATTGGCCGATGAAGTTACATCTAATCCGGTGATCATGGTGATGTCGATCAAAGTCGGGGTCAATAGCCCTTGGTTGAATAGGAAGGCATTGATGGTGTTGGACCAGAAATAGGTGGCTGCAGACATCAGGGGTTCGTCCTTAGCAGAATTGGCTATGGTAAGGGCAAGCGCTTGGCTGATCCCGATCTCATCCCAGTGAACTGCTGTACTAGCCGATACACGCTTGTACCACGTAGTCCAACTTTTCTCAGGGGCAGTTTTCTCAAGAGATGGCCAAGATTTGAAGGTATTCTTCCAATGACTCAGATTAGGGTTGGCTAACCTAAAGGGGATTCTGTTGGTTTCACCAGTGATAAAATCAATGGGGTCAAGGTTGCCGATTGGGCTAAGAAAGTAGTGGTTCTCATGTGATAGGCTTGGAATCGCAACCAGGTTGGACAGATGCTACAGATGCAAGTAGGGATAGAGAAGAAGAGAGCAAGATAAGGCGAGAGAAAATCAATCTGCTGCGAAAGAAAGAGATCTAGCCGATGGGTGCTTACCTCTGTGAATTCGGGCGATGGCGCGGCGGATGGATTGGCGGAAGTCGACATTGCCGCGGGCGGAGATCTGGCCGGAGATGAAGTCGCCTGGAGATCGCCTTACGCGTCGCAGGAATCGCCGGAGAGAGAGAGGGGAAAGTTTTGCTTCAGCGGTGAAAACGGAGAAAACGGTGTGAAGATTCTCGGGGGTGACGGTTAGTATTTAAAGAGCTGGAGTAACGGTCAGAAAACGGCAAGTGCGATATTCACTCGGAGTCGGTATATGGCAAATCCGAAACATTACCAAAATATTCCGGACTTGGGGGGCATGTGTTAACGACCAAATTTGATAATATCAGTATCGGAAAAGAAGATTAAATCAAAGTGGAATCGGAGGCAGAGATCGATTTGGGAACAAAGCAGGAATCGGCTAAAGTCCGGATCGGCTACGGTCAGGATCGGCAGAGTTCGAGTCAGACGGGGCTAGCCGATACAGCCGATTCCAAGAATATGGTTCGGTGTACATTATCGGGTTGAATTGATATGCTTTAAGATGATGGCCACGTATGGATAGAGTCCTGAGAAGGCAATTGTATCTATTAATTAGGATATTTTATGTAATTTCCTTAGGGATATGTTTGGGCAAAAGTCTGCCGCAAAGACTTGTGGTATCTTAGAGTTTTTTAGAGATAATAGTCGTGTCCGGTATGGACATATCTTGTAATTGTCGGGTATAAATAGACCCCGAGCCCTATGTAACTTTTAACACACACGTTCAATACAATTTCGGCGTATCGCCACCCTTTTGCTTTAGTTTTATTTCGACGAGTTCTTGCTTTCGGGTTGAGCTGCATCGGTTTCGATCTTCAACAAGAGGTAAAACTTGTTACGGCGACTTGTGTTCTCGGGATTAGTGCTTCCATCCTCATGATACTCTAATCTTGTTTATGTAATTCGTCAAGTTATCATATATCTTGTATAACCTTTAGTAACATCGTCATCTAACCTACTATCGGCTCGCATCTGTTAGTAGAAGGCAGCCGATTAGATTAGACAACGACGTTAGCTTGGATTATATGAGATATCTACCACTCTATGAAACATCCAGCGGCTTGATTGTCCAGATATTGTTCTTCTTTTCATACTTAATGCTGCATCAGTTGAGTTTGATCTATTAAGTCGTGCTTAGAATATCAATCTCTAGCCTGCTTTCTGGTTGTCGATTAGGGTAGCATCGGAGTTTCAGCCGATCTTACTTGATTTAACTATAGTTATCTTATATGCTTAATTAACATGTTAAATTTGCCCTTTATGTTTAGATCTTATTGCATTTAAGTATATTATGCTTCTGTTTGATATATTCTACTTGCCTTAATATCTTAATATAGAGTGGTATCGGAGTATTAGCCGATACATGCTAGATCTATTTGATCAGCTATGCTATGAACGTATATAGTTCTGTTGTTAATTTATATTTCGATCTAAGTGATTTATACTGTCTCGGCATGGCGACCGATCTATCCCAATCACTTGATTTAAGTATATATTAACATAGGGGTTATATATTGTTAATATCTACAGCCGATCGAGTAGATTTAGTTCTTCTTTAATTATTCATAACTGCCGATCGATGTGCATATGACATCGGCTTAAAATAAATGATATGTCATCGGCACCTAGCCGATCGGCTATCATTTATAGGATTAATTGCGGTTTCTTTGTCTTTATTTTTTGTTGATTGCAGGATCAAATCAACTGGCACGCTCATACGTCCGAAGGCGAGTTTTGGACCTGCACTGGGGTTAAGCAGATCTCCCAGGCCTCGTGTTTTCTATCAACAAAGTCTTGCTATCTGTATATTCACAGGTGGAGGTGTGGTGGCATGATTTCTATCCATTATCTAATTTCAAAAATCATCTCACCTCCTTCGCTCCTTAATTAGTTTTTAATTTTTAAATTAGTTTGACTATATCCATCCATAGATAAATAAAATTTATATGCTTACCTCATGCATATACGGCAAAAAAAAAAAGAACATATCTTCTGCACACAAGCTTTACATGCACACCAACTAACAAATGTCTTAAAAAAATCTAGAAAAAATTATGCATTTAATTTCAATAATATTATACCTACATGTAAATTCATTATGCTTTAGCCGCAACAAAAAAAAATCTGATAGTCTGAAGGCTATACATTCATCAAAATTGTTTCTTTTACTCTATGTAGGATAAATTTGAAGATGAGACATTATATTTTATACTATTGAAAGTTCAATGTACTTTTTAGATTTTTATGATATTTGCTAGTTGGTATTTTTGGGTGTATAGGATACGCTCTCTAATAACGATGCGCTATATGCGCCTTCAGATTTTTTTTTCTCCTTCTTCTGCTACACTATGCAAACACTATGTAGTATAGTCACCTTGTCCTCGTTAGTTACGCATTTGATCTCTCTGGTCCATGGATTCTTAATTATTGTGGCGGCTCAGTACAAAATGATACAGACCCCTCTTTTGAAAGAGAACACTATAATTGCCGCGCCTAATCTCTCTAATATACATACAGCAAAACGTGCAGGAAACTGTGCAAAATAGTCACTGTCATAACTCAAAACCACTGGAATCTCCAGTGAAAAAATAGGGAACACTTGGCATCATTCGGACATCAGACGTTCTAGAGATAGGCATATGGATAGAGCAGGTGCGGTGTTACTTTTCCACGTCAAAATAATGGTTAATACACTACTACAGAAAGGCTATTTGGTGCCGATTGCCAACCCCACACACCTTTGAGAGAACTTAAAGGTGTCAGCTTCAAGAACCGGCACTTTTGAGGTGTATGGATTGCAAAACAAAAAAAAACGGCTCGGCTCAGCTCGGCTCAATTCGACCCGATGCCTCCAAGCCAAAAAAAAATCACAAATCATACATTCACATTACCCACTTGCTACAATCACAATCATCACCAACAAAAATCACTCAAAACAATCACAAAAATCATCAACAAAAATCACTCAAAACCACCGCTGCCGTGGGGAGCCTGCCGCCGCTGTCGTGGGGAACCCGCTGCCTTTGTCGTGGGGGGAGCTTGCCGCCGGTTGCAGGAGCCCACCGCCTCCCCGCCCGTGGGGATCTCGCCACTGGGGCTGTGAGAGCCCACAGCCTCCCCTCCCGCCAGATCTATTAGAGGGGAGGCGCCGCCGCCTGCCGCCGCACGCCGCTGTTGTCTCCCCTCCTGCCGGATCTGGCGGGGCAGGGCGCGGCCATCGTCGCCGATGCTGCCTCCAGCCGCTGGGCCGCACCGTCTCCACTCGTCGCCCGCCGCCTCCCGTCTTGCACTACCACCTGCCGCCTTGGCTCCTCGAAGAGAGAAGAAAACGAGAGAGAAAAACGAGAGCAAGAGAGAAGACCGAGAGAGAGGAGAGGAAAACGAGAGAGAAAAAATGGAGCTCGGCATGGCGCTGTGGATGGATGGATAAGACTCGGCTCGGTTTTAAATTAACAGACACCTATAATATTTGATAAGTGTCAGCTTTTTAAAGAAAACCGGCACCTATAATTTCTTAAAGGTGTCGGATTTTTGCGATTTCAACCCGAGTAAGTGGGAAAAGGCATATAGATGCCGGTTTTAGCACTTCCGGCACGTATAGTGCCGACATTTATTTGATGTCTTGTAGTAGTGTTAATGCGGAAGTTATTACCATTGGTGGAGAAACTGTTTGTAGTACCGGTTCGTAACCCCCCTTTAGTCCCGGTTGTCCAACCGGGACTATGAGCTATCTTTGGTCCCAGGTGAAATAACCGGGACTAAAGATCGGTGTACCATTTTTTTTTATTTTGCATGGCCCTGTTTGCTACAAGGTTGATTATATATATATATATATATATATACATCCATATATAGTACAATTCATGCGCATATGTGTATATGTATAAATACATATATTACCAAAATATATATTAACACTAAAGTAAATGTGTACATATATAAATATATATATATATATATATATATATATATATATATATATATATATATATATATATATATATACATCCATATATAGTACAATTCATTTGCTCGCTAGCTATAGCTACGACTTCGACGCCGGCGCTATGTCAGAAGAGGAAGGACCGACGTTATGAATTGTCGATCTATCGTAGTAGAATTCACCATCGGGATTAAGGACTTCTTCGTTGATGAATCCCATCAGTTGTTCTTGAACAGCCATGATAAAATACTTGTGTGGGAGATTATCCCTCATGTGAATACACTATCATTCGAAAAATAATGATATATCAATATATGAAATTAATAAACAACTTAACAAATCGATACGCAATGAAATTTTGAATGGTTTATGTATACGTACATCGAGCTCTCGTGTGGTGTATATTTGGTTTGATAGGCAGTGGGCATACTCGCATACGTAGTAGTCGCATAAGTTAGTTCCCTGGTCCTGCTTTGCACACTACATGAGAAACGATGAGAGATTTAATATAATCTTTACATTTAACTGTAATTAGAGATTTAATTCAATACAATTTTGGATCATGCATATACTCACCGGAAAATGAAACCTCCGTCCAAGTTTTTCTTTCCAAGTCCCGCGGACCAATTGACGGAACCGATCCCAAGCCCTACATGTGCAGTTACAAGCTATGATTAATTAATTATTACCCGAGATCAACATAATAGCAATAGAATCCCCGCAACTTTGGAATAGATGGCATTATATTACCTGTCTATCAGTTGGAAGACCTTGTCAAAAATCTTCTTTTCTTTATTCATTGAGTCATACACAGTGACTCTGCATGCGTCCAAGTCGAAGAATAACAGGACCCAGTGGAATCTGGAATATGCGTGAGATGAGATATATATGAAAATGTACATGCTATATGTATGGGAACGAAATTTGTTCGAACGACAATAAAAACTCACGCTGTGTTGTACGGCAGTAGTATGAACGTCTTGAAATGCTGCTGCGTTAGGAGATGGACGAGATTGTCCCCTGTGTCTTTCTTGTACTTGTCGATCATTTCGGTGTTGATTTTCCGAGGGTCGATGAACCCAGTATTGTAAACCCCCCTCCGTCGGGCCTTTTGAATCTCCATTCTACAACGATAAAATGAAATTATTATTGTTTACATATATGACAGGAGCTAGTTATTGAACGAAACAAATCGAACTCAAAGATACTTACAAAATCCATTAGCTCAAAAGAGAGACGTCGAGGGCGTCCAGATGGTACAGATCGAAGACATCCTTGAAATGGAGCCAGAGAACATCTTCTCCTTGCAAGAAGTCGGGGTTTCTAATCCTCGCTCCGAACATCTCTCTACCCTTGGCGCTCATTTCCATGTATCGTTCATGGAATTTGTACATCTGTGTCGGTAGGGACTGCAGCTGCTCAGGCGTGAAAAGCGGTTTACTGAGTTCAAACTTGTATGCCACTTCCGCCTTCGGGATTGGTGCGGCTCCAATCAGCTGATCCACAGTTAGACCGGTATCTGAAATGAAATCCGTTATTCCAAAATTTTCGCCGGTCACCAACGGCTTGACCTCTTGGTTTGGTTGTTCTCCAAGCTGAGGGACTGGTTTGGACTTCTTGTGATAGGCTTTCTGAAGTGTTCGGTCATAGTCCGATATCTTTAAGGCCTCCTTGTTTGCTGTGGACATTCCCTTGAAGAAATTCTACACGCTCGGGTCAATAGGTATCTTCTTTTCAGGACTCCGAGGCTTGAGTTGCCTCTTCACTTCTCCTGCCACATAAGCATCAAGCTCCTCTTGACTGCAATCGCACGGCGGCTCCTTGTTTGTGGTGGCGTCAACTTTCGCCTTCTTCGTTGCCCGTGTACGGGCAAGCGGTGGAGCTTGGCGAGACCTTGTCTTGGGAGGTGCAGGCGGACACAGTGGAGGTGGAGGAGCCGGAGGAGCCGGAGGAGCCGGAGGAGATGGTGCAGGAGGAGGTGGCGGAGGAGCCGGAGCAGATGGTGCAGGGGGACGTGGCGGAGGAACCAGAGGATATGGTGCAGGAGGAGACGGCGGAGCCAGAGGAGATGGTGCATGAAACGCCGCTTGTCGCCCAGGGAGGATGATGTACTACTTGCGCCATAGTATAATGGCGTGGCTTGTGTCTCGTAGATGCATCTCACCGTCTCCTCCTGGGTAGTCCAACTCGAGGTCCTCGTACGCGGCTTCCACCAGCTCAACTTCGACCCTCGAGTATCCTGCTGGAATCGGCCTGCAGTGGTAAGTCCCTGAAATGTCCGTTGGGATGGCCATTCCCGACGCCACCTTCACGTGATGAGAGGTTATCTATTAGTAATCAACCTAAGCATCAACTTGCGGAATGTACAAGTCAAAAAATCATAAAACTACGAGCATACCTTGATTGATAAGTTCTTGAAGGGAATATGCAGCTCACATGGTGTCCGTTGCGTGATCTCATCAATGGGGCAGGTGGTTTCGTCCTGGGTTTGCATGGCATCCATGCTCTGTGATCCTACCTGCCCTGTTGAGGCGCAGCTGCTACGATTGCCTGATAGGCTGACCATTGCAGGAGGAATGTACAGCTGGGGATCCTGGGACCGATGTGCGGCCATGCGTTCATCCACCTTCCTTGCCACCTCCTCTTGCATGCTGAGCTCATAGCTCATAGCTCATAGCTCATAGCTCAAGATCTGCAATCTTCGCCTCGGTATCTCTCTTGCTCCTCATCCGACTCCTGTACGTGTGGATGTCCTCCTTGAATCCAATTTTCCAGGGAATCATGCCTTTCCCTCGTGTTCGTCCTGGATGCTCGGGAGTCTATAGGGCGAGTGACAGCTCGTCCTTCTCTCTGTCGGGTCGGAATGTGCCCTGAGAAGAGGCTTCCACTGTGTCCGTTAGTCGACTGGCAGCCTCGCGTATCTGATCGCTGAAGACAAGGGAGCCATCAACTGGGTTAAGCGTTCCACCGTGAGCATAGTACCAGAACTTCGATCGATCCGGCCATTTAGCAGTGGCCGGTTCGATACTCCTCTCAATCAATCTTGCCTCCATCTCCTCCCACTTCGGCATTGCGACGCTATATCTGCCTGACCCCAAGTGGTGATGGTACTTCTTCTTGGCGGCATTTTCTTTGTTTCTGGCCATCATCGCTTGCCCATGTTGCCCTGTCTTGTAAGCAACGAACTCGTCCCAATGATCTCTTAGCTTTGGGAATACGTCGAAGTTCGGTGTTAGTTCCTTCAGGATGTATTTCTTGTAGAGATCTCCCTTGAAGCTCTGGAACTGTTCTGCCATTTTCTTCAGAGGCCACTGTTTCACTATGTTCTCCGTACCCGCGGGTAGCGTGAACGTCTCGAGCATTGTGGTCCACAACATCTCTTTCTCTGATTCCGGGACAAAGCTGTCATTATCCCCGCGTGCCCTTGTTCTGCGCCAGTACACCGTGCTGATAGGCACGTTGTCCCTCACAACCCAACCGCTGTGGCGTACAAAATTCTTGGCTGCTTCTGCCGGGGCACTAGGTCGGCCGTCTTCGATCACCTCAGTTATGATGTGCCGACCCTCTATCTTCTTCACGGCACCTCGTTGTCCACATGCCCTCTTCTGTCCAGCGGAGGGATGACTTCCACTAGCCTCCTCCTCCTCGTTCCCCTCCGCATCCCTCTCCACGTTCCCCTCCTCGTTCAAGTACTGGTTTCGATCCTCGTTCCCCTCTTCTTCGTTCCAGTACTGACTGCTTCCCTCTGCGATTGTATCGTACAGTATCTATTTCTCATCGCGATCAGCCATCTGTGCATACAAAAAATATTTGTTAGGTCTATAGGTCATATTTGCTAAGCGTAATATTAAAACTCTACTAATCTTATATTAAATCTCTAATAATCTTATATTAAAATTGTAGTAATCATATATACTAAGTCTAACAATCTTATATTAAAACTTTAATAATCTTATATTAAAATTGTAATAATCATATATGCTAAGTCTAACAATTTTATATTAAATTGCTACTAATCTTATATTAAAATTGTAATAATCATATATATATATATATGCTAATTCTAACAATCTTATATTAAATCGCTACTAATCTTATATTAAAACTCTAATAATCTTATATTAAATCTCTAACAATCACTTCTTTACATCACTTGCCTGCGCGAATTCACTTGTCGGCACGGGGTTGCCCTAGGCAGTGGCGGCGAAGGAGAAGCCGAGATTGATCTTGATGGAAAAACGTCTAAGTATTGGTGGAGAAGACGAGGGCGCACCGGGAATATATATACCCCCATATCTTTACTCCCGGATGTTCTCACCAACCGGGACTAAAGATCTTTTCCCGCTATTTCCAAATTCTTTTTAAACCGGGCTAGGGTTAATAACCGGGACTAAAGATAATAGCACAGAATTTTGAATTTCATTACATTTGCGTTTCTAAAATAGTAAATAATGCATTACAATTATTTAAAGTCGAAAAATTAATGACAAAACCTTCGAAAAATTATTGTTGTCTGTAGTGAACTAAGTGGATAATATATAATTAGCACATGAATGATTTAAAATTGTTAAAAATTCTAATAATCATATATAATTAGCATATGCATGATATTAAATTGTTAAAAATTCTAATTAACATATGTAAATACCACATGCATGATTTAAAATTAATAAAAATTCTAATAATCATATATAATTAGCATATGATGATATTAAATTGTTGAAAATTCTAATTGACATATGTAAATACCACATGCATGATTTAAAATTAATAAAAATTCTAATAATCATATATAATTAGCATATCATGATAATAGATTGTTGAAAATTCTAATTAACATATGTAAATACCACGTGCATGATTTAAAACTTTTAAAAATTCTAATAATCATATATAACTAGCATATGGATGATTTCAATTTGATAAAAATTCTAATAATCATGCATAATTAACAAATGCCATACAACAATTGATTTGTATGGATATTCAATACATCCAAAATAGTTTACATCGTATACACAGCAATTACGGCAATACATCGGCGGTGACGGTTGCCCGCACGTACTTTCTCCTCACTATTGTTCCTTCCTTGTGATCGCTACGTGAGTAAGGGGTGTCTTCATTTGATAGGAGGCTGCAAGGGTCAATCGTCACCGTGAAAGGGGATTGACCATCAAACTGATCGTAATCCTCGTCAGTCTGGTCCTCTACTCAGAAGATTTTTCTTTTTCCTGGGAGAACCACGTGGCGCTTCGGCTCGTCAGGCCCTTTGCCCTTTTTTCCTTTGCTAGACATGTCCTTGACGTAAAAAACTTGTGTTACATCATTGGCAAGGACAAAAGGTTCGTCGGAGTATCCAACCTTGTTAAGGTCAACCGTTGTCATCCCACTGTGATCAATCGTTACGCCTCCACCAGTCAACCTAACCCATTGGCACCGGAACAGAGCGACCTTGAGAGGTCCATAGTCAAGTTCCCATATGTCCTCGATGGCACCGTAATACGTGCCAGTTGTACCATCGTGTCCCATGGCATCGATATGAACAGCACTGTTCTGGTTCGTACTCTTCATGTCTTGGGCTCTCGTGTAGAATGTGTACCCATTGATTTCATATCCCTGGAATGTCGCGATCGAGCCAGATGGTCCCCTCGCCAGGAAGGCTAGTTGTTGGTTAATCATCTCGTTACCCATGAGATGTTGTCGTAGCCACGCGGAGAAAGTATCAATGTGATGCCGTGTAATCCATGCATCGGACTTACTGATGTTTCTGGCACGAACTAGAGCCAAGTGCTCCTCGATGTAAGGAGCCGCCAATGAAGATTGTTGCAGAACCGTGAAATGGGCTTTACGAAATAAATTGTTGTCTACCGTCATTATTGCTTTCCTTCCGAGAGTCCCATTTCCCCGTAGTCTCCCTTCATGGCGTGATTCAGGTACCCCGATTGGGCGAAGGTCTTCAATAAATTCTACGCAAAATTCAATGACCTCCTCTGTTCCATACCCCTTGGCGATGCTTGCCTCTGGACGAGCATGGTTACGAACATATTTCTTCAGAACGCCCATGTACCTCTCGAAAGGAAACATGTTGTGTAGGTACACAGGGCCGAGAATACCGATCTCTTTGACAAGGTGACAAAGCAGATGCGTCATTATATTGAAAAATGAAGGTGGAAATATCAACTCAAAGCTGACAAGACATTGTACCACATCATTCTGAAGGGCTTCTAATCTATTCGGATTGATGACCTTCTGCGAAATTGCGTTCATGAAAGCACATAGCTTTGTTATTGTTGCCCGGACATTGTCTGGGAGGATATCCCTTATTAGAACTGGTAGCAGCTGTGTCATCAACACGTGACAGTCATGAGACTTTAGGTTTGTGAACTTCTTCTCCTTCGTGCTTATTATTCGCTTTATATTCGTGGAGTATCCTGACGGTACCTTGATGCTCTCCAAGCATTAAAACATACTGTCCTTCTCAGCCTTGCTAAGAGTGTAGCTGGTTGGACTCAAGTAATGGCTTCCTTTCTCCTTTGGTTCCGGGTGAAGGTTGCCGCGTTGTTCCATATGCTTCAGATCATTACGTGCTTCCAGTGTATCTTTCGACTTTCCATATACACCTAGAAAGCCAAGAAGGTTTACACAAAGATTCTTAGTGAGGTGCATCACGTCAATTGCATGGCGGACGTCCAAGAATTCCCAATAGGTTAACTCCCTAAATATGGAGTTTTTTTTCCACATCGCCGCGTGACCATCTTCGGTCTCTATAGGCTGGCTGCTAGGCCCCTTTCCAAACACTACTTTAAGATCTTTCACCATAGCAAACACTGTTTTACCGCTGCGATGTTTTGGCTTCGTACGATGGTCCGCCGTATGTTCAAAGTGCTTGCCTTTCTTCCGTACTGGGTGGTTTGCTACAAGGAATCAACGATGACCCATGTACACAACCTTCCGACAGTGCTTAAGATACGTACTTTCTGTTTCATCCATACAGTGAGTGCAAGCCTTGTACCCCTTGTTGGACTGCCCGGATAGGTTGCTAAGTGCAAGCCAATCGTTGATGGTTATGAACAGCAGCGCTCGTACGTTAAACTCCTCCTGTTTGTCCTCGTCCCACACGGGGACACCTTCCTTCTTCCACAACAGTTTAAGATCTTCGACCAGTGGTCTTAGGTACACATCGATGTCGTTACCAGGTTGCTTGGGGCCTTGAATAATAATCGGCATCATTATGTACTTCCTCTTCATGCATAGCCAAGGGGGGAGGTTGTAGATACACATCGTAACGGGCCAAGTACTATGGCCGCTGCTCATCTCTCCAAAAGGATTCATGCCATCCGTACTTAAACCAAACCGTATGTTTCGTGCGTCCTTTCCAAAGTCTTTAAATTTTCTGTTGATGTTTCGCCACTGCGAACCATCGGCGGGGTGTCTCAGCATCCCGTCCTGTTGACACTCTTTAGCGTGCCAACGCATCATTCTAGCATTTCCCTTGTTCCTAAACAAACGCCTTAGCCGTGGTATTATAGGGAAATACCACATCACCTTAGCAAGAATTCTCTTCTTCGTTAGCTGCCCGTCAACTTCTCCTGGATCATCTCGTCTAATCTTTTATCGTAGTGCTTTACAAACAGAGCATGCTTCTAGGTTCTCGTACTCCTCACCACGATATAGGATACAATCATTCGGACATGCGTGAATCTTCTGAACTTCCAGTCCTAGAGGGCAAACTATCTTCTTAGTCTCGTACGTTGTCTCGGAAGAATGTTCTTGACGAGTTTCAATAAATCGCCAAATGCCTTGTCACTAACACCATTTTTTGCCTTCCGTTGCAAGAACTCCAGAGTGGTATCCAACTTTTTGTACACATGCTCGCAACCTGGGTACAACGACGTTCTGTGGTCCTCTAACATCTTGTCCAATTTATGTGCCCCCTTTTCACTTTCGCAGTCCTCCTTGGCGTCCTGCAACATCTGACCAAGATCACCCGCAACGTCGTTACCATCAGCATCCCTTTCCTCCTCGCCCGTTTGATTTCCTTCAAATCCAGCGTACTAAGCAAAGTCCGGAATATTGTCGTCTTCCACTTCATCTTCTTCCATTTCAACCCCTTGCTCTCCGTGGGATGTCCAACAGTTATAGCTTGGCATGAACCCCGACTCAAACAACTGGAAATGTATAGTCCTGGATGCAGAATACTCCTTCTGATTCTTACACTTATTGCATGGATAACAAATAAAACTCTTATGCCTGTTAGCTTCGGTCACTCTCAAAAAATAATGCACGCCGTCAATAAACTCTTTGGACCGTCGGTCAGCGTACATCCATTGCCGATCCATCTACATGAAATAAAAAAAAATCGTACACAAATAATTATTCGTACAATAATGATAGTCATACAATAATGATAAAATAATTACAAACTCTTTCAACACTCGTACAGTAATGACATATCATTATTCATACAAAAATTATAAAATATTACACCAAATAATTCTTATTTACTATTTCTAAAGTTTTAAACTAATGTGTTGTACTTCTTTTAGTTTTCATTTTAGTTTGTTTTCTATTATTTAAGATTCACTTTCACTATATTTTCCTTCTCAACTATTTTATAAAACCTTCTTTAGCAAATAAACTAAATTTCTATATATTCTTTCTTCCCCACACAAATTTTCTCTCTCATCAACTTACAACAAAATTTTGGAGACAAAAAAGTATGCAAAACATAGCTCCAAATGTAATATGACAAAAAAAAACATTGGAGGATGAAGTTGCTATCCTTTTAGGCACCTCCGATTTGTATATAATCACCAAAATAAATTCACTAGAAATTTTGGCATGACCTCCCATCTTTTTTAAAAAAATTTTGAAGCTTGCTCGGGCTGGAGGAGGAAGAAGACATATATACAGGGGTGGGACTTTAGTCCCGGTTGGTGTTATGAACCGGGGCTAAAGATCGCCGGGATCTTTAGTTCCGGTTGGTGTTACAAACCGGGACTAAAGATCCCGGGGTGCCTGACAAGCCCTGACAACATTATCTTTAGTCCCGGTTGGTGTTACCAACCGGGACTAAAGATCAAATATGCCTGTTACCCTTTTTAACCGGGACTAAAGATGATCTTTAGTCCCGGTTTTTATTGCAACCGGGACTATTGGAATTCGGCCGACCAACGAAAGATGGTTTCTCCACCATACGTTCATAGTGCACGAACTTATATGGTGAATGTAAATGGCACCGTCGATGCAGTGGAGCTCTGGATCTGTTTGGGGCAGGTCGGCGGAAGACCATGATGCGGTAGAGAGGGTGTGCTGGCGGAGTTTAGTTAGCGACATGACATTGGGGCTATGACAGTAGGTGAAGGTAGACTCCAGGCGAAAGCCTTGCCCAATATCCTTGGCTGGGCGACAATAGCGACGTCTTATTTGGGCGCTGTGATCCCTCTTGAGGGTGCTTGTTAAGAGTCCTCCCTCTACCTATTTGCAGGACTTTTCTGGGTGAAAACCAAGTTCATGTTTTGGCGGCGGCGATGGTGCTTCCGGTGTCGTGACCTCTCTGGAGACGCTGTTTAGGAGATCCTGCTTTTTTTTTGCATGTCCCACCTTCGATCAGTTTGGCTTTAAGTGACGCTATTGGTTGTTGACATCTGGTTTGTTCGATGTAGGAGTGGATCTTCTTCTCTATCGCCCCCTCACTGCTCTGAGAGTCCATGGTTGACTAGTTGTTTGGAGTTGGTGGTAGGCAAGATGGTTTGTCCCCCTCGTTGGGCTGGCGGCGTCTAGCTACGCCTAGCGGCGAATGAATTGGTGCTAGTTTCTTTCTGTGGGAGTGTGTAGGAATCGTTGGCACACTGTGGTGTTGTTTTTTTTTCTTTTCCTGATTATTGCCTTGCAGGGGTGGTGATCTTATAATTTTGTCATGCTCTATCAGTATGAAACATTGTGTCATCTGATGTTGTTCGTTAAAAAAGATTGATTGGTTTATATCTTCTATTTGATTCATTGGCAGAACTTTTAGGAGCCCTAATTACATGTAAGCTATAACTAGCATTTTTCCCGTGCGTTGCAACAGAATGAAATTTATCTTCTCTCGCGTGCTTAATTAATCATGCAATAATACGTGCTTCGTTTTGCATGCCGGGAACGAACCCTTAGTACTTTTGTTCAGGCGATATAATAGTACAATGAATAAATTAATCCTTCCTATTCTTGCACTTGCAACATTGGATGATTCTTCAATACTCTGCTTTATAATCTCTGTGAGATCTACACCGTTGAATCTGTTATGATAACTGAAATCACCTGGATGCATACTATTCAGGAAACCACTTCAATTCCATCATATATATGGGAAAAGGGCACTTCCCAATTCCCATGATCCTCGTGCCGTATCAATTTTACCTCCATTCTGCCCTCATGAAATATTTGTTTGTCATCCTTTTTTTTTTTTTGAGATCGATAGTAATTAGTCTGCAGGCATTTTCTCCCAGATCAATGTAGCACAAGCATGTTCTAACCAGATCGACATGGCCAGATAAATAATCAGGAAAAAAAAAGAAACAACAAACACTCAACTACACAGCATCCTTTTTGTATGTGTATTGGTCACAGAGACCGAGTTCTTACAGTAAAAACAAGATCGTAAAAAAGAATACGCTATCAGTTTATGACCCTTCCAGCTTTCAACGAGCTGAAAACAATCCAAGGGCAACACATACACAAGTATTAATTAATCGATTCGTGGCACACGAACACCATCTATATGATCATCATCTTTGTTGTCATCGTCGTCGCAAGGTCGCCCAAACTACCGGCCTCTTCTTGCTCGATCGATCGATCAATCATCATCTTCATCTTCATCTTCATCTAGTAGTAGTGGTTGTAACATGTAATAACAGTTCTTCAGTATGGCATTGGAGAGTTGAGCCCCTCCTGGACGGCCATGGGGTGCGGCTGGTTGTGCCGCTTGGACATGGACGACATGGCGAGCGTCTTCCTGAAGGAGGCGCGGCGCTCGAGCCGTTTGATGGTGAAGCGGGTGTAGGCGACGCGGATGTAAGGCGCGGCGGCCTCCTTGGCTTTGAGGACGAGGAAGAAGATGAGGCGGTAGGCGAAGAGGAGGACGAAGATCATGGAGAGGTCCAGCCACTTGGAATGGTTGAGGCTCAGCCCCATCATCTTTGTGATGATGTACTCCCCCGTCAGCTTCGGCTGCCCCGGCATCATCGGCTCGAACTCCAGCCCGATCAGATCGTTCTTGTACGCTCCCTGCAATTCCAATGCAGGTAGAGTGATTAGCACAATTGTCGTAACTTCGGTCTCTGCACCAAGCAAGAATGCACATGGTAAGTCATTCAGAAGTCAATTACTTTCAAACCCCATGAGCCGTAGACAATGTAGGACACTGGGTATCTCCAGAAGATCTTGGGGAGTTCCGGAAGCAGCCGGAAGAATCCAGAAGTCAGCATCATGATCCCCTACATCATATATACATCCATGGAAAGATTCAGCATACAAGCTAGAAAAGGCATTCATCAATTATACTCCATCCATCCTAAAATATAGCAATCTAAAACTAGATAGGAGTTTTGTCAAGATTCGTCAGATTTCTAGTACGGATCTTATATTTTGGAACGAAGAGAGTAGCAATTAATGGAAATGTGCAGGTTATTTTAGCTTACAATGACGCCGGCGCCAAGGATGAGGCCCATGAGGAAGTTGGGGACGAGGGCGGAGATGATCATCATGAGGCTCTCGATGACGGAGACGCCGCCGTAGAGGTTGAGGGCGAAGAAGGCGAAGTAGCTGAACCCCGGCCTGAACTTGACCATCCAGTAGGTGATGGATGCGCTGGCCCAGGACACGGCGAGCAGGAACGGCATTGACGAGAGGAAGTTGGAGATGATGTACGCCGCGACGCCGTAGTGTCCGTTCTGCCGCTCCAGCGTGAACATCTTCATCTCCTCGATGAAGGACGGGAAGCCGCCGATGGACATGAAGGTCATGAAGCCGGACACAAAGCCGCCGCACGACGCCCTCGCCTGGATCGCCGCGTAGCTCGTGCCGACGTCGTAGTAGATGGTGCCCAAGCACACCGCCATGAGGACGTAGATGACGATCCGGAGCCAGTAGTAGCCGAAGTCGCGCGACATGTTGGTGAAGGACCGCCTCGTCAGCGTCGTCAGCTGCTTGCACCAGCTCGCCTGGCTCCCCATCACCACCTCCTCGATCACTCCCTCCTGCAATTTGCGTTTGGAATTTTTGGAATGTTTGATCAAGTTTTTCTTCTTCTGTTTTTTTTTTGAATTGATGTTAATTTTGGATGTGGTAAGAGATTCAGGGTTTGTGCTTACGATTTTGCTGATCTCGTGTATCGTGTTCCTGACCATCATGGCGTACTCGGAGATCCTGTACTTGTCCACCAGCCGTTCTCTGATCTCTGACGTGGAGTACTTGAGCAACGGATCAAAATCTGCCTCCTGAAAACCACAAAATTGTCGGAATTCAGTTCCATCAGATAAAAATCACATTTACAAACATCTTTTCAGCAGCTGGACATACTGCTCGCAGCTTCATGGATCCTTTCATGGCGGCGGCGACGTCGTCGAAGTCGGCGTTGACACACCGGAGGAAGTGATCGGACGGGTTCCTCCGGCTAGGACAGGGGAACCCTGTTTCCGCGAAGAACTGCAAGAACAACAACAATTACAGAAATCATCACATAAATGATATCTAAAACTCTCATTTTATAATCATCATCGTCTTGTTCATCGTTAATTGGAGAAAAAAAGAAAGAAGATTATTACAACAAGTAGTAATTATTTTCTGAAGATTTATCACACACCTGTGGAGCAAGCTTGGCGTCACCGAAGTAGACGCACTCGCCGCTGGAGAGGAGGCAGAGGTCGTCGAAGAGGGCGAAGACCTCGCTGCTGGGCTGGTGCACCGACGAGACGATGGTGCGGCCGCCGTCGACGGCGAGCTGGCGGAGCGTCTCGATGACGGAGAAGGCGGAGGCGCTGTCGAGGCCGCTGGTGGGCTCGTCGAGGAAGAGGAGCCTGGGGCGGGTGAGGATCTCCAGCGCGATGCTCAGCCGCTTCTTCTCGCCGCCGCTGATCCCCCGGAGGTGCCAGTTGCCGATGTTCCGGTCGGCGCACTCCCGGAGCCCCATCTCGTCGAGCGTGTCGTCGACCACCCGCCGGACCTCCGCCTTGGACATGGTCGACGGCAGCCGGAGCAGCGCCGAGTAGGTCACCGTCTCCCGGACCGTCAGCGTCCCCAGCAGCACGTTCTCTTGTGTCACGTACGCCTGTCATCATGATTCATGCCAGTGTTATTATACATCACTAATCGATTGATTATTTGAATTCAATTGCCTCAACACATCAAATTTTACCATAGTGGTTAAATTTGAAATGATAGGCACACTCGGATTTGCCAATGATGATGAATTTTGTGGTATTTATGTGTATGTGAGAATCATGTTGTTGACTAGCTATGAATTCTATGCAAAATTCTTATGAAAATTACTATGGTTCCAGGGGCTTTAAAAATCTCAAGCAATCTTTCAATTTATAGTAAAAAAGCTAGTGAAATTAGCTTATACTATTACGCAAAAAAAAACTTATAGTACTAGTATAGTATAGTATGTACAGTAATAGATTTGAAATTAATCAATGAGTCATCATGTAAAAAGGGTCTTCCAAGGAAATCAGATAGCTCCTAAAACTGTTATGAAATTGTAGGAATTGATGCAAAGTTAGTAGCACTAGCAGTTAAGTGATTTCTGATCGACCTCTCTCGCTTCAGCAGTCAACTATACGAAGCTGTCATAATTAATTCTGCCATTGCAAAACTGAATAATATTGCAATATTACAAAAAGTACTTTTCATCAACGGATTTTATGATTTTCATACATATCTAACCCAAATATCTAAAAGATAAAAATGTTTAATGTTTCAAAAGTTTGACTTAGGATGTTGAAAACGACATATTTTTATGACCGGCCGGAGGGATCGGGTATCTGATATTAATTTAGAAGCCCATCTGGCTTTGAAATATCAGTGACAGGGCATGCATGCACGTATTGAAATATATGAAAGAGACTCATAACCACATTTGTAATGCTGATATGCTATACATGTGTCCTATAATTAATTGGCATAAATGAAAAATTAGTTGGGCAGCACCAAACTGTCACTCTCACACTCCATTCTGAGTGCAACTATACAGACTGCTACAAGAGACACACTGTGATATTTTTAAGCAATATATACTAATTTGAAGATAAGACAAGCAAAATTAGAACATCTGTATTCAAAGTGAAAGGGAACATAGGAACTCTGAAGAGGAAACCATGAACAGGGGAGGAACTAATCAATCACCAGCAGATCAAATAAAAAGCCTTGTTGCACCCTAACTAGCTAAATTAATGGCTTGGTTTGGTTTGGTATACACTACTTTGGTACCAAGCATAATTGCATTTGTTCCAATGCTTCACCTAAAATTAAAGAGTGTGCACATGGGATGCCATGCTCAGTACTGTACTATATGACTGTATCTAGCTAGGTGCCATACATCTATCTATGCATCCTTAGCCGTTGAATTACCCGAGTCGGCGCACCGATTGGCTACACGTGTGATAGTTCTGCCAGTCATCAGGAAGTCTCACACACCCCAACGGCAAATCTGCAATTCATCCTACACTCCAATTCTAAACAAGATCTGAATCTATATTTGTTCCCTGGGTTTAGTCCACATTCTTCGTCCTTGCAGCTGGTGGGGTTAAGATGTAGTATCAGAGATTATTTTGTGCCTAATTTATTTAACACTCAAGCAGCGTCGAACTTGGAACACTCGAATCAAGCTGACGAATTGATTAATCAGCAATAAGAAAAAACATGAATACGGTTGATGAGTAAGATTAAGAGTGAAAATTAGAAATTGTGTCAGCATCTGCATGTTGAAATTGTGAGCTAAATTAGCAAACTCACCAAGACGCCATAGTCGAGCCGCCTCTTCTTGCCGTTGAGAAGCACCTTCCCTGTCAGGAGCACGTTCCTGGCCAGCCTCCCTGCAGCCATACTCAAAAACAGAATCAATCAACCCCATATCAATCTATCAGAAATCCTTGCCTTAAAATACAAATCCTGGCACAGAAATCAATGCGAAATTTGAACTGTTCCATGAATTCAAGCCATGTTTCCTTGAAAAAGAATTTAATAATAAACCGCGTTTTATTTATTTTATTTATTTATTTATTTATTTATTTTATCATTTTGCTTGCGGGGCATGCATGACCAAAGATGTGGAGTGGAGCCATGGGGTGAAATGGATAACAAATCCTTGCCTTAAATACAAATCCTATCACAAAAATAAATGCAAAATTTGAACTGTTCCTTGAACTCAAATCAAGTTTCTTCGAAAAAGAAATTAATAATAGACCGTGTTTTGAACTTTTGATTTGTTTATTATTTACTTTTATTTTGCTTGCCCGGCATGCATGAGCAAAGATGTGGACTTGTGGAGTGGAGCCATGGGGTGAAATGGATATCAAATCCTTGGCTTAAATACAAATCCTGTCACAAAAATCAATGCAGAATTTTAACTGTTCCATGAATTCAAACCATGTTAATCTCCTCAAAGAAATTAATAAACCATGTTGATTGATTTATTTATTTTGCCGGCTGAGGCTGAGCATGCATGAAGCAAATTAAGAGAGATGGAGATGGAGGTGGCAAATTAAAGGAAGAAAGGATAGCGCACCGGAGAGGGCGTCGAGGAGGGTGGACTTGCCGGAGCCGGAGGGCCCCATGATGGCGACCACCCTGCCGGGGACGGCGTAGCCGTACAGCCCCTGCACCAGCTTCTTCGTCGCCCGCCCGCCGCCGCCGGGGAGCACCGCCGTCAGGTTCTCCCACGTCAGGCTCGCCCCGCCCGACTCCGCGTACCTCGCCGCCGGCGACAGCGCCCCCGCGTACGCCGTCCCGTTGCCGTTCATCCCTCCTTCCCGCCCGCCGCCGTACTCCATCTCCACCTCCTCCAAGATCGCTTCCGCCCTTATGTTCTCTCTCTCTCTCTCTCTCCCCAGCTAGGTAGGCTAGCTCAGCTCGGCCAGCAAAGAGCTCAGCTACCCACGGAGCCAGCCATTAATGGTGGCAACAGACAGCGAGACAGAGAGAGAAACAACAACACGAAGAAGAAGATGAGAGAGCTAGCTTAGCTTAGCTGCACACACAGGCACAGCCAGCCGAGAGAATCGCGTTGGATTTTATGCTGCTCACCACCATTTCCCTCCGTTTCAATTCACGGTTGGGGAGGTCTCAGGTGGCGACCGATGAAGATGAAGCTTAATTAAGCTGAAGCTCAAGGAGAGAAGATGCTAGCAGCATACTCCTATAGCAGCAAGCAGTAGATCACCGCATTAATGGCGGTGGGGGTTGCGAAGCAGGTGGTAGTAACTGCTGCTAATTAAATCGGGTAGGTTATTACACGGACTACGCTAGCATCTGCTGCCTGCAGCTCACTCATCTCATGCGTGTCACTCGCTGATCAGATGGATTAGCTGGTCTTAATCACAACAAGGGGATTAGTTAATAATTCCATGATAAATTTCTTCTTGTGCAGTTGCACTTGCACCGTTGCACGTACGTATAGCTCTCATAGCTACTGCCTAACTGTACTGAAAGGGACTCTTTACTCCATGCTTAGTTCTAAAATAATTCTTCAAATTTTCTAACTTTTTCATCACTTCAAAATTAACTTCCTGACTCTTTTTGTGCAGTTGGAAGTTTATGAGTGTAGAAAAATTTTGATGTGATAGAAAAGTTGGAAATTTGAAAAAAAAACTTTAGAACTAAACACGGCGAAACTTCCAATTTTTCTATCACATCGTTCCAATTTCAACAAAACTTTCAATTTTGGTGTGAACTAAACACAACCTTGGAGGGTAGAGTCCATAGTTGGAGAGCTAGTGAGGGTTTTCATGGAATTATTTATGGGTGAACAGTGTGAGTTAGATCTGTGTGGCCTTGGAAAGGTACTTTGAGAAAGTTGGCCTTAGTGCAAGTTTTAGAGCAAGTTTAACATTATAGCAAACTGTTGGCTCCAAATCATCTATAGTCAACTTAATAGCCAATTCATACAATAGTTACCTATAAAGATATACTACACAAGTAATACTTGGTCCTACTTATCATATACACATTGCGTCTTGTAGTCTGTGCTGCAGCTGGCTACAAATTTATAGTTCACTGCTCTTATCTCAACTCATTTTATCTTCTCGAAATGTGTTTATAGCTGGCTTATAGTTTGCTATTGTACTTGCTCTTAGGGTGAGTTTAGTTCACGCGAAAATTGGAAGTTTAGTTGAAATTGGAACGATGTGATGGAAAAGTTGAAAGTTTGTGTGTGTAGGAAAGTTTTGATGTGATGGAAAAGTTGAAAGTTTGAAGAAAAATTTTAAAAGTAAACTCGGCCTTAGTATCATGTGTGGCTTTCGATTTGATAAAGTCTTGAACTAAAATTAATCCAGAGATGGCGACCAATGTAAGATGTGTAGTAAACTAGTACTAGTACTAGTACTACTCGCACAAACGCGTTTGACAGACCATATATTATTATCATAAATTATCTACTCCCTGTATCTAAAAGTCAAAAACATATTTCTTGTATCACAAAATATAAGAAGAAATTAAC
Organism: Oryza meridionalis; assembly: GCA_000338895.3. Classification (NCBI taxonomy): domain Eukaryota; kingdom Viridiplantae; phylum Streptophyta; class Magnoliopsida; order Poales; family Poaceae; genus Oryza; species Oryza meridionalis. The sequence continues at coordinate 7,749,342 of CM002528.2, forward strand.
TCATCCATCATGTGACAAAAACGAAAAAAAATTACATACATGCATATAACCAATTAGTATTATGATGACCCATTAGTACCGTGAACAATCTATTAATAGAAAAAGGAGCTTCCACGTTCGCTCTAACAGCCTAGGAATTCTTATATTAATCAAAGAAAAAGAAAAACCGAGTCCATATAGGAATTTAGAATTAACTAAAATTCGGAATAAAAATAATAAAGTTAAAAGTAGAGTTTAGAATCCATATATAAATAAAATTTACAAATAACAAAAATTAAAAATTAAAAAAATGGGAAGAAGAATATAGAGTTCAAATAGGAATACAATCTAGAAGTAACTATAATTCAAAATTAAAAATAAAGGATACTGAAAGATCAGTTTAGAGTCCACGTATAAATACAATTAGAAATTTTCAAAATTAGAAATTAAAAATAAATAATATTGGAAGAAGAGTAAAACACAATTTACAAATAACAAAAATTCAAAATTAAAAAATAAGAAAGAAATATTGGAAGACAAGTCTAGAGTCCATATAGGAAAATATCGACGAGTGATACTCGTAGACCGGATGAGTTGGGTATTAGGGTACGTTGGAACGAGGATCTACGTAATATGACATCAAGCAAGCGAAAGGCAGAGATTATACTGGTTCAGGCCCCTTGTCAGGTAATGGCCCTAGTCCAGTTTATATGGAATTGATGATGGGAAACCACATATTACAATGGAAGTGGATGGAACTGACAATACCGTCGAGATCGTAGCCGATGTATTCGACAAGGTCTCCCGACGACTTGGCTCTGAGTACTCCGGCTTTGTAAACTATGGTGGGTGTGTTGGTGATAAGATTCAATGCCTTGCACCTCTCCCTGAGGGTCCCTTTTATATCGTGGATCATCTTAATCCCTAAGTAAGACTTAGAGATATCGGATCTTGTATAATATAACAGAAACTCTATCCCTTGTGAGTAGGACTTTAGAAATCACTCTACTCGTAGAGATATTTTCCTAATTTATAACAGATTCCAATGGCGTACATGGGAACGATCAGTATACGTGAAGGTATTTCATATCCGCGTATTTCATAAGTCGTAGGATAGGAGGTATGCCTTATCCGTAATCTTGACAGAATACAATTTAGAAATAACTAAAATTTGATATTAAAAATAATTATAACTATCACGTATATACAACAGTATGAATATTACACATTGGTAGTTTGGTAAAGTTAGTATAAAATTTAAAACTATGTTGTCATTTTAATATATTTTAATAAAAAATTAAGAAATATATATATATATATATATATATATGCTGTTATAATGATGCTAGCCGCGCAATCTATGCGGGCTGCCATGCTAATTTAATTTAACACATGGAGACAGAGATATGCTTTAAACTTTTAGAAAAAAAAAGGAAATATGACTTAAACTTTTGGATAGAGGGATTACTTCTTTTAAGGGTAGGATAAATTCATTCTTAAAAATAAATTTAAAATAAGTGGTATAAGCAATGCATGCATAAAAGAAAGTTTTTTATATATAAAAACGTATTTTAACAGAGTGGAGAGATAATTTACAACAATAATCCGATAAGTAAATTGAAAATAACATAATTTTAGGAATTCAATTTGTGTTTTTTTTTACTTGCGTCAGTTGGACAGGAGGCCAAGGCATGCTTATTTGGAAGCTTATTTAAGAAAAATATAGACGATGACCCAAACTATCACTCAGTAAATTGTAATTGCTTTAGTTTTTTTTTCTCGAAAGATTGGTGGATTAAGATGGTTATGAGAATTGATGGGTTTGGTTTAGTGATTTCGGATTTCTGCAGGTTTACGTTGGCCATGTTTTGTGCATAGTGGTAAAACAGAGGTTGGCCGTCTGTGCAGGTTTACGTTATCACATCCTTTTGTTGTCTGTGTTATTACTTACATTATTCACATTTTTTTCGAAACAGAAAAATCACAAAAGTTCTTGGCTAGCTAGCTCCTTTACTTGAAGATGGGAAAAAGAAGCTAATTAATTTGTTCTTCAACGATTAATTGGCGCCACTTGTCACCAGAGAAGAAGTCATTGGTAGGTACTTCTACTCCATGCCATCACTGCATCACATGAGTTCGTAAAATGTTTCTTTCTTTCTTATATACTCCCTCCGGTTCTATAATAATTGACGTTTTGGATAAGGTTGAGGTCAAACTTTCATTACTTTGACTATCAATCACTTTAAAAATATTTAGTTTAAAGAAACTAGAACAACATATATATAGATTTATCTTTCAAAACACTATAATAAAAGTAAACATACATTTATTTATTTTATTTATTGTATATATTATAATAAAAAATAAGGTCAAAGATATATTTTGTAGACCGTATCATTGTCCAAAACATCAATTAAAATAAAACCGGAGGGAGTATGGACAAGATGAGCATACATGCTCTCTCATTCCTCCTATGGAAATCTCTCAAAGTGACTTCCATATCGACTTGTTTTTGCAAGGAATGTATATTAAGCAGGCATATGACAGTTAAAAACGCTATTGGTATGCAATGTTGTATTTATTTTTTTTTAAAAAAAATGAGTGGGTGTGCTATGGGCTTCCTATTAGTGTGCCTCATGTTTCTAATCCATCAACATTTTTTTAGACGTTTCAGATCGCTTTGAGATTAGTGCACCCTATGCTGACCTAATTCCCTCCTTCCTCTCCCTTTTCCTGATCCCATCTCAACCCTATCGCATTGCACGACCCGTGGCTATGCCTCTCTCCACCCCACTTCCCTCCGTACATCGGGGAACCCCCACCGATCGTGACCTCTCAAATGTCTTCCTCCCTTCCTTCTTCTCCACACACCACTCTCATTGGTCTTCTTCCATTCCGATACATTTCCCCTATCCCGCCTCTCCTGCCCCAGTCTGTCACCGCAACCCCTCTCCTTAACCAACCCAACAAATCACCCCTGCCTCTAGTGCTGCCCCAATCACCCTCCTCCATCCCTACAGCTCTAGCACCTCCGCGACACCTCATCACCAGCTTGTCTCCACCGCCCGCTGCCCCATTGCCTATCTCTCTCCATCCTGGCCATCCCTTTAACATCACCCTCACTGCCCCATACCCCGTACCATCGGCTTGGTTTGCTAATCTTAGATAGCTTGCTGGAGTTGGGTATCCTTGTTACAAAACCGGCTCCCAAAACACCAAGAGAAACCAAACGCGGAAAAAACGCAATAGGAGATCCAAACACGATGACAACATGCACTGAGGTACAATATTTGATTACGGAGTTTAACTGAAGCCTACATCTCTGGGCCATTGATTATGGACGCTCATCCCCGATCCAACATAATTACAGCGTATCAGAGTCATAACAACCCTCTGTCGAACAGCGCCTGCAGCCGCTACCTCTCACCTATAGTAAGTTGCCATGCGGTTACAACAGGTCCATCCATCTATTTAAGAGAGAGCCTAGGATAAAATTTGACTCTTCCTCTATTCTTACATTTAGTACAACTCTAAGTTCTAAACTGTAACTGACTTTGTATATATATTTGACACAAGCTCTATGAAACAACACCTTGGTGAATATGCCACACCATTCAACACAAACTCTAATAACCTCCACCTTGGGTGTCCTTGATACTTATAAGAACCTCTATGTACCTAGAATTTATTGTTTCCCTTCCTCTGCTCAGGCCGAGCTGCTCGACGAGCCTAAGCAAGGCTCATAGCCTCTGTTGATGGTTGTTAAGTACAAAATTGTCACCGTCAAAACCTGCATAAAACCATAAAAGTAAAACATCCAACATAGTGGTAGGATTTATTTCTAACCATTTCCACGAGTGTTGGTGTATATTTGTATGCAGGATGCAACCCACCAAAGTTGAGATGAAATGTTAATGAAGGATGAGAATATAACTTCTATATCCAAGCCTATGGAGTTTTAAGCCAAAAACCTAATAAGATACATTTATCTTGGCCAATCTTCAGTGGAACATATAGTGGGACCCAATGTCAGAACACCAGAGAAAGGGCTGGGCTGGATGGGCCAGCTAGGGTTCGGCCGAACCAACAGCTAGCCCAATCCAGCCCAACTTCGGCATGATGGTTGTGCCCGAAGTACTGCATTAGGATTAAAGTTAAGCTTTCTGTAGACACTGTTTGTTACCGGTGAAACCTCCCTATCCTTTGCCTATCCATAGCTTCGTGTCCTTGGATGAACCTGAATCGGAGTTAGCACACACGTTCCTTGTGGAAATCGATACATGAGAATACTCCCGGGTGAAGTGCTACTTCGGTATATTCCGTGCGTTTGCAGATTTATCTGTGATCGTAAGAAATACCAACAGCCTCCACCTCTTGGAGCCGGCCGCACCAAGCACCGCCGCCTACAGGTGCTGCTAGCCCGGAGCCATGCACCATCGCCCTAGCTCATCACCAGCAAACTACCTCCGCCCATGAAATTAGGTTCGGTCCACTCTTGTTTTAGTGATTTGCTCGATTGCTATATTTGTAATCCCATGGAATCGCTTATTATATTTTTTGGGGAGATTGATTTGATTTAGAGTCCAAAACAAAACTGTGTCCTCCCAATTTCATGTTGAACTAGGTCTCCGACTTTGCTTCCTCCATGCATAGCCTGGTAGGACTCGAGGTCCGAGTCTATTCCCTGTGCCTGCACAAGCCGAATCAATCTCCTACAAAATCTTGACTCAAACTGAGTCTTTCAGCTACCTCTGGACTCCGGTCATTTCTATGGTCTTTGGCTATGACATGCGACCATGCACACTGCCACCTATCATGACCCTCTCATGACCTCCTTAGCCTCCACGCACTTGTACGACCTCTAGTGCAATGCAGCCACACAGCAACTCTGTCCAATCTCAACAGCAATGAATACCATCGATCGGTTTGTTACAACCAATGCAAATTGTTGTGCTAACACGATTGAACTAGTACTTTGATGGTCTGAATTGGCTGTCCTTAGCTTGATTTTGTCACTTGTCGTATGTGCGCTTTCTCTGTAACAGTCCATCACACAAATACCTCGTCAACACCTCCAAACCATCCTCTACGAACCACCCACTCCGATTTCCAATTGAACACCATGAATCTAGTCACGAGCTGAAGCTGACAAATTGCATGCCATCTTCCCAGCCACCGAACGACCCGAGCGCTATGTCTAATCATCTCTCTGTCGAACACAGTTCACCAAAAGGCCCGGGCCACCCCATACGAAGCATTTGATTCCACCAATCGAGAGTCCCGACCTCCTTCAGCTTCAATCGACCCGAGGATGTGGCTACACGTCTTTCTATTGAGAGTATCTCACCAAAAAGTTCGAGCCACTTGTCGAAAGTGTCAAACTCCACCGATTGGTTTGCCAATTGGTTCTACTTCATCAATTGAGCATTACTTCTAGTCATCTCCCTGTTGAAAGCTTGAAAAGCAGTCATTGAACGGTTCAAATCGCCATCTGAAGTATTCGATCCACAAATCCGCCGACATGCTCCACCTTGTGCACATGTCCCTCCCTGGACATAATCTGCGAGCGGCGCACTGTGGGGCACCTCATCACGCCTCTATCAATGGATCTCTTGCAGGTTTTCATACCATTTATTAGAATGCACAGCCCAACTCACCTATCGAGGGCCACCCAAGTCACATTGGACCTGCTCCATCATAGACCCAACCGAAACCACAACAACTTTAGGTCTTGAATCTACACAACTCGAAACGCTAGTTTTATTCGACATAAACTCTAACAGTCACCACTATAATAGCTATTTTTGCATGCGGTTGTTTTGATTTTTGCGTGCGGTAGATTTGCCAGTCTGGAACAGGTCCTTTGGGAAAATCACGATTTTCGCGTGCGGGTGATGCACCCGCACGGGGAAATAAAAATCCGAAAAAAAATAGAATTTCGAAAAATGGAAACCCTAACCCTAGATCCGGGCACCCCGCCGCCACCGCCACCGGATCCGGGCGGGGGGCAGCCGCCGCCGGCGGATCCGGGCGTGGCGAGGGCGGCGCCGCTCCCGGCCGCCTCGCGCGAGCGTGGGAAGGAGGGGGAGGAGTGGTCGAGCAGTGGCAGCAGCGGCGCCGCAACCAGCCGCCGCCTCCTCATCGTCGTGGTCGGCAGCGGCCGCCGTGCCGCCTCCACCGCGCCACCCGCCTGGTCCGCACTTCCACTGCCACCCCGTGGAGGAGGCCGCCACGCCGCCTACGCCGTGCGGGGACAGCCGCCGTGCACCGCGCCTCATCGCCGTGCGGGAACGGCCGCCTGCTCGCCGCCACCCCGCTCATCACCGCCCCACTCGCCGCCACCCGCTCGCTACTCACCGCCTCGCCACGTGCGCGGAAGGGGCTGCCGCCGACGCCTACTAACGGAGGAGGGAAGGAGGAGGAGGAGCAGGAGGAGGGGTTGGGGAGGAGGAGGGTGAGAATAGAGATAAGGTAGAGAGAGAAAGAGTGGTTGGGGTAGAATAATGGGAAAAAAAGGAAGAGAGAGGATATGTCAAAAATTTGAAGTGGGTGGGAGGGAAAGGCGGGAGGTATTTTCGTGTGTGGTCTACTTAAAAAGCCCGTACGCGAAAATCGATGTTTCCGTGCGGTCCTCTTAAATCAACCGCACGGGATAATGAGGATTATCCCGTGCTTTCGGATTAAGACGCCCGCATGGGAAAATGCATCGGCGACAATCCGGCGCCAGTCCCCCTATTTTCCCCTGCGATTTCATTTACGGACCGCATAGAAATAAAATGGGGCGGTGTCCAGAAAAATCTACTATGTAGTAGTGTGTGGGAGCCTCTTCCCTTGGTGTGCACTGTTCTGCCCCTAGCTCCCTCGATGCTTGTCAGATAGGTGGCCCTCACCGTAGCGGCACAACGCTATGTAGCTGTACTGGCAAGTGTGGTCACACTCCACACTGCAGACATCTCTCAGTGTCCAAAAGCTGAAGACATGGTGAAAACTGAAAAGAGAGATTTTCGATGAGACCATGCTGTTGCCAAGAAGAATTCTGCAGGTTCGAATAAGTTAATCGGGTTTGATCCATAGTGATCGTTCTGTCCAACCTTGCCGTATGTTACTGTACTAAGACCATTCACAGTGCGTCACCAAGTTTTGGTGTTTTTCACATGCCACGTAGACCAAAAACGGTATTAGCAACTTGTTCCATAGTGCAAACTCCACAAGACCACATGCAAGTAGGTTGTAGTGGGTCCCACCAATACTACTTTTACACTTTTCTCTTTTACTTTCCCCTCTCCTCTCTCTCCCCTCTCTTCCTTTACCCACCGCAGAGAGCCAACGGAGACGGAGGTCGCGAAGGTCGGGCGGAGCGGTGGCTCAAGCAGAGGTCGCAGAGGGGATCCGGTGGCGTCGGCTCACGGGGCGCAGTGGCGGCGGCGCGGCGGCGGGGCCACGCCGACACTCGGATCTCGCCATCTCCCCAGATCCGGTGGCGTCGGCGGGGCCACGGCGCGGCGGCGGCGGCGGCGCCGTGGCCTTCCACGGTGGCGCGGGGACGGGGCGGGCCGGCCGGGCGGCAGATCGAGGGATCGACCTCGGACGGCGGCGGCATGTCGGCGGTGGGCGCTTGACCTGGAGTGGGGGACGGCAACGAGCGTCCGGCCTCCACGCCTCCGCCTTCCTCCTCCGGCCTCCGCGTCGTGACCCGAGCGGCGACGGCGTCGGGCGGCAGCGCCGCAGCAGCGTCGGCAAGCGTCAGAGTCGGCGGAGGCGGCGGCGGCGGGCGTCGGCATCGGGCGCACTACTACAGAATGGATAAAAGGTGCCGGTTCGGAAACCCTAATAAGGCATGAAAAGCACTATTGGAAGAAAGGTGCCAGTTATAGATAAAAATCGGCACCTTTGTGTGGGGCATGAAAAGTACTATCGGAACAAAAGTGCCGGTTCTAAACCCAAAACCGGCACCTTTGTCTCCCCAACCGGCACCTTTGTGTAGGGCATGAAAAGTGCTATTAGAAGAAAGGTGCCGGTTCTAGACAAAAACCGGCACCTTTGTCTTGTCATAAAAAATGGCACCTATGTGTGGGGCCCACCAACGGCTAGTGTGGGAGGGAGAATATTAAAGGAGCCGGTTTTGGATCGAGAACCGGCACCTTTGACTTGTCATACCAAGAACCGGCACCTTTATGTAGGGCCCACCATCGGACATGAAAAACACAATTGAAACAAAGGTGCCGGTTTTGGGTTGAGAACCGGCACCTATGTGTGGGGCCCGCAAACGGCTAGTGTGGGAGGGAGAAAATTAAAGGTGCCGGTTTTGGGTCTAGAACCGGCACCTTTCTCTGACACAGGTTTTAGGTGCCGGTTTTATTTAAAAATTGGCACCTATTTAGAGATAAAGGTGCCGGTTTTTGAATATGTGGCGCGTGGGGGTGGGCGCATGGGCGGGGAAGGCATTATAGGTGCCGGTTTTTGGTGTGCCGACACCTATAGTGGCAACACCTATTTGTCTTTTCGTAGTAGTGGCGGCTGCGCCGCGGCGGCGTCGGTGGAGGCGGCGGCGGGCGGCAGCGGCGGCGGGAACTCGGGCGGCTGTGCTTGCTTTTCCAGCTCTCTCTCTCTCCTCTTTTCAGATGCGCCCGTGCATTTGACAGGCTTTTCAGCCCAAAAACGGGTAGCCAAGTTTGGCTACTCGGTCTTCACTTGCTATACATGTGGATGATGTGGCACAGAATATGCTGTTCTTCTCTTTGAGGCCGAATGCTACATGGGACCATTGTGAATGGCCTAACAAACAAACAACAGAGCCATTGAGAAATCACAAGATGTGCCTCAACGACATGGGTCCATGTAATAGGATCGCCACCGCGCGGTGGTTGCACGAACAGAATATGGGCGGGCATTATTGTCGCCGGCCAAAGGCAGGAGCATCTGCAAAGCCAGACCGAGTTAAGTTGATCACAACACGATCGAACCAGGAGCTAAAGCCGTAGTACGTGCACCAGCACAGCCTCACTGTACAAGTCGTCACACTGTCACTGGTTAGTGCTCACTAGCTACCTCCTTTCGGTCCTTCCTTGCATAAATGGAGCTAGCTAGCTCATGGCGTAGTTCTTTTCTTTCGGTCTTTTCTTTTGTTATATGTTTTAGTTACGGTGAAATCTACTGTAGGAACTCGTTTGCATATATATTTTTTTAAAAAAATCATGAGCTGTAATTAGAAGTGCGGTCATCTGTAATTAGAAGTGCGGTCATCTTGAGTTAGCATGCTAGCTTTTTAAAAGAGATTTCTTATACGATTCCTTCTGTATTTACAAAAGCAAATGATATTAAAAACCGACTTAAATACGGATCTATATTTCCAAAAACGAACAAACTTAAAAACCAACTCATCCTCGGACGACGTACCAAAATACCGGCAAAAACATCTTCAGTTTTTATAATAGTAGAGAAATGAAAAGGCTGTGTAGGAAAATTGTTTTTCCAAGTAATGTCAGATCGGTATTGCTAAATATATGTCGCCACATTTTGGGTTCGATTTCAGTCGGATAGCCTGAACCACATGATGCGCTTTACGAGCGTCGTGGTCGACTCACGTCCGTAGATAACGGCCGGCATGGGCAGAGATATCCCTTGCTTCTTTTTTAGTCCAACTTTTTATATATTTACACAAATTTACATAATAGTTACACACCACTTACATATATAATTTTGTGATTTACATATGTAATTTAGGACTTATGTATGTAATTTTAAGACTTATATTATAAATACACTAAAATTACATATGTAATTTAGGGATTTACAATATAAATACATGCCGACTGTTTTTTGATGAAAAATATGACGCTATAAATATAGCTACTCCCATGTCAGATTATATGGTTATGTACTTATGTCTATCGAAATCATTAAAAACACACAGTTAATTAATTAAACTGAAGTACACACACAGATGGCCATCAACGTCGTCCTTAACATTGATCCTACCAATGAGAGGACGGTTGGGACCAAGAACATAGAAATAATAGGCACGAGCGAAGAGGGGGCTAGCAATTGTGCTCGATTAAGTCCCAAAATCAATGTGAGCGATGCCCTTGTCTCTGGGGCTCTAAATTCGGTCGAGCTGGCCGCCGCACAACGCCTAACCAACTGTCACAATGCTCGCAACCACGATCGAATGAGACGTGTCGTATATGTGTGTGGTTGTATAGATGCTTTTCGAGATAGTGTAGTACGTTTCCCAGCTTCCAGGCTTTATTAACAACGACTGAGGCGACTGATGATAGGCTGCGGGTATAGATGTTGTTGATAGAAGTAATTGCATCATGCAGAAAGGGTGAGAGATACTTGTACGTAGCTAGCTTATTGGTAGTAGTACGTACTACCAATAAGCTAATTTTTGTATGGTCGTCTCAAGTGGTACAGATATACGCAGCTATATTAGAGGTGTAAAGTTTTATCGTGTCACATCGGATATTATATAGGGTGTCATATGGGTGTTGATAAAAAAACTAATTACAGAATCCGTTAGTAAACCGCGAGACGAATTTATTAAGCAAATGTTTAATGTAGCACCACATTATCAAAATATAGAGCAATTAAGCTTAAAAGATTCGTCTCGCAAATTAGTCGTAATATATGCAATTAGTTATTTTTTAGCCTATATTTAATATTTTATGCAGTTGTTCGAATGTTTGATATGAGGAGGAAAAATTTTGAGGCGGGATCCCGATAGGGCCTTAATTTCTTCTGCAGTTAAACTCTACTCGTTCTAGAGGTTGTGTTAGTCATGTCAGTAGATAGCTTTGTTGCTTTCGGTTCCGGTTTGGTTTAATTTGATGGTTGCCAAGCTTAATTAATTAGGCTTTGACCTTCTACCTGCTTCTGTAGAGGCTTTTGTATCTACAATAGTTGTTTTATGTTATAAAGATTTTTGATAGACAATACTAGTTGGAAAATAGATCGTTTGAGATGCTACTGATAATAAGTCATAAAAACGCTAGAGCAATGGAAATAACTTGGAGGTAAAACATTTGCATCCGTGTTATTAGATGTTTAAAAGCGAATGTTGAAAAATAAATTACAATGAAAGAACTCTAAATTCAATTGTAAAGTTAATTTTTTTGCTGGAGCTAATAAGCTACTCCATCTAATTTTATAATTTTTGTTGTTTTGGGTAATCTTGATTGAGATCAAACTTTGACTATCAATAACTTTCAAAATATTTAATCCAAAGACACTAAAAACATATATAGATCTCTTTATGAAATACTTTAATAAAAATAAAAATTTATTTACTCATCTATAACTAATATAAATATTTGTATTTTTCCGGTCGTCACCTCATAGGTGCGGTGATTTTTTCATCCCCCTCGCCTCCCCCCAAATCCTAGTCGGATTCCATCACCCCCAGCCAAAAAAAATTCCCAATCGAAATTCAATCAATACACAAATAAAATAAAATTGGAGGAAGCATTATACACACATATATATCAAAAAAAAAGATCAAAGGGGAGGTCACCGTCGAGCCGCCGCTGCCGCCGCCATCGTAGGGATGCCAGGCCGCCGCAGCTCCCCTCCCGCTGGATCGGGCGGAGGGGAGGGGCGGCGCCGCCGCTGGGACACCGGCGGGCCGCCGACGCCTCCCTGGGCGCCGCCGGTGGTGGGGGAGAACGCTGCCGCGCTGCCGGTGGTGGGGGAGGACGCGGCCGCACCACCGGTGGTGGGGGAGACGCCATCGCCTCTTGCGGGGGGAGGGCGCCGCCGCCGCCGCCGCTTGGGCTCGGCGAGAGAGGCGCCGCCCCCGCCGCCGCTGCTCGGGGAGAGGGCGCCGCTGCCGCTGCCGCCGTCGGTTGTGGGGGAGGGCGCCGCCGCCGCTTGGGGGCGCGCAGGGGAGGGCGGCGAAGTGAGATGGGAGGGAGGGAAATGGACTAGGGTTTTGGCGGCTGATGAGAGGGAGGGGGTTTTGTTTCCCCGATATTGACGGTCGGCCGTCTGATCAAAACCCTAGAGATCGGACGGCCGGTGTAGTCCGGGGCAAAATTGGCCCAAGAGGGATCGAGAGTGAGGCTACTTTTTCGGCCCAAGCCCAGGTTGTGGCCTAGGGAGGGAAAGTGCGCCCGCGCGTGCGCAAAAGGCCGTGGGCTGACCGGCAAGGGCCGGAAATAAGTCTATTTTAGGTCTCTCGGGCCGAAAAAAAGAGAATAAATTCATTTTTAGTGCTCATTTTTTAGAAAAATTACAATTATAAGTTATTGAATGTGTTTATTTCGAAGCAAACCTAGATGGAAGTATTTTCTTTCTTTTTCTAATTAAATAATTGTTAAATGATGTTTGTATTAATAAAATTAGCAATTAAGCTCCGAAAATTCCAATATAATTTCAAAGAACGTAACTAATCATGGAGAATTTTAAAAAAATAAATTTAACCATGTCATTTTATTTCTCACACTTGTTTTACTTGTAAATTTATTTAATTATACGCATACCTACTTAAAAATACCAAATATTTCAGTGAATTTGTATTTTAATTAAATGTTTATTTTTCTGATCTGTACGCTTCCCATTGCAACTCACGGGCACTTTTGCTAGTTATATATATATATATATATATATATATATATACATATACATATACATATATATATATATATGAAAATATATTTTAAAGATCATATCATAATTTAAAACGTTAAGAATTATAAAGAGAACATCAGCAAAGAGGAAAAAAATAGTAAACAGCATTGATAAAACGGTCCAACCAACCCCAGGGCAACGGAGGACAAAAATAAACTACTGAACATACTGGAAGCAGCTACCGAAAACGGGGTCAGTAAGCAGATCCTGCTCTGTATGCTTTCGATTATACTAGAAAATCTGCGCGCGTGTTAGCGCGCCGGTAAATTTATAGCCTGTATTATCTTAGTTAGGGCTCATATGGAATATATAAAATTTACCTACCTCTTATTTTTGATTATTTATCGCTCTAGCAAATTTCGTATCAAATAAGGAGATGCAGCAAATTACCTTAGTATGCTCATTCAGTCCATTCTAATAGTTTTAGAAGTAATGTTAACTTTGATTACTGGATATATGTGGCATTGATGAAAGGTGGAGGTAGGAGATCATGATCTAGAAATTGAAATGTGAGAATGACCAATAATTTGGAACTGATGAAGTAATATATATATATACATGATTTAGTTTAACACCCATAAACAAAAATCTTTCAAAAGCGAAAAGGCATATAGCCTAGTGGTTACAAGAGCCTCAGTAGCACCTTAAATCCTGGGTTCGACTCTCCATGGGAGCGAATTTTTCGGGTTCGACTCCTTATAGGAGCGAATTTTTCAGGATTTAACGACTTTGAGGTTTCAATGGTAGGCGACGTACCCGTATAGCGAGGCGTCGGCCCAATCTTCGAAGATGCTTGTAGGGGTAGGATTTGCGCGCATGTGTTCATAAGGGTGAGTGTGCGTGCGTTGTGAGTGTCTGCATTATACTGTGTAATCTTCAAAAAAAAATCTTTTAAAAGAATGGAATTTATTTTGTGTTGACCCAGAAGAATGGAATTTAATTTAATGTTTGTCCCAGATAAATGAGAAAAACCAAAGTATGATGTAATTAGTGTTTGCCAATAATTAGACAAATGATTAGAGATGCTATTAGAAAAAAAAAATATGTTTCCTCAAAATTGTGGCAATTTTATTAACCAAAAAATTGTGCATACACAGTGTCAATAATAAAATGCACGTTCGAAGAAATATTATTTCTTAGTATTGTAAATTTTCATCGAATCTTTCACTATATTTCTGTTATTTAGTTTTTTATTATTTATTTTGTAGAAATATAGGATATCAATATGACTCAATTTTTGGTTTTAACCATAATGTATTTTATTTATTCACATAAATTTTGCAAAATTATTCATACTTTTCTCTTTGTTATTTCTTTACTTTCCTTTATCCTGTTTATGCTTGGCTTCTGTGTCTGTGTGCACCATTAGCTTGAGAAGGCAACAATGCAAATGCTGTAGCAACGATGCCGGACCACCAGGCCCTAGCCCCTAGGGCAGGCATGGGTGACTGGGCTGTACACGCCAATGCACCTTTTCTTTCTTTTTTCTTTTTCATTTCACGGTGAAACGTCCAGGCTAGTTTCCTTCAAATGGACACGTGGCAGATTCCTGAAGGGGGCATTGCTAAATTTACAGAGCTCCACATGTCCCGATAAGAAGCTAGAGTTTGGTCCCTGAAATCGGTTTTAGAGATTTAGGCTCGTTTGGATTAAAGCTAATTCTTCCCTATCATACTTTTGACAACATTAAACTTTTGCCAAACCAAAGTTTTGACAACTTTACATCAATTTCTATCAACACAAGTATAAATTAATGCTATTCTATTAAATAGGATTTGCCACTGCCGAAATATTATAAGGGATAAAAATTGACATCAAAACCAAAAAAGAAGCCTGAATATAATAATCTTCTTCCTTTCTTGTTAATTAAAAGATATATATACACGACCAGTTAATATTGTTGTAATAAGTTCAGAAATTTACTGGAATTTAATCCGTTCCAATATTACAAAACTCAGTTCCTACTAAAACTCGAACTCTCGAGTACAGATGCAGCAGTGTGTGGCCCGCCCATGCTGCATCATACTATGCATGTTCATCCCGTACTCAGGCTGCAGGCATATGCCGACGACGTGGCATATGCTCTGGATCCGTCCCCATCCCCACGTACGTGCCCATCGCCGGCCGGCTGCCCACCCATGCGCCGTACAAACGTCGGCCGTCGTGTCCATCGCCACGGTCCCAAATTCCCAACGCAGCGGCGGCAACACATAAATGTAACGTAATGGCTTCAATTCTCTCAAATATTTTCATTTTCTGTTTAAATAGCATGGAGGAATTTCCAGGCCTATCTGCATGCATTTGCGTGACTCCGGCGGCGGATCAGAAAATTAGTTCATTGGTGTCATAACGTGCTTAGCGATACCATAGTATGTTAATTATAATTAGATTATAATATTATAATATATGAATAAGCAATTTAAGCATGATTTTGTTAAAAGTCGTCGGTGTCGACTGACACCAGTGCATACACTGTGGAACTCCATGGTTACAGCCAGATCTGGAACATGCATATGCAGGGTACTGACGGAGTGCAGCGAAAGAGGTAGCGATCGATCAGATGAATCAACACACGGAAGCCTGGGTAAATTAACAATCCGTGAAACTAAAACCACTACTAGTAGTGTTGAGCTCAGGTCAGCTGAACCCAACCTTTCCAATCCAGCTATGGATGATCACGTCGGAAACGACATTATTTATTTTTATTTTTTTATAGAAGTGGTATCAGTATATTTAGTTACAATTTCAATATGATGCAGAGGAAAAATAAATAAATTTTACAGTGAAAAACAATCAAAAACTATTATTAGTTGGTTATTATTGTTGTTTACAGAAACGAAAACAGTATTGATATGATCGGAATTTTTCGTATCATTTTCCATCTATGAATTTTTTTCATTTTTAATTTTTTTTAATATTTACAGAAATAATCTGTCGGCGAAAAAAATTACAAGAATAGACCCTGCCGCCCCAACAGAGAGCGGCAAGCTGACGTGGCAGACGAGGGAGGGACGGGCGGTGACGAAGGGAGGGTTTTTTACAGGAAAACCCTTGCCGCCCTCTGTTGGGGCGGCAAGGGGTCCCATTGCAAAAAAGCCAGCCGGGGCTGGCCATTTTGCAGGCGGCCCCTTGCCGCCCTCTGTTAGGGCGGCAGGCCTCGCTGCCTATAAAGGGCTTGCCGCCCCTGCCCCCAGCCCTCATTCCTCCCCTCACAACTCTAGTTAAAAAAAAGAAGGGGGAGGAGAAGAAAAGAAAGGGCGAAGCCCTGCCGGATTCAGACACCGATTTCAGGTAATATTCATAGATCCTATATGTGACTATTAAGTTTACTACTGTGTATTTTTTAAAACTTTGTTTGAATAAATGCATTATGTTTTTAGGGTTTTAGTTGTACTAATCTAGAACTGCGTATTGTAGATATCGGTAAATACGTAGATCTGCTAGTTTCAAATCAATACTTTACCATTACATTGGCGTACATGAGAAGATATTACGTTGTAGGTGTTTATTGCTTGAAAAAATAATATGATCTAGTTATTTCATTGACAGATATGTCGAACAAATAAATATTTCAAGTTTACCATAGCCCAGGAAACGTCCGTTACGGGCCAACTGGGGTAGATCTGTTAGAATTTATTGTATCAGAAAGGGGAATTGATAGACCGGCAGAGAGGAGTGTACCTTCTATAAAAGGATGGTTGATGAGGGGCTTGAGAGTTGATCCACAGACTAGTGACATAACAATCAATGTTATAGTAAGTCGGGCAACTGAGGGTTTTTATTGGGAACTAATGCCAGTTCAAAACTCTCGAATGTGGAGATGGTATGTGGAGAATGCATTGCAACGTGGGTGGCCTCTAGCTATGGTTCTGTTTGTTCACCCGAAGGATCCAGGTGTGCAGATGAACATGCATGATGGCGAGGGACCAAGTGCTAAAGTAAATGAGAGTTATGTGGAAGAGGTCAACGCACGAGAGGAAGGGGGCGTAGTAGCTCCAGTGGGCATTCAACCCGGTGATGGAGTGGCCGATGAGGGGGAGACTATCGGTGCCATTGTGGATGAAATGGAGAGAGAGGATTCTGACAACGAGCGTGTGGAGGAAGGTGATTCGTCAGATGATGAGACGGATACTAATCCAGCCGAATGGGCTAGTCAGGATTTTTCTGGTCTGGTCGTATCTGAAGAGAATAGTGTGAGATGGGAGTATTTCACACCCTAAAAATCCCAAAAATATAAATTATTGTGTAAATGGAATTTTAGAAATGATTTTAAAAGCCTAGAAGAAAAGATTTAATTGTAAATAATAAATTCCAATATAAAATTGGGCCAGATAAAATTTTATTAAATACTTTGCTTAATTCTATAATTCCTAGATTTTTCTGGGATTTATTTGAGCTAAGGAAGTATTTTTAATAAATGAAAGAGCATTTCATGAATTATTTAAATGGAAAAAGGTTTTAAAAATCTTCTTTTGGCTTTGGGCCGAAAGTCGGCCCAAAACCCTCTTCTCTCTCTCTTCGGCCCAAGCCGGCCCAGCAGCCGAGCCGCGCGCGCGCGAGCCGCTCTCCTCTCTCTCTCCTGCCGCTGACAGGTGGGGCCCACCCGTCAGTCGTCGTCTACCTCCGGACGGCCGCGCCCCGAAACCCTAGCCGCCGCCGCCCTTCCAAAATTTCGTCGCATCTTTCCCGATCCGGTGCAATCGTTTGAGGGGAAATACTCGCCGTGATCTCCTCTACCCTTTTCTCTTTGGAAGCATCGGCTATCTCGCTTTGGAAACGCGGGGATTTGAGCCCGATTCGGAGCCGGCCGAACCCTAACCTTCCATCGCCGTCGCCGGGCCGCCGTGGGCTTCGCCGCCGCCTTCCGACCCTTATAAAAGGTTCCCCGCGCTCTCCTCTACCCTCCGCCGCTCTCGCCTTCGCCTCTCGTCGCACGAATCGCCCTAGCGCCGTGCACCCGTGCGCCGCCGTCGCCGCTGCCGCTCCAGCCGTGCGCCGCCGTCGCTCCGGTCATCGCCGTCGCTCGGGGAGCTCGCCAACGTGGTCGCCGCCGCGTCGCCGTTCTCGTCCGACCCTTCGCCGCCGCTGTTTCCCGCCGGAACACCGCCGTCATCGTCGACCCGAACCTTTCCGCCGTTCGTCCTCGTCGCCGGCGTCGTCTGTTGCTCCTCCGCCGTTAGTTTGGTCGTCGGTGAGTTCGCCGTGCCCTCCGCATCCCGTTGCTACTTTCCGTTCGCGCCGCCGCGCCGTAGATCGCCGGTGGGCATGCGAGTCCGAGCCGCCGTCGCCGCCGTCGGGGGGGGGGGGGTGACGTCATCGCTGACGTCATCGGTGCCGTCGCTCGTGAAGCCGGCTGTGAGCCGTTTGATCTCGGCCGTCCGTTCAAGTTGATTAGATCTCGGCCGTTCAATCCCGTAGACCGCCGCCGTGGACCCGGTCCACCGTGAGCCCGAGCCCGCTGACGCAATAAATCCCCTTTTTTCTTTTCAAAAATAATTCATTATTGCGTCATAATTCAATTAAAATTTATATAAATGATTTAATCCGATTAAATCTTTAAAAATTCATAACTAATTCATCTTAGCTCGGATTTAGTTGGTTCAAGTCTCTAATTTTTTCTAAAATTGAGATCTACATGTTAAAAATATCCACATGTACTGTGCATGTTTGCTTATGTGCTGTTTCGGTGTTTTTGCTCTTTTCTGTTTAGAATCCGACGTTTCCGGAGAGTCCGCTTTTGCAGGAGAAGATTTAGAAGAGTTCCAAGGCCAGCAAGGCAAGTCACACAGATCCTAATCAATCCTTTGCGCATGTTGATCCCGTTTAAAGCTATTGTTTCTATTCAACTATTGCATTTATTTTCGAATGTCATTGGGTGGAATTAGCCTATTGTTTGTTATAGCCCTTTTGTTCTTGATTATCTTATTCCTTGATACCTTGGGTTATTATAACTTGACTAGTTGAGCTTTATATTGGTTCGACTAGATGATTAGATGTAATTGCTTAGCCATGCTTAGAAACCTTAGCACACTAATGGGATAACTTATGATTCACTATTATTTAATGATGGCTTAATGATAGTTCACGATGGTCAATCGTGATTGGTTAATTAATTAATTTGACAACTAAAACCTGATAATGGTGGGTTGTGAGTACATGGTTTTGATGGTCGTGCTCATGACGATTAAGGACCGGTTCACGAACTTCGGTTGTGAAACATTAACCGTGCCAACCACAAGCCAGCGTGGGCTATGGATGAGACCTGTGCTGAGATTGTGATAGCAGCTCATGATCGTGAAAACTGGAACCGTATGAAGATTTGCAAGCTGGAGTACAAGGTGGAGAGTTTGGAGAAGGAGCTAGCCGCACTGAAGGGAGAAGCACCACCACAAAAAGCCAGAGTTCGTCTTACTGCAAGAAAGAGAACCCTTTTTGTTCCTCGCTATCAGTTGGCGCCAAAGGTTCGTGTGGTGGAAAAGAAAGTCACCCCAGCGAAGTCCCCGGTCGTCAACATAAGTGATGATGAAGAAGAAGACTCAAAGCGCACCCATTCAAAGGTCGAGTGGGGAGCAACTCAAGATGATGTTAAAGACGAGCCGGACGAGCCTTCAATCAACTCCGATGCCCGGAAGACCTAGAACGCCTTGTGAAGCCGTTGCCTTAGATCGCTGTGATAGTTTGCTTGCTTAAGTTTGGTTGTGTGTGTGGGTCTCGCATGTGGTTTACATCAGTGTTGAGATGTAAGTGCATGCGTTTGTTTGCTTTCGAGTGTTAAGTAGTTGGTGAGTTTAGAGGTGTGAGAGTCTTCAAATCCATATAATAATGAAACTCAGTTAAGATCAATAAAAGTTAAGTGAGAAGAAAAGTTAATTCTCTGTCCTAAGTAGTTTTCCCCGGTTTCTCTTCTTGTGCTCCTGTCCATGCCAGATGGTGCTCACCCGCAGTATTGGAAATGGTCCCAACAACAGCAACAGCAACAACAACATTAACAGCAATTGAGAGAATCCCACGCTTGCCCAAGTTTTGGCTCAACAGACACAGCTTATGCATATGATGATGCAGCAACTACAGAACCAGCAGAACCAAGGGAATAACCAAGCACCTCCCCAGAACAAGTTATCAGAATTTCTTCGTGTGAGGCCACCTACATTTTCTAGCACTACTAATCCAGTGGAGGCTGGTGATTGGCTGCACGCCATAGAAAAGAAGTTGGACTTGCTTCAGTGCACTGATCAGGAGAAGGTCTCTTTTGCCTCGCACCAGTTGCATGGCCCTGCTTCTGAGTGGTGGGATCAATTCCGTCTCAACAGGACTACGGCGGAACCTATCACTTGGCTAGAATTCACTGCTGCCTTTCGCAAGACGCACATACCATCAGGAGTGGTGTCCCTTAAGAAGAGAGAATTCAGAGCGCTCACTCAGGGATCTCGCTTGGTTACAGAATACTTGCATGAGTTTAATCGCCTAGCTCGTTATGCTCCGGAAGAAGTACGCACTGATGAAGAGCGTCAAGAGAAGTTCCTGGAAGGACTGAATGATGAGCTTTCTTACCCATTGATGACTGGAGATTATCCTGATTTCCAAAAATTGGTGGATAAGGCTATTCGCCAGGAGGATAAGTACAATCGCATGGAGCAGAAGAAATGCAGGATTGCTCACTTCAAAGCTCAACAAGGGAATAATCAGAGGCCACGTCTGGTTTCGGGACCTCAGTCAATGCCTCAGGGAGGTTCTTCGTCTGTTGTTCGTCCGCAGCGTCAGTTCTTCAACAACAATGTTGGCAACAACAATCGCAACCCAGCTCCACGTCCGGTGATAGCTCCGACACCGCATCAGCCTGTCAGGAGGGAACAAGGAAACAAGCCCGGAGTATGTTTCAACTGTGGTGAACCAGGCCATTACTCCGACAAGTGTCCGAAGCCCCGACGCGTGAAGGTTGTCCCTGCACAGAACAACTCCACCGCACCAGCGACAAAGGCTCGTGTCAACCATGTTGCTGCTGCAGAAGCTCAAGAGGCTCCAGATGTGATTTTGGGTACGTTCCCTGTTAACTCAGTACCTGCAACAGTACTTTTCGACTCTGGTGCTACGCATTCATTTTTATCTATAAGTTTTGCGGGAAATCATGGGATGGAAGTAGAAGATCTTAGACGTCCTTTGATGGTTAGTACCCCAAGTAATCAAGCACTCTCAGTGCAACGTAGCCCCTCTGTCAGAATAGAGATTCAAGGAGTGCCATTTCTGGCCAATCTTATTCTGTTAGAATCCAAAGACCTTGATGTCATTCTAGGGATGGACTGGTTAACCCGATATAAAGGTGTGATAGACTGTGCTAACAGAAAAGTAACTCTCACCAGTACTGATGGCCAAGTTGTGACTGTTCACGCATTGCCTTCAGAGCCCTTAAGGTCAAGTCTGAACCAAATAACTTTGGAAGAGATTCCTATAGTACGAGAATACCCAGATGTGTTCCCGGACGATTTACCTGGTATGCCGCCTAAGAGAGATATAGAGTTCAGAATAGATTTGGTACCTGGTACAGCTCCAATCCATAAGAGACCTTATAGAATGGCAGCCAATGAGTTAGCAGAAGTCAAGAGGCAAGTAGATGATTTGCTTCAGAAAGGATACATTAGACCAAGTTCGTCTCCATGGGGTGCTCTAGTTATTTTCGTTGAAAAGAAAGATCATACCCAGAGGATGTGTGTGGACTATCGTGCCCTAAATGATGTGACTATTAAGAATAAGTATCCGCTGCCCAGAATTGATGATTTGTTTGATCAGCTTAAGGGTGCCACTGTTTTCTCTAAGATTGATCTCCGATCAGGGTATCACCAGTTAAGGATTAAAGAGGAAGACATACCTAAGACGGCTTTCACTACTCGGTATGGGTTGTTTGAGTGTACGGTTATGTCTTTCGGACTTACCAATGCCCCCGCTTTCTTCATGAACTTGATGAATAAGGTGTTTATGGAATATTTAGACAAGTTCGTGGTCGTCTTTATTGATGACATTCTTATCTACTCTCGAACTAAAGAAGAGCATGAAGAACATCTTCGCCTTGCATTGGAGAAGCTACGAGAACATCAGTTGTACGCCAAGTTTAGCAAGTGTGAATTTTGGTTGTCTGAAGTGAAGTTTCTTGGTCACGTCATCTCAGCCGGAGGAGTTGCCGTTGATCCTAGTAATGTGGAATCGGTAACCAGCTGGAAACAACCAAAGACAGTTTCAGAGATTCGCAGTTTCCTGGGTCTTGCAGGATATTACCGGAGGTTTATAGAGAACTTCTCCAAGATTGCTAAGCCCATGACACGACTGCTTCAGAAAGATGTGAAATACAAGTGGTCAGACGAATGTGAGCAGAGTTTTCAAGAATTGAAGAGTCGCTTAATATCAGCGCCCATTTTGATTTTGCCTGAACCAAAGAAGGGTTTCCAAGTGTATTGCGATGCATCTAAGCTTGGATTAGGATGTGTTCTAATGCAAGATGGGAAGGTGGTTGCCTATGCGTCTCGTCAGTTACGTCCGCATGAGAAGAACTACCCTACTCATGACCTCGAGTTAGCTTCAGCAGTTCATGCATTGAAGATTTGGCGTCACTATCTTTTCGGTACTCGTACAGAGGTGTATACCGATCACAAGAGTTTAAAGTACATCTTTACTCAACCGGATCTGAACATAAGACAACGGAGATGGTTGGAACTAATCAAGGATTATGATCTGGGAATTCATTATCACCCGGGAAAGGCTAATGTTGTAGCAGATGCTCTTAGCAGGAAAGGCTATTGCAATGCTACGGAAGGACGACAGTTGCCACTGGAGTTATGTAAGGAATTTGAAAGATTAAATTTGGGAATTGTCACTAGAGGTTTTGTTGCAACCTTAGAAGCAAAGGCTACTCTCATTGATCAGGTTAGAGGAGCCCAGATTAATGACCCTGATATTCATGAGATCAAGAAGAATATGAAAAGAGGAAAAGCTATCGGTTTCTTGGAAGATGAGCAAGGGACCGTATGGTTGGGCGAAAGAATTTGTGTTCTAGAGAATAAAGAGTTGAAAGATACAATTCTGAAAGAAGCTCATGACACTTTGTACTCCATTCACCCTGGTAGTACCAAGATGTATCAAGATCTCAAAGAAAGATTTTGGTGGACAAGTATGAAGCGTGAAATAGCAGAGTTTGTAGCAATGTGTGATGTTTGTCAGCGAGTTAAGGCAGAACATCAGAAACCCGCAGGTTTGTTGCAACCTTTGAAGATACCAGAATGGAAGTGGGAAGAGATCGGTATGGATTTTATCACGGGTTTACCCAGAACGTCATCGGGCCACGACTCTATTTGGGTGATAGTCGACAGACTTACCAAAGTGGCTCATTTTATTCCCGTGAAGACAACATATTCGGGAAGTCGTTTGGCGGAATTGTATATGGCTAGGATTGTGTGTTTGCATGGCGTCCCTAAGAAAATAGTATCTGATCGAGATAGTCAGTTTACTTCGAAGTTTTGGAAGAAGCTTCAGGAAGAGATGGGTTCTAAGCTGAACTTTAGTACTGCTTATCATCCGCAGACAGACGGACAAACCGAAAGGGTGAATCAGATTCTAGAAGACATGTTGAGAGCTTGTGCTCTAGACTTCGGTGGAAGTTGGGATAAGAATTTGCCTTATGCAGAATTCTCATACAACAACAGTTATCAGTCTAGTCTTCAAATGGCTCCTTACGAAGCATTGTATGGTCGTAAGTGTCGTACTCCGCTTTTGTGGGATCAAACGGGAGAACGTCAGGTTTTCGGAACTGATATCCTAAGGGAAGCAGAAGAAAAAGTGAAGGTCATTCAAGAAAGATTGCGTGTAGCTCAGTCTCGTCATAAGAGTTATGCAGACAATCGCCGCAGAGATTTGAGTTTTGAAGAAGGAGATCATGTGTACCTTCGTGTCACGCCTCTCCGAGGGGTTCATCGTTTTCATACCAAAAGAAAATTGGCTCCGCGTTTTGTGGGACCTTATAAGATCATTAGTCGAAGAGGTGAGGTTGCTTATCAGTTGGAGTTACCTCAATCGTTGGCAGGAGTCCATGATGTGTTCCATGTGTCACAGTTGAAGAAGTGTTTGAGAGTACCTACTGAGGAAGCTAACCTAGAACAGATAGAAATCCAAGAGGATCTGACGTATGTCGAGAGACCAATTCGTATTTTGGAGACAAATGAGAGAAGGACCAGGAATCGAGTTATCCGTTTCTGTAAGGTTCAATGGAGTAATCACTCAGAAGGAGAAGCTACTTGGGAACGAGAAGATGAATTGAAGTCCGCTCATCCGCATCTTTTCGCCAGTTCTTCCGAATCCCGAGGACGAGATTCTGTTTAAGGGGGGTAGGTTTGTCACACCCTAAAAATCCCAAAAATATAAATTATTGTGTAAATGGAATTTTAGAAATGATTTTAAAAGCCTAGAAGAAAAGATTTAATTGTAAATAATAAATTCCAATATAAAATTGGGCCAGATAAAATTTTATTAAATACTTTGCTTAATTCTATAATTCCTAGATTTTTCTGGGATTTATTTGAGCTAAGGAAGTATTTTTAATAAATGAAAGAGCATTTCATGAATTATTTAAATGGAAAAAGGTTTTAAAAATCTTCTTTTGGCTTTGGGCCGAAAGTCGGCCCAAAACCCTCTTCTCTCTCTCTTCGGCCCAAGCCGGCCCAGCAGCCGAGCCGCGCGCGCGCGAGCCGCTCTCCTCTCTCTCTCCTGCCGCTGACAGGTGGGGCCCACCCGTTAGTCGTCGTCTACCTCCGGACGGCCGTGCCCCGAAACCCTAGCCGCCGCCGCCCTTCCAAAATTTCGTCGCATCTTTCCCGATCCGGTGCAATCGTTTGAGGGGAAATACTCGCCGTGATCTCCTCTACCTTTTTCTCTTTGGAAGCATCGGCTATCTCGCTTTGGAAACGCGGGGATTTGAGCCCGATTCGGAGCCGGCCGAACCCTAACCTTCCATCGCCGTCACCGGGCCGCCGTGGGTTTCGCCGCCGCCTTCCGACCCTTATAAAAGGTTCCCCGCGCTCTCCTCTACCCTCCGCCGCTCTCGCCTTCGCCTCTCGTCGCCCGAATCGCCCTAGCGCCGTGCACCCGTGCGCCGCCGTCGCCGCTGCCGCTCCAGCCGTGCGCCGCCGTCGCTCCGGTCATCGCCGTCGCTCGGGGAGCTCGCCAACATGGTCGCCGCCGCGTCGCCGTTCTCGTCCGACCCTTCGCCGCCGCTGTTTCCCGCCGGAACACCGCCGTCATCGTCGACCCGAACCATTCCGCCGTTCGTCCTCGTCGCCGGCGTCGTCCGTTGCTCCTCCGCCGTTAGTTTGGTCATCGGTGAGTTCGCCGTGCCCTCCGCATCCCGTTCCTGCTTTCCGTTCGCGCCGCCGCGCCGTAGATCGCCGGTGGGCATGCGAGTCCGAGCTGCCGTCGCCGCCGTCGGGGGGGGGGGATGACGTCATCGCTGACGTCATCGGTGCCGTCGCTCGTGAAGCCGGCTGTGAGCCGTTTGATCTCGGCCGTCCGTTCAAGTTGATTAGATCTCGGCCGTTCAATCCCGTAGACCGCCGCCGTGGACCCGGTCCATCGTGAGCCCGAGCCCGCTGACGCAATAAATCCCCTTTTTTCTTTTCAAAAATAATTCATTATTGCGTCATAATTCAATTAAAATTTATATAAATGATTTAATCCGATTAAATCTTTAAAAATTCATAACTAATTCATCTTAGCTCGGATTTAGTTGGTTCAAGTCTCTAATTTTTTCTAAAATTGAGATCTACATGTTAAAAATATCCACATGTACTGTGCATGTTTGCTTATGTGCTGTTTCGATGTTTTTGCTCTTTTCTGTTTAGAATCCGACGTTTCCGGAGAGTCCGCTTTTGCAGGAGAAGATTTAGAAGAGTTCCAAGGCCAGCAAGGCAAGTCACACAGATCCTAATCAATCCTTTGAGCATGTTGATCCCGTTTAAAGCTATTGTTTCTATTCAACTATTGCATTTATTTTCGAATGTCATTGGGTGGAATTAGCCTATTGTTTGTTATAGCCCTTTTGTTCTTGATTATCTTATTCCTTGATACCTTGGGTTATTATAACTTGACTAGTTGAGCTTTATATTGGTTCGACTAGATGATTAGATGTAATTGCTTAGCCATGCTTAGAAACTTTAGCACACTAATGGGATAACTTATGATTCACTATTATTTAATGATGGCTTAATGATAGTTCACGATGGTCAATCGTGATTGGTTAATTAATTAATTTGACAACGAAAACCTGATAATGGTGGGTTGTGAGTATATGGTTTTGATGGTCGTGCTCATGACAATTAAGGACCGGTTCACGAACTTCGGTTGTGAAACATTAACCGTGCCAACCACAAGCCAGCGTGGGCAACGGCTTTATCTTTTGTATAGCATAGTTCATTGCGGAGCACCAGACTGAGAAGTGGCGGAGATAAGCCCACGGGGGTCGCTGGGGAGTCCATGCCTTGTTTATAAGGGGGTGACTATGATCCGGGAATGGTGCACTGTAGTGAATTGTGTTGTGTGAGGGGTAATGTCACAGCTCCTTTCCGAGGTACCGTGGTGGTACTAAGGCACATAGTGACATGATGTGGGGCTGTGTCTTGTGGGTACAATGGTACACCTCTGATCAGAGTAAAACTATTCGAATAGCCGTGCCCGCGGTTATGGGCGGGTCTAACAATGTCTTTCGTGCTTAGTCTCACCCTTCACACCATAATGAAAGATGCTATAACTGGTAATAATCTGATTAGCTCCTGGTTTGGAATGGTATATTCCTGGTTTGGAGATTAGTACTGTGCAGCCGGGGTTGGTTGTTCAGAATGGTTGGGCCTATACAACAGGGTATGTTGTATGGTGTTGGATTAATACTGTTTAATTAATACTCTACTGTTTTATTAAATTCTGAAATATTCCTTAAATGCTGTTTATGCAAAGAAGCCTATATTATGCCATCCTTGGTTATCCTGTGCACTTGCATATTTGCTGCGTGGCTTGCTGAGTATGTCATATACTCACCTTGCAATCATTCATCAGAGGAGGAGTTCTACAGTGAAGCTGATGGTGGTGAGGATTTGGCGTAGTCCTTGTCAAGCTGCCTGTGGAGTGGAGTCGTCTGCGCTGTTTATTTTTATTTTTATTTTTTTTTCGCTGCTTAGATCTTTATTGGTTGAGAGGAACTATCCACCTCTGTAATGACAATTTATTCACTTATTAATTAGAGTAATAATTGTACTCTATTATCAATTTGTTATTGTGTGCCTCGGCTGATTCCTGGACGAGGGTTTACACACATGTAAGCGTTTGGAATTTTGGATAGAAATTCCGGGCGTGACAGAGTACAAAGAAAATGAGGTTATTCAGGGAGAGATTTATAATAGAGCAGAAGATATGAAGGAGGCGGTAAAGCATTTTGCAGTGTCACTTCATAGAGAGTTTTGGGTTGCCAAGTCGAACCGATCGCAATATGAAGTTCGGTGTGTTAAGGAAAAAGATGGTTGTCCCTGGAGAGTGCACGCTTATAAGGGAAAATGGAAGGATTACTGGACAGTGTCAGTTGTTACCAAGCATACATGTTTTCTACCTGGTGTTCAGAAATACCACAGGAACATTAATGTGCATTTGTTGCATCTGAGGTGTATGCGCATGTCATCGATAATCTGACATATGAACCAAGGTCAATAATCCGACACATCGAAGAGACATACAAGTGTACTATTAGCTATGCCAAGGCGTGGAGGGCCAAACAGAAAATAATAGAGATGAGATTTGGAACTTACGAAGCCTCGTATGACAATTTGCCACGCCTGCTTGGTGTTATCGAAGAAAGAAACCCTGGGAGCTCTTACGCGGTGAAGAAATTCCCCTCAATTGAACATCCTGGCAAGAGTGTGCTGCAAAGGGCGTTCTTAGCTCTACATGCATGCAAGATGGCATTCGTACACTGTCGTCCTGTTCTCTGCATTGATGGCACATTCTTGACTGGAAAGTATCGGGGCCAGATACTAACAGCAATAGGGGTAGATGAGAACAATCAGGTATTGCCCTTGTCATTTGCTTTTGTTGAGAGTGAGAATACCGACAGCTGGTACTGGTTCCTGAAACTGGTTAAAACAGAAGTTGTTGGTATGAGGCCCAATGTGTGCCTGATACATGACAAGCACACCGGCATTCTGCGAGCGATAGAAGAGTTGCAGTTTGGGAGTATGGAACGAGGATACCCTAGTGAGTGGGAAGATGTACAAAGTAGGTGGTGCATGCGTCATATGGGAGCTAATTTCTTCAAGCAATTCAAGAACAAGGAGGTGGTGCATGCGTCATATGGGAGCTAATTTCTTCAAGCAATTCAAGAACAAGGAGCTCATGAACATGTTCAAGAGGCTATGCAATCAAAACCAGGAGAAAAAATTCAATGAGCTTTGGAAGAGATTAGATGAGCTGACAGCCAAATGCAGTGATCAGCGTGCAGCGGGTCCATCGACCGCCGTTGATGACCCTCCTCAAGCTCTTGGACCTCTCCCAACGGATAGTCCAACATTGGTTAGAAGAACTGGAGTGGACATTCGGAATTTTTCTCAGTGGATTCTCTATGAACCAAAAGAGAAATGGGCCAAGGCTTATGACACAGGTGGTGCTAGATATGGGATAATGACAACAAATTTGGCAGAAGTTTACAACTGGGTGATGCACGGTGTCCGTGGACTCCCACTAGTTGGCATAGTGGAGTTCATTTTACATGGGACATGCAGGTATTTTAGGAATCGGTTCCAGGCAGTTTTTCCCTCTATGCCGAACAACAGCATTTTATTCGGAACTTTCATGCAGAAAAAGCTAGAGGAGTAGCGTAAAAAGGCCATGAAACATCGAGCTCTAGTGCAAGGTACCCAATAGCACAGGTTTGAGATACTATGTCAAGATAAGGCAGGCAGGGGTATCTATCGCAAGAGAGTGAAGCAGGAATATGTTCTCAAAGCCGACAGCACATGTCATTGCTCTTGTGCAAAGCCGAAGCTGCTCCACAGGCCATGCACCCATGTCATTGCTGCCGCATCGGAGTGTGGCATACCAGATGCAGTATATGTATCACAGTACTTCAATAAGCTAGCAATATATCATACATGGAGCAGCGAGATTTATGGGTTCGGCATAGCTGGGGAGTTCACAGAGACTAATGATGAAGTACTCAATATTCCTGACCCATCGAAGCTCCGAGGCAAGGCTGGAAGGAGGAAGACTCGTCGCATCCGCAACGATATGGATGAGTCGGAGGCGGGCAGGGTGAAGCGTTGCAGCAAATGCGATGAACGTGGGCACACCTACAAGCATTGTCCTAAAGACAAGGAAAAACCAAGTGCGGCGGAGGCAGGACTATCAGGATCAGCAGCAGATGGAGCTCGCCCTACGGGTGAAGGCACTACCTCAACTCGACCCCGTCCTAGACATCGTCGTGCCACGTCTAATTATGTGGTGTAGTTCTTGTGTTCTATGTTGGCATGTGGCTTTGCTTGTAATTTGGTTCGCACTTATCGATGTGTTTATGTTTCGTCGTGTAATGTCAGACTTCGGCATGTAATGTCTACAGGTCTCGTGATGTCACGTTAGACTTCAGCACCTAATGTCTTTAGGTTTCATGATGTAATATCAGACTTCGGCATGTGATGTTATGTTATGTTATATTATCGAACTCTACATATATGTTAAATCGCACGTCATTGTTATGTATGCTTAGTAACGTTTGCTATGTTCTAAATAACCTGTACTTTTGTTCTACGTAATAATTTGTATGATTTTATTACTTTTCAAAATTTTACAAGTTATCTTTTGTTCTACATTACTACATTTTGAATTGTTCTAACATGAAACACGACATTTTTCAGAGATGGCACGTCAGGACACACCTGAGTTGTTGGACCCGGCGATAGATCACCGACACCGGTCTCACTTTACTGCGGTGCAGGGGGCTTAGCTTGGCACGTTCCGGGCACGGACGTGCGGTGAGCTACTTACGGTTCACGACTCCTTCGTCGAGAGGTATGACCAGTGTATTACTATAAGTTAGTTGCACCGTAATAATATTTGTAATGACATATTAATTTGTTCTTGCAGGTTGCGTGAGGCCGGCCTCCTACCTTTGTGTCGGCTGGTGGAGGTAGCCGCCGGCCACGCGGACCCAGTCAGACGCTAGGATGTGGACCGGTCCCTCCTAGTAGCTTTGGTCGACCGATGGAGGCCAGAGACGCACACTTTTCACTTGCCGTGCGGTGAGGTAGCCCCTACCCTATAGGACGTATCGTACTTGTTGGGGCTACCGCTCGCGGGAGACGCTGTCGGGCCAGTTCACACGGCTGTGGATTGGAAGGACAATCTGACGGCACGGTTCGCACCAGTACAGCGCGCACCACATCTCCCGCTCCAGCCGTTGGCACACCACCGCAACACCGGACCTATGAAGAGGTGGCTGCTTCAATTCACTGTGAGTTTTTTTGTACCGAAATGACAAGCGTACTACATATCTTAGTCCTAACGTAACGTGCCTAACATTTTATCGAACGCTTGCAGGTCGAGCAGCTACAGGATGAGGCTGATAAGTACTCCTACAGCCGCTGTTTGGAGGCGTACTTGCTCTGGCTTTTTGGCTGGGTGATGTTCTGTGGCGGTCACGAGCACGCGGTCGACAAGGGTCTCGTGCACTACGCCAGGAGCATCGCCAACGCCGCGGTAGGCGAGGTGCCTCAGTGGAGCTGGGGTTCCGTGTTGTTGGCGGCTCAGTACCGTGGCCTTTGTGAGGCTTGCACGAAGACGGATCCCAGCGCGACCTTCGGTGGGTGCCCTCTCTTTCTTTCTATCTGGGCAGCTGAGAGGATTGCGATCGGCCGCCCTGAGGTGGACCACCATGCGTACGAGGAGTCCCTGTACGACGAGCGACCGGAGGTCGACTACCCTACGATGGGTACTCTGTGGTGCCGTCGTCAGGTACGTTGCATCGATCTTCTCTTACTGTTAAGTTCGTTGTTAAGTTCATTGTACGTCATATCGATCGTCTCGTATTGCAGCGCCGATGGGCTCACGTTCAGGTTAGGCGGTCGTATCCTGAGTTTGTTATGGAGTTTGACCGCCTTTTGCCGACTGACGTAGTGTTGGAGCCCTATAGTGCCGCGGCTACCCAGAGTCGTGCGCCGTTGGGCCTGTCCACACTCTGCACAAGGGACCAGGCATACTGGATGACTACGGTTCCGATGGTCTTCGACATCTGCGTTGAGCCTCTCGCCCCTTTCCGCGTGATGCGGCAGTTCGGCTTCCGTCAGCCCTTTCCAGTACCGTTTCCGACGATCGTCCCAGCTGCTGTTCACCGATAAGATCTTTCACTACTCTTTGATTTTTGCATTAAAATCTACCTCTCCACAATAATTTGCAACATCTGTCCATTCACACTAATATGATACATGTCATTCGCAGGTACTCGTGCAAGGGTCAGCAGTCAGCTGGCGACTGGCCCGCCAAGTTGGGGACTTTTGTGGAGGACTGGTTGCTCGCAACCGAGGAAGTCGTGGAGCATGAGGGAGAGCCACACACCGAGGAGGCGTACCAGGCGTACCTACGCTGGTACCAGCCACGCACCCGTACTAGGGTCACCTTCGCTCCCTTGGAGCAACAGGCCCACGTTGCGAGCACTAGATACCTCTACGCCAGGCACCGCGACTAGGACTTCGCTCGTGCTGTGAGTACCCTGCATCGCACCATTCCTTTATCTTTTATTCCTTTCTCTTCGTCAAATATTACAAATATTTACGAACAAATTAACCATGCAGGTCGTCGACATCAACAGGGTCGTCGTTGACGGTTCAACGACGATCCAACGTTTAGGCGCGGGGATTCCGGTACCCGTAGAGGAGCACCTGACGATGTACACGCGCATGGTGGAGTCGATGCGATCGATTCTCCGACTTCTCACCTGTCGTGCAGATGACATTGCTCGGGCAGACGCAGCACCACAGCGGCCACCCCTGCCGACCGGTCCCCGTCCATCTGCGGACGTTCCTAGGCCGACTCCCCCTCCACACGGAGGTTAGTTTTTTTAACGATTTTTTCTACATGCCTCGCACATTTATGTGAGCCGATTGATCTGATTGCTTTAGGGTTTCGTGCATCGTTCAGCACCCCGCCTTCCTCGGCTAGGCCTTCTGTTGTGCCGCCCACAGGTAATTAAAAAAACAAAGTACTTCGAGAATCAATTTACATGCAATTTATGTCTTAGCTTACAAGGGTCCCGTTGTCGATGTCTAGGTTTCGCCCAGTTCTCTACGATGTAGGCCGCCCACTTCTCCCAGGCTGCAGGGTCAGCGTCTCAGGCATCTGCGTCGACCTCGCACTCAACGCAGTTCTGGCAGTACACCGGGACTTCGTCACAGGCAGCCGGCACGTCGAGTCAGGGTCCACCATTGCACCATGCTGGGACCTCGTCGGAGTACGGGGTGGCTTCCGCCTTGCTCTTTGACATCACCGACTTCGACTTCGCTTCAGGCTCGACACAGGATGTCATCGGCCCCTCACAGCTGGGAGGCGCACCACCGGTGCAGACGCAGGACCAGTCGCTGTCCACCCCGCCGCCAGACACTCGTGCTACCCGTGCTGTGCCACCGGATCGTTTCACGTACCCCCAGGACCACGTGCGAGCACAGGGACGGAGGACCAAGCGTGGTCACGGCGCGGGGCAGGGCCAGTAGTAGACTTCTCTTTGTTTATTTACTTCACATGCTAGTACTGTATGCTTCTGTAATGAATACGTTGTTGTTATTTGGGTTCTCATCCCTGAACTTCACTATTACTTTTTACGACTGCACGATACCTTTCGGCGCATGCACGACTACTTTCTGCCGCACCGATGCAGCCTCCTTTATTCGCGTGCGGTACGACTAATTGCCGCCATTGCCCGCATACGACCAATGTAACTTTCGGCGCCAATCAGGCGTACCCACCATGCCCCGCGACGTTGACATGTCAGGGATATCACTGCGATTTTTAGTGCCTATATAAGTCGCCTTAACGAGCGAGGCCTCACAATCTTTCATAACTCAGTCACATTCAGTACCCTCTTCCCCACTTGCTTTATTACAAATCCTACCATCTTTCATCAATGCCTAGACGCCTGGGCGTTGAGGATCCGAACTGGCGTAGCGATCCTTGTGTATACCTACTACCACCTTGGTGCCAGCGTCCTCTCTGCCTATGCGGTGACCGATGCCAACTAATGGCTTCGAGGAATCCTGATATTCGAGGAAGGCGCTTTTTTAGGTGCCCTAACTATGACCGTGAGGTATTTTATTATCTGCATATGATTATTCATTCCGTATGGGCAATTGTTTTATTCCTCGTATTACTACTCTATTCGTCAGACCCGCACTACGGCTTGCACATACATCGAGTGGGTCGATACAGAAAATCCCGTTCTCGACCTAACCACTTGTTTAAGGACGAATTACAAAATCGTCCTTAAACCGTAAAACCGGATACAAGGCATCCCCCAGCTTACAAAACTAATACAAACTAGATTCCTTAGAGGTTTTGACTCCAGTTTTATCTGACGCGACAGCTGACTCAGCGTGGGCCCCATACGTCAGACCTAGTCATCATCTCTTTCCCCTCTTCTCTCCGTTTCTCCTCTCTTTCTCAGTTTTCTCCTCATGCCGCCCGGCGGTGGCATGGCGACGCGGGAGAAGGGGCGACACGACGGCGGCGGGCCGGGAGCAAGCGGGCGGTGGGCGGCGGGAGGAGGCGCAGCGCACGAGCGGCGGGGGAGCTGCTGGGCGGCCGGCGAGGCTCGATTCCGCCGGCGGCAAAGCCACCAAGAACTCCGTGAGAAGATGATCGAGGGAGGGAGGGAGGGGGAATTCGAGAATCTCGCATGCGCCGGGCAGCCGCCGCGGCCGTGACGGCGAAGACAAGGATGTCCATGGCCGCCGCCGCCGCCGCCACGGTGTCAGCGGAGGCGACGCCCGCGGGAGGGGGGGGGGTCAAGGTGGGGGAGGGTCTGGCCGTCCGCGCTGCGCTGGATCCCGACCTCCACCAACTGCATCATCGCAGCCGAGAAGCGGCTCCTCTCCATAGTCAAGTATAGCTCGCTCTCTCTCTCTCTCTCTTTCTCCTTCCGCCCCTAATTTTTCTTCCCCCTACCTCCGATTAATTCAATTTGATGGACTATCCACAAGTTCGTGTTCGCTCGTAAAGCCCGAGCTTTTGGCCACACAGACAACGAATTGCTTAAACGTGGTGTTACTTTGGGATTGGTGTTAACAGTGAAATTGGGTAAGCCCCTAAAAGAATTATCACATCACCAATAGTCGGGTTCCTGCTATATTCGGTTAAGGAAATTAATCTATTAAAGGAAGCTTATCCAGAAGTGGTCGAGTTCAAGGAGGCTGCGACATGGCAAGTTATCTATTAATTAGGAATATTTTGTTATTTTCCTTTTATCTTTAGGAAAGTGTGTTTAGTGTCCTGTAAAGACTTTATGTTTTCCTTTTATCTTTAGGAAAGTTTCTTTCTTATCCTACAAGGACTAGTATCTCCCCATGGGTTTAAATATGTACACCTGGGATCATTGTAAACGATATATATCTCCACGATCAATACAATTCGGCGCATCGCCACGTTTTACCTTTTCTACTTTATTTTATCATCCGGGGGGACTTGGCACCTGACGCAGGGCTGCATCGCTTTTTGATGTCCGACGAAGGGTAAGTCCAATGTTCCACCGGCTCAGGCAATTGTATCGTCTACGTTGGCATCGTTCAAGGCTGCATCTGTACATTCGACCTCTTGGATTGCTCTGGTTTGGATGATATATTTGTCTGGCTATTTATCATGTGTTTTAGTTAATCTAGTCTTAGTATCTCAATTTAGCTCTATCTGCTGCCTTTCGCTTTAGGGTTTCTACGGGTATCGGGTAAATTATTTTACTAGATTAGATTAGATAAGGTATCTACCACCCTGAAAATCAGTCAACGGTTTGATTGTCTAGATATTGTGTGTAACACCCTGAAAATTCGACCAATAAAAACAAAACTCTAAAAATACGGACCTTCGAAAAATTTTTAAATTAATTGCATCATGCCGATTTTATTCGCCTATTTTATTTGGATTTGATTTCGAAGTTCATTAATCGTGAGTAGAGAATAGTTAATTAGGAATAAACCCTAAAAATAAATTGGCAAAATAAATATAATTTAAAATAAAGATTAGGTGAGGATAGAAATAAATAAAATATTATCGCGACCATAATGGTAATAATTAAATTTAAGTGCGATGGAGCAAAATTAACCCTAATTAAAAATTCAAATAAATTATATAAAATATGGGTAATATTAATCTAGGGTGAATTTTTAGTTAGAATAACACAAATATTGAGTGAACTTCATGTGTGTAAAAATTAGGATTTATAGGATAAAATTTAAATAGAAAATAGGCTCAAATAGGGATAATTAGGAGCTAGCACTGTTCATTGCACTCTAGGTGCTCGACGAGGTTTCCTAGCTCTGCCCCCTCCTCTGCCTCGCACCCGCGCCCCGCCCCGCGTCGCCGTCGCCACGCGCTGTCCCGTCACCGCCTCGAGCCCCGTGCGCCGTCGCCGTCGCCGCCCGTCGTGTCGCCGCCCCGAGCCCCGTGCGCCGCCGTCGCGCTGCCTCGCGCCCCGCGCCACCGTCGCCGTCGTGTCGCCGTCACCGCGTCGCCGCGCGTCATCGTCGCCGTCCCGCGCCTCGCGCCCCGAGCCGCCGCGCCGTCGCCATCACCGCTCATCCGTCGCCGTCGCGTCGCCGCTCCGAGCCCCGCGCCGCGCCGCCCGCCCGTCGCATCGCGTCACCCGTCCCATCGCCGCGCGCCCGTCGCCGTCACGCCTCGCGCCGCGCACCTCGCGCCCCGCGTCGCTGCCACGCCACGTCGCCGTCGCGTTGCCTGCCCCGTCGCCGCGCACGCCTGTCCCCTCGCCGCCTCGCGCCCCGCGTGCCGTGCCGTCCCATCACCATTAGGGCCAGCCGCCCTTCCCTGAGCCCTATAAAACCCCCTCCCCGGCCCGCCCCTCCCCCACCCCACACCATCCCACCCCATTTCCCCTCCTTCTCCACCCCGCCGCCGCCTACGTGCCGCCGCGCCGTCACCTCGAAGCCGCCGCGCCGCGCCGAGTGCCGCGCCGTGCGTCGATGCCTTGCGCCGCCGTCGCCGCCGCCGTCGTCGGTAAGCCGCCGCCCCCTCCCCTTGTTCGGCCGCCGTCGCCAGAGAGCCGAGAGAGAGATGGGAGAAGAAGCCGGGAGAGAGAGAGAAAAAGAAAGAAGAGGTAGAGGAAAAGAAAGAAAGAAAAAAAAAAGAAAGAAGAGGAGAGAAAAAGAAAGAAGAGAGAAAGAGGAAGGGAAAAATAAATAGAAAATTAGAGAGAAATTAAGGAGGTTTAGAAAATTTAAAATAATTAGAATTTAGTTATAGAATTATTTGTAGTCGTAAAATTACAAAATATTATATAATTATAGATTATTTTGGTAGTCCCTACAAGTAATCCATTCACGGTAGATATTCGGATTTAATTACTAGAAATTTTAGCCATGTATTATACTTAATCATGAATTTTGTTTAGTCATAGACTAAATTAAATCGTACATTATTAGAAGATAATTTTAGGATCTCGTCCGATATTTAGCTTGCGATAGAGATTTCTAATCTATTACAAGGATATGATACTCCGGCTGATTAAATTAAAAACTTGTGATAATAAAATATTTATAACATCGAAATAGTTTAGGATGGATAAATTAAGATCGGATTAGCTCTATTTCACGAACAAAAATAGATAATGTAAGAAACCGACTTCCGCGCTCGATATCTTCTTGGATTTACTTGGATCTTTATTTGAATTCTAACTGAATTCAAATCGTTTCTTCGCACGTAATTTTAGAGCCCGAGGGAGTTGCGGATCCGAGCAAGGATCAAGACCCGCAGGACTATGAGCAAGGCAAGTCATCACTATTCCTTGAACATATTGATCCCAATTGCGAAATTATTTTGCTTACAAATAAAATTGCATGCAATGATAAACATCCTACTTGTAATTATGCCATGCCTTGATTATTGTTTACCCTTAGATCCTTGTAACCATGATTACGTATGAGTCCCTAGTCAACTATGACAAATGCTTAGAAAATGCTACTCTAGATTCATGCATATTCATATTTAACAAATGCTATATGCTTGGGCAATTACCTTTGGGAAGGTAATTGAGATGCGGCATGTGGAGGCATGAGCGCCACATTGCTATGATATTGATGACATGATTTGTGTAAGGAAAAAAAATAAAACTAAACAACTATTTTCGACTGGGGCGGACGGAGGATTTGGGTGGTATCTGGAAAAGGCTAGTACCGTCCCCGGTCAATTAAGGACCGAGCCATGAAGTTCAGCATGAAACGATCCCCGTACAACCGTACTTCTCGAATGGGTATAGACCTAGCGGATTAGATAGCCGAGCGGAGGCAGTATGCCTGCATAGATGGTTCACCCCTGAGTGAGGCAGGTGCGCTACGGTGGGGCAGCCGTTGAGGTAGGGCCGAGAGGCGTGCCCTACATCGGTGTCGCCATTGGTAGGACTGCCATGAGTGTGTGAGAGAGAGAACTTAACTTGAACCATAATTTAATATGTGTGTGAGACTTCTCTTTCCCGGAAGCACCAGAACTCCTCTCACTGCTAGAAACATGGACGCCTAGAGTGCATGAGGATTTAAGTTCATGGAGCGGGTACTGCCAATGCAAGGTTATCGAAAAGCTTTGCCGTGACGCGTCTCATGTGTTGGGACGAGGCTCATGTGTTGGGAAGTCGCGGAGTGCGGGTAAAGTGTACATCCACTGCAGTGTGAGTAAATCAAATCTATTCGAATAGCCGTGCTCGCGGTTACTGAGCACCGGGACATGTATTAGACTTGGCTAGACTCTAAATTCTTAGCTTGTGTGGGATGGGATATTACATGATGATTTTTATACTGATGGAGCCACTTCCTGAGAGGAGGGAAGGTGGACGTCCTCAGAAAACCATGACGATTTAATGGCGGGAAGCTATCCTTGGGATCACAATGGATGGTGGACAGGACCGTCGTTGTCCGATGTGAACACTGGTATTAAAACTTGATCAGTCTATGCTAGGTCTTAGGCTTGTGAAAAGAATTACAAAACTTGCTTTTCGCAAAAGAACCATAGCCATTCCTTGAAAACCCTCTATCATGTGTATTGTTGCTGTGGTGGCTTGCTGAGTACGGTTGGTACTCACCCTTGCAATATACAAACTTATTCAGAGGTCGGAGATGAAGCTTCGGAGGATCCCTACACTTATTACCAGGAGGGTGATGAAGACGATGGCGCTCAGTAGGTCTTAGTTACGGTCGTTGTATGTGGCAATGGCGTGCCGCTGCCTTAACTCCGCTGCCTTATCTACTTCTGTTTCTGGAATGTATTCCGGACCGCTCGGTCCGATGATCTAAGACTATGCCTGCGGACTTATGATATAATAAATAGCACTAGACTCTCGTGTATGTGCATTTGGTATGTCAGCTATGAACTCGTGTGTACCAGACTACTTGATCCAGGGAAATGGTACTGTTTACACGATTGATTCCTATTATAAAAACGGGGGTCCACATTGTGTTTCTTTTCATACGTAGTGCTGCATCAGTTAAGTTTGATCTACTAAGTCGTGTTTAGAACCATAATCTCTAGCCTGCTTCTTGACTGCTAATAAGGGTTTCATTGGGGTTTCAGCCGATAAGTTATCTGGATATTGCATCGGCTTACAAGGATTACATACAACTTGGATTTAGCCAATGGCAACAAAGACTTTACTGTTTAATCTAATCTTATGGATTTTATGACATCGGGCCTCTAGCCGATGCATGCTTTAACCTTCGGATCAGTGCTTATTCTATCATGTCATTGTTAGCCGATTGGTTTCTACTCAATTATATTATTGTTATATTATATTATCATTAGCCGATTGCCTTTATATTGGTATTGACATCAAGTGTCAGAATATAAATTGGACATATGGCCAATAGCTCGAAACCCTATTGTTATCGGCTAGTATCGGCATCGGTTGGAATTACTCAATCGGCTTAACAGCTAATCGGCTTATTGATCTGTTGTTTCTATATCTTGTCAGTTGCAGTATCAAACTGACTGGCACACCCGCATCTCATCAACCTTTGGACCTGCACTGGAGCTAAACAGATCTTTCAGGCCAGTGTGTGTTTTTGGCATCAACAATTGGGTAGGCACTACGCAGAGGTGGACGCGTCGTGACAACACTGTGAGTTTGGCGCAGTGGCTGCAGGCGATGGACGCACCGTTGCAGCTGGGCACAGGTGAGTGCACCGTTGCAGCCGTCGATGAGCTTCTTAGCTAGACGGACAAGTCGAAAACGAAGCCGAGGCCATGCCCTTTCTCGTGGTGGCGGCATCATTATCGACGCAGTTGCTGCTGCTGCCGCCTCTGCGACTCGTGGCTCGTGGTGCAGCCCTTCCACGACAGCCCCCCGGCCGCCGCCGCCGCTGCCGCCTCTGCAGTAGCACTGCTTCCAAGTTCAGACCCCGACATCGCATCCTCTGCTTCCCCGCGAGCCTTGCCGCTGCTCTCGATGGACTAGAAGTCGTCCTCATCGTCGGAACCTTAACCGGAATCCGCAGCGTCGGAGAAGCAGGCGAGGCCCTAGGACTCCAGGATGGCGAGCACCTCCCCCTCGGCACGCTTCGCCTTCCGGCGATGCGCAGTCATCGCCCGTAGCTGCTCCGCCACCTGCAACAGCAACGACACCGTGAGCCAGAGAGAAATGCGGTCGAGAGGGAGAGACAAGCAGCAACACCGGCCGGGGTACGCTCCACCTTCCGCCGCTCCTCCTCCGTCGCCCGTCGCCCGCGCATAGTTCTTCCCCCGCCTCCCACCTCCCGCATGCTCCCGGCCCACCGCCGCCGCGTCACCGCGCCACCAGACCGCCCGTCGCTGGCCTCCCTGTCCCACCTCGCCCCACCAGCCGGCCGGCATGAAGAGAAAACTAAGAGAGAGAAAGGAGGAAGAGAGAAGAAAGGAAAGACATGATGACGTGGTCACCCTGAGTGTGGGGCCCACGTGGGTCCCACGCTAAGTCAACTGCCACGTCGGATAAAACCGGAGTCAAAACCGCCGAGGGACCTAGTTTATACTGGTTTTATTAGTTGGGGGATGCGTTGTATCCGGTTTTACGGTTCTAAGGACGATTTTGTAATTCGATGACAAGTTGAGGGACCTTCGGTTTACTTTTTCCTACAGACATATACCGTTCGGTTGCCACAGGTTTTCATGTGTACATGGGCTCGTTTTGGGCTGGCCCCTGTTTATATGTCAGCTGTAGCAATCGGCCGTTTGGACTATACAGTACTGTAATAAGATGTTGGTTGCACCTGTAAGGAGATAAGTCTACTTGCCTTCCTTATCTTTACACCGAGTTTAATCGACATTCCTAGAGCACAATACTAGAAATTTTATAACCCCTTAACTTGCAAAACCAAGTTAAATTAAATAGCATTTCTAAGCAATTGTCATAATTGACTAGGGACTCATACGTAAACATGGTTACAAGGATTTTAAGGGTAAACAATAATCAAGGCATGGCATAATCACAAGTAGGATGTTTATCATTGCATGCAATTTTATTTGTAAACAAAATAATTTCGCAATTGGGATCAATATGTTCAAAGAATAGTGATGACTTGCCTGCTCAGGATAGTCCTTATTCACGATATAATCTTGATCAACCTTCACCTCCTGGAAGTTGCAGACGTTGCCTCACGACTAACCGATACACAGTGTCTATAATACGCGAGAAAAACCAATATTCAAACAACAATCAAATATGCACAACAAAATGTACTTGTTATGGTCGTACCTAGGGTTGCTCATACTATTATTGCTTGCTAGGGGATTCCAATCATGCTAAGGGCTAAAGTTTCTTAATCTTTCTGTTGTCACGGTGGTTTATTGGGAGCTAGCCAACGTAGTATAAATGAGATACATATCTGGCTAATATGGGGTTTAGTCTAGCCAATGGCTATGGAAGAATTATGGCTATATATGCATCTATCTAAATAGAGCGGTTATATACTAGAGGTTCTGTTGTCGGATGGATTTAGGATTAATCAAATAATTATAGTGAATCATTCGTATTATTATGAACATATTTTATTTGTCACAATAAATTATGAAAGGTTAATAGTTATCCATGCTCTATATGTTACACTTGTGAGGCTAATAATATTATAGTTACAGATTATCCCATCACATAATTTTACAATGAATAATCCTAATTTACAATTGAACTTAGATTATATTAGGTCAGGGTCTATAATTAGTATTTATCCACCATACATGCTCATCATATATTCTCTTTAATTTTAATACATACAATCAAGCAATTTAATACTACACCGTATAGCTATAATGGGTTGTACAGTATATGTGTGTGCACAATATCTTAATATTGAATCATCTACTGAATACTTGCTATTTACTATAGGCTATATAGTACATGTGATTCTAATTGGATTTATAAGTGAGTTACTGTCTATACAACTTAAGGGTCGATTTCCAATCTAAACATATACTACTGTATAGGAAATGCCGTTAATTAATTTCGTGCGGGTGATTTTAGTCACACTAGCTCTGCCATTATCTCATAAACAGACCGTGGCCTTATCCATGTGTATCCATATTTCAGTTGCAACCCTTATAACGCTAAACTTTATGTAAATAATTTATAAAACATGGATATAATTATATATGGACATCTATTAGTTAATGGCACTAATATTTCCTATGCTCCTATTGATTTGAAACCTTGATTATAATTAATTTATGTGGTTGCTACAGTGACAAAACATGTTAAAGATCAACATTATTACATCTACTCAATATCAATCCTATTTATTAGCACATTTTTAAGTAGACTACTTGCATCGTCTTGGTATTAATTATTTAATAATTATAAATATATTTTATCACATGGTGAATTATATACCATTGGAAAGCTTATGAATTTAGATGAATTTAGGTTCAAGTTTCACTCAAACCGGAGCTAAAATGAATAAGTTATGCTAGTCTAAAGATTCAAATTTGAATTAATCCGAGAAATTGTAAAAAGCTACTGTTCATAAATGATTTATTTTAATCCGAAACCTATCCACAGCTCAGAGTCACTGACGGGTGGACTCAGGGGTTTTATTATATTTTCTACCGAATTATTTTTGTTAGAGAAAAATAGGGAGCGGGCCCGGCTTGTCAGTGGCTCGGCTGCTCTCTCTCTCTCTCTCGTTCTTTTCCTACCGTCTTCTTCCTCTCGCTCGCGACGAGTAGAGGCGCGGCGCGCGTGGCTCAGCGTGGCCGGGCGCAGCCGGGACGGCGCGAGACCGGCACGGCGGTGGCCGGGGAGGGTGCAGCGAGGCTCCGGCGAGCTTCCTCCGGCGACCACGGCGCGTGGCGACGCGGAGGCGAGCGGCGCGGCATGGCTGCCATGGCTGAGCTCGGGCTGCAAGTGGCTATGGCAAAAGGGAGGGTTTCCGACCAAATTGGTGAGGGCTTGAGCATCTATGGCGTATGGGGATTTCATTTTGCTAGTTAGATGGGGAAGAGGAGCTCCGGGATTGCTTGTCCACGGCGAGCTCGCCGGCGGTGGAACGGCGGCCGAACCGGCACGACTTCGGTTACTAATTGGCGAAATTAAAGGGGGCTCTAGTTTCTATGGAACTAGGAGAGGCCAGAGGAGCGAGGACTTACCGAGGGATGGAGGAACGACGATGCTCGATGTCGCGGTGGTGGAGTAGAGAGGAAGATCCCGCACGCATGCTAGGTGTTCGACGAAATGTGTATGAGAAAGAGAAAGAGGCAAAGATGGGCTTGACCTTGTGATGGCAGCGTGGGGAGGAAGGGAGATGGGAGGGGGGTATTTATAGGGTGCGGGAAGGGTGGCCGGCTTAATGGTCGACGCGACGGGCGGCGCACAGGGCTCGAGGGTGAGGGCGACGGGCGGCGACGTGATGGTGCACGGCGGCGCGGGGCTTCAAGCGGCGACGGCGACACGTGGCA
Source organism: Oryza meridionalis (assembly GCA_000338895.3). Taxonomy (NCBI): domain Eukaryota; kingdom Viridiplantae; phylum Streptophyta; class Magnoliopsida; order Poales; family Poaceae; genus Oryza; species Oryza meridionalis. The sequence goes on from CM002528.2 coordinate 7,792,131, forward strand.
ACGCAATGGCGCGGCAGCGACGGCGACAAGACGGCGCGGCGCGGGGAGCGATGCGATGCGACGCGCGCGGCGTGTGCAGGGCTAAGCACGGCGCGGCACATGGGAGCGATGCGACGCGGGTCGCTGGGTGTTCGGCTTGGGCTCTGGTCGAGCACCTGGCAGCCCATGAACATTAGCCAGCTGGGAAAATCACAGAAAAGAAGAAAAGGGAAAAAGGGAAAGATGGAGGGGCCAAAGTGAAAAATTGCTGGGATTGGAATTTGATCGAGATGCAATCTATACAGCTTGGTTTTGAGAACTCAAATATTTTATTTGAATGTTTATTTGTTTATTTGTTTCTCCCCAAATGAATTTGCCTTTAATTAGATTATCCTAAAATTATCCTAATGAGCCCATTATAATTATAGTAATGTATTTGCTCAATTTATTTGTGTGACCAATTATTTTACATGAATTGATTTTATGCCATCAGAGGCTTGATCAAGTGTTTTAAATATTAATGTAAATATTTGAGTGAAACATAGATAGGGTCATTATGGTGGCGACCATTATATCATGTGTACTTATTATACTTCATGTGAGAATAGATCCAAATGAATTAGATTTAATCTTAGTATTTCCTTTTGTTAAATATGACATCAAGCTATCAACATGGTTCGAAAATTTAATATTTGATTTGTGATTCATAATAGAAATTAATATTTGACTTGTACTTTATTTGGCTTGCTTTCTTGTGCACTAATATTTGTAGGGTTAAGCATAAATAATATATTCTCGTAAATTATACATATTGCTTAAATGTAGATCTTTTCTTTACTTTCTTTGTGATCATTTACGGTTTGGCAAGCAATAGCAATCATAACAACCAGCATGATGCAAAAGTTTTAAAAAAAAGTTTGAAATTTTAGTGATTTTTATTGTTGGGAATTTTCAGGATGTCACAAGAAGGCGGGAGAGGAAGGGGGAGGTGGCTAGCGAGCCCATCACCCGACCTTCGTCAGAGGGGAGGCCGAACTCGTCGTTGCCCCCATGCCCCTAGGCTCCATGTGGGTCTCCAGCACCCATGCACAGATTTGAGACAACCATCGTCGTTAGCGCCCTCCACCAGCTCATTATCCAGGTACATTGTCCCGCTTACACCATCCGGTTTAGTTGCTTTGTGGTTCATTTTAGGGTCTTAGTACATCAACTCGGTCTATAGTGACTGTTGTAGGGTTTTGGCTAGCAGCATGTGTGTAGGGTGTGGCAGTAGATCTACTTGGTTTTTAGTTTAGGGTTTAGGGTTTCTGATGGCAGGATATATTGTTTGGCAACAAATCTACTCGGTTTCTTGTCTAGGGTAAGGTTTTGACCTACACTGTGACAGAGTGGACCTCTCTTGCTTGTATGAGGATGGTTCTTGGTTTATTGTTCATTTGGGTTTAGATACTTTTTTTTCCTCAAGTGTTTAGGGTTTCCGCTGTCAGTACGTGGGGTACCAATAGATCTACTCGGCTTGTTTCCTAAGGTTTAGAGTTTTGACATGCAATGGCTTGTATACATTATTAGTTGATTATTTTGTCAAACTTGGACGGTTTAGTGCCTATACTAACCAACTAAGATGCAACAAGATCATGTTGAACTGGAATTGTGTTAATTTTTGGTAGAGCGGGGTTCCCTCAGGAAGTTCATGTTCACTACATAGGAGCATGCATACAATATGAGGGGTTTTTTTTTCCAAATTATGACATAATGGTAGTCACGAACATCTCCACGTGGTTTGCATGATATAGTTTTAGAAGATGTCGTTGACCTAGAATTACGTTATCTTTTTGACAATGTTAGTTGATTAATTATCAAATTATCACATATTGTAGAGTACGATGCACTAAGAAAATTGCTTCATATCTATTTGTTTTTGCTTACTTTTTAGAATGCCCGACATCTTAATTAATGAGGAATACGTGTTGCATTCTTTCGAATTGTATTGATAGTAATAGTAATTGTATTTGTCCTATGTGTAGGGTGAAGCTCTTAAGGTGCTAATAGAAACTAGCTTGCAATACATCTCATGTCAGGTGATGAATGAGCTTGGCTATATTCACACTAGCTTATCCCTATTTGGTTGACTACAAGCTCTAGTCGTAAATCTATTTTAATTTGGATTACCACCAATTTACAGTTTTCAGTTGAAGCAAAGGTTGCTCTCATACATGCATTACTAACTGTTGAGGATATTTTTTAAGTTGACATCGTAGATAGTAATTATACTTTATATCTTATACGATTCAGGGTGCAGATTGAGGGCCTATTTGGGGAGTTTAAGATCCGGAAAAGCAGCTGGTTTGTAGCCAGCTTCTAAGAATTTAGAAAAGCTGGATTTCTTAGCTTCTGGCTTATAGTTCATTTTCTAGATTCTACAACTATAACTTCTCAGAATATGTACCAAAACCTTGACTATTTGAGGATCTTCTGATTCTGGGAAAAGTTACAGCAGCTAGAAGCTTCTCCAAACAGACCCTAAATTAGTATAACTTAAAACTGTCTATGTCAATATGTATCTTGCTTCCAAGTATTGATGTGTATAATATAATGTGTATGACCAACTTAATTAGAAGTACTATCTCAATGTTCAGTGAACGTGAATGTGGCTACGAATTTGTGTCCCCACGTACTGATAAGAAATATGCTAGTTTTGCATGGGCATGAATTGCTCCATAGCAGCTAGATTTTTATTTTTATTTTTTATTTTTGTTATAATACAACAATGCAAGCGTTTAGATCCGCCTGGTGAAATGTGTTTCCACTGTTAAATGTCTTCAGTAACAGCCCGTACAAAACGTATTTCATAGGCAAAGACTGAAGATGTCCAACTACGTAAATATATTTTCTCGGGCAGTTCTTGATACACCTGCAAAAATCCACGATTTCCATAGGCCCTTGGTTGCATGCGAAGCGGAAAACACATGTGTAAATGGCTTATATATCATCTAGGCAAACTTTTTCTATGGTAATGAGAGATATATACTCCAAGAAAATTTGTCAAAACTTTGGAGTTACTGTTAACTTTCATACAAATCTAGAATGTACTTTAAAAGAAATTATAGGGTTCAATCCTATGTTTCAGAAGCCTTCTTACGAACTTTTCATGTAGGATTAAAATCCTACAAATTAAAGGGGCATTTATCCTATGTTTTTCCTTCATTCTAAAGGAATCCTCACTACTACATTCAAGATTTTTTCAAATGGGCATTTTGATTTTTCCGTGCGGTTGTCCGGCCTGCCAGGAGCCAATCGTCTGGAAAAATTAGCATTTTCACGTGCGGACGGTCCAATCGCACGGGATAATCGATTATCCCGTGCGGTTGTGTTATATCGACTGCACGGAATAAAAAAAACCAAAAAAAAAAGCGAATCGGTCGCTCGCTGCCGCCGCCGCGCCCGGCTCGCTGCCGAGCCGCCGCCTCGTCGACGTCGTCATCTGGGCCGCCGCCGCGCCCGGTTCGCCGCCTCGCCCGGCTCGCCCAGCCGCCGCCGGCGAGCCGGGCGCGGCGCCGCCTGGCTTGGTCGCGGCCGTGCCCAACGCCCGGCTCGCCCAGCCGCCGCCTCGCCCGCTCGCTGCCGCGGCTGGCTCGCCGCCTGGCCGTCGTCGGCCTACTCCCGGCCGCCGCCTTGCCGTCGTCGTCGTCGTCGCGCACACGCCACTTCCGACCGACGCCTCGTCGTCGTTGTCGGCCGTGCACACGCTGCTCCCGGCCGCCGCCTCGCCGTCGTCGTCGTCGTCGGCGCGCGCACGCTGCTCCCGGCCGCCGCCTCCCCACGTCCGCCCGCCGCGCCCGCCCGCCGCTGCCGCGCCCGCCAGCCGCCGTCGACCCCGTCGCCGAGAGCCGCCTGGAGGAGAGGAGGCGTCGGCGCCATGCACAGGAGGAGGAGACGAGGCGTCGGCTCGGCCGCCTCACCCAGCCGCCACCATCGCCCAGGCCGCCGCCGTCGCGCCCTGCCGCCGCCGTCGCCTAGGCCGCCGCCACGCCCGGCCACCGCCTCGCCCAGGGGAGGGGGAAGGAGGAGGGGAAACCAGCCGGGGAGGAGGCCGGTGGGAAGCCGGAGAGAAGAGGAGAAGAGGTTAGAGTGGTTCAGGTTGCACGGGAAAAAGGGAAAAAGGAGGAAAGAGAGAGGAAAATTTTGAAGTGGTACGTTGGGAGGGAAAAGAGGTAGGAATATCCCATGCGGTTGTGTTAGGACGCCCGCACGGGTAATCGATTTTTTCGTGCGGACGATACCCCAGCGCCGGTTCTTTATTTTTTTCATACGGTTCCACTTTTGGACCACATAGAAATAAAAGGGCGATACCCAGCGCCGGTTCTTTATTTTTTCATACGGTTCCACTTTTGGACCACATAGAAATAAAAAGGGGGATGTCTAGGAAAATCAATGTTATAGTAGTACCTGTAAGTTCTTGCATTAAATTATATCTACGAAAAATTAATTCACCATTTGTGCATTTTAATAATCAAGATAAAATCACAAAATTGCTCGCTCAAAGATTACAGTAATATTTAGTATGTACTCCCTGCATCACAAAATAAAGATTACAGATGAACTGTTTAGAGGGGTTGTTTGGTTAGTTGCCACACTTTACCACACCACACTTTAGTCATACCACAGTTTCTTAGACGTCTGTTTGGTTCGCTGCCACAGTTATGTTATGACACACTTTCTTAACTTTAGGACCCACATATCATGCTCTCAAATTTAGAGTTAAGCATGCCACACTTGTGACTAACTATTTCTAAGCCACACTTGTACCACCATGGCACAACTAGTCTAAATTTAGTTATGGCAAGGTTAGGCATCAACTAAACGTCCCCTCGATCCGATTATAACACCTGGATTCAATGAAAACCTACATATATATGGCCTATTCGGCCACACCATGGCTGCCTTGTCCTCCCGCGGTGACACCTACATTCTTTCGTGTTACTGTGGCCCTTTATCTCCACATAGTCACATGGTGTGTGCCTGCAGCCCTTTTGCTAGATGAGCTTTACATTAAATGTTCGCTGCTAATCAAGATATTGATGTGGTACTCCTTTATTTGTTCTTTTTTTAAAAAAAACTACGACACCTAAATATACAATATTTACATACATTTAGATAGGCACGGATCTACATACATGCTTAAAAGTATAGGATCCACATACATGCTTCAAATTTCTTATATTTTAGAATGAATGTAATAATACATACATACATACATCAAATTTAAAGACATCTTGGATCCCCTAGGTAAAAAAAACCTAGGGTGTGTTTAGTTCACGCTAAATTTAAAAGTTTGATTGAAATTAGAACGATGTAACGAAAAAGTTGGAAATTTATATGTATAGAAAAATTTTGATGTGATGGAAAAATTGAAAATTTGAAGAAAAAGTTAGAAACTAAACGAGGCCCTAACCTCTTGTACTAGGATGTGATAATCACGCTCTATGTCTAGATTTATTGTATTAGAGTAGATTTATTGTATTAGAGTGTGTTAAGTTCACGCTAAAATTAGAAGTTTGGTTGAATTTGGAACGATGTGACGGAAAAGTTGAAAGTTTATATGTAGGAAAGTTTTGATGTTCCAAATTTTTTCTTCAAACTTCCAACTTTTTCATCACATCAAAACTTTCCTACACACATAAACTTTCAACTTTTTCGTTACATCGTTCCAATTTTAACCAAACCTCCAATTTTATCGTGAACTAAAGACACCCTTAGCATGTGTTTTTTTAAGAGAGTACTTGGTTCGCAGGCACATGTAAGATTTGACACTTGTCGGACATGTGACATGTGATTGATCACAGAGTAAAGCCACTAACTGCATACTATATCAGGAATAAATGTTGACATGTCTTTTATGGTTGTACTGGCACTTTGGCGAGGTTGTGTGTAACATTTGGTGACTCCATTCACAAGGTAATCATCCACCTCTACTTCGAAATAAGTTTACTTTTATTTAAAAAAAAATTAAAGTATTCTTACTTTATCAAATATCAATATAATTATTAAACCTCTTTTATCTACTCGTAACATATCTATATCGTATTTATTTTCATAAACTCCGATACAATGAATATAAAAAAATAAACATATTTTGAAAAAACCGAAGCAGAAAAAAACAAACTTATTATGAAAAAAAGTTAAGCTTATTCTGAGCACCTAATAAAGATACCATTTCTGTTGAAAGTGAAACAAAGATTTCATTTTCAGCTTCCAAAGATTGTCCCATAAATTAGGAGTGGTCCATTCAAAATATATCCTAAAATTTTTGCCGAGTTTTTACTGGTGTTACAAATATTAAACAAACAATGCTATAAAACTCGACATTCTTTGCCCAGGCTGGACGGCAATTCCTTTGCTCAAGCTTATATTTTGGTTGAAATTGGAGATAATGTGACTGAAAAATTATATGTGTATGATAGATTAATGTGATAGAAAAGAACTAAAACTTTGTATCTAAACACAGCCATAAGCTTCTAATTACGGAAACCATGCAAGAACAGATAAAACTTTGACCGGGCAACCACATGGAGTCAGTCCACTCCAACCTACCGCCGGCCACCGCCGCCGCCGCCCATCATCTTCTTGAACTCGTCGAAGTTGACGCAGCCATCGCCGTCGGCGTCGACGGATCGGATCATCCGGGAGCAGTCGGCGACGGAGCACTTGTCGCCGAGCTGGCGGAGCACGCGGTGGAGCTCCCGCGCCGAGATCTTCCCGTTGCTGTCGGCGTCGTACATCCGGAACGCCTCCCTCAGCTCCGCCTCCGACGCGACCTCCTGGTCCTTGGCGTCGCCGCCCTTGCCGCCGTGCGCCGGCGTGGGGCCGCAGTGGAAGGCGGCGAACTCGGAGAGGTCGACGAAGCCGTCGCGGTCGGAGTCCATCTCGTCCATCATGCGCCGCACCTCCCCGGGGCCCGGCGGCGCCCCGAGCGCCCGCAGCACGGACGCTAGCTCCTCCGCCGAGATCTTCCCGTCGCCGTTCGCGTCGTACCGCCGGAACACCTGCTCCAGCTCCGCCATCGGCATCCCCGTCCCCCCTCCTCCTCCTCCTCCTCCTCCGCCGCCCTCCACCTTCGCCGGCGGCGACGCCACCCCACCCCCTCCTCCTCCTCCTCCTCGCCCGCTCGCCATGTGCTCTTCCCTCTCGCCTCGGTCTCAGTCCCCGTCGTCTTCCTCCTCCACCTTTTTATCCCGCGTAACGTGCGCGAGGCCACGTAGCGGCGAAGCTACGCGTGATTCCACCACTCCTACGAGTCCCCGCCCACCGACACCGACGCGCGGGGGCCACAGAGCTACAGACCGGTGGGGCCCACCGTCAGTGATAGGTTACCTGGACGGGTAGAGCAGCGGGTGGTGCGGACGTAGCACCGGGGAAACCCCCGTCTCGTGACGGAAGCATCTGGAAGCGACCGAAAAATCGTCGCAGGCCGCACCGGGGGGAGGGGTCAGCGGGAGACTGATTCGTGGGGCCCAGCAGGATCGGCTCGGCGGGGACGGGATCACCACGTCAGGGTATTGTGTACGGGGTGATTAGATGGGGGGTTGCGTGGTGGGGAGACGGAGACGAAAGGTATGCGCCGACCGTATCACTTGTGGGTGGTGGTTGCGTCCATTGGTTGTGTGTGTGTGTGTGCATGAGGAAGAGAGCGAGGGAGAGTGACTGATCTGTTCACGCGGTCTGAACCGCGTTGGGATCGCATGGACGAGACGGAACAGCCAACAGCTGATTGGTGGGAATTTCTTTTTTATATAAAATTAACGTGGAATTTTGGATCACGCTGTAACGCTGGGCCGCTGGTTTGAGGGTTTTTTTAAAAAAAAATAAAAAAAATCAGGATTGCTACTCCCTCCACGTCTAAATATAAGGGATTTTGGTGATGTTATATTTAGGAACGGAGGGAGTATATAATTGTCAATGGCTTTTTTTCAAAAAAAAATTTCATTTATCAGCCATCATATTGATATTGAGATTTGTGCAATGTGCGGAAGAATTAAAAATCCGCGATCTCATGGCTGAAGATGCACCTTGCTATATAGTCACCAAGCCATTCACATTTTTTAGGAATGCTATGAGACAGAATACCGTTCCAACGGGATCGCTCTCTCTCTCTCCACCTCCCTCAAACGAGAGAGCGTGGGTCACCGTGGGAGCAGCGCCGATGAGGCTGACGCTAGTGGCGCGGAGACGCAGCTCCTCCGCCGCGCGCCACCCCCCTCCCCCTCATTTGAGCTAGCCACGGCTGACCGCGGTGTCAGCCATGACGCCCCTGGCCCCAGTCGGCGTAGCACTTCCACCATGAGCTCCCTCGGCACGACCTTCCAGCCTAGCTCTAGTGCCTCCTCCTCGGCGTCAATGCTGAATTGACGCGTCGTTGCCACCTACGCATCCTTTCTCCGGCAGTGCTACAGTTCCCATCACAGCGCTGCTATGGGATGGCTCCCTCTCCACTCAGGATGGGAATGGTTAGGTTCTGGATTGAACCTAAACCATTTCACGTGACCATGTTGATCCATGGTTCAATTAGGGCAACCCTTAATGATTCCATTAAATAAATAGGTTATCCAATGGAGCAAAAGGTTAACCTATTGAACCTAGCAGATAACAGTTAATTCACAGATTCATGGGGCCACACATATACAACAAAAGGAATCCTAGGGCTACGTATATGCAAAGGAGTATATCACATCACATGGCTAATTACACAGCCAATTCACCATAAAAGAGCAGAGTTGCAGTAAGATCACTGTTGACAGCCGTTAGCGATCAATTTCACCCATCAATATTACTAAAATTAAGGAGAACAAGTTATGCTTACAATGCATATGTGTCAAAATAACATATATTCCACTAGCACTAGGATTCTAACCTCTTGCAGAGAATAAACACAAAATGGAGAAGAATCGACAGCAACACGGACGATCAATCAATCGAACGCTATCGAGAGTTAGACTTACGGACAAGTGGGTTCGAAACATCGAATTGAGACGACCAAAACAGCCCAACATTCACAAGTCTGCGTAGAGAAGAAGAATAAGAGGCCGCCAGCTGAAAATGGGCTGGATTGGGCCAGCCCATGGTTTGGCTGAACCCCCTGGTTCGGCTGAACCCTCATCTCCACGGTTGAGGCCAGGGTTCGGCGTGGACGTCCAGGATTGCATCCAAATGACTGTTGGAGGGTATTTTCTGAGCATTCCAACTGCTACAATCGTCATTGGGATGCTATAAAAGTAGCTCTCATCCTCCATTTCAAGACACCTTAAGCAAGAAACTTCATATATTCTCTCAAATTTAGTATAGTCTCTAGAATTTAGTATAGTCTCTCAAGTTTAGCAGGTACTGCTAAAATGTCTCGAGCCATCCGACCAAGCGCGGGGAACTCAATAAAATTTGCTTGCCACCATTTTAAGATATTAAAGGGTTTACCTCAAGGGAGTGGAGGCTTCAACAGATAATTCTTTAATTCTGATGATGCCACAATCCTTGGTGGGGCAGTGAGGCTCACGTGTTGATCCGAATAAGCCAATTCATCACAACTACCTATATCCATCTCAACATTACCACTCCATTGTTGCGCAGAACCAAGCTTGATCTTTTGCTGAGCATATTCATTGAACATGCCCTCGAGGGTTGTCTTTAATCTTTCAAGCCTAGGTTTAGCACGTTTCCCAAAGGCATGGCCAAAGCGAAACTCAAGAAAGGATAACGTGAACCGTGGGTACAAGATGATAGGAATACATAGTGCCATCCATGATAATTTCCAGTATGTATCGAATTTGTCCTTCATGTCAGTAAGCATATCCTTCATCCTTTTTTTTTGCTTCTGATAATTCCTTTTTCCAAGGTCTGCATGACTTGCCAAATTTTATGGAAGTATAGATTTGAGGTAGGGTACTTTGTGGCTGATATCACGTTAGTAGCATCATAGAACACCTTCAATAATCTACAAACTAGATCTATTTTTCCCATTCTTGAGGTGTAGGCCTAAATTTGTACCACGGATCTTCCAAAGCTAGAGCATCAAGTGTTGTTATGTATTGATGTGTTACATCAAGTATTAGATATGTCAAATTCCATCTGGTCACAACATCGATGTTTGCTGCAAGTAATGCCTTGCTATGTAACAATCTCATTGAACTCCTCTTTTCGACCGTACGAACCACGGACGTATTTAGCACTCTCCCGTAGCTTAGTAACAGTGCCTTTAATGAACTTCAATCTAGCTTGACATATGAGATTTAGAATATGTGCTGCACAACGTTGAGGCAAAAACTTCCTTGACCAACTATTACTCCCTTAGCTAGCAAATTCTCTCTTAGTACGTTTGCCATCAAACCATTGTTGCTAACATTGTCCAATGTTATTGCAAATTGTTTTCCAAGTTCCACTCTTGAATGCATTTGAGAACAGCATTGAAAATCACTACACCGGTGTGTGGCGTCTCCAAGATAGAGAACTTGATAATCTTGTTTTACAGCTTCCAATCAGCATCAATGTAATGACATGTGATGCACATGTATCTCAAAGTATGGTTGGATGTCCATAAATCTATGGTAAGGGACATCCTTGATTTTGAACATTTTGAGTTCTTCCTTGAGAACATTCTTCTGATCCTCAAACATTTTCATACAATCATTTTTCACTGTACTTGTTGATATCATCTTAAAGAGTGGATTTAAGCTTGAGACAAACTTTTGAAAGCCATTATACTCCACAGTGCTAAAAGATAGCTCATGCAGCACAATTATTCTTACCAACTCTCTTCATGATACTTGATCAAAAGTCCACGTCCCCATACTAAGTCAATTAGGCGTCATAAGAGTAGCATTGAGCTGATCCACCACTCTAACCTTCTCAATCCTTATTTTGCATCTCTTTAAATGATTCCGCAAAGCGCTAGTTCCTGCTCCGCTCTTGGCACTAATTAAGTAGTGCAATGCATTCACTCTCCTTCTGTAATTTCTCCATCTTCATAAATTGACACATACTCCCACCAAGCCTTTGACCTAAACTTTCTTTTACCTTCACCGAACCTGCACCAATTACATTGGCAACATCTCCATCCTCATCATCAACCCCATCATCAACCTCATTGTCAAGATCCTTGCCTTCAGTTTCAGTATTAAAACCTATCAAGAAACATTGTCGATGCTAATAAAATCTGATTCAGAAGAAAATATAAATGCCACTAAGCAACAATTAATTAAATTGATAAAACTCTCCAAAATTATTACGAGTTACTAATTGTGATCTTTTGAGCCTAATTATGCCATGATTTGACAATGTGATGCTATAGTAAATATTTGCTAATGACGGATTAATTAGGCTTAATAAATTCGTCTCGCAGTTTACAGGTGGAATCTGTAGATTGTTTTGTTATTAGTCTACATTTAATACTTCAAATGTGTGTCCGTATACTTCAAAAATATTTTGGCACAAGAACTAAACATGGCCTTACTCTGCAGTATGCACTTCTAGTTTTGCATCACTTCTTCCATTGGAGCTGGGACCTACCTACGAAGCTAGGGCTAGGGCCATGGGGAATTCTCACTCGTGGGTGAGTGGGGCATGACCCCGCAAATTAATTTATGGGGATAGAGGTGGGAGCATGGATTCTAACTAAGCTACGCGTGACCCAGCGGAGTTCAGGTCTCTTACCTAACCCCGCAGCCGCCGCAGCTCTCGGTAGGCATGTAACGCTAGCAAGGACACCACTAACGGCTGCTTCTCTGGGCCACCTCGCTGCTCCTTGCTGTGCCGCCACGCTACTCATCAATCGTCCACACACAACCTCATCTCTCATCATCAACGACCCTCACCGTGCTGCCTCATTGTTCGTCTGTGATGCTGTCTTCATTGTCGAATCCCCAACCGGTCATCCCCAACCGTTGACCCATTGTCACCGCCCCTAGCCATCATCGAAGCCCTTTCCAACCGTCGACCTATCATTTGCGCCTTCAGTAATCGACTAGTCGTTGCTGGCCCCAAGCCGTCGTAGCAGCCAATTTCGCTAATTCACCCTCAAGCACCGGGGTGAACTGCGAGGACATGATGGGTGACATTTTCCACCCAGTTGACTCTGCAGGGCTGGGGGCAGAGGAGAATGCATGGAGCGAGGGCGACATTCCTATCCAACCCGACCCCAGCCTGTCCCATTGTCATCTCTAGTCAAGAAAACAAAGGAATTTTAAAGAATTGGATTCGTGTGGAAAGAATTCATATAGTCCTTTAAACAAGGAAGTAAATCTCCCAAATTCCTTTCAAATTTAGAAGATTGCCTCAAATCATATGAATTTTGGAGGATTTTTAATATGACTTCAACTTTTTGGGAAAAAAATTCATTTGTGCCTATCGCTCTTTTCTGATTTCTACAGTTTTCTTTGTCTCCATTAAAATTGTTATTCTTGTATTTTCTGTGTTTTTTTGTCAATAGAATTTAAAGGTGCCAAGGCACTCGAGTACAACATTTTCCTATCCCTATGTTCCGAAAATGTAGCGTGTAAATACTTGGATTTACACGCACTAAAATGAGTGTTTAGAAATGCTTGTAATTTGATATGTACTATAAAGTTTATATTGTAGAAATACTTATATTTTAAAGTGGATAGTATATTCATTTAAAATAAGAAGAAATTATTGATCTTTGCATAGATTCCTTTGGTGTGAACTGGACAGACTATGCTTGTGTCATTTATTCACGTTCTTGTGGGGGTTTTGGCTTTTTCTATCACTTCCTAGTGGACCAAATATTATTCCTCCATTGAAAAAGATGATAGCTATGCGTGGCATTGGTTGGCCTTTTCCATTCCACGTAGATTCTCACCTAGGGGTGGATAGAAAGCTCGTGACTCGTTAGCTCGGCTCGACTTGTGATAGGGCCGCTGCAGTCGCAGCTCCCCAGCCACCGCCGCCGCCAGCTGCACTTCCCCAGCAAGCGCTAGGGCCGCCGCCGCCGCCGCAAGCCGCAAGGGCCGCCGCTGCCGTCGCACTTCCCCAGCTGCCGCCGCCACCAGCCGCACTTCCCCAGCCGGCGCTAGGGCCGCCGCCACCGCCATCGCCGGAGAAGGTGCAGGTCGCACTCACAGGTCCCCTCCTCCAGAGCTTGCTGTCTTGTTGGATTGGCTCGCGAGCCTAACGAGTTGGCTCGAGCTTTCAAACGAACCGAGCTGAGCTAGCTCGTTATCCTAACGAGCTAGACCGAGCCGAGCCAACCGCTATCCACCCCTATTCTCACCCCTAATATCTCATTAAAAAAGATTATTTTTGACGTCGAGGATCCAAGGAAGTAGTTCAGCTCAACACCTTAGAGCCCATCGGTTTCCAAAAATAATAAGGCAAAACTGAAATTTAAATTTCAAAATTTAACTTTAAAGTTTATTTTAAGGTAATTTTTTGTATTTTTCAGCATTATCTTTTAAATCGTTAAAAACACACGTACAAAAATTTTACATATAAATTATTTTTCATAATATTTTAAGAAATAAATTATGTTATATCACTAACAATCTGTCACGGTTTATAATAGACAGATTTATAATAATCTTTTGGGAAACCGATGATCCCTCATTCGTCTTTGTTTGAGAATCGAGACGAATCGATGCACGAATCAGCCCAAAAATTGGTGCTGAAGCTTCGCCTCATCACGGAATAAGTTTACTTTTTTGTCCCTCAATTTGTTGTGGAGTCTGAAATTCGTCCCGGACCGCAAAACCGAATATAACGCATCCCACAACTTACAAAACCCGTGACTCCTTTTACTAGATCTTTGTCCCATGTGGCATTGACATGGTGCTTACGTGATAATTCGACTTGGGAAAATACTAAAATCCGTGGGTCCATATGTCAGTTACACACACAAAATAATTAAAAATGGTGGGGCCTATGTGGCCCCACATGCACATGTCATCTTTACTCCTCCTCTCCCCCCTAACTATTGGAAAAATCCTTATTTTTGCAAGCAGACCTCTTATTTTTGCAGGAGTGAGGATGACATGTGGGTCCATGTGGGCCCCACCATTTATTATTATTTTGTATGTAACTTACATTTGGGTCCCACGGATTTCTCCGGATGGAATTGCCACGTAAACGCCACGTCAATACTACATGGGACGAAGACATAGTAAAAGGAGCCACGTCAGCTAAAACGGGAGACCTTGTTACTAATTTTGTAAGTTGAGAGATGTGTTGTATCCGGTTTTGCAGTCCAGAGATGAATTTTGGACTTGGCGACAAAATGAGGGATTCAAAGTGAACTTAACCCTTTGCCTCACATATTCTTCACGGCCCAAAGCAAACATCCCACATGACCCAGCCCAAGAACTCGATAATGCCACCAAACTGATCGGCCATATCTCACAAAACAAGAAACCGATCGATTCGGCCCTACCTCTCTAATCTACCTGCGCCGTACGTGGTGATCAGATCAGGGTTGGATATGTATCCCATTCCCAGCCTATTTATACCCGGGATCATCTCTCCATTTTCGTCCAAGATCATCTCTCCATTTCCTCTCTCTCGCTCGTTTCGCATCCGAAGAAAAAGGGAAGAGTTGGGGTTTCGAGAGGGAAGGGAAGGATGTCGGCGCCGTGGTGGGACAACGACTACAATGGCCGCTCCGTCTCCGGCTCCGACTCGAAGGGGCAGGAGAGCCGCGTGTACGTCGGCAACCTGCCGTACCGCGCCGACGAGCGCTCCCTCAAGGACTCCTTCGCCAACTACGGCGCCGTCAGCTCCGAGGTCAGTATATATAGCGCCCGTTCCCTTCTTCTTCGCTCCTCCTGCTTCCGTTCCGGTTGGGTTGTCTCGGTTGTTCGTCGCTAAGCTTGACGTTTTCTCTGCGTGTATGTGTGGATTTGTCTGCGCTTGCTCCATTATTCCGCCCGTGCCGATCGGTTTGTCTCTGTTCATCTCCAGGTTTGACGATTTTCTGTGATGGATCTATAATTTAGTGCCATTTCGCGTCGTTTTTGTTGATTTTTGTTCCTCCTTTTGAGCTTTGATTGGTCTATATATTTGATTCACGTTCTGTTCTGAAGATTCGCCACTTTCTTGGGATCTCATCTAATATTGCCCAATTCCCCGCACCAATTTATACACAAATTTCTTGGTTTATCTTTGTGCGTTTTCATATGCAGATCTGTAAATATTCCATTAATCTTCATGAATTAGTAGTACCGTACATAGATTGGTTTGGTGAGTTGGTGGTGTGTTTGTTTTGGGTTGCAGATCGCGGTGGACCGTGAGACGGGGAGGTCCCGCGGGTTCGGGTTCATGAGCTTCCAGGACAGCAAGTCGGCGAGCGACGCCATCAAGGGCATGAACGGCCAGGACATCGGCGGCCGCAACGTCACCGTCCAGGAGGCCCAGCCGCGCTCCCGCCGCTGAGCGCACGGCGGACGACCGGCGGCGTGAAGACTACGTTCTCAAGCCTATCTATCTAATCATCTAGCTACTACTACTAGTTGTGCTACTATCAGTTTCAGAGTCGCGTTCATGTTCGTAGTTTGGTTAATGGAGTAGGGTTTAAGAGATTGATTCCTATGAGGCTCTGTTAAGTTGGTAATCTCCTTCGTAGAGTTTGGTTAATGTAGGGTTTAAGAGATGTCAGGCTCTGTTGGTAATCTTTGGTTGTTTAAGATATGGATGATTAATTATCAGGCTCTGTTGGTAATCTCCTGGATATGAATTGTTTTGTCGTCGACTGCAGTGTGCAGCAGCACCATATGCGATGTTTAATTAGTAGTACTCCAGTAAGCTCGTATAAATTAAGGTGTTTGCTGTCTATTCAACTATTGATCTCTCTCTCTCTCTGCTGGCTGGCACGTATGACGTACTACGACGGTATGAGTGATTTTTGGTGCTTTTTCTTCGGTGGTTACGATGTGGCACGTTATTGGTTGGTGGTTTGATTGATTTGCGGAGCAAAATAAGGATTCGCACAAAACAAGGAGAGGGAGGTCGCGTGGTCTTCGCCACACGGCCCAGAACATGGTGCTGCCAATGAAGAATCGACTCTGACGACCTGCCCGTCTCTGCTGTGGGCCTCCCTGCTATGTGGGGATCGATAGCTCAGTCTAAAGCGGAGTAGGTTGCTTTTGTACCTAGCGAAATTATCGCGGCTCTACAGTACCTTGCGTTGCAAGCGTGAACGTTAAAAATGTAGTAGTACTAAATTGCTATTGCAGAGTTTTAGTTTTCGAATTTATTACTCTTGGCAAATGTGCTAAATTTAGTTTTCGAATTTTTACTCAAGCTTGGACGATCACCGGTAAATAAGGTAAGGTTTAGGCCGTAGGGGTGGGAGGCCTGACAAGTTAGCGTTTTGGGTGCCAAATTAAGGCAGGGGACAAGGGTTAGGAAGGAGGGAAGATGTCACATTCTGATTTTTGTTTATTGACTTTTTTTCCTAATTACAATTTTCCGCCTTAGGTTTATTAGTCTAAAGTAGCTTAATAAAAATTCATTTAATATGATAAAGTAATTAAGTACTGAAGTTAACCATGAAATTATGGATGGATAATGACCTAGCTCGGCTTGTAATCTTAACAACGCAACTCGGCTCGTTAACTCTAACGAGCTAGGCCTAGCTCGGCTCGACTCTCGAGCTGATTTGTTAAGCTCGTTCGGTTCGTTAACATATTTATACTACTTTCGTAATTTATAATTTCAATTGTACCATTTTATCATTTAATAATAAACACTAACTAATAAAGAACTCACTGAACACAAATAGTTTATGTGTAATTAAAGGACTAAACACTACTTCCTCTGTTTTTTTTAAAAAAAAAAAGTCAGTGAGACCCACCTATCAGCCTTCGCCTACTCCCCTCGGCATAGGAGGCACACCACTGTGCTGTCTTCTCCCGCGTGCGATGAAAACCATCGAATAAGTGAAAATCTGTGAAAACCAAATTTTAAAGTTTTATAAATTCATAAAAAAATTTTACTAGAGATAGTTATAAGCATGAAATACATTCTCTATTCCAGTGAAATTTGTCTTTTTCTTTCTTTCTTTCCTCCCGAACGAAATTAAGTTTAGACTTAAGATTTCATATCTATACCAATCTCGAGTAATTTTTTGTAGTGAATTTAGAAAACTATAAGTTCGACTTCATGGCTTTGTTTATTCAATGATTTTTACTTATATTTTAACATAATTAAAGACCCTTTCAATATGAAGAAGGTGTGGTGCCAACAGCGGAGCACGAGAGATGTGTTCCGTATGATGCGTTCCATACGAAGGAGATTCGCTCACGAGTCGAGTAGTACTAGTAGTTGATGTGTTGAAGGTTGGAGGTTGGAGGATAAGAATGGAGGACACGTTGTTACTTTTTCATGTACGGTGCAGATGTGCCAAAACAGCAAGCTGAGCTCGCGTGGTCTTTGCCAGAAGGCCCAGAACATGGTGGGTTTCTGCAGAAATGCAGTTCTGTGCCCTCTGCACGCTACAGTATATTGCTATGCGTGATCGGTGGCACGTACGAGTGGCTCACTCCACACCAAAGTTGTGTACTATGTGTGATCGAAGCCAAAGGAGGGCTCCTTAAAGCCGCTGAAAATACATCGGTTTTAATACCTGAGAAAGCGATATACGCGGTTTTAACTGTTAAATGGTGTAATAGAAAGGGAGTCATAGGTTGTATTCCACCCTCTACTTTTCCGACTCTTTTTTTCTCGTTTTTCGTACGCAAGTTTGTAAACTAATAAACAATGAAAAAAAATAACTAATACTTAACTAACTATATGTTAATGAGATAATCCGTTTTAAGTGTGCACGAGAGATTAGCTCCCACCACCAACTAAAAAAACACAGGCACACAGCCACAAAAAGTTTTTCCTTCCGTGATCGGTGCTGAAGCTTGGTTCCCATTTCCCGATCATTTACCGGCCCATTTCGCGTAAAGCGCCTTTTGACCATCCCATTCGTCCGGCACCCGTCCCGGCCCGCAGCCGATCGAAACCCAGGGAGACCTATACATATATATGCGGTTGGTCAGGCACTCCGGTCGTCTTCCTCGTGACCTCCTCAGCTCTCGTTTGGCATCCAAAGAAGAATTAGGTGTTGATTACTAGGGTTTAGAGAGGGAAAGGAAGGGAAGGGAAGGGAAGGGCTATGGCGGCGCCGTGGTGGGACTCGGAGTACAAGGACCGCTCCTCGCTGGAGTACCGCGTGTACGTCGGCAACCTGCCCTACTCCGTCGACGAGCAAACCCTCATGGACTACTTCGCCGACTACGGCGCCATCAGTGCCGAGGTGCCTTGCTCTTGCTCTTGCTCCTGCTTCCGTTTCCGTTCTCTTCCGGTTAATTGGGTTGTATCGTTCGTGCTTCGCTAATTAAGTTGGACGCTTTTCTAATGGATCTATGTGTGCTGCTGTTTCCCCGTCGGTTTTGTAGAGATTTTGGATGGGGGTTGGGTTTCCATTGGGGTTACCCTTTCCATTGATTTCTTTTATATTGATGGGTGTATTTGCTATCCATCTGTTTTGCTTCATCACTGTATTATATATGCACGTTTTAACGTTTTGGCCGTCCATCCTTGTAAATAATCTGCAACTAATTGTGAAATCTTTATGAACTACTCTAGATGGATTGATGTGGTGATTTGGTGTGTTAATTGTTTTGGGTTGCAGATCGCTTGGGACAGTGAGATGGGGAGGCCACGCGGGTTCGGGTTCGTCAACTTCGAGGACAACGAGTCGGTGAACGCCGCCATCCACGGCATGAACGGCCAGGACATCGGCGGCCGCAAGGTCACCGTCGCGCGGGCCCAGATGCGCCCCCGCCGCTGGAGGGCGTGACCGCGCCGCCGACGGACGGCCGGCCGGCGGCGAGGAGGTCGACCTGAATGAGCGGAAAAGACCCTACCTACCTACCCTAAGCTATCTAAGCTGCAGATCTACTAGCTAGTTTTAGTCGTTCGTCGTGTTGGTAGTTTGGTTAATTAGGGTTTAAGAGGTGGATGCTTAATTAATTAATCAGTCTCTGTTGGTAATCTCCTGGATATGCAAGCTTAGGGCCTAATTAGGTATGTTGTTTAATTAGGTGGTGTGTTTATGCTTGTAATCATCAATTGCAGTCTGCCCTCTGCAGCACGTACCTGATGTGTGTAAGTTTGATGGCTAGCGTTTATGTTAAGAATGACTAGTGCCACGTCAGGGTGATTGTTGCTTTGCGGTTTGCGATGCCATGGACCCATGGTCAAAATGTGTACTGGTACTACTAGTTTGCCCGTCAAATTGGTGACCTGATTGGTTTGGCATGCAAAGGAAGAATGTCATGACAGTATGGATGATTCGCTCTCGAACTCACGATCGGCACCGGCACGCAAAACAAATCATCTATCATTGTATGATTAAGTATTTGTTAATTTTTTTTTAAAAAATAGTTTAATATGACTTTTTGAGCAACTTTAGTATAGAACTTTTTTTTAAAAAAAAAGCACCGTTTAGCCGTTTGAAAAGCGTGCATACGAAAAACGAGAGAAGGATGTTGGGAAAGAGAGGTAACGAACGGAGCTTAAGTTTGTTTTTCACTAATTACATACTATGTACATACCAATACAAAATTCAATACAATTATATCTCATTTTATCTATTTTAGATATAATTATTTCTTCTTGCTTTAAACTCCAAAATAATAATTACTTAAAAATAAATTTTATTCAGGAACGTATACAACCTGAGATATGTACAATGTACAGCTGGATACCATAAGTCCATAACCTGTTGATGTTGAGACCGCTCCATAGTTACTGTGTGTCAGGTTGGATAAGGATTGGAGGACATATGTACATTTCGAGTACAAATGCAGATGTGCCAACACACCGAGCTCGGCGTCGTTTTTTTTTTGCCAGAAGGCCCAGGACATGGGGTTGGCTTGATGGCTTCCTCCTGCAGAATCGAATCTCTGTTCGTCTGCCCGTCTGTGGCCTGCATGTGACCCTGCATGCCGACTGTATGTGTGATCGATGGCATATATGAAACATTAAATATACAATAAAAAAGAAAACTAATTGTACAGTTTATATGAGCAAATCTCTTAAATCTAATTAATCTATTATTAGCTACAAGTGCTACAGTAATCCATATATGCTAATGATAGATTAATTAGACTTAATAAATTTGTCTCGCGGTTTCCATGCGAGTTATGAAATTAGTTTTTTTTATTCGTGTCCAAAAACACTTATCAACATCCGGTCAAACGTCTGATACGATGTCCAAAAATTTTCTTTTCCCCAACTAAACAAGCATTAAGAGTGAGGAGGTTGCACGCATGAACGTTGAGGGTTTGTTCCAATTATTAGCAGTCTAAACGGTACTAAAATATTTGTAGTAAGTTTTTTTTCTTCTAAACCTTCATTATCTACCTTATGTTTGGGGGGGGGGGGGGGTTGATGGTTAGAAGCCTAAAATTAATTCTCGCTGCCGGTTTATGTAAGTCTAAGCTCGGGAAAATAAAACCTTTCAATCATGGCCACTGGATATGTTGATCTATGAAAGGTTCTTCCTCCGTTTCAGGTTATAAAATATTTTGACTTCGTTCAAAGTTAAACTGTTTTAAGTTTGAAACAGTTTAACTTTGATTAAAGTCAAAACTTTTTATAATCTAAACTGGGGGAGTATCTTCTAAAACACGTGATAAGAAAAAAGTCGCATGTTATGTAAACACGAAATACGTAAGAATAGAATGGATTATAACCAAAGAAAATTAACACTTTATAAGGTTTAAGCATTTGGATGACGCACAGAAAAAACACATAGATAATGTAATCAAGAACTTGGGCTGACTTAACCAAAACTTCCGTTTTACTAGTTACTACTCCCTCCGTGTTAGGTTATATACGTTTTGACTTTGGTCAAAGTCAAATTGCTTTAAGTTTGACCAAATTTGTAGAAAAATATAGTAGTAATATTTTTAACCCAAGACAAATTTATTATGAAAATATATTCAATTATTGATTTGATGAAACTAATTTAATATTATAATGATTACTATATTTGTATATAAACTTAGTTAAACTTAAAAACAGTTTGACTTTTATCAAATCAAAACGTCTTACAACCTGAAACAAGAGAGTAATAAAATGCAGCTAAAATCGAACGTATTTGTTAAGGTACGTTGCTAAGGGAGCGGGTGCATTATAATACTATGGGCCAGTTTGACATAGCTCCTGGAGCTGGAGCTCAGCCAAATAGTTTCAGCTCTATATAAAATGGGAGTGAAGCTGGGTGGAGCTCTCTCATAAAATAAACTAGAGAGGTAGCTCCACAACAGACCCAACTCCTGGAGTTAAAATTAGATGTTGGAGCTGTACCAAACGGGCTTTATGGTAAGTTGAGGGATCCTTGTATCTGCTATTTCGTTTCAAGAATCAAAATCATAGTCACTGTAAAGTTAGGAGACCTAAAATGAACTTATTCTTCATCTGGCATACGCGGCCCGGACGGCCGGACGGTAGCCGAAACCCAAGAGCCCATGAGAATAGGAGATCTATATATACCTGGGATTGTCATTGTCGTACGTGTTCCTCGTCAAGTCCAAGCTCTCTTCTCTCTCTCGTTTGGCACTCAAAGAAGGTTTAGTTAATTAGGGTTTAGAGAGGAAGGGAAGGGAAGGATGGCGGCGCCATGGTGGGACTCCGACTACAATGAGCGCTCATCTCTGGAGTACCGCGGCAACCTGCCGTTCTCCGCCAACGACCGCTCCCTCAAGGACTCCTTCGCCAACTACGGCGCCATCAGCGCCGAGGTGGGTTGCTCTTGCTCGATCCGCTGTATCCAACCCTTTCCTCGCCGCTCCTGCTTCCGTTTCCGTTCTGTTCCGGGTGGGTTGTGTTGTCGTTTCATCGTTTGTTCTTCGCTAAGTTTGACGGATTTTTTTTTTTTGTGTCGAACTGTCGATCGAGCGTTCCGATCGGTTTGTCTCGCCTGTTCATCCCAAGTTTAGCGCCTCTACAGTGGATATGTGTTCATTCCGCTATAGTTTTTGTAAATCTTGGTTGGGTTTTCGTTGATCTTTTTTATATTGATTGGCTATCCATTCCATCCGTTCACAAATCCCTTCACCAATTTGATCTCCACACACACACTACTTGGTTGATCGATCGCTATGCACTGTATTCGTTTTTTCAAATTTGCAGATCTACAACTAATCGTGAAATCTTAGTGAACTAGTAGATGATTTATTATTATCTGATGGCTTTTTGGTTGCAGATCGCTTGGGACAGTGTGATGGGGAGGTCCCGCGGGTTCGGGTTCGTCAACTTCGAGGACAGCGAGTCGGTGAACGCCGCCATCCAGGGCATGAACGGCCAGGACATCGGCGGCCGCAACGTCACCGTCGCGAAGGCAAATACACGGCCGCGCCGCTGGAGGGCGTGACCACCGGCGGCGTACGGACGGGAGCTCTCGGGCTGCCGGCAACCGCGCCTGCATGCGCGGAGAAGATCATTATACTACCCTATCTACGTATTCTAGATTAAGTTTGGTTAATTAGGGTTTATTAATCGGTGGACGCCTAATTAATTACCAGGTTCTGTTTGTTATCAATAATCTCTGATGTGAAAAGGCATGTAATCTAGTGGTTGCAGTGATCTAAGTAGCTAGCATCTTCTGAGTTCTAATCTCCATATAAGCGAATTTCAGATTGGGTTATTTGAGTACTAAGTTCTCTATTTGATAGGCTAAGTTCCTGATTCAAAAAGGTTGCATATATCCGGTTGGATGTAGAGGCCGGGTAAAAAAATACCATTCTCTAAAAAAAATTAGTAATCTCTTATCCATAAGCTTGGGATATGTTTAATCTATTTGAGCAACTGCAGCCCTATAGAAACCTTATTCATCAAATCCAAACACCAAAAATCGATCCCACGGTCCCCTCTCCCCTCCTCTCTCAAATCGCACACACGGGGTCACCAACGGAAAATCACACACCTGATTGCTTGATTATCGATTTCCTTCGGGTATTGATAGTGGGCGGGTGATCGCTTCCCTCTCCTCCTAGCGATCACCCGTCTTAAAAAAATAAAAAAATAAAGTTGAAAAAATTTATGTATATAAAATACTATATATAAAAAATTTAAATTCAAATTTAAATTTGAAACGGGTATATAAACTTTTGACTTATAAACTTTTGTCTATAAACTAATATTTAAATTCAAATTCAAATTTGAATCGGCTATGTAAACTTTTGACTTATAAACTTTGGATCTATAAACTTTAGTTGTATAGAAATACTATATATAAAAAAAATATTTAAATTCAAATTTGAATCGGGTATGTAAACTTTTGACTTATAAACTTTGGGTCTATAATCCTTAGATGTATAGAAATACTATATATATAAAATATTTGAATTTAAATTCAAATTTGAATTGGATATATAAACTTTTGATTTATAACTTTGGGTCTGTAAATTTTAGATGTGTAAACTTAAGGTGTACAAATTTTAGGTGAATAAGTTTACTAAAATAAAAAAGTAATATGGTGCCAAAAAAGGAAACCAGGTGGTGAAGAAGAGGGGGGCGCGCTAGCCGCTAGGGGCGATCGATAGCCCGTTAGCCATTTCGATTTCCTTCTGCACGCGCAAATCAATCGCATCCCCTTTTCCTTCGCAACCTTCCTCCGCACATTGCCCGATTCACCCCATCTGCCTCCTCTGCTCGCCGCACCAACTCGTCGTAGCGCCATCCCCACCGGTCTCCATCGCACCACATGAAGTCGTCGTCGATCCCATCGCCGTCCGCTCTCCGCCGGGACTTCATCGGTTCACTGTCACGCTGCCTCACCTAGACACCCCTATCACCGCCGGCCCTCACGTCCGGTCTCCATAGCTCTACAACAAGCTTGCTTCTGCTGTTCGGTTTCAGTTTCTTCTCCCTCTCGGTTCATTATTTTTCTTTTGCCTACTATTTGATTTTGACTACGATGAATGAACAAACTATTTTGCCCATGCACATGATATGTTCGATTGAGTGCCGCATAAACAATCGCCAACGCTGTTCGTCAAACATTTTGTTGTTGATGGTAGGACGGTTCTAAGTGGCCGCCACCAGGTGTGTTAGGTCAACTAATTTCTACGATGAATTTCTCAACAAAAAAACCCCTCCAATTTAGTCTGCATTGCTTGTGTTGATACATGTTTATATGTCATAAATGCAGACCACACAATAGCAAGAGGTTTGCTCTGATTGTGACAACGTCAGTATGCACGGATGATGAAAAAACCCTAATAAGTTCCCTATGTTCTCCTGAAAGTTTTTTAAAACCAATATAATGATCTGGCCAGATGCACCTAGATGAGCAGATCTGGTATACACAAGAGAGATGATCAGCAAAAAATGTTAAAAGAAAGAGTAAATTTCACAAAACTACAGATACTATGACTAAATTATCACAAAACTACAGATTTAACTTGTTGTATCACAAAACTCTACATTTAACACCAAATTTATTACAAAACTATACATTTAAGATGAAGTGTCACAAAACTACATATTTAATAACTAAATTATCACAAAACTATAGGTTTAGAATCAATTTAATCACAAAGTAATGATGTTTATAGCTCCACCATAACAATGGTGCTAGGGATTTAAACTCCAAAAGTTGTAGTTTTGTGATAAGTTCAATATTAAATATGTATTTTTATGATACTTAATCTAAAATCTGTAGTTTTGTGATAAATTTGGTGCTAAATATGTAGTTTTGTGATATAACTCCTTAAATCTGTAGTTTTGTGATAAATTTGGTCAAAATACCTGTAGTTTTGTGAAATTTACTCTAAAAGAAACATAAATTTTCAGTAAAAATCAGTGTCCCAGCCGCCATCATCAACGTCCTCCATGCACGAGAGAAAATGGACATTTAGCCATCTTCAAAACACGGTTTCGCTAGAATGCCATCTTCAAAACGTGATTCGATAAAATGCCAATATCAAGCCCGAGCAACTCGCTGGATTGCCATTTTCTCATTTTCTCTTAATTCCGAAATCATTTTGCCTCTTCTTTGTGGTGATTAGACAGAAATGCCCTTGGGACCACTGGCAGGTCCATCTCTTCTCTTTCTTTCTCTCCTTCGTTTTGTGGTGGCCACGGTTGTGCTGCCGGTCGCTGTGCTGGCCCTGGCGTCCGCGCTCACGGCGGAGGAGCAGGAGGTGCTCGCCTACCTACTGTCTGGAGGAGGGGCGGCTGGGGGACGCTGCTGCCGCCGCGAGGCTCACCCACCGGAGATGGCGCTGGAACGCGTCCCCCAACCGCCACCTCATTCACCGCATCATCGACGCCGTGGAGGGCACTGGCGGTGGCGGAGTGGGCCCACCACGCAGCCGCTCATGGGGAGACGGCGGCGGCGGCAGCGACGACGAGAACGGCGCCGCCGACGACCGCATCGACGCCAATTTCTTCGATGACGCACGAGACGAGGAGCTAGAGCCGGAGCATGCGGAAGACGAGGCTGCTCCTGCAAGGCGACGACCCTCCTCGCCGGAGCAGGAGCCCGTGGAGCAGCTACGGGCGCTGCAGAGAGCGGCGGCGGCGAAGGAGGCCAATAAGAGGAAGAAAGCAGGGGCGCGGCTGCCGGCGCGGCGGCACGACGCCGGCAAGGGGCGAGGCGGCAAGCTGGCGACGGCGAGGGAGGTGAGGCCGATCAAGATAAGGCGCGAGTGGACGTCGAGAATCCAGGAACTGGAGCTCCGGGTGAAGCAGCTCGTCGTCAAGCACCATCACCACCCCCAGTAGAAACGTAGTAAGAAAAAACCATTTCCTGATTCCATTGCACTGAAGCACAGCGCGAATTTGAATTCATATTTTAGAATGCAACATGTAGAGTTAGTAACATGAAGAATTTGAATTCATATTTTAGAATTCGTATTTGAATTTCTCCAGATATATCAGTAAATCACATCGAGAATTTGAGAGTTAGTAACATGAAGAGACGATGGTATCAATATTCGCTGCTGTTTTTTCTCGTATCTAGAATCTGAATGCAGAGTATTGAGAGTTCTTAGTACAGTCCAATCTGGTACCATGATCCCCAAGCAGAGAAGAAGAGAGTGGGGAGAGGGGCAAAATCATCTCATCAAGCCTCATTCCACCAAAAATGAAATCCAAAATAGCGAAAATGGAGAAAATGGCAAAGTGGCTGTGGTGGCGCGGTCCATATTGGCATGGTAAAGGAACGCGTTTTCAGCATGTCATTCTTGCGAAACCACGTTTTGAGAGTGGCCAAATGTCCATTTTCTCCCATGCACGATCCTCTCTGCAAATGCACGAGATCTGTGGTGGTTGCCACAGGTTACTGAAGGTCCCTACGCACTGCCCCACTGTCACCAGCTGTTGCCGTCGCCACTTGGCTGGTGCTGCCGCTCCTCCCCCAGTTCAGTTGTTTACGAGTAAGATGGCATATTTAGCAGAGCTATTGCTCACGTGATGCTTTCTGATCAAGAATAATTTGAGTGCATTTGTCTGCCTGTATACATATATAGAGTTTAGATGCTTCAAATTTAAATAAAGTTCATAATAGAAACCTTTTCATAGTTTGGCAGTAAAAATCTTTTATGCCCTTTGAACAACAAAGCATGTCCATCTTTCATTATATTAGCATAAACAAAAATTTCTGCTATAGATGAGCTGCAAAAATTGAGATATCGAGGCTGTATAATTTTGTGCTGAAAAGTTAATGGTGCTATTTTTAATGTGCCTGCAATGATTTTGCGTTGACAGATGCTGGTGCTGAGTCCAGTGCTTTCCTTGATGGTGGATCAATTGAGTAAGCTCCCTGCATTTCTTCTAGGCGGCCTTCGTGCGAGCAGTCAGGTGAAAGTAAAATGTTCGTCGCAGTTGCTGCTTGTGCTTTTCAATCTCCTTTCATTCTGTTGCATTATTCCATTCATCCGGATAACTGATGAGTTTATCATATGCTATACAAAGGCCATGTTCAAGGAAATCAAGGTACTTTCTTCTTCAGCCCATTCCTGTGCGATCAGTTTAAGCATTTTCCAGTGACAACAACATTGATGCTCCTTACCTAGAGAATAATTACTGACTATATTCATCAATTCTTTGAATGCGGCATTTTTCTTGGTGGATTAACTGAAACATGAATCATAAGAACCAATATATTTTTGTTTGATTAAACGTTTTTCTTGGTGGAGTAACTGGATCATGAATCATCGGCAAATTAATAGATGATTACACTGTACGTAATATAGATTATTTACAGTAGTAGATAATTTATGCTGTTCTCGCACCTACAGAATTTGTTTAATATATTTGGCTTTGTTCAAAAGATTGCTACCTTTCAGAAGACATATGGTTATCAGGTAGTGATTCACCTAGCAAGCTGCCCAGGGTAGCTAAGCATGTTACCATCATAATTGTAAGGGAAAAATTACGAATTACCTCCCGAATTATCGTGGTCGGTCGAATTATCCCCCTAAACCAGAAAACCACACATCGTTCATCCTGAACTTTCAATACCGGATAAATTACCCCCCTCGATCCAATCCAGAGCGATTTTGTCCTACGTGGCGTACGCGTGGCAGTCCAGTCAGCAATTTTATTTATAAAAAATGTGGGACCCACACGTCATACTCCTCTCTCACTGTTCCTCTCTCTCACTTTTCCTCTCTCTCACTCACTCTCTCTCTCTTTCTCTTTCTCGCCGGGCGGCGGTAGGCCGGGGACGCGGAGCAGCGGCGGCGGGGGACGAGGAGTCGGCGGCGGCCGCGGCCACGACGAGCAGCCGCCCCTCGACGCGGGGATGGATGGAGGCGGGCGCGAGTGGCGGCACGGGACGCGGAGACGAAGGCGGCGGCGGCAGCGACGGCGCGGGCGGCCACGACGACGGAGACATAAGGAGGCAGCGGGTGGGGAAGGCTGGCCCGGCGCGACGCCTTTGTCGATCTCTTGCTCTCCGGCCTTCGAGTGTGAGGCTCTCTCTCTCAGAGGGTAGCCGGCCAAATCGCGGACTGGTCGTCCACCGTCCTCCGGCCTCCGGCTTTCGAATACTTGCTCTTTCGACGAAGTTTATGGGTAGTGCACTAGTGTGCTAGTAGTACTATGGGGCGAGACTTTTTTGGGCGTGAGATAGGATTGATCTGGCTGGCTGGTGATGTTGATCGAGTCGTCGTCCGCGCGTGGTGGCGTGAATACGTGATGGTCAAACCGAAGCTCGCGGCGGTGCCGGCGGCCGGGGACGTGCGGGCGGCTGCTCGTCGTGGCCGCCCGCGCCGCCGCCCGCTCCCGCCTCCATCCGTCCCCGCGCCGAGGGGCAGCAGCTCGTCGTGACCGTGGCGCCGCGGCCGCTCGGCGAGAAAGAGAAAGAGTGAGAGAGAGAAGAGTATGACAGGTGGGGCTCACATTTTTAAAAAAATAAAATTGCTGACTGGACCGCCACGCGTACACCACGTAGGACAAAATCGCTCTAGATTGGATCGAGGGGGGTAATTTGTCCGGTATTGAAAATTCAGGGTGAACGATGTGTGGTTTTCGGGTTAGGGGGGTAATTCGATCGACCGCGATAGTTCGGGGGGCTAATTTATACTTTTTCCTAATTGTAATTCAGTACGCCCAACCGATTCCATGATAAATGAGTCCATTTCTGAATTATTGAGACCAGTTACTATTTTAATCCTGAATTTTGATGACTCAGGCCATGCATGCTAGCACAGTTTCCTGAACATCATTGAGGAATTGAAAATGTACATTCTTAATCCTGTAACTTTCTTAAATGTTTGCTCTGTCACCTATACTTATTTCTTCATGCTCATTATCTGGGATGAGGTGTTGATTTCTGGATTTGGGCATAAGGGCCATGCTGTGGGAGATATTCGTGGTGTCCGATTCGAGGTTGTCAAGTTCTATTCAAGAAGTCGAGGTCTTAGATCATCTTGGTTAGCAAGCTTTGAATACATTATACATGATATATTTAAATGTTATTTAAATTGTGATTATGTTGATAAGAACCATGGCTTCATTATTTTTTTATTTTACTACGCGGAATCACTAAGTTTTGTTCCTCTACCAGTGGATTTGGCTTTTACAAGTTCTAATTCTTTTCCTCTTTTGATTTAATCCCCTGGTTATAACAAACTATGCTAAGCCCAACATGAAAAAGATGTTGCATATTGATATCACATTCATATATTTTGCTAATATATCTTAATTGTCATATACGTAACGTGGGATTAACCGCCTGACTAAATTTACTACATCCTTTGGCAAGAAAAAATCCTGACGTTTGAGTTATATTTAAGCCTTTGGGATGTGAAATGTTGCGTAGCACAGATATATTACTAGTTAGATACGTAATAGTATGTCGTTATGCGTATCGTCGACTGCAGTCTGGATGGGAGTATGTTTAAGGAGCGTTTATGTTCCTTAATATAAAGAACTGAATGACTATCTGCGTATTGTTTTACCATCATCGGTTGTTGTCTCTCTAATATGCTTGCCCGTCAGAATGATTTTCTCTCTGTGGTTTTCCATGGTTAAAATGTGTTCTGGTACTAGTGTGCCGTTCAAATTGGTCATTTGATTGACACCACTGCAGAAGATACACAGAGAGCGGGCACTACATGTGCCGGAACATCTAAAATCTCAGTTAATTAAAAAACCGACACATGTAAAAATCAGAGACGAGCCGACCGTGTTGTCCTTAACACTCACGACAACGTCACACTTGTGGATAGGGTAAGCAGCACATGCCACTCCCTCTCTCTTGCACGACTCTCTTCCCCCTCTCAATCTTGCGCGACTCTCTTCTCTCTCTCTCGCGACCCTTTCCTCCCTCTCCTCCCCACCTCCGAGCGCTGCCGGCGGCGGTGCCCTCTCCCTCACGAGCGGCGGCCGTCAGATGCAGTTGCCCAAGCTCGGGTGCGGCCAGATCTGCCCACCATGGCCTCCGACGGCGGATGGTGCGGGCAACGGCGAAGTTCCCAGTTTGCGGTGAGTTTGGGCGTTGGGAATTTTCTTGTGCATGAGCCAATGCTGATTGTGTCCGAATGTCGATATTGGTTGTATACGATGTGTTAAGTTGCGGATGAACATGTAAATGTTAATGCTATTTTGTTTCTACTGGATTTTTGTGGATGAACTTGGTCTTCTTTGTGGACTCTGGGTGGTGGGGATGATTTCAGGGGTGATAGCGAGCTACTTGATATATCGGCTCGCATCGAGCTGGCGTTTTATTTTATTCGTAGAACCTCAAATGTGTCGTTACTAAACCAGCATCTATTTCCCCTCCTCATTAGTGCCGCCTGCTATGTGTCGGTTGGCAAATCTAACACCTTTGTGGGGTTCTTAACCGCACCAATTAAGGTTTCTATAGTAGTGTTTGGCAAAAAAAAAAAATGGTTCACGAGTCATGACAGCAGCAAAAAACTGGTTGCTGCTGAAATAAATGATTATACGGGAAAGTCACTACTATATATTCGATTTTTCCTGGTGGCCTGCTTGCGTCCAGTGTCTAAAAAAAAACAGATTTTTGCATGCGATAGAGAAATTACATGTCACCCGCATGCAAAAATCGGTTTTTTTCGCATGCGGACACTTAACTCCTCTGGACGCGAAAAGAAAAAATGCAAAATAAAATTCCAAAAATTGAAAACCTACTCTGAAACCCTAACCCTAACCCAAGAATCCTCTCGTCGCTGTCGTCATCATCTTCGTCCTCTCGTCGTCACTGCCGATGGCAGCACCATTGTCCTTGTCCTCCCATCGCCGCCACCATCGGATCCACCAATCCCATCTCCGCCGTCGGTGGATCCACATGCAGGAGGAGGGGGGGGGGGGGAGCGGCGACTGGATCCACCCCTTCCGTCGTCGCCGCTGGTGGGATCCCTCTCACCCTCGCCCACCGTTGCCCAAGCCTACCGCCGCCGCCTTAGCCCGAGAGCATCGTTGTCATGAGGGAGTGTGGATGGGAGAGAGTGTGGAGAGGAGTGGGAGAGTTGGAGAGGGAGGGTGAGGAGTGGGGAGGGAGGGGGAGTGTGGGGAGTGAACGGGAGAGGGAGAGGAAAGGAGAGAAAAAAGAGTGAAGAGAGGGGTATTTTCGCATGTGGGTCTCTTAGGAGGTCCGCATGAGAAAATAGTGCAGACTTGTTAAGAGGCTCGTCTTTACATGCGGTCCTTGAACTATGCATGGGAGCTCGATTTTTATAGACGAGAATAGTTAGGGTCTGTCTGCAACCTAAAGATAGTCTCTTCTAGAAAAATCAATTAACATTCTTGAGGATTCGGATCAGGTGCAGCGACTAATTTTGGCAGTATCGAAACATCCAACCATCAGCAAACAAGATATGGTCCAGATTTAACTATGCGTCATGCATGATTTTAGCTATTTAAGCAAGCACTAAACCGCTTCAGTACAGAGTTTGCCAGCAAAACCTACTTGTTTCTCTCCTTTTGATCTGAATTTTCTTGAACTTTAAGAGAAACCAAATATAGTTAAAAACAAAATAGACACATACTTCAGTTCGTTCTATTCGAACTTCATAGTATATTGCACGTAGAATTGACAGAATGAGCTAGTTTTAACTATTTTCTCTGAAATTGGGTGTCATGCATCCACTGAGACAAAAGCTTTCAAAATCAACAAGCTAAGCTATTGCTACATCAAAGGTGCACCAAAAACTACGGTCTCTCTAAGGCCATTCACAATGCGGTGAGGTGGTGTTCAGCCTCACCTCGCCAGCGCGGAGATTCCGAGCCAACTTGACGTGGAGCGAGTCCCTGTGAAGTACGCAGAGCATCATTTGGCCAACCGAGCCTCGTCAGAACTTGTTAGGACGAAGCCCCGTGACACGCGAGGAGAGGGGCAACACCGCATTGGAGAGACCATGTCCCAAAATGCGAAGCAACGGTCCTCTTGTCGCCGTCCCCGCCGTCATCGTCGACCGTCGCCGCCCCGCCGTCATCGACCGCTGCCATCCCTGCCGTCGTCCCGCCGCCGCCTAAGGCCAGATCCGGCGACTCTTAGGCCGGATCTGGCGAGGAGGGGCATGGAGTGGCCAGCATCAAGCCGCCGCCGGCTTGGTCGAGCTGCGGAGATGGGGAGGGAGAGAGGGGCCGCCGGTGGGGAGGTAGAGAGAGGCGCCGGAGGAGGGGGGAGGGAGGCGCCGGAAGGTGGGGAGGGAGGTGCCGGAGGAGGAGGGGGAGGCGCAAGGCGGCTGGAGATGGAGGAGAGGTGCGCTACAACGAGCTAGATGAGGAAGGAACAAGATAAGGGGTAAAAGATAAGGGAGAGAGAGGGGAAAGGGGTTTTTTAATAATTTTTCTAGATTTTAGGGTGTTTATTGTAAATTTTGGACCTACATATAAATTAAAAAAATGAGAACTGAAACAAAACGTGTTAGGGGCTGAAATACAAATTAAAGTCACTTGCCCTATGAAGAACCCAAATGTTGGACCTGTAGCTCTAGCCTATGCTCTAGTCTACGTGGCATCTGGAGGCTCCTCAAATTTATGTGACGCATTGTGAATGGCCTAAAATGGTTGAAGCCAACAAACATACCATATAGAGCAATATTACGGTCCTTGAGAAGGTACCACTTGTTCTATTGTAAATTTAGTACTTCTTGATACTTAAGTACTATGAGGTACTAAATTTACACTAAAGTTTTGGTACCTGCTCAAGGACCGTAAATTGCTCTACCATATAAGGTCTACTTTCTTTCTTTGTGCTGAAAAGTTAATGGTGCTATTTTCTATGTGCCTGCAATGATTTTGCGTGGACAGACGCTAGTGCTGAGTCCAGTGCTTTCCTTGATGGTGGATCCCTGCATTTCTTCCAGGCGGCCTTCGTGCGAGCAGTCAGGTGAAAGTAAAATGTTCGCAGTTGCTGCTTGTGCTATTCAATCTCCTTTCATTCTGTTGCATTATTCCATTCATCCGGACAAGAATCCATAGTGTTATCTGTACCTCTCCTGGTTTTATTCCACTGTCTTCACAATGGTCATGTCTGAGCAGAGAAGAGAAAGAAGCGTGTGATGTGAAGTAGCAGGGGCATTTTCTGTGCTACATCCAAACACATAATCCTGTTAAATGTGTTAATTTTATCCAGTTTTAATCATTTGTTATTGTATTATTGTATTTTCCATCTTCACATATTTATGCAGAGAGAATTCCTTATATGCCACTAGCTCAAATTCGCGTACACTCTCATGCCACTCCCGTATGTTGACCATGCATTGACTGTTAACTCTGGAGTATAAAGACCGTATTTGTCCTTCTAAGTTGTTAGATATGCAACTGTACCAATTGGTTGTAATATGGCAGTTATTTGAAGTTGATTGACATGTACATATATGCATAGCATTTCAATATTAATCTAGCTATTGAAGGTATGAATTCTTATTCAGTCGCATGATTTTTAACCACCATTATCACACATATATGTTCCTCAAACAAATTCTTTTTGCTATATATACATGTGCATATCAACCAACTTCAAATAATTGCCATATTATAACCAATTGATGCACTTGTATGTCTAACAACTTAGAAGGGAAAATACATATTTGTACTCTAGAGTCAACTTAGAAGGACAAATACATCTTTGTGTTCTAGAGTTAAAAAAGGTTTCCGTGCATCCCGTCCCGAATCTCGAGTCAGAGTCGAAGCCGACTCCGACTCCGATTAGTGATCCCTATCCGAACACAGCGGTAGCCTATATATAAATCTATAGGAGGGATAGAAGTGAGGGAGCAAGAAACAGGCGGAGATGACGACGTTGAACGTCAGCAGCTAGCGTCCCACTTGACAATCATCAAGAAGTGTGTGAGAAGCAGTATCGCGGCCGCCTTGGACGTCTCTGTGGTGCCGACGGGAGCGTCAACTTTCGACGAAGGAGAGAAGACGACCGCCGAAGCAGCAGGTGGAGATGGCGTCAGCGAGAAGAAGTTGCCGTTGCCGTAGGGGTACCTTGATTACATCCTGAGGACCGGGAGTCGAACGACAGCCTCGAGGAATTACAAGACGAGGTCCGCCGCGAAGTTGAGTTACATGGTTGACGAGACCTACTTCACCATTCAGGCGGAGCTCGAGGCTCAGTTCAAGGAAGTTTGAGCCAAGATCGACTAGAGCGGCATCGAGACCGCAGACTGGGATGAGTTCAACGGCCCCAACTGTATGGGTTCGCTGCAATCACAGCCTCAACTCTCATGGTGGACAAGACTGTCTGACCTTGGGTGGATGGATGATTCACCTAGCCTAGCCCCTATCTATCTATTTATCTATCGATCGATCAATATGTATTAGCTGTCAGTTACTGTGTCCATTAGCAAACTATGTTTCTAGCTTATCTTATGCCTATCTGTGACCTACTATCTTGCAGTTACACCACCTATGTTTGTCTCTATTCGTTATATCTCCATTTTAATGACTATCTACTAATCCTTATCTGTTAATGTGGTCCTATGTGGAGGCTATGTGGGACATATGTTATATGCTATGAATGAATTCCGTTTGGGTAGTAACTCTCTCATTGTTAAATATGTGCAGATTTATTCTCTGATGAATGTTCTATGTTAATGTCATGTTCTAGAGCTTTATATTTAAGGATGCCGTGTGATGTCCTTGTGTGTCGTTTGTTCCTTTATTCTTTTGCCCTGCTTAGTCCCATAATGATGATGAAAAATTCCCCTTTGAATTGCATGTCTGTTATTATTCATATGTGACTGACCCTGCTTTTAGATTCTGTTATGTTAAATTCCTTTGTTCTATTTTCATATATTTGCCCACTGGGATTAGAACTGTTGAGTATACTATTAGTTTTTTCGTTTATTTGTTCCTGAAGTGCATGTGCATGGTGAGGACATAACTAGCTCGGATATAACCATGACTACTTTATTTATTAATCAACAAAAGGTGCATTTATTAATCAACAAAAGGTGCATATGTTCTACATTAGATTTACTTGTTATATATTTAAACAAACATTGCTACATAATGAGTTTTGTATATTTTCGTTTGCAGAGGTAGTTGCTTGGGCGAAAGAAAAGAGACCGAGCGTACGGAATGCATGGATGATTGAAGAAGTTAATTGGGGACCAAACCAAGACCTTCTCCAAGTCTTCTTTCATATCACCACGTCACTTTTGGTCCATAGAAGATAAGAGATAAAGTTATGTACGTTTTGGATTCAGAGTTCGGGCCTCCTGACAGCATCAACTTCAAACGGACCTAGCTGCTGATCTAGAAGGAATTTCGGGGCCTATGAGTACTTGTTGGAAAGATTATGGAGTCTACTTTTAGATGGTTTTGGTCCCACGTCAAAATTCCTACCGAGTTGCCGGGAATCTGCAAAAGAAGCCACGTATCTCATCCAGTCCGAATCTGATTTGGGTTTTGGGCCTTATAATTGTGTCGTGGGCTTAGCCCAAGAGGGTGTACGCCCTAGGGCAACCCTAGGACGTCCCCCTAATCATCTACCCTATAGTTCAACAAATGATTCACTCATCTTTCATTTTTTTCATTCATCACTCAACGGTCTAGATCATCTCAGTGAAATCTTAACGGTGGAGATTGATCCCACCTCCCACCTCTCTATATGGGTCTACCGCCCGAGAATACGATCTGCAATCCGCTCCCCAATCCTCAGACTCCTCGCTCCACGCCCGTGATTCCCACCACCACCATCAGTCACGCCATCCCCCACTGGTGGAGAAAGGGGCTTTACTCCCGGTTGGGAGCCCCCCTATAGTCCCGGTTATATAACCGGGACTACGAATACGGGACTAAAGATGGATATCTTTAGTCCCGGGTAAAATAACCGGGACTAAAAATCCATCTTTAGCCCCGGGACTAAAAATACCAACCGGGACTAAAGATGGTGGGAGCAGTCCGGTTGATTTTTTTTTTTTGGCTCAAATCGATCAGCTTCCAAAATATCACTAATCATATCCCCAAATCATCCACAAATCAAAGTAGCATCACAGATCTGGAAGAAATGCATCACAGATTAGAAAGAAATGCATCACAGATTACAAATACATCACATCACAAAATCTCAAACAAAAAATACATCACAAATCCTAAAAGAAATACATCACAACTCAAATACATCACAGATCAGATCCAATATCACATACATCACAGATCAAATCCAATGAATCACAAATTCAAAAAAAATCACAAATTAAAAAAAAATCCGGCAGCAAATGGGAGGGCACCGCCGGCCTCCTGGTCTCCGTCCTCTCGGCCTCCGCGCCAGCTCGGCCTCCGCCGCGCCCGCCCAGCTGCCGCCGCGCCAGCCCGGCCTCCGCCCCGCCTGCCCGGCTGCCGCCGTGCCAGCCCGGCCTCCGCCCCGCGCCAGCTCGGCCTCCGCCGCGCACGCCCTCCTACCCGCCGCGACAGCCCGACAGCCGCGCCGCCCGCTCGGCCTCCGCCGCGCACGCCCTCCTGCCCGCCACGCCCGCCCTCCTGCCCGCCCGGGTGCCGCCGCGCCCGCCCGCCCGCCCGGCCGCCGCGCCCACCCGCCCGGGCGCCGCTGCTCCCGCTCGGCCGCAGCTACAGAAGAATACAGAGAGGGGAAGGGGAGGAACGGCAGGAATACAGAGAGGGGAAGGGGAGGAACGAGAGGAATACAGAGAGGGGAAGGGGAGGAACGAACAGAGGGGAAGGGGAGAGGAAGGGATGGAGGAGTTAATGAGAGGGGAGGAGATCGAGAGGTCTGTGCGCGGATATTATCGAGATGGCAGCGGCTCGGGTTACTCTTTACTCCCGGTTGGTATAAACAACCGGGACTAAAGATCTATTTTTAGTCCCGGTTGTTTATACCAACCGGTAGTAAAAATAATTGGGATCTGTTTTAAACCTGACAACTTCTTGAACCGGGACTAAAAATGATCTTTAGTCCCTGTTGGTGTTACCAACCGGGACTAAAGATCAAAAAGTGCCCTTCAACTTTTAAACCGGGACAAAAGATGCTTTTTAGTCCCGGTTTTTATTAGAACCGGGACTATTGTGGAATTTGGCCGACCGACCAAAGATAGTTTCTCCACCAGTGCCCACTTCCCCGCATTCACGCGCTCCCTCTCTAGACCTAACCGCGCTGCCCCCTCAGCCCACCGCCGCCCATGCCAATCCCCACTCGAGACGGGGACGCCGCCTCGCCCCCTCCACCGCTTGATCGACGCTGCGCTGTGGAATCCACCGCCTCAACCGTCGCGGATCATCGTTGTTGTAGCCATCGGCGCAGGCGCTGCCATTCCCGAGTCGACACCAACGACTGGCTGATCTACCTCCAAGCCCATGCGCATGAGCAGGTTCATATCTCTGATCCTGCCTGAAAGAAATTGCAAGCAAGAAATTGCAGGTGCATTACGTGTTGTTTAGGGCAATTCAGAACCAGATAATTGTTTGGTTTTTCAAAATGCACCTTCTGCTGTTGCAGCAGTAAAAAATGCTGGAATGTGATTGGCTGTTACATGTACATACGTTTAAAAAATAAAGATACACCTTGGTATTTTGAACCATGAAGCTACAAGATATCATATGCATACAGTGAGAAAATACAAGGTACTAATATATCTGAACAAGAAGTAAGCACATCATGCCTAGAAGTTAGAACACCAAACCTATATATAATTAGGTGCTGAATTAGTCAAAATCATAAAGCAACAAACCTGATGTAAAAATATATATATATATTTTACTTTTCCCATCACGAACAAGAATATTGCATTGAGAAAACAACAGGTGATGATATCTTTTTTGACTTCCTTATATTGCAGTCTGTTAGCAAGGAGCATCAGGAGTTCCTCGGCTTCTCAACAAAGAGGTATAATGTGAACCTGCAAAGTGATATTAGAGTGACAATTGTTCATGCAGTTATCTTCCATTTTTATTGCAAATACTTGGGAGGGTTCAATAACTCTTGGTCTTTGTTGAATGCAGATTGAATTATATTATATACTAATGGAATGCCACCGCCGGCATGATGGCCACTTAGTGTAGGAATTGGAGGGTGCAGGACTGTGTTCGCATTGCCGATGAGAGGAGGAAGACCACCTCCAAGAGCCTTGTCCCCACCCTGTACATGGCCGTGATGATCATTGACATCGACCAGGATCTCTCTAGGGTAAGTAGAACATCACTAAAATTAGGATTAGCATTTCTAAACACCATGTTATTTCAGAAATTGATTAGTTGGAATCTTGTATTCATTTTGCTAGCCTAAGTGGCTACTGCCTAACTTAGTGGAAATATATTGGAAAGTTTCTCCATGGCAAATCGAGGCTGCTATTTCATGTAGATTTAGGTTTCGCTGTAAATACTAAACAATTGATGCAATTTTCTATTTGTATTGAGTACTTGGGTGGTTCTTTCTATCAACCAAATCAATTTTTATTCATCAGTGTAGACTCTTAGGTATAGTTATGAACTACGATTGTGTGCTACTGATATCTGTTATGTAGGCTGCAGCAGAAGGTCAGGTGCCATAACTTCGAAAATATGTAATTTTTTGTCAACTAATTGATATTCAGTGGAGTATCTCCTTTGTATGCACCAACCTATTTTGAAGCTCTAGACAATGAATCGATAGCTTCATCGTATCCATGAAAAAGTGCTATTGGATGAATCCAGTAAAGATGTGTTTTCTTTGGCATTTTGAATATTGAAGTGTGCTGATGACTTTGTAATTACTAATGAAGCAATGCATAAATTCTCAGTAGTCCAGGAGTCGGAACCATGCAAACATGCCTCATGCTAATGTCTTCATGAGCTTTCAGAAATCAAAGTTATTTCTAGCTTAAGATGATGTTGGAGCTGATCCTGGTGCCGTTAGAGAGGCCAATCTATTCAGGTCCAGCAGTTTACATCAAGATGATGTTCTTTCTAGCGATGCATGTAGTGACCATTGATGTTTCGATTGCTTGAGGTGACCCTTTTTGTAATTGTGAAAAATGTGGTGTTATGCAACAAGAATATAGATTTACATCCAAGAGATAGAATTATTTTATTCTGTATAGTAGAGTAACATAGTACAGCTACTGGTGCTATACATTTCTGGACCTTATGTTTCTTCTGCATGATTTAAAATTTGTCATTTAAACTGAATATTTTTTGCATGACTTCAAAATTTAACTCATTTTAATATATAAAATATTTTGATTTTTTAATTTGCATTACCAAATATTGTCGTAGCGTTAGCACGTGCATGTTACCAGTATTTATTAAGTAGCCGTTATCGTTTAAAGTCGGGTTTTGCTTAGATTAATCTGTCAAGAACAGTTTCGCCGCTAGATCGGTTTGTAGAACCCCAAATTTGAGTGCTTAATCATTCATATGCAATTATGTTGCAGTCTATCTTGTTGTTGCTTGTGTTCTTCGATTCGCATGCAGGGATTAGTCTTCTCGGCGAGGTCAACCGGGTTTCGGCACGGTTGATAACTAGACGTGGAGCTGCGATTGTGGGGCTCAGTAGCGTGTTCGTTCAGAAGCCGGATCGAGTTATGTCGTGACTCCGCCCAAATCGATTATTTATCAATACCTATCGGAAGATCGAGACCTATCTCCCTGATCAGTGCATCAAATGGTTTCAATTCCAGTGGCTTTAGCATTGAATTTTAGACATATATATGGCAAGTTCAGGTTGCTCCTTCAATCATATCAGAACTGATAGCTTGCATTCTAGAACGAATTTATGT
Organism: Oryza meridionalis; assembly: GCA_000338895.3. Classification (NCBI taxonomy): domain Eukaryota; kingdom Viridiplantae; phylum Streptophyta; class Magnoliopsida; order Poales; family Poaceae; genus Oryza; species Oryza meridionalis. Next base: position 7,831,799 of record CM002528.2, read on the forward strand.
ATTGACCATTGGTTTGTTGCTTTACCAACCGAAATGTATGGGACTGGTCATTTTCTTGCATAGATTGACTGAGCAAATACTGGCTGGAGCCGACTTGGTGGCGTTTTGTTCCAAAATGTGTTTTTAATAATATTATTCCTTCTCTGGTGCTTTTAGCAGTATGAAAAGTCACTCTTTTTGTTGTCACGTTTTACAGGTGATCTTTACTGTTTATCCTTGCATTCAGATTACTATTTTCACCACACCTATTTTGACATCTTTGTATTATAAGGGCTGTTCACTTTGATGCGATTTTTAACCATACCATTTTTTAGTAAAGTTGCCAAAAAAAATGTCTACGTTTAGTTTGTTGCCAAAAATTTGGTCAATACATAAGAAATCTTGCCAAAATTTTTGCAATATTGCCGTCTTGCCAAAATTTTGGCATTGCCAAAACTTGGTAAGGTTTATTTTGGCTACAATCTGAACATGCCCATAACTCCCATATTTTCATGCAACTCCTGTGTATACAAGTTCGAGGATTGAATCTTCTAGATGGTGCAAGCCAGAACATAGGTACATGTTAGATGCATCATTCATGATAGTTGTGACATTGTTTATTAGCTAGTTTTTCATGATTGGTAAGAAATTCAATTTTGTGGTCATTTATAGTTACAAACTGTTGGAGGCATGTCACGAGGGCCTTCGACCGGACCTGCCGAAGCCATCGGATCTACAAGACGACAACTAAGTTAGAGGGTTTCGCCTGGAGGCGAAGCCATAAGGCCAACCAGTGGGGGTGAAGCCAAAGGACAAAGGCCATAGGATTCGCCACCAAGTCCGTGACCCCGACGCCATGTCTCTACTTCGGGCGAAGCCACGAGACGAAGCAGAAGGAGTTCGCCCGAAGGTAAGATACCTTTGACAAAGGGCTTAAGGAGCGTTGCGACCTAGGAAGGCCGTTCGCCACCTGTGGGCCGGCCCAAGGAGCCCACCTGAGGGCCCATAGCTAGAATGGACACTGCGTACCCTCACTAATGTCCATATCATAAGGGTATTCATGTAAATTCCCCTGTACACACTAAACCTTAGAAGGAATGAGCCTATACTAAGACTATAAATAGCCCCCTAGGGCCATGTAACGGGGAGATCCCAAAAAAAAATTCATCAATTAATACATTGTTTCTACTGTTCAATCATCCCACTGAGAGAATCACGTCCTTCGACGTGAAGCTATTGTCGTTTCAACAACACCAACAATTGTTTTGCTTCTCCACTTACAATTTCATTTCTTGGTGGTCATCATTATAGTTAGATCATTGTTAGTAAACCAGCATTCTGTTGTTTATCAATTGAAGAAACTATATGTATACTATGTAACAATTTCTTTCACTTTTATTCTTTATTAGATCATCATATGGTACATTTGAATTAGGCATTTAGTTGACTCTTTTAGAGAATGATGTTGCTACCTACTAGTTAGTTTTTAGTCTGTTGGTGTTGCTTGTGTCCCGGTAGTCTCCTTTTGTTCAGCACTAGGTCGCTGAAGTTAAGTAGTTGCTCTAAGAGTTTGGTTATGCCTGGAACCAATTAGTGTTGGTTAGATAAGTCATGGTTGTAATCATAGCTACTGACGCTAGTTCATATTTTTATTCTGTTGGACAAGTATAAGCCTCATTTTGATGACGAAGATTTATCCTAAACAAATATTTGCACGATTTATTACATTAACGTGAGATGGACTCATAAGTCTCAACACATCGTTTCAGGCTTTTTTGTTCATGAAGTTCTTTAAAATGGTGTATGTCATGCAATAGTTGGTCTGCAACTTCAGTAGTTTGTTGTTTAGTCATCATGCACTTCAGTTTCGGTCACCTTATGATTCATACGGGCGTATTTGTACAGTAAAAACTAGAGATTCTTCGATTTTTGGCTATAACTGAACCGCCAGAATGAATACTTGTGGAAATGCATGTTGCAATTGGCGATTAGAGGAAGGAAGGAGGGGTTAAGGCCAACTAGAAGCCTAAGTGAGTGTAAGCTGGTCCTGGTAGTAAGCTGTTCTACTTCCGATGAGAACAAATCTACATTTATTCACATAACTTAGAAACCATGGTAAAAATTTGATCTCTCTGCTCAATAAACAGCTGGGTATTTGTCAAAAAACTACGGCATAGGTAAGAGTCTCCCCCAGCATGCTTGACATTCTTCTGGGCTATCGAGATTGCTTCATTGCAACCTCCAAACGATTAAGAGCTTGTGTAGGACATCTTAGTGTAGACAAGCTGTGGCATTGATCTCGGAAAAGACCACTAGGTTCAGCTCATTAATTGTCTCGTTCTGGTACGCCAAAGAGTATGGTACTTCACGATAAACCTTGAGCTCCTGAATAAGAAACAAATTAATGTACAAATGTAGCAAAAATCATATATAGAGAGAACAACAGTATATACATAAAACACACTTTTAATTTATATAGCAATAAAGTTTGAACATATTCTAATCGAGTAAAAGTATGAGATACATGAACTCCTTCCGGTTTCAGTTTAATTGACGTTGGAAGTTTACAGTCATTGGATGCAAATTGTTGATGTTTTGGCTATTGAGAGGTCACACTGTGCTAGTATACCCCTACATGCATACATGCTCATTAAACATGAGTTGAGTTGCATCTAGCTCTCCCAAGGCAGCATTAAAATAGAATCAGCACTAACATCACCAATAACATACATGTACTAAAGGCTGGAGCACGTCAGGAATAAAAACAAGGCAAGCACATTAGCGCTAATCAACAAAAGTGTTACTGGTAGCATCTGCATTCTTTTTTAGTAGTTTCCATATCCTGCTGCAACCATCTCTCATTGTGCTTTTTCTGTTACCCCTGAAAAGATTATTACCCAATTAATTTTACAAGTCATGTCATTCCCTTAGAGAAAAAAAAGAGAGAGAAGCTAATAGTATCAATACCTAGTTCTGATTTACTTGCATAGTTGCCGCTATCATGAAACACCATTTTCTTGAAAATCTTGTACACGCATGGTGTTAGTTCCTTGTCACTTTGCTTCTTACTTGTAGTACCTCTCTGATTATTATTTTCCTTGCTTCTTCTTATTCTCTTACTTCTTCCTCTCTCATTATTATTTTCCTTGCTTCTTCTTATTCTCTTACTTCTTCCCCTTAATGAATATCAGTAATCAGTTGGTTGGTGATGTTGCAACCTAGAAAAGACTCAAACTCTTGCTGACTAGTTTGTTTGCCACCAGCGACCATTTGGTCCAAAGGTGCCTCAAGGTCGAACACACTTGTCGTTAAGAAGTCGATGCCTTCTACTGAGTGCTTAGCCTTTTGAATGAGATCTTCAAACTTGTTGCGTGTGCAGCTGACTCTCATTGCCATATCTAAGGAGTCAATAGTTTTTTCTTCTACTATGTTACCTTGGTCATCATAAACACTCCCTCTGTAATAACATGGTGGTCAAACAATTGGAATTGTTTTTTTTTAAAAAAAGAACGTTGAATATTATGCTTATATTTACCTTTTCACTCTTTTCTCCCATCTCTTCAGAATGTATGCATTTGGTAGCTCATTTTGATTTTCACCTCTCAAGACTTGAATAATATGATTTTCACCTCGCTGAAGGTCACAATTTTTATTCGATCATTTTGTGTCATGTCTTTAACACAACAAAGGTCTTTAGCTGCTAATTCTTCTTGGATTTTCTCAAAAACCTCATGTGTAAAAACTCTTCTAGCAAGGTGTTACAGATTTGTATGTTGTATGAATGCTTGTGTTGTTTGCCTTTAAGTCTTCCTGACGTTGGCATTCCAATGATGTGACAAATCTAAGCCAAAACTCAACGAAAACAAGCTTACGATGAATGAAACGGTTAAAAAATAAATTTGCTTTTTGATCTTGAAGTGGTTCTAAGAATACCTGCCAGAGATATGTCCATGAAGTCGGCCAGTATCCATAATACACGAATGTCGCACCTATTTGACAACTACTCATTGCCCTCCAAGTTGAATTTGGAAATTACAGAATGCCATTGTGATTCAAACTCCTCAGGTGTTTCTTATTGCTGAATACATGACTTCATACTTGCTCTTAACTTACGATTCTCTCTCCACTGCGGTCCAATCTTGTTCGACATCTTTTCCATGATATGCCACATGCACAACCTGTGAACCGTGTTCCGAAGGACTTGAATAATAACAGTTTTCATGCTAGCATCTTTATCGTTTATGATAAGTCTAGGTGATTTCTCTCCCATTGCTCTTAGAAAGGTCTTAAACAACCAAATGTAAGACTTGATCTTCTCATTACGTAACACCATAGAACATACTTTGCATATGATGATTACCTCCAATAAATAGAGAAAAAATCATGTTGTATTGGTTAGTGGTTGTTAACAGTGAAATTTGGTAAGCCCCTAAGAGAATTATCACGTCGCCAATAGTCGGATTCCTGCTATATTCGGTTATCTGTTAAAGGAAGCTTATCTAGAAGTGACCGAGTTCAAGGAGGATGCGGCATGGCAATTTATTTATTAATTAGACAGTATTTGTTAGTTTCCTTTTATCTTTAGAAAAGTGTGTTTAGTGTCCCATAAGGACTTTATGTTTTCCTTTTATCTTTAGGAAAGTTTCTTTCTTGTCCTACAAGAACTAGTATCTAACCATGGGTATAAATATGTACACCCAGACCCAGGGTCATTGTAATCTATCTCCACGATCAATACAATTCAGCGCATCGCTACCTTTTATCTTTTCTACTTTATTTCATCGTCCAGCGGGATTTGGCACCTGACGCTGGGCTGCATCACTTTCCGATCTCTGGCGAAGGGGTAAGTCCAATGTTCCACCGGCTCGGGCAATTGTATCGTCTATGTCGGTGTTGTTCAAGGTTGCATCAGAACATTCGATCTCTTGGATTGCTCCGGTTTAGTTGATATATTTGCCTGCCTATTTATCATGTGTCTTAGTTAATCTAGTTTTAGTATCTCAATTTAGCTCCATCGGTTGCCTCTCGCTTTAGGGTTTCTGTTGGTATCGGCTAAATTGTTTTACTAGATTAGATTAGCTAAGGCATCTACCACCCTTAAAATCAGTCCAGGGCTTGATTGTCTAGATATTATGTTTCTTTTTATACTTAGTGCTGCATCAGTTAAGTTTGATCTACTAAGTTGTGTTTAGAACCATAATCTCTAGCCTGCTTCTTGAATTCCAATAAGGGTTTCATCGGGGCTTCAGCTGATGAGTTATTTGGACGTTGCATCGGCTTACAAGGATTGCATACATATTGGATTTAACCGATCACAACAAAGATTTTACTGTTTATCTAATCTTGTGGATTTTATGACATCGGACCTCCAGCCGATATATGCTTTAAACTTCGGATCGATACTTATCTATCATATCATTGTTATCTGATTGGTTTCTACTAGATCATATTATTATTTATCATCATCGGTCGATTGTCTTTATATCATTATTTATATATAGTGTCAGACTCCACATCCGAATTATAGCCGATTGCTCGAAACCCTATTGCTATCGGCTGGTATCGGCATAGGCTGGAATTACTCCATCGGCTTGTCAGCCGATTGGCTATTTGATCTACTGTTTACATATCTTATCAGTTGCAGAATCAAACTGACTAGCATGCCCACACCTCACCAAGATTTGGACCTGCACTGGAGCTAAGCAGATCTCCTAAGCCAGTGTGTGTTTTTTGCATCAACAGTGGTGCATGTAGAATCAAAGGATACAGTATCACCAAAGTGACTAATTCTTTCTACTTATGGCATCTGCCCAAAACACACGGACCAACCTACCATTTTCGTCCACTTCAAAATCCTGGAAGAAAGATGAATTGATCTCCTTCTTTCTACATAGTTGGGCCACAAACATTTGAGCATCTGCATTATTTATTTATTTTTCCTTTAGATCGTGATAGTAATTATGTAAGTCACTCTTTGTGCACACAACATTTTCAAACCCTCCATCACTCACATAAAGCAACCGATATGCTTGCTCTATGGCATGTGAAAAGTGTATTCTTTGCCATCTCACTAAGAGCATCACCAACGATCCTACTTTCTTCCCAAAATTAAATTTGAGGGATTTTTTTGAAAAATTCGGATCCAACATATCCACACAAGTTTTAGAGTTCCCTTTCTTGTTTTATTCGCTCGGTGGAAAGTTTTGGAGTTCCCTTCCTCGTTTTCTTCGCTCGGTGGATTTGAGGGAGAGCGAGCTCCCAATCTTCCCTCGCGTGCTTCTCCCCGCGTCTCTCCTCTCCTTCTCGCCGAGGCAGGCAGCAATGGCTTCCGCTTCCCCCAACGACGATGCCCTCCTGGCGCTATCGCCACCGAGAGATGCGTCGTGCGGGAAGGCGAGGGGTCGTTGGAGGGATGGATTTGGGGTCGTGCTACTTGGGCGGCAATGCTGACGCGGTGGAGTTCTGCCCGCACCACCCCTTCCGCCACGTCCTCGCCGCCGCCACCTACACGCTGCACGAGCAGGGTGACGAGCGGCAGGACCGCGCGGGCACCATGGCGCTCTTCTCCCTCGACGCCGATGAGGAGGACGCGTCCCGGAGGCTCCAGCTGCTCCACACCGTGGAGACCGCCGGGGTGTTCGACATGGTGGCGCCTCTTCTCGTGCAGGCCGACGCCCACGGCCGCCTCGTGCTCTGGTGCCTGGAGCAGGAGGACGGGTCGGACAAAGGTGCTGTTTCTTCTTGCATTTGCATTAGCGTAGGAACAAAAAGGTTGTTTATTGTGCCAAAATCGAATCACTACCTACTTGCTAAGATTCCATGAAATACGCAGTAATGTTCATAAATTTTTGACTGAACGTAGTGATGCAGAAGGCAAATGTTAAGTTCTTATGCTTCTGAAAGCGTTCTATCATCCATGTGAATGTTGCACGATATTGGGAAGACGATTTTGATCCCTCCAGGGATATCCCCTCGTTGTTTGCATGTTACTCAAATGGTTATAAAAAAATTTAAAAAAATTTAAGAAGATGTATTAATATGTGATATATCACTCCACAAACATGCAAGTAAAAATTCAAATTCTACATCTCGCAACGAAAAAAACAAATTTGACTCTGAATATACGTTAACTAGCTGCGGTTCAATTTGTTTTTTTCGTTACGAGATGTAGAAGTTGAATTTGAACTTGCATATTTGTGGAGTGTTATATCACATGTTAATACACCTTCCCAATTTTTTTCAAATTTTTTTATAACCATTTAAGTGACATACAAAGAACGAGGGGATATCCCCTTGAGGGATTAAAACAGTTTCCCCACGATATGGTATATGGTATAGCTAGTCTCAATCCTTTTCGAGTAGTACTCTACTATGTACTTGCCCATAAGAATTATTTCCATAACCTTGTGCCGATTTTCTTATCGTATATGGAGCTTTACCGTATATACAAAGGTATGGCATATTCGTATATTCCACGACTCTTACACCACCCTACTACGAGAATTTTCAGTATATGTCATCCTATTCGCCGCACTTTTTTCAGTGTATGCTATCCTATTCGCAACACTTTCAGCTGTTGCCACTTAAGTCGTAACACCTTCAGAACATATCACCAGAGACGTAAATTGTTTCATTCCGTGACACTACATCCATCCGATGCCGCACCCGTCAATTGGTCCGTGCAAGCGCTGTCGTTCGTCCATCGGGCGGGGAGCAGCTCGCTCGTCAGTCCTCCCTGCGCGTGCCGTCGGCCGACGAGGTCCTCCCAGCGCGCCACCGGCCAGCAAGGACGTACACACGCGTATCTGGCTGCCGTCGAGCGCCGCCGGCCGCCGAGGTCCTTAATGGGTGGCCGCCGTCGGCGAGCTCCTCCTCGCGTAAGCCATCAGCAGTCGATGTCTTGCCCAGCGTACGCATCCGGTCGCCATCGAGAAGACGAGAACCGCCAGCTACCGAGGTACTCCCGATGGGCTCGTTGGGGCGTTCGGCCGCCATCGACGGAGTTACTCCTCGCGCACGGCATTGGCCGGCGGGGTCCCCTCACACGCAGCGTGCTGGCCGACGAGGTCCAGCCGTCCAGCCGCGTCGGTCGCTTCTCCAATGCATGGCCTCAACATCCTGGACATTATCAGCGAGCATGCACACATTACTTCATAGCGTTCATGGGGTGTTCTTGCTCGTGACCATGGTCAGAGGCGATGCGACATGAGGACGAGGAGGGTGCTAGTGACACAGGGATGGGGCCGTTGGGTGCGTGCTGCACGGCCGGAGCGGCGAGTGCGCGCCGGAGGAGATGAATGCCCGCGTCGGCAGCGCGGGAACTCCGACGCCGCGTGCAGGAAGGAACTCAGCGGCTGGCGGCGCGCGCGGGGAGGACCGACAAGCTGCTCCCCGCCCGATGGACGGACGACGGTGCTTGCACGGACCGATTGACGGATGCCGCATTGGATGGACGGAGTGATACGGAATGAAACAATTTGCATCCTCGATGGTATATTCTGAAAGTGTGATGAACTAAGTGGCAAAAGCTGATAGTGCTGCCAATTGAGTGGCATATAGTGAAAATTCTCTACTACGATAGAAACTAATGTAAAGTGGTTTTTTATTTTAGCCCCTACAGTCTTACATGTCAGCCTCTGCTAATTTTTTTATTTTCAGATAACTAAAACTTTTATACTTCACACCCTATAACAATAAAAAAACATATATAAACCCTATACTCCTGGCAGTTCTACTGTGAGCCTCTCACTTTTATTGTCCTTACCCATCCTTGCTCGCTCTCCTCACGGAATCCCCCACTGTTGGTGCTCTTCGCTGCCTCTCTCCCTCTTCATTTTTTCCACCGGTGGTGCTGCCTCTCCCTTCGCTCTTCCTGCAAAACGGACCGCTATCGGTCGACAAGCTCATAGGCCGAGGGTGACAAGATCGGAGCGGATCGAGGCTCCTTCCCGACCAACACGACGGGATCCAGGCGGCACAAATTGAGGCGACTCCATCGCCTCCTCTCCTTCTTCGACCATCGCCGTGGCCCAGATCGAGGTGACTCCCTTCCTAGCCGCCATCGTATTCTCTCCTTCTTCGGCCACCATAGCAGCCCTATTGAGGCGGCTCCCTACCTAGCCGCCGCCATCACGCGAATGGAGGATGGCTCTCTCTCCAACCGTCGTCTTCTCCTCTTCTTCTTCGGGTGCTGCCGTCGGCGTAGATCTGGGCAGCTCCCACCCCATCTGCCGCCCATGTTGTCCGCAGCGTTTTCCGGCGGTGACCTCCAGATTTCTCTTTTCTTCTCTGGTCTAAGTCTCTAACAGGATTACCAAGAGATTGACAATAATTAATTCCCAAAACTATGTTTTTTTTAGCTTCTAAACTGAATATAGAATATAGAAAGTGAGAAAACTAATATTTCCAAGAGGTAGCCTAAAATTGATTTCCTATAATGAAAAAGGGCACTCTATTTAACTACCAACAAAGAAAATTAGTTTTTATGCTCCTCCGCTACGTGGATCTTCTCCCCTGAGCACGCACGCGCCAAGCTAGCTCCTCCTTCATCTTGCGATTTTTCTCGGTGCACGTGTGAGAGAGCGATTGAGAACAAAAATCACTCCCTTAAAGTGGGGAACAATATATCTGGAGTTGCGAACTAGATTATTGGGAGACAGGTTAAATATTATGTTATATGCGATTTTTGACTAAATTTTTTTAAATTTGAGGGTAGAAAATTGAATAAGAAAGCCGTTGGTCATGCTATAATACCAAACGTTCAACATGAAGTTTGGCTAGCCATCAATCACACTCACACATGCAGGCCAGAGACGGGCAGAGGCAGACGAACAGAGAATCTATTCTGCTCGGTGTTTTGGCACATCTGCAGTACTGTACTTGAAATTAACAGATGTCCTCCAATCCTTATCCAACCTGACACACAGTGACTATAGAGTTATCACCAGCTGTACAGTGGTATCATGTTTTTATCCTCTTCTTTGTTAGTACAACTACTGTAGCAGATGGACTTTTTTTTTCACTTGAGGGACATCCTATCGTTTGTCCATGTAGTATAAAAGTCATCACAAAATTTTAAAACGATTGATAAAATAGATTAATATGTAATATATTATTATACAAATATATAAGTTTTAAGTACGACCTATATAATTAGAGTTTTTTTTACCGTTCGGCACTGAGAGGCGGGACGAAATAATGATCGTTGATCGGACCCAATCCAACGGCTGCTAGTGTACAGTACCGCGAGGTACCACTTTTGTCCCTTATCTAGTACCGCACAGTGAAGAGAGGTGAAAAGGTAAGATAGTAATTTCGCTTAGTAGGGATGAATAAGGCTGAATGGATGGGTGAGGGGTTGAGGTGGGCCAAAGAAAAAATCCTAGAATAGGATTGGATCGAACTCGCCGCTGCTACATTTATCCTCCACCGCCGTTCCCCTATTCTTCTTTTCTTGCTCGCCATCTCTCTTTCCCTCGCTGCTGCGCCACCATTTTGCACCCTGCCGCCGCGGCGCTACGAGGGGAAGGAAAGGGAGAAGCGGCACAAAGGGATGGGTGGCGTGCGCTAGGAATGCGAAAGGGGATGGAAGGGGAGAATGGCGCACGGGGAATGGAAGCAGAGAAGCGACGGTGGCGCAGGTTGGGAAGGGCGAAAGGGCGAGGCGGCGCATGCTAGGAAGGGCGAAGGCGTCGAGGCAACCACCCTAACTTCGATTCCCATCATACCCCCAATGAATTGAACAGTCGGATTTGTTTTGGCACCTGTAAGTTGTAGGTACTAGTACTAGGCGGTACTTTTTGCTGGATAGGAACAAAACTAGTATAACTAAAATAATAAAAAAATAGATTTGACTCCAAATTACATGTTATTTTTAAAGTTAAATTTTTTTTCTACTTGCATGAGTTGAATTTGAATATGTATGTTGTGTATTTTTGTGGACATCCCTTTCAAGTAAGAGAAAATTCTCTACATACCCCTGAAAAGTTTTATAATCTCTTCTATACCCCTAAATTTTGCCCCATCCCTACATGCCCTTGAGTTTTCATTTTGATATCCACTATCTCTATTCCATTAGGTTACTGTGAGTTGATTGTTAGATTTTTCTAAAATGACCATATCGTCCATTTCCCATACTTACATGCTATCTACTTCATAATTCACAATGTCAAAAATTGTACTTCATGATAAAAATCAAATGGGGCATAATTATTTATTGTAAAATTCAAAAAATAAAATTTATTTTTTTGAACAAATTTATTTTTTTTGACAAAATCCATATAATAGTTTTAGCTAGAAATTATGAACCAAAATTATTTATTTATTGGGTTCAAAGTTTGATGAAAACAATGTACGAATTTAATAAAATTTAATTTAAAATTTATTTAAATATTTTAGATTTATTTTTAAATTTTTTGTCAAACAATTATATTCGCTTTGTTTTTTTACAAATAGATCTTTTTTATATAAGAATTGTGTTTTTATCACTAAAATAGCACATAAGTATAAGAGAGGGGTAATAAAGTCAATTTATAAAACATTTAACGGTCAACTCATGGTCAACTAATGGAATGGACATAGAGGAGATCAAAATGAAAACTCAGAGGTATATAAGGGATAAGACAAAATTCAGGACACACGAGGAATTGAACGAATTATCATGGGTACATAGGGGATTATCTCTTCAAGTAAGGATTCGGATCAGGTTTAGTCACTGCAACTTTGGCAGTACCAATCATCCAACCATCCGGCAAACAAGGGATGGTCTAGATTCTTGCTCAATTTTCCCTAACTTTTCACCTACCCTCTGACTCCCAACCGATGCCTTTTGGAGGGAAAATGCTAAGAGGTGGCGCCAATTCTACCATGGGATCAGAAGAATACTTTTGAGAATGCTCTACGACAGGTGCCCGATCAAACGAACAATTATCGGACGCTCCTCTGCTACATGCAATGGAATTCTCTCTTTCCCTTTTACTCCGTATTGCTATGTCGCCTGCTATCTTTCTTATTCCCATTCCCATACTTGAGTAGTATAATCGCAATCCATGTTGCATGGCATCAAATTATAATCAAGAATTTGGGCTCACTTAACTAAAACTTATGTTTTACTAGTTACTAACAAACTGTAGCTAACACAGAATAAAAGCACGTAGTCCTCGTCGTTGGTCCACAGTCGTCGACCGCCTTCATCATCGGATCAAATCAGGGCTTGACAAACCACCTCCACGAGGGGTTACTATACCTTCGTTGGTTGGGTGGTTTCACCACAAGAATTACCTTCTCGACTGCTAGATTCACGGACGAGGACCACCTTCTCCATGGACATTGGATCCCGCTCAAGAGAAATATAGGAGAAGAAGGGTGAACTAGGAGGGAAAGCTTTGAGAAGAAGACTGCAATGGGAGAGTTGGATGGCTACCACTCATGCCTAGTCGCGAGGATGGACTGAATCCAGCGCTAGTCAAAGGTCTAAACTGTAACTGTGTGTAAAAAAGAGATACACAGAGTTGAAAGAAAACTTTAGGTACCTTTGATCCATTGTAAAACTCTAGTCAAATTGACTTTTGTTTCAACAGACCATTAATTCGGTTTTAGATATCAACAATTAAATTAAATCACACATTTTATATTTACAGTGTTGATTGCCACAAACGTGCTTTTTTTTATTTTTCAATAAGTTGAGGGGTATAAAATGGGAAATTAAATGTCAACATTAATTTATTAGCTTAACTAAAGGAGATCCTCTGTCTCCGATTCTTTTTAATATCGTGGCTGATATGCTAGCTTTACTAATTAAGAGGGCTAAAGATGCTGGTCTGTTAAGTGGGGTAATACCTCATTTAGTGGATGATGGTTTATCTATTTTGCAATATGCTGATGATACCATCATATTTTTGGAGCATGATTTACAAAAAGCTAAGAATTTGAAATTGATTTTATCAGTGTTTGAAAAGTTATCTGGCTTGAAAATAAATTTTCACAAAAGTGAATTATTTTGTTTTGGTCAAGCAAAGGAATATAATGATCAATATTATAATATCTTTGGCTGCAAGCTAGGTTCTTTTCCTGTTAAGTATCTCGGTATTCCAATGCATTTTAGAAAGCTTGGTACTAAAGATTGGAAGATTATCGAACAAAGGATTGAGAAAAAAACTTAGTAGTTGGAAAGGTAAACATATGTCTGTGGGGGGAGATTGGTTTTGATTAATTCTGTTCTATCAAGTTTGGCTATGTTTATGATATCTTTTTTTTAGATTCCAAAGGGAGTTCTTCAAAAATTTGATTATTATGGATCATGTTTCTTTTGGCAAGATGATGATCATAAGAAAAAATATAGACTAATAAGATGGGATATAATTTGTCAACCCAAAGATCAAGGGGGTTTAGGTGTTCATAATTTGGAGATCCAAAATAAATGTCTTTTGAGTAAATAGTTGTTCAAGTTAATAAATGAGCAAGGGGTTTGGCAGGACTTATTGAAAAGAAAGTATCTCTCTAGCCATTCTATAACTCAAGTTGATAGGAAACCAGGGGATTCTCATTTCTGGTCAGGTCTCATGAAAGTTAAAAATACTTTCTTAAATATGGGTTCCTGGATTGTGAATAATGGGAAACAAACTAGATTTTGGAAAGATAAATGGATAGGTAACGTGGCGTTTAAAGATAAGTATCCATCTCTGTATGCCATTGTTCGAAGGAAGAATTCTTCAATTGCTAATGTTATGAGATCTGTTCCGCTGAATGTTTTTTTTAGGAGAGCTTTGGTTGGTCAGAATTTAGCAAATTGGTATAACTTGTGTGCTTCTATTGCGTGTACTCAGTTGAGTCAACTGAATGATTGTTTTAGATGGAATTATCATCAAAATGATCAATTTACTGTTCGGACAACGTATTTAGCCTTAATAAACGATAATTATATTGAGAGAAACAAGATTATTTGGAAACTTAGGATGCCTATGAAGATCAAGATCTTCATGTGGTACTTGCTTAAAGGGGTTGTATTAACTAAAGATAATTTGACAAGGAGGAATTGGAATGGTAGCTTGAGATGTTGTTTCTATATGAAAAATGAAACTATTCAATATCTTTTCGTGGAGTGTTATTATGCAAAGTTTTTATGGAGAGCAGTTCAGTTTTCTTTTGGTTTTTATCTTCCTCATGGTATATCTCATATTTTTGATAATTGGCTTATGAGGGTGGAAAAAAAAAGAAGGAAACTTGTTCTCATAGGAGCATCTGCTATATGTTGGGCTCTATGGTTGAGTAGGAATGATGTCATTTTTGATAAATCACCATCTATTTCATATATGCAGGTAGTTTTCAGGGCAACGCATTGGCTCCGGTCTTGGGCACAACTACAAAAGTGTGAGGAAGATAGTGAGCTTTTAAAGGTTGTATGCCGTATTCTTGAGACAACGGTTATGCAACTTTTTATCAATTTTAGATGGAGGTTCACAAACAGAATTCAATAATTGTGTACTCTTTATCTTGGGTTGGCAGTGTTTAGGTTGTTTCTTCTTGATGGTTGGTTTCATCTTTTAAGTTTCTTTGAACTTCACTTATTTTGAGTGTGAGATTGTAATAATTGGCTGTAGCTCTTTGTGTAAAGGCCGGGATGCTCTATTCCATTATCTAAAAACTAAAATTAAGGGGAATACAAGAACGACTGTATAAAAAAATATTTTCTAGTTTGCCCACCTTTTGTGAATAAATTTCAGAGGACCTAGTTTCACAGTTGTTGTTAACCCAAATCTATATATGCAGCAAAATATTTATAAAACCCATGCACTCTTTGAAGAATAAATATCTGGTAATTTTGTACCTATACACATGCATTAGCCATTTTCTTTTGTAAGTATATGATTTGATGGCATATTTATTAATTAAATAAAGTGTAAAACCTTTGCATTACGGATAAAAAAGGATTTTAGGGTTTTGCGAAAATTTTGGGCTCCGTTTGGTACGGCTCCAAACTCTAATTTTTAACTCTAAACTCTAACTCCAGTAAGAGTAGGTTTCTATAGGAGCTGAGGTGGGTATGAAAGTGTTTGGCTAGATTACTCAACTCCATACCACCACGTTCCTCGTAGTTATTTGATCGAACATCTTGTTGGCGTTGCCCTACCGCTGTTGCCGTCATCGTCGCCGGTGCCGCCACCGGCGGTCAGCCCGAGCGCCGCCACCGCTGTTGCCCGCAGGTCTGCCCGCAGGCCGCCTTCACAGGTCCGCCGGCACCCGTCGCCATCACTTAACCCACGCGTCACCACCCCGCCGTTGCCGCTGTCGTCGCTTAGCCCGCACGTCGCCTTGCCGCCATCGCCACCGTTGGTCATCCCGCGCATTGCTGGCACTAGCACCGGTGCCCGTCCCTCAACCCGCGCGCCGCTGTTCGCTAAAATATGAGAGTGAACAGGAGGAGAGTAGGAAGATGAGGAGAGAGAACGGAGGGAGAGGTGTAAAGAGGTAGTTTAGTGGCATTTTTGCGGAAATCTATATATATATATATATATTTAATTAAAAAATACGTATGGCTTCCGTAAAAAAATTTCGTCCGTAAGTTTTGTCCGAGATTAACCGTTCGTCTCCGATATTTCCCTTTGCGCAAAAAATCATCCTATCCGATTTTCCTCGCGCACGTACGCGCTAGCTTAGAGATGGGCCCAGCTTTGTGCGTCTCCTCTCTGCCCAGCGTCACTGCTGATCTCCTCTCTGGACCGGCTGGGCCATCTGCCCACAGGCCCTAACGGCAAGTCTGCAACAGTTCCTCAGCCGGTCTCCACCTGAGCCAAATGGGTCTGCTGCCCTTAGCCACCACATAGCTTGTGTATATGATATGACGTGAAGTTATATTCTCTTGGTGATTTAAAAATAAAATTCTTCTCTACTCTTTTTATATTTATATTTTCTCATAATTTAATATAAATCTTTTCTCCCGATATCTTAAACTTTGTAGAAAATGGCTCTTCTCCGAGTACTGTTCTAATCCTCCCTATTTATCAAGGTTGACTCCAAATCCTTTTCTTCGTTTGTAGTCATCAGGCCATTGGATCCAGTGGATATAATGTTTTATAGCTGCCATATCTAACCACCTGGCGCTGATGAGCCACGAGAAGTGAGTAATGACATGATATGAGCGGCTCAACGAAGTGGTATGAGTAGCTAGCCAAGGCGATGCTATATTGTGTTGTTTTTACTTTTATGTCTTTTCTATGCTCCGTTTTTACCTTTTAATTTGTTTTTAATTCATTGGAATTGATGGGGAGGATTGGCTCTGGTATCGTATGGTCACGGGACTATCTTTTGAAGGTTGAGGATGACAATCGATTGTGTGAGCTGGACTGAAGAGAGGCAGGTCGAGCGAAGAGAGATAGCGGACTAGGCTAGGGCTGAAAAAGAATGTGTACCCGTTATAACGCACGGGCTTTTTTTTAGTACACTAGGCAGTGGCTATGGAGCTCGAAAACCTAGCTCCACTCCTACTCCCGCAGTAGAATCTATACCGTTTGGCACAGCTTAAGCTGCAGGTAGGGCACCGTCCAAACTCCAAACTCCATTTGTGAGAGCTCGCCGTGGACAGCCTCCTCCTAGCTCCCCTCTCCCCGCCGCACGCCGTCTCCTCCAATCTGCGGCCTGACCTCCTCGCGCGCTCGGCCGGCACGGCAAGAAAGGCTGACCTCCGTCTCCGTTCGAATCGGAGCCGAAGGTATATCCATCCCTTCTTCTCTCCCTCTTCCTCCTCGCCACTTCATGACGCACGTATGACCTGTCCTGGCCGTGTGACCTGAGTTGGAGATCAATCCGAGGGGGTTTGGATTGATTTCTTAATTTCTTCCTTCCCCTCGAGTCAACCCATCCGACTAGGTGTGTTTGATTCGTCATGTTGTACTAATGTCAGTTCGTTTCCAAGATTTTGGGGTCAATGCCACACGTTAGGTAGGCCCCTGATGAACGCACGTATGCTCCCTGATTGGGGTAAAATAAAAAATTGGGGAAACCCTGGTAGATTCTCCAAAACCTCACCTTGAAATTTGTCCAAGTGTGTCCGTTGCTTGACTATCCAATCAAGCTGAAATGTTGACAGTAATCTGTAAAATCCTATTCACATTTGTAGCTACTTAGACCATCGCTTAGGCAGATTGATGGTTTTATTATGAAGTCTTGATTGATTTTGTTCAGAGTGCAGTTCACACATAAAAAAAAACTCTGCACGAATTGAAGGCTGGGGCTAATTAGTACACGTTGAATATGGAAATACCCTTCCCTAATCGGCGCGGTCTCTTTCGATTATATGAGGCTGTATTCTACAATTGTGTGTATGATCTAATGATGGCAGAGATCTAGTAATACTAGTTTAGATGATAAATTCCTGGTGTGCGGTTGAGAGCAGAGAAATGCACTAGTGGGAACAAACCAGTTCAGGTCACTAGTTTGATCGCATGATAATATAGAGTGTATGCATTCATGTAGCTTCCGTATGATAAGGTCTTGTACAAGTGCTTTTTTTTTCCGCCGGGCCTGTGAAGAGACACCAGCCGATTTCATTGGATTGGAAGGAAACAAATTACAAAGATTGTTCAGGTTATGTGACTTGTGACAACAGTCAGGCAGTTGGAAGGGAAGCCATTCCCCAGCAGGGGGGACAAGCTACGAGTATAAAGCAGAGAAACGTATAAGTGCATTTGCAGGAAACAGTGGAACTGCTAGCCCAGATGGTTTATCCTCACTTGAGTTAGTTTGTAGGTGCCGGGCTCAAAACCAGCTGTGTGGGCTATTTCTAGCATTTGTGAGTAACTGCGGGTTGGGTTGCCTTGGCCTATCGAAAACTACCCAGGCAAACCAAAAATCTCCAGGCCAGTTGTAACTTCTATCTGATGGATGGACTGGCCCAACTGATGCTTTTTTTCTGTTCAAACTGTGGGGTGGTCCAGGTCTGATAGCAATATGCTGCTGCGCAAGGATTTGGGATTTTCTTATTTCCCTTGTTTCTGCTGGACAATAGAGCACAGCTCTCTTGATAGATCCTTTTTTAAAAAAGGAAAAATCATAAGTGTCTGTTTGTGGTGCATATTGGTAGATATTACATTCTTAAAAATGTGTACTAGCATAGAATTAAGGATACCATTAAATTGAACTTTAAGTGCATATGCCTAAAATTGTTGGATCACGGTTTTACATGATGGGTTACAAGACCGAGGCTTACTATATCCTATCATTTCCAGCATGTACTTGCATTATCCATTTTTCTCTTTACCATTTAATTTGTTGCTCCTTAGTGTGTATATGCTGAATTGTTGGTGCAAACATGAGAAAATTTGGTTTATATGTACTTGATAATATCTGCAAAATTTTATATTCCTTGTATCAACACAGTCAGTATGCATATTTATGCCCTTGTTAGCACAAGACACAACATTCCTAGCTTTGCGCAGCAATCTCTTAAGCATTTGTGGATGTTATTCTGGTTGAAAGACCGACACAACCACATAGGCTGACATCTTGTATATTGGGACCTTTGGCAGGCAATCGGCCATGGTTTTCCTTAAGGTGGATATGTCTTGGAATGTGTTGATCTCACCTAGCGAGCTGAGCCCCAAGGGTCTCTTGCTCCGCAAGGCTGTCATTGTTAGTCTTCTGGAGGACATAGCAAACAGGAAGGCCTCCAAGGATCATGGTTACTACATTGCTGTCAGTGAGCTGAAGGCGATATCAGAAGGAAAAGTGCGTGAGCTGACCGGAGATGTTCTTTTCCCGGTGACATTCACCTGCATCACACAGAAGCCTACGAAGGGTGAGATCTTAGTTGGCTCTGTGGATAAGATCCTCTAGCATGGTGTATTCCTCAAATCTGGGCCAATAGAAAGCATCTTCCTATCAGAGAAGACGATGAGCGACTACAAGTACATTGGCGGGGAGAACCCAATGTTCATGAGTGACCACTCGAAGCTGGAGGACACTGCTGTGCGCTTCAAGGTGATGGGTTTCCGCTGGATGGAAGCTGATCGCCAGTTCCAGATCCTTGCTACCCTGGCTGGTGATTATCTTGGGCCACTATGAACTGCTTCCACTGGTTAGTGGTGATGGATGGATCTGAAATGTATTATCCTTAACCTGCTGTCTGTAGTTGACTCTGATTAGACCAGTAGCTGTGATGCTGGCTGTTGATGTAAGTGACATATGGCCCTACATTTAGCATTTCAGCATGATGCGAATTGTCATGGCCGATTAACCTCTGTTTCCTATCGCTGCTCACAGTTCTACTATGCATATATTTGCCGGATTCCTTTCTGTGATATTTGCTTTTGCAACGTAGAATTTGCAATATTTCTCTATGCAATTATTTCCTTGTGTTACAATCAGCCTATTATGACAAGTAACATCAAAATACCAAATATACCCTGACAAGCAAATCTTTTTTGCCACAGATTTAGGTTTTGAACCTACCTGACACCCTTGATAGCATAAGGCACAACATTCCTAGCTTTGAGCAGTAGTAGTTGGCACTTGGCAAATCGTATTGTCTGCTTCAGTTTGCTCTTTGCTACACACTTTTTGCCGAAAGAGGTACTCCTAGAAAACTTTTAAATTTTTTCCCTTTTTTAATTCAGATTGCGTCAATCATTTGGTGATTCGTGAACGACCATCTAGCTTCTGGAGAAATTGACGATCTGCAACCGGGTTTCAGAGGAAGTTTCTCTGCAAAGTGCATCTCTGATTTACAGTGGAGTTCGAGAAATGAAATAGATTTAAGTCTGAATTCCAATTAATCTATCCATAGTTGGACGCAGGGCTAGTCACTGATTTTGGCAAGTGGCAACTGATTAATCCGGCCCCTAAATGGCACAGTGAATTGATGTTTTTTATACCGAAGGACAACAATTTGTTTAGGTGTACAATAAAATTGTTTACGACTTGTTAATAATGTGAGCCAATAATAAAGCATGCACTGTCCGTAGCCAACAATATAGGAGATGGACTTCAATTGTGCAATATATTTTTGAAGAATAAATGAAAGAAAAAAGCTGTTTTTTTTTTCTGAAAGTTGACCCAAAAGTCATCATTCCAAGTCGTTGCCGTGTCGTGTCTGATACATCAGTTTTTGTTTTCTCTATCTATCAAAATCATCATCAATCCATGTGTATCTTTAGCACGACTGAACAAATTAAAGTTCGCCATTAACAACCTGACTTGCCTAGAGCCATAGCAGCCTGTGCATGTTCATCCCATACGGTAACACCATTAGCTATGTTTTCTTGTGCTTTGTACTACTGCTTTTATGCCTTTATCATCCTCCTTTCTACCTCCAATGCCGAGGAATTCATCTACAATGGATTCACTGATGCTGATCAGCTAACACTCGAAGGTGAAGCTTCAATTGACAGGAATCGCATAGGGCTAACAAGTGGCCTTAACGTAGGAGGTTTTGGCCATGCCTTCTACAAGTATCCTCTAAACTTTAGAAATAACTCAAGTAGTCACAATGACCCCTCCTTTGCTACAACATTCGTGTTCACTATTACTACTTGGGGAGATCGGCCTCAAGAAGCAGGAAGTGATGGTATTGCCTTTGTGCTTTCTTCCACCAACAAGTTGATAAACCACTCCTTGGGAGGTCAGTACCTAGGCCTTTTCAATGCGTCGAATACTTCACAAAATATATTAGCTATCGAGCTTGATACCTTCATGAATCCTGATTTGAACGACATGGATGATAACCATGTTGGAATAGATGTCACCAGCTTGATTTCAATCAACTCCCATACCGCTGGGTTCTACACCTCTGATGGTGGATTCCAATTCCTTAGGCTTGCCAATGGTAGATCTCCAATATTGCAGCTATGGGTGGACTATGATGGCAAAGCTCACCAATTAAATGTCACCTTAGGTCTTCCCTATTCCCCTAAACCTGAATATCCACTACTTTCGAGCATCATCAATCTCTCATCATTGTTACCAAGTTCTGCATATATTGGGTTTTCCGCGTCGATAAATTCACCGGAAACTAGACATTTTATTCTAGGTTGGAGCTTCAAGGAAAATGGGAGAGTCCCACCCCTTAACTATTCTGCACCGAATGACCTAGAAACATATGGATGGGGAGGCAACAACTTTGCACCACCACCACCTCCACAGCTTAACTCACACCAAGTTCGCAAACCCTCCTTACAAATTCTCCTACCAATAGTTATAACTTCAGTTGTCTTGCTTCTTGTTGTTGCTTTCCTTGGTTCTTACTATTGTAAGAAACGGTGGAAAAAAGCTGGGTCACAAGAAGACTGGGAAATGAAGTGCAGGCCACCATCCTTCATATACAAAGATCTATATAATGCAACTTCTGGGTTCAGTGACAAAATGCTCCTTGGCAAGGGAGGGTTTGGGAAAGTTTGTAAGGATTTCTTCCTGCCTCTAAGCGGAATGTCGCGATCAAGCGCATCTCCCCAGAGTCGAAGCAAGGGATGAAGGAGTTTATGTCTGAAGTTGCAATACTAGGCAATGTTCGTCACCAGAGTCTTGTTCAGCTGCTTGGCTATTGCATGAACAAGCACGAGCTCCTCTTGGTTTATGATTATATGCCCAATGGTAGCCTTGATAAATATTTGTATGGTCGACACAAATTGGCTCTAGGTTGGTCTCAAAGATTTCGCATCATCAAAGGTGTTGCGTGTGGACTCGTTTACCTACATGAGGAATGGGAGTGTGTGATCATCCATCGAGATATCAAGTCAAGCAATGTATTGCTTGACGAGGAAATGAATGGAAGACTGGGTGATTTTGGCCTTGCAAGGAGTTGATGCTCACACCACACATGTGGCAGGCACATATGGTTACATTGCTCCGGAGCTAGCTAGGCTTGGAAAATCAACCAAGGGTACCGATGTTTTCGCATTTGGGGTGTTCATGATGGAGGTTGCATGCGGAAAGAGGCCAATTGAGGTGAATTCCTGTGGAGAACCTCAAGCGCTAGCAGATCATGTGCTCAATGCGTGGCAACGCAGTTCAATCATAAACTCCATAGATCCAAGTCTGGAAGATCACGTTGCAGAGGAGGTAGAATTAGTTTTAAAGCTTGGGCTTCTATGTTCACATTCATCGTCCAAGGTGAGGCCTAGCATGCGCTTAGTGATGCAATACCTGGAAAGGGAAGCAACGCTCCAGGACTTCGCATTTAGTTTCTTCAGCATCAATGAAGCTAATAATGAAGTTTATGGTCAGCATATTGTATCAAATCCCTCTAGCAACCACCATAACCACTCTTTCTGGAGGAAGATGACGCTTGTTGCAGCATGTATTTTCTATATGATCATATACGATTTTACATCATTGTGTTGACTGTAATACAATGTTAAAAAAAATACTAATAATTGTTAATCCGTGCTCCTTGTTCCATGTGAAATACACCAAAGAGCTGTTCAAATTGTTTTCGCTAGCACATTACGAAACAATTGTAGACTTTGTTCACAAACCAGAAGGAGAAATCTATATCATGATGCAGGAATAATCCGATTAACAGTACAATTTGTAATCAATTTTACAAAAATCCTCGTACTAACCAATTAACAAAACGAGATTAATCACATAATGGAATAATCTATCACGCGATAGATTAATTTTGTTACATTGGAAATCTGCAGCTCAATGTAGATTTATTGAAGTCGTTACATTTGTGTTCATCGCTGGCTAACACAACAACAGGTAAGATGATGTCCATACATTTTATTTTCCTAATCATCTAACTTGTACATACATTCTTTTACACTACAACATAGGCTCCCGATATGAGTCACTACACTTGCCCTATGGAAACCTTCTAATTAACTAGTGTGGTGGATGTCACAACTACTGTAAATTAAGGAATGATTTTGCTACAACAAACAGATGATCATCAGATTGGGGAACCCAGATTCCTTGATCTGATCCCAACAGATAAATGGCATGTCCTAACTCCTAATGCTATTCACTATTCACGAGAAAGGGTGGCAACAAGAAGAGGAGCAGCTTTTGTAGCAGAGCATTAATGTAGATGGTGAATTTCAATCAAACCAACGCGGGAAGGAACTCAAATTTGTGCCTTCTGACAAGGGTGTTTGACTAGGCAAACCCTCTTATGTCATGGGAGAATGCAAAGTTGGGCGGCAGCAACATAAGGGGATCATCTCCAGACTTCTTCAGGTAGGCCATCGCCAGGGCGTATCCAAGTGCTCGTCCAACAGGTACGGCCACCGCATTTCCAATCTGGCGATACCTGCAGCCAGGCGCATCACGTGTTAACCTGTGCTAAAGAAGGCTGAAAAACTATCAGTAGCTACACATATTATCACTCCTCTTTGAGCAAGAGGACCGTGATCTGCACGTGGACATACTGTCAACCTTGGCCACCTGATCTAAGTTCTAATTATAAGGTCGACTACTCAGGGCATCTGAATGCATTGACTGCTAGAAAAGAAAAGGATCATCCAACCTTGGCCCCCAGGAATGGACCCCAACCCTGAACTACAAAGCCAGGCACTGATACTGGGTAACTAATCATGTGAGGCCACTCAACCATGGATTTTAGCTGAAGTGGTGCAGGTGTTCCACTGGTTTTGACATGTGTCGTGAATTAAATTTTGGCTAACATAGCATCCCAATTGGAAGAATTAGCAAGGTTATAGCCCTCACCCATCAGTCTGTATCTTCTACTTCTAGCATCCTCGACTACATGCAATTCCTCTCTGCACACAACCACCCATCGATCTCTCTGAAAGCCCTAAGGCCCTGTTTAGTTTCCAAAATTTTTTTCCCAAAAACATCACATCGAATCTTTGGACATATGCATGAAGCATTAAATATAGATAAAAACAAAACTAATTGCACAGTTAAGGAGGAAATTGCGAGACGAATCTTTTGAGCCTAATTAGTCCATGATTAGCCATAAGTGCTACAGTAACCCACATGTGCTAATGACAGATTAATTAGGCTCAAAAGATTCATCTCGCGGTTTCCAGGCGAGTTATGAAATTAGTTTTTTCATTCGTGTCCGAAAAACCCTTCCGACATCCGGTCAAACGTCTGATGTGACACCTAAAAATTTTCATTTCGCGAACTAAACAGGGCCTAATTGATAAGCTCGTCCCTTTTCACCATGCACATGATGATTAACAGTAACAGAATCTTAATGATGACAGCAGTAGTGAGCTCACTACTGTTGGCCACGCAACAAATGTTGCTGGCAGAGTGGCGATAGCGGATCTTGAGGATGGTGACAATGGAAATGGTAGGCTTCAGGGATGACAGCAGCAGCGGAGGACCTTGGTGAGGGAGGTTCTTCAGGAAGAGGGCAGGAGAAAGGAAAGTAAACAAGGGCTGCTTTGGCCACTGACGTGGACTCCAAATCAAACAACTAAACTATCCATGTATATGCCACCTCAGCTAATTCCAGCTTCAAATAGCATTGAGTGGGTAAGTTGATACTGAAAGTTATCAATGGTCATCCTGTCTTGCAGTACAGGGTATTTAGTCGAGGGATCAAAAGTACCCAAATGATATTATTTAAGGAAACCTCATATGTGCACTAACAATAAATCGCAGAATTCAATAGTTTAGATATGCCAATTCATAGAGCAACATGGAAAAAATTGAGCCCTTCATCACTCAAAATAAAAAAGGTAAAGACAAACAAGTACCTGTCTTTGACTGTTCCACGAAACCTGTAATTGTCAGGAAAGCCTTGCAACCGAGCACTTTCACGAATAGTAAGCAGTCTGTCTTGTGCAGGATGTATCAAGGCCTGAAACATACCCTCAGTAATTATTTTGAATCACAACCAAAGTGGATAAAAGAAATGAGAGAATCAAAGATAACCTGCATACGGGCATTTGGAACTGTCAGCACGGTTCCCACTACCTCATCCCACCATACTCGACCAAAAGGTCTAAAAATAAATTATAGAACAAACATATAAAGCATAAAGAAGAACAAATATATCTACGAACAACACAACTAGATTAACTGAAGTTTGGAACCAACCTTAAAGATTTACCATTCTCATAAGCTAGTATGCAATCAAGCACCTGACATGAAAAACAAGAACCCATAGCATGGTAAGCTAATCAAAATTTGCACAAACAGAGGTATAGTTCCACATAGGGGAGTTTTGTGGTTTCGTGTTAAATGTCTTACCAGAGGACGACCAGATGGCAAAAGTACTCTTTCTTTCGTTGGATCTAATCTAGCCACATTGTCAGGACCAACTATGACTCCTGAAAGGTCTCTAAAATTAGCTCCCTGAAATAGGACAGATGAGACTATAAGGTTTAACCTAACAAACTTAAATCTGAATGTAAAAAGCATTTCAGCCAACCTTTCTCTTGGGAATTTGCAATACCCTTTGGTAGTTATCATTATCCAGTACCAATGGTCGATGATCATATAATTTTGAGGACTTGGAATCTTTTGTAACATGAGCTCTGGGACCATGCACTTCTGCATAAAATTTCATTCGTGAGTTTCTGATATAGCTACAAGAAACATAAATATAATTGGTCAACAAAAGGTGTATTAGTTAATTCTTGGAAAAAATGGAACACCATATAGAGAAAATTAACACCTAAAATGTTAAATTATTACACCCATCATATGCTGTTTTTCAATATTTCGCCAATTGAATGGATAATTCCTTGTTCCATATTTTACAATAATTGCTATTAGACAGACTTGTAAATGATCATGGGAAAATAAACTGAACTCTGCAACTTAGTTTATTTCTTTCTCTTTGCTAAGAAAACTAATCTAGTTATTATTATCTGCCCCCATGATTTGAACATTTTAATATTCGGTTGTATATGGGAATACATATTCCTTGTTACAAAAACCTAAATCTAATATACAAGAGCATGGAAGAATATCCAAGTTTATTTTACAGAAGTGTATGCGATCAACTCACCAACATTAAATGACCGAATGTATCTTTGGAATTCAGTTTGAGGACCCTTTACATACAGCATTTCATCACGACTTTCCCCATTTGCCACCTAATAATTCAACTTAAGTATCAAAATGCCATTCAAATTAGATATTTCAAAGATATAATGTTGTCAGTTACTTCTGGGAGATCAGAAAGAATGTCTTCAAGGACAATTGGTCTTGCTAGTTGCATTGGTGTGTCATTGGGCCAACCAACCAAATTACGCTACAACGAGAAAGAGGAAAGTGTCATTATTACTCTGAATGCCAATGAATTCTCATTATAACATAAAACCAAGACATCATAGTTGGCATCAAAAATGGAAATTCCATAAGATTTATTATACAAAACATGCTGATGACAACCAAAAAATGGTACGTGGGATTATAAAAAAAATGCAGCAACACTGCCAGAGGAAGTGCCACACGAAGGAGATCGATACTCTACGTCACATCTAGGAAGGCAGCACTCCAGTTGAGTTGTTAGGAGATAAACTTGTTATCATCTTAGATTTATCCTTGGGGCCAAGATTGTGTAGTTTACTTGAGAGTTTAGTTGTGATTGTTAAGTGCTGACAGAAACTATATGAGGGGCATAAAGCTAAAGGGTTAAGCAAAGACGGATAAACAAGGCTCATAGTTTATGTCCAGATAGAGTCTTTCCCTTGAATGGCTACTCTATAACTATGCCTCCTAATAAGTGCTCCCCTTAAGGACCTTGACCTAGTGCCATTCTGTCTCAAGCCATTTCGATCTGACAGACTCTGACCTCACTTGAACAGTGGTGTGCCTCAATCGTGTTACATAAAAAAGGTAAACAGGAATGTCTCCAACTCTCCATACAATTAGATGTCTAAACATAAAATAAACTTATCAGGTCAAAGTATATTTACCTCAAAAGCCAACGGGCAGCCATTCTTCACAATCGCCTCATGCGTAGGCAGTGGAAAAGGGGGTAATTTCTATAGTGTGAAAATAGTATGAGGGGCCAAGAACGCAAATATGCCTATACAAGATAATGATTACTTACCTCCTTAGAATGACAGCCTAATAAAAATACACGCATCCGAAATTGTGGAAGGCCATAACATCCAGCAGCCATGATCCCTAGCCTTGCTTGATAATGCATTGCAACTAGCCGACTTAAAGCATATCTTGCAAGTGTTGCATCAGCAAATTTCAATATATCAAGGACGTTTTCCATGTACACATATTTGGGCTTCAAAAATTGCACAACATCCATAAAAACTATGATCTGCTTGTTTTTCTCACATTTAAATGGTGCCTCGAATTCTCTATTGCGGTTGTAGCCACTAATTCCTTGGCATGGTGGACCCCCGCAAACAACATCCACATCACCCTGAACACATGATAAACATGACATGGAAATGAATATCAAAGAGTCCAACTGTAGCAAGTATATGTAAAATTAAAATAATTACTCTTATTTCCTAAAATAATTCTTAGTAGTTGTCGATATGAGATAAAGTATATTTGTCAAAGACTGAATTGATACACCGGTATTACTGGTTGGCACCTATATCATAGTAATCAAAATGTTAAGTACATGTACCCTTGAAAAAAGCTACACTACATTGATTTAATTTGTTTTCATGAATGCTAACTGTGTATGGAAGCATTTTCCTTCCCATTTATTTTTTTTCTGTGTGGACACATAACATTTACATGTCTTAGTCTAATATATGATGATCCAAGAAATTAACAAATACAGGTAACAGAAATATGTGCTTCGTCAATAAGCTGAGGGTTGTTCGTATCTCGGGCATATGGGTTAATCTAGTATTGGAGCCAAATTCAGCTTCATTGTGTTTGAGTGGATTAACTGATATGTACTCTATATGGTCAAAACCAATGTTTCTGACATCAAAACCACCCTAAAACATAATTTAACCAACGATTTATATGCTACCTAAAAAAAATTGAGTTTATCTCATATAGGAAATTTATTTTTATACAAGAGGTCTATTTGAGGATGTCTTTGTCCATATTTCACAAATATAAACATGACCTATCTTAATACTTCCCCATTAACATTTTAATTTTAGAATAATTTAGGTCGTTGATAAATATAATATGTAATCTAATCATTAATGTAATGCATATTGTTTTATGGAACAACCAGTCCTGCAGCAATTCGCATATCAACTCCTAGTAACTTAAAAACTGCTACTCAACCTGAAAGAAATTAATGAAACCAACATAAAATCTGCCATGATGCCATCCAAAGACCACTTGGAATCTACATTTGTTGCTTTGCCATCGATACTTTTTGTCCTTTTTCTCTATTTAGTTAGTCAAGAGACCAATTTAACCTTCTACTAAAATTATTTCCTAATCCTTCTCAGCCATGAGCTAGTTAGCACGTGTATCAAAAACTAAAACAAAGTGCAAGGCGGTTTTAGTCTGTACTGACAAACATGCATAGCAAATGGTGGATTGTCAACATATGTTGGTGTGAAGAAACCAAAACTGGTGCTTGCCTAGCCTTGGCTTGGTTGAATGAAAAAACTTTTCATGCAACTGGACCGCTTTCAATCGTTCGAACCAGGTGGTTTTGTGGTGAACCAGAATTAAATCAACTGGTTGGACCAGCTGTGGTACCGGTTGAACCAGGTGGTTTTGTGGTGAACCAGAATTAAACCAAGACTGGCTGGACCAGCTGGTGTAGAAGAGTCAAGATATTGCCTCAAAGGCTCGCTACACCATTTTTAACCCAAAAATGCCTCAAAATCGTTGGTGGAGGTTTGATCCCAGACTGGCAAGCTGCAATTTGCTAACATTGACCACCCAACTAGCCTGGTTTTTGTGTTGAAAGTGGAATATAGAATATATCGTCTTTGACTGAACGACGGGCCAAACATCCAATCGGACAGTCAGACAACCGGACCATGGAACCGAAAGCTGAGCCGGTTGGCTCAACAGAGGGAAGTGCAAAACTTCGATGGTCGAAGCAAGAACACAGCTATGTTTCTTCGCTAAAGGAAATTAATAATCAAACACAGAGTAGACTTCTCAATGTTAATGGAAACTAAAAATTGGAAAAGGAAATCCATATAAGCCCCATCAAATGCAAGTACACTTCTCAAATTCTGGCTACACAATGGTTTAATCTACCACAACTATTAAGACAGTAAAGAAATAACAAACACTTACAGGGCGTGGTAGTATTCTTTGCCTGTGGCCTTCAATAACAAAATCCCTAATTGCCTCTTTGCAGTTCCTGCACTTTAAAAGTCAAACTGTTCAAACTTTGGTGGAGGCAAGTTATTTGGGAATGCAGTCTTCACATATTTTGCATACCTTAATCCTTCAACTGGCTCCCATGTGTCATGATGAGGGCCATAACCCTTCCAACGGACCTACATGCATGATAAATCAACCCATTAACTTAGCAAAAAACAGTAAAAACAATGAACATGAACAAAGAAAAGGGCAGTGCAACCATGGATTGACCATCTGTAATTTTTTTTTTCTTCTTTCTTTTCTTTTTGTACATAAACCTTGAAATTAATATATACCATGGGGGCTTCCTCTACTGTGCTTTCTTCAAAAAAAGAAAAGGGCAGTGCATGATCTATGGAAATAAATAGATAATTACATGATATGCAAATAATATAGCATCAAATGACCAAAAAGAGCTTGTACCAAGGTTAAGGCAAGAAAATGAATTTATTTAATAACATGAATGCACAATCCAAAATTCTCCATACTTAATATCAAAAGCATGCGCAATAAGATTTAGCCTACAATTACATGAATGATAGATAGAACCAAAGACATTCATCATTTCAACGAGGGCTGAGACTCAAAGTTGCATCCTTATCTTATAATCACTCCTACACAATTAAGATATCATTAACATAGGGATTCTTTATTACTACGTCCTGCAGTGTTAACTGTTAATGAAGAGTAGTACTTTTTGTTTAACTCTTAGCAATTCTATAGACATTATGCTGGACTATGGAGTTATATTATTTATTTGGTTGCTATGGCATCGATCAATGGTCAAAGTATTTTACTACATTACACAGTTGTTATTAATGGATAACATATGATCCTGGTCACCCGAATATTTATTCAAATGTCCATTTTGTATTTCAGCAGTCTAAACACCTTGGCATTCCTAGATGTAAAAACATATTTCACTACAAAAACCATATCACTCTTGTGTTCAGCTCCTTTATAATAGAAACTACATGTTTTTTAGATAATGGAAACTACATGTTACTCATTAAAAATGTTTGTTCACCTGCACGCTGACTAGTTATTTGAATCGCTGAGTTCAAATTATTAAATCGAAGGGTAAATAGATAAATTTATGTTGCTGATAATTCTGACAAGGAATCAAGTTGCTGATCTGGTAGCTATAACACTGGAACTTCTATTTACAAACCTTAAAATACAAGCCGTGTTTGCTGACTTTATTTGGATCACCAAAGCAAATGTCAACTAGCTTCCATACTTCAAACTCCTCAGGTGGGACGGTAGAACAATCTGGGGTTTCATTATTGGATTCTGTTGTACTGTCAACACATGCCTTAGTCCTACTATGCTTCACATATGTTTTGCATAACTTCTCCCATTCTTTTAACAGTTCAAGGAAATCATCCGTGGTTTCATTCCGAACCTACCAAAGCAACATGCCAATATTTGCAAATGGGTAAGAAATAACAATAGTAAAATCATACTGGGGGGGGGGGGGGGTGGGGGGGGGGGGGTGGGGGGGGAACTAGTATACCCGTGTTTCTGGATGATTATTCCTGAAGCTTTCACATGCAATTTCATCATCATCAATGGCCCATCTCTATAAGTATCATGGAAAACATTTAAAAATATGAAGCCACTAAGTTATAGCACATCTATGATTGTTTGTGTAAGACAAGTACCGCTGAAAGATTCACACCACCACCACGAGCACCAAGGCATAGTCCAGTTGACATTCCTCCACAACCACAATACAGGTCTAGCAAAGAGAGCTCCATCTTCTCTAGCACAGGAGACTTGTGCTTCTTATTGACATCTATCTTCTTCATTTTGTCATTGATTCTACTAGTGTAACATGACTGCATTAAATCATCTGTGTCTTCTGCTTTTCAAGAAATTTAATCAGAATAATAGGCACCTAAAAGAAATTATTGCAGATGAAAGAACAGAAACCATGAAAAATGTAATTTACAAGACAGTACATTACAGAAAACTATGATCAATAATAATAAAAAAAGCTAATTCAAACAACTGCAAGATGTGGATAGCAGCTTACAAACAGATATGATTGGCTCTGTGAAGCATTCGTTGTTGAGAATACTAACCCATTTCTATGGTAGAGAATGTACTATAGTCGATAGAGTATTTCATGTCATAGTAATAGTCGGATGAAGGAACTGACTTTGATTTTCCATCTACCTGTAAATAAAATCAGAATCATGCGTCTCAATGGAAAATGTTTCAGTAGAACACAGCCATCACAAGACAATATCAAAACTGCAACATCAAGCCTTACACTAGGAGGAACTTGCACGATTGTCACTTTCGAGACAATGCAGTCCAGTAAATTGTCATCTGTCAGGTCTGAGTAAAAGAGCCTCCTCGGGTCATGTGATTGTGCCTGCTCTCCTATGACCTGAGATCGGTTTAGAGGTTTAAACCTTAAAGCATTAAGGAAAAGTAACATAAACTTGTCTGTCCACTTCTATTTTTACAAGCTGAGAAATGATGTTATGGTCACAGTACTCCAGGTTTGATGCCTAGGCAATATAAAATTTGTCAAAACAAGCATAATGTTTTAGTCAACCAGAACTAACCGTGTCTTCAGCTGTGAAAAACCATTGCACTCTGAAGTAACATTCACCAGTTTTTGTTTCGAAGAACTCTAGCAACCTGCCAATATAATTTGGTTTTCCCTCTGGACCCTGCAAAAGTTAAATCTATTAAACTTGTGCAACAAAAATATTTTTTGATAGCAAGATAAACATTACTTCAATATAAGAAAGCAGTAAACTCACAAAAAAAACATACCCTGAAATCAAGCATCTGTAGATAAACATATATAAAGACTCCACAAAAAGATACGGTAACTAGTCTGCACAATTGTACAGAAGGACAAAATGAACATAAGAATCATTGAGTTATTTTTCCTCAGGGAAGTCAATTTTATTTTATACAATTGAATTCAAATGCAATGTGTCACTGATGTGTCACATCTGAATCAAGGACCTAAATATAGGCCTCACAACGAGTGTTGTATTGCGGATATGGATGAAACTCAGTGACAGAGGGTGGATTTATCCTTTTTGTGAACTAGTCTGTCACGTTGGTCAGTTAAAAGACTATCAACCAATGAAGACTCAAGTCCATAAAAGCTACAGAAACGAAAAATAAACATATATATCTCAACTTGCCTTTACAAATGCGCATTCTCCAATGCAAAATGTGTATCTGGAGACTTTGGCTTGTAGATAGTGACATTTGACATCCAAGACAGCTTTGCCAGCACTGTAATATAAGGTAGTGCATATAGCTGTTACCATGAATAGCTTCAATTATTTATCCGATATAAATATTGAAAATAAAATAGTGCATTTGGGCTCACTTGGCAAATGTTTGGCTGCTGGTCCTCTTATCCTTCAAGAAAACAAACAAAAAAAATGTTACTCACTTAAATTTAATTGTTATAGGCAGCATACGGGCAGACTATATAATACCATTAGCAAATTAAATGTAAACCCAGGTGTAGAATAGCAATTCAGCACCTCGCAGTAGTGCCACAAGGAGACATCCAGTAACAAAACCAGTCATACAGTCAGTAAATAGTAACATCAGAAGGGGAGTGCAGTAACACACCACTGGAAACTCATTAATGAGTGCACTATGTTTGAAACGGCACACCCTTCATGCTGTTACTCCACGAGGAGAATAACTATTCTACACCTGGACGCAAAATAGAGTCTAAGTGTACAATAGTGTTGTCCATAAATTCTTTATATACAAATATCCAAAATAACAAACTTCAGATGAAACCCTATAAACTGAAAAAATGTACAAGCATGTTTATGTTCATGTACAACTATGAGTATGGCTCCACATGTCGAAGATTTTTGAGATTCACTTAGCCACATCTATGAGGGGAAACTTCTTGCAAGATATCGGTGTAATATAATAGATAAAAGAAAAAGAGGAAACAGCTTTTTCACACAACTTCTGTATTTATGCGTTATTTTATCCTTTTACACCAAATTTTACTGCCATTCAATCTTCAATTTAAACCTTTCATCTAGCCAAGTTGAGTATCCTAACCAGATTCTAGATATTCCTTATCTTCTCTTATTTATACGTTCATATTTTAATCACGGCCAAATTTGCTCCTGGCAGCTAATCAAGGCAATCATTTGTTGGTTCACACTGCAAAAGTCAATCTTTGCAGAACACTGCTATTTCATGACCATTTGACAGAGGTTACTGCAGCTGATATAGCACCACTTCTTGTCACGAGAGAGAATGAGGTGAAATGACAAATTTCCCCTTCAACCATATTGCACAAATATTGGCTGAACCTTAAGGTGCTACAACTTGCAAGGTGGGTGAGATTAGGCACTCATCTTGCAAAATGCTCAAAAAGTTACACAACTTGATTAAGGGTGCAAATTGAGTCTAACGCATGCCACACAGAGTGATTGCGTAAAATTGGACACAAGATTGGTTGCCTGAAGCACAAAGCAATCGAAAATGGACAAATTGAACACACCATTGCTGTTGGGCTCCTGGCAGCCTATACTAGGACATCAAGTTTATCTAGAGAATGTAACTGTACCATATGCTGCCATATGTTGCTCTTAGGCCGACTTGGGCATGTTCGGATCTCATCAATGACCAAACTTTCACTTTCCGCTCATGTCATGAGCATAGGAAAACTTTTCCAGTACAGGCTAGATTCCCAGGCGAAGCCTGCTATCAAATAGCTATGAAGGCCAGGCGTAGGCTTGTTGGGGATCGAAACATACACAGTGTCCATGTCAGCGCCCACATGGCATGAGTTGGACTTCATTTGAGCAGTTAGCATTTGGCAAGATGACTAATACAGTCACTGTATTTTATTCTTAATATAAAATATTGAAAATCAGAATTTTCAAATTTGAACTTAAGAAACACTTTTACAGGATATTGACTTATCCGCATTCAAGTTTTCTGAGCTTGAATTTAACTAATTCAAATTTCAGAATTTTTATTCTATTAAATTTTGGATCACATTTACTATTCAAATAGTATAACTATTTATATTTAAAAAATCATAATTTTTGGCTAAAAATCAGAAATTAGATAGTTTAGAAATTTATATTGCCTAAAATTCAAGTTTTGCATTCTTTCTTTGAAATTTCATATTTTTAATATCCTTCTTAGCCTTGTCAGTGTCAAAGCTTTTGATGTTAAAAGGGATCATCTATGGACATTACACTCTCCAACAATGGAATGATGTTTCCACTGGCACCAAGGTCCTCTGGGTTCTTGGTAATGATCACACAATAACAGTGTCCTATGGCAAAGATCAAAGATGGTGATGTAAACAAATAAATGATTGACTAGATTAGCTTCTGTGGGCAAGTGTTACCTAAAATCAATTTTCATTTATTTGAACCGTTGTTCAAACTATGGGTACAAAAATTCTTGTCTACATAGGAGATGCAGCCTTCCAAACCTAAAACCAATGCACGAGTTATAATTCTTTTTCTTGTTATTCCTTCTGTTTCCAACTGATGCATAGCTTCTCATTCCCATAACATACATTGGATGTCAGAGCTTGAATATCATCTAAAAGGTTGAAACCATAAGACACACTGGAACATATATAGGTTGATATTGATCGATGGAAACAAGTTTATTAATATAGTCATACTCTTGTATTTATATCCACCATACAATTTTTATGTTCTAACATGTACTATAGTAAAATGAATGTGCAAACAATTACATGTTTACCCATTTCACATCTATGCTTTCTGACACTTCCTTCCATGCTTGAACATTATTGTTAGGAATACAAACTACTCCCTGAATTGTATCTGCACGAATCAGCAGTTCTCACTATTGTATTGCATGTACTTCCGTGACAAAGACATGAACAGATATTTCAAAGAGAACTCCTACTCCTAGGGAAATATGAAGATGATCTACTTGTATATCTATTTAACTAATCCGCAATAGTCCACATCTTATTGTTATATTGCTACAGAAATATGGCGATGAAGTCATGCAGAGAGCAGCAAACCAGCCAAATCACGTGCATACCTTTTTCATGATTTGATCATTTATTTCGTAACGGTGAGGCCACTGCTTCCTAGCCTCATCATCAGGAACTGCATCCCCCACAAAGAAACAGGAACCATCGTCCGTTTCCAACATCACTGAATCAACCATGTGCTTGTCCAAAACAAGTTCGTGCTTAGTGCTCAGTTCTGGTATTATTGGAACTCTTGGTGATTTGGACATTGAGCCATTATTTTCTGGTATCATTGGAACTCTTGGTGATTTGGACATTGAGCCATTATTATTATTATTGTTCTCTGCCCTCTTTAATTTTTCTAAGTATTTAACCGACAACGTCCTGGCCCTCTGTGTCTTTGGAGGTTGAGGGGATCTTCTTACTCTCCCTTGAGGCATCTTGCTGACCACTCGTGATTTTGCACTTTTCAACTTTGAGTTGCACAACACAATACCACCACCATCCACTCCATCCGGACTTGTCAAGCACTCTTCAACAGCAAGCTTATGCTTTTTAGTAGGTATACAAACATCTGATTTCTGCACAGGAGGTCCACCATTTACCACTGGGGATATAGCTGTCACCCTGTCTGAATTCACCAATACCTTTGAGGCTAACCTAGTCTTCCTTCGAGGAAGAACAGAGGCTCCTTTGTCTTTCAACAAACTATTATTTGCTGCTGGTAAAGCCACCACAACCTGATTGTAGAGACCACCTGCTTTCTGATTATTGTTGTAAGAGGAACTTATGTTTTCCACGGCAACAATTTCTTGCAATCCTTGAACCTTCACCCCGTTGATCAAATTAACTGTGTTTACTGAAATTGGCCCTGTGAACACAGGGAGTTTGCTCCCTTCACTGCTTCTACTCTTCCTTGAATCCGCAAAGCGTCGCTTGGAAGCTCTAGATGAGTCTCCATTCTGATTCAAAGGCATGGAACTCGCTGCTGACTTGGTTTTCACGATCCTCTGTGATCTCCGCAGAGCTGTACCATTTGCACAAGTAGCATCCACCTCGGGATCCTTCGCATCCATGGCTATTCCCCAAGCAACCGAAGGGGAAGAATCCTTGACAGGATCCTCAGCCCCCAAACCGACCTCATATGGGGAAGCAAGAGGTGGCGATGGCATGGAGTTGAGCGTACAATCGAGCATTCTCCCGTTTAAATTGGCTTCCGAGGAAGCCACCGACGCCGGTAGTGGAGACTCCATCGCCGGAGCGGAGTCGGCGACGGGCTCAAACCCCCGCGCATCAAAATCCACCGGAGGAGACGACGATGGCGGCCGGTCAGGCGAACAATCAGCGCCGGAATCGAGCGCACTCACCTCAGGAACGTCGCCCAACGAAGCCGCCACCACCGCCGCCCCCGCCGGAGACGAATCGATCGGCGCCGCGGGCTCGAACTCCGCGAACCCCGCGGCGGCCGTGGGGGAAACGAGCGCGGTGGCCGCGCCCTCGCCGGCGACGACCCCGGTGGACCTCCAGGGCGCGCCGTCCCATGGGCCCCCCGCGACGTCCATGATCTCGGGCTCCACCTCCGCCGCGGCGAACTCGGCTCCCACGCCGAACCCCCTCGGCGGGGACCACATGGGCTCCAGCTCCTCCGGGGAGCCGAACAGGGCCGTCCACAGCGAATCCAGCCCAGCGCTGAACCCCCCCGCGTCCTCCGCCCCGTCGTCGCCGCCTCCGCCTCCCGGCGAGCCCTCGTCGGCGGCGGGCGGCGGAGGCAAGACGGGGTCGGGGGGCGGGGTCTCCATGGGAGGAGGAGCAAAGCACGGGCAATTCCTCCCCAACAACCACCACCACCACCACCAGCGAAAGGTAGTTGGAAGTCAATCGACGTGTCCAGTGGCATTCACTTGCTGACTCCGCGTTTCACACGGGAGGGAGGGAGGGAGTCGCAGGTGCCACGAGTCGGGGGGGCTTTGCCCGAAAGAGAACTGTGGTTTTTCTTTTTCTTTTTTCGATTCGAGGAGGAGACCGGCGGATTTGAGAAACTGAAGCTTTCATTTCTGACAAATTCATGTTTGTTTTAGGGCCATTTTTTTTTCAGCTCGATCCCCGGGAGGGGAAATCCTTGGAGGCTCTTTAATCATTACGATGTACTCCCTCCTTTTACAAAAATTCTACTCCATTTTAAGTGCTAAGTTTTCGTGCCCAAATTTAATCATCTATCTTATTTGAAATTTTTTTATAATTAGTATTTTTATTGTTATGGGATGATAAAATATAAATAGTATTTTATACGTGACTTATGTTTTTATTTTTTTAAAAAAAAATAAATAAGATAGACGGTTAAAGTTGTGCACGAAAAATCATGGTTGTACTTAAAATGGACGGAGGGAGTACGTATTACTTTTTTTTTAATTAAGATGTAGCCAGCAGGTGACTCTATCTATTGCCACATCCTTTTATAGCTATTTCTAAAGTTAATTTGTATAATAGATTGGCTATTGTGTTTACTGCAGTAATTAAACAATTAATTTTGCATGGATACGTTAACATGTATGATCAAAAGTATCATCTATTCTTGTGTCCATCTGTGGGTTTGTTTGTTTCCTGCATCTTTCTTCTCCTAATTTTTCCCATGTCTGTTTCTTCCTAGGCCAAATCACAACACCATGTCTTAGCTTAAATTCGATCGACAACATAAAAAACTAATAGAAGAGCAAACTCCATCCACACGGAACACACAGAATGAGCTCCATTCACACGGAAGCAAAAATGAAAGAGAAATCAAAGGAAAAGCAAAAGGAGAAGAGATAGCTTCTGCAGCTATGGGGTGGCCTTGATTCATGGCAGAGCAAACTCTGCGATGGGTCACATACTCACATCGAACACAGAGAAGGAGCTCCATCCGCATCGATTCGCTTGATTCCGGCCGAGAAGAGATCGATCTAGCAACGACGACGCCGGTTGGCAGGACGAGCGCGGACTCAGGTCTGCAGGGGCTTTGTCGAAGGGAATCGCCAGGAATGCTGGCAAGAAACCAAACATTGCCGGATTTGACGCAAGGCCGGCAAGCAAGTTGTGGAGATAGAGTTTTGCCGTGGAGGCAGCGCAAAAGAGAGCAGCCTGAGATTGAGATGAATCACTACTACTAGAAAACGATCTTCCATGGGTTGTCAAAAACCACAATAGTCCTAATTTACCTAAAAACCGGCGCTAAAAACTATTTTTAGTCCTTATTTAAAATTAGATGATCTTTCGTCCCGATTGATGTTATCAACCGGACTAAAAATCCAGTTTATTCAGTGTCAGGCCATGGCAGGCATATAGTATCTTTAGTCCCGATTGTTATAAATAATCGGGACTTAAAAATCAGCATTTTAGTCCTGGTTGTTTATACCAACCGGAATAAAGATTAAAAAAACGCGCGCGGGATTGGAAGAGAAAAAAGTGCGCTTAGGAGGCCAAAAAATTTCTCTATCTCTCAATCCCTCAACCTTATCTACAAAACTCCTACTAGTACTCATCCTTCTCCTATCTCTTCCACCTCTCCTACAACCTTATCCTCTTCTCCTCCTCCTCCTCCTCCCTCCTCCGCCGGGCCGTCCCTCTTCTCCCCCTCCTCCCCTCTCCGTCGGCTGGCGGCGGCCGCCGGATGCGGCAGGCGGTGGCTGGCGAATGCGGCAGGCGGCGGCTTGCGGCGGGCGGCGGGATGTGGGAGGACGCGTGGGCCGTCGGGGGATGCGGTGGGCGGCAGGGCGCGGCCGTCGGTGGCAGGAGGCGCCGTGGCCGTCGCAGCAGGCGGCGGTAGGCGGCGGGCAGCGGAGCGTGGCCGTCGGCGGCAGGCGGCACCGCCCGGCGCGGCGGGCGGCGGCAGGCGGCGCCGTGGCCGTCGCGGCTGCGGGCGATGGCGCCTGGCGTGGCTGCGGGGCGAAATTTGGAGATTTTTGAGATGGTTTTGTGTTGTAAATTTGGGGATTTTTAGATGTTTTTGTGATTCTGTGATGTAAATTTGTGGATGATTTTGTGATGTTTGTGTGAATGATGTGGATGATTTTGTTGTTGATTTGTGGATGATTATGTGAATGATGATGTTTTTATTGAGTTTGGTTTGAAATCAATATTCAAACAGAAAAAAACAATGAAAAAGGAAAAAGGAAAAAAAAGAAAAAAAATCTTTAGTCTGGTTGGTGTTACTAACCGGGACTAAAGATGGCTGTGCCAGTCACGTGGCGTAACCTTCTTTAGTCCCAGTCACGTGGCGCAACCTGCAACCTTCTTTAGTCCCGATTGGTAACACGAACCGGGATTAAAGATATATTTTTACTCCCGGTTATCTTTTAGTTCTAGATTTTCTCTTTCGGTTTATTACCCGGTACTATAAAGGGTTATCCAGTACTGAATGGAGGACTGTGGGGGCGGCATGCATTGATCTTGATCTTGGCAACGTTTCTGCGTGTGTTGTGTTGTGTGGAGTCAATTTGGCGGAGGAGAGGAACGTGGTCCGGCAGAGGGGAAGGTGGAAAAGAAACCGTAGCAGATCAGATAGGTTGGTTATTTGTGTTACCGCCCGTGGAAGTAGCACAAACCAAGTAGAGGCCGAGCGCCCGAGCCTCACCAGGCACGCGGGCGCACGAACCATGAGTTGAGAAGGCGATGCGTCGATTCAGGGCATCACGCATAGCTTCGTCTTTGGTTTCAATCTATTGCGCTGCGTCGTTCTCTCCCCTCAGCTCCGCTTCCTAACCGCAGTGCGACGAGGGCTAGCGATCGAGTGATCCTGGTCCCATCTCGCAAGCAGCAGTGCAGCAGCAGCACACAACACTTAAGCAGTTAGTTCTTCCTTAATTGGTTCTAAAAAAATTAGGGTAGGAACTCAAGATTTTTCTTGTTTGCATGATTTTCTTTGTTCTTGCTATTTAATATATTTAATAATTTCAGTATTTTAGGTGTTACAATATTGCCTAAATAACATTTGTCGGGTGCTTAGAAAAGAAATAAAAGAAAAAGAAAAAGAGACATAGGATATTTGTCATTTTCCTTTTTTTACGGGAAACAGCAGGAGAGGCTCCTACTGTAATATATTAACATCAAAGAAATAGTATAATTACAGGGTAAGGTACAAAACTGGGAAATAAAAAAGAAAAAGAGGGCATTAGGAAAAGTTGTCAAGCCATGATTGCCAAATTGGAAGATCTGCTTCTTTTGCTCTGTACATATGCAAGGCAAAATCCTGTTGGAAATCCAATTTCCACCTGTCAAAACTGTAAACTACATTGTTGAAATTTTGGTCATTTCTTCTCCAAATATGCCAGTAGCCAAATGCCAGGACTTCAAAGAAGAAGGATTGTGGGAACTGGTTGTAAGCTGAGGTGATTATATTCATGAAATCTGACTGTGCAACCGGGCATGTGAAAAAGAGGTGCATCATATCTTCAGTGTTCCTAGAATTACACAAAACACACTGTATCCCTCCCTGTATGTTAAATTTTTTTTTGCAACATTGCCTTAGTGTTGAGTCTGTTCATAAACATCAGCCATAGAAAAACCTTTAGCTTCATCACACATTTACTTTTCCATAACAGAACATTGGCCTTTCTGGAAGCAGGTGATCAAAAAACATTGTTGTTGAGGAGTGATCCTCTCGAGTGGGAGATCGTGAGACCCCCTTTTTTGGTTCGGCTAAGGGAAAAGCCTCGCCTCTAAAAATCACGTATCCGCCCCCCTAGATTATCAGCTAGTATGCACGCAGCAAGATTATATAGGTTTGGGCCGCTTAGGAGCGTAATACCCTACTCCTGTGTGTGGGGGATTTAGATTAAAGTTACAAAGGTCCCTTCATTCTGGAGATGGCTTTTGCTTCCCTTCTCCTAGAGCTCAAGGTTCCTGAGAGTCGTCCTCTTTCTCGGCGAGTAAGGTCCTCCTTTTATACCTCAAGGGGATACCATATGCACCGCCTCTACCTACTCTTCTCTCGGGTGGGGGCCCACCCTATCTTGACCGGATCTCGACCCATGCCTTCGCCTGGAAGCTAAGCCACGATTTGTCTTTGAGTAGGGCCCAGCGCCGTCCCTTGCATGACACGGGGGACACCCCTGTCAATCTCCCATTAATGGATGAAGAATTGTGGTGGCCGACCTCTGACGGGGAGGATCTCAAATGACCCTCCCGATGGGACGGGTCATACCTGCCTCCACTCCGCCGGAGGCAGATGCGACGTGGGGGCACAATTGTCCGTCCAGTTAGATGTGACTCGTGACAGGCCGGTCATTCCTGTCCGCCGCGCGCCAGTCGCGCACGCCACACGTCTGCCCCTTCCGCATTGAATGCGGCAGGGGGCAGTTGGGGCGCTGCGTTCATTAAAGAAGGCTCGGCTTGGGCTCCCTCCCCGCTCGCTCCCCCCGCCAGATGGCGGACAGGCGGGGGCCTTGGGGCAAGACGGCGCGAGGGCCCGAGGGGCATGACGCAGCACCCCGAGGCCTCGGGGCAAAACGGCGCGAGGGCCTGAGGGAGCACGACATGGTACCCCGAGGCCCCCTGATCGCTCCTACGACCCGCGGGGTACGGGGGTAGGGCTAGGCTGTAGGTCATGCGCCAGGATGGGAAGGTAAATTCCCCTCATTCCACATACCTCTGGGCCCACTTCACCGACAGTAGCCCCCGACACCGCGTCGGACGTTGGTCTCCTGAGGTTGGTCTGACGTGGAGCCTCTTGACCTCTCAAGCTGGGGTTGTGGGCCCGGCGGAGAATCTAAACGGACGCTGCTGAGCGGCCA
This sequence comes from Oryza meridionalis, assembly GCA_000338895.3. Lineage (NCBI taxonomy): Eukaryota > Viridiplantae > Streptophyta > Magnoliopsida > Poales > Poaceae > Oryza > Oryza meridionalis. The sequence goes on from CM002528.2 coordinate 7,873,718, forward strand.
GATTGGCGTGCTGATAATAACGGCGATTTGACCGCTACTAACCGCGCTGATGATGGAGGTGCTTTAGGCACGAGAATCGGGGGGTCGGCTGGACCACACCTCGATCTCCTTGTCCACCATATACGCGGCGATACTGATAGTGGCACGCCTAGTCTGCACCTGTGAATGTCGCACGCCCTACGCCGAGTGCGCCGCTGACAGGCGCACTAAGTGTGGGGCGCGGATTCAGCGAGCGACGTGATGAGTGGTCGTGGGAAATGATGAGGCAACCGCAGGCGCAAAAATCATGGGGCCAACCGTGAGGGCGTGAAACGAGGAGGCGGGCGCGGGCGAGACAGGGATAAAAGGATACGGAGGCGGGGACTTCGCCTCCTATCTTTCGCTGACTGCTCACCCGCACTCTCGCTCCTTAAGCCCTTACAGTCTCGCCACTCCACGCTTCTCCACACACCAAACCCCTAGCCGTTTCACCGCCAGTCATCATGGCCCAAGATGCTAGCGACGCTGTGCTTCCGGCATCGCGCATCACGGCGGATAGGCACCTTAGCCTCCCCCGCAAGATCATGCCGGAGGGGACCGCCGTAAGGGCAGGGGAGTCGCGACCGCGGTACCTAGAGCGATCCGTGCACCTCCTGTCTTTCGCCATGGTGGGGTTGGTCCCGCCATTCTCCGGGTTCTTCCACCAGGTTTTGGATTTCTATGAGATCCACGCCTTGCATCTCGCACCCAACGCCGTGATGACGCTGGCCATCTTCGCGCATCTGTGCGAGATGTTCATTGGGATACGGCCGACGATGCGACTGTTCCAGTTCTTCTTCGTTCCGCAGCTGCTGCAAGGTGCGGTGGTGGGGGATGCTACTTCCAGCCCTGGCCCGGCACGGCGGGGCAATACAGTGAAAGTCATCTCCGCAAGAAGTGGGAAGACTGGAAGAAGGACTGGTTCTACACCGCGCTGCCGGACCACTCGCGACTTCGACTCCCCGCCGGCCCTCCCGAACGATCCGCCACATGGTTGGCGGCTTCGGAACTGAGCGAGGAGTACGACGCCGTGCGGGACCGTCTCAGGGGCCTGCGAAGCCAGGGCCTTACGGGGGCGATGGTCTTTGGTGATTACTTCTGCCGCCGCATCGCACCTTTCCAAGAGCGGTCCCGCGAGGCGTGGAAGTATACTGGACCCAACGATCCCATGCGCACTCATGTGGGCGAGCGTTGGGACTGGGGCGAGGAGGACGCGAAGACGGTGATTCGGCGGGTGCTGGGTCTGGACTCCGCCGAGCAAACATTGATTCCAGACGGAATCCTTCCCCTCTGCAGCGACCGTGACCGGGAGAGAATCCTGGCGGTAATGTCGGTCGTCAGCGCCGACGGGGATCGGTCGCGTCGGAGCAGCGCGGGTGGGGGTGCCGTTGGTGCGGGCAGCAGCGGTGCAACCGCAGGCGGGAGTCGGGCTAGCCCTGGCGGGGGTGGCAGCTCCAGGGCACCCGGCCCGAGCCGCGGGCTGGGGGGAGATTCGGCCAGCGACCCGAGAGGTAAGCGAAAAACGACCGAATCCCGACCGCCCTCTCCCCCGCGCGGAGGGGGTGCCGAACGCACGGCGGACCGACCACCGGCGGGGCGCAAGCGCCCTGTCACACCCGAAGTTGGACGGAAGAAGAAGCGGCTCCGGAAGATAGGCCAGACAGAGCCGTGCCGGGGGAGCTTTATCGAGCCCCCGAAGTGGACCTTCAACCGCTCCCCCCATAGGTACGATTGCCGGCATCCGCCTCGGTGCTCTTTACTCATCTCGGCCCCTTGTTGCTTCTTCTTCTTTTTTTTTTCTTTTCTCCCTAAGTAGGCCTGGACCTCCTTTTATAGCTTAAGGGGTTACCACATGGGCCCAACAACCTAACTTAGTGGAGAAGTATTACAATCTTTGTATTAAATGCATGTCTTGTTGCTTGTCTTGGAAGTCTCTCGCACGCCTTGCTGTGACGTGGGGTCCACCGGGTCTTGTCCGGCTGACAGAAGGGACATGCCCATTATTCGGCATTTAATGAGTGAAGACTTTTGGGTCATCACTTGCGCTGGGAAATGGGAGCCCTACCTTGACCGGGTTAGGCATGCCGTCTCCGGCTGTGATGAGAGGCTAAGACCTCTCATCATCATGACTGATGGGACAGGGCAGGACGCACGCCACCTGACACGCGCGGTAGTGCGCCTGGCACCCCGGGTCCCATCGGTCAATCGGCCGGTCACAGACCGGTTGAGTGCACTGCACGCCGCTTTAAATGCGGCGTGGCGCAACCGCTCAGATTGTCATAAATGCGGTTAGGTGGGCGCTTGGAGGCGGCCACCTAACCCATCGCATATGGTGACCTGCGAGGGGGGTCGGGGGAGCCCGACCCCTAAGCGAGGAGGGGCAGCCGCCACTCTGCCTCGGGCCCGATCCCCCCTCGAGGGAGGGCCACGTGGTACCTGGGGAGCCTGACCTCCAAGCGAGGAGGGGGCGGCCGCCGCTCTGCCTCGGGCTCGATCCCCCCTCGAGGGAGGGCCACGTGGCACCTAGGGGTAGCCTCCTCCCTCTAGTTTCGGTCGGGATGGGCCCGACCTCCAAGCGAGGAGGGGGCAGCCACCACTCTACCCCGGGCCCGATCACCCTTCGAGGAAGTGCCGCGCGGGTCTGGGGGCAGCCTCCTCCGACTAGTCTTTGGGAAGGAGTGGCCGCCACCCCACCTCGGGCCTCACTCCCCTTAGGGGAGGGCCACGTGGCATTGGGGGGCAACCTCCTCCGACTAGTCTTTGTGAAGGAGTGGCTGCCACCTCACCTCGGGCCTCACTCCCCTCGGGGGAGGGTCACGTGGCATTGGGGGGCAGCCTCCTCCGACTAAACATGATACCCCCGGGCCCATATCACCGACAGTAGCCCCCGGCGTTAGCCCTGACCAAAACCTTTCCCAGGTGGTCAGGGTTGACGCCAATCTGCTAGTCAGTTGACATGTGGGCCCAGTCTTCTGTCCTATCGTTCTGGGAGTAGGGCGGTGGGAGCCTAGCCACGTTCACACGCTAGCCGAACTCTCCACCCCTTTCCGGGTTCTCGAGGCACTGTGGGCATGGGAGCGAAACCGATATACGGGGGTTTCTTTGCTCAAAAAACCCCCTTCTGGCCATGATTCGCTCTGACCGTGCCCTAGCCCCTCTGCTTTCTTTAATAGCACTAGGGATCATGCGCCTTTTTTGCCCCAGCCTGATGGCGACTCGCCAGCCCATTCCTTAGGCTGTGAACTTGTTTCCTGTGTCTATCCAGCAAACGTTGTTAAACTCTCTCGGGCCCACGACCTCACGCCGCGTACCTCGCTTGCCTCTGCCTTTTGCTAACCTCTGTTCGCGTTCTACTTCATCTACTCAAACGAGTAATTTCGCGTGAGTGCAAGAACTGAACTTTCCATAGCCAGCAATCTTCACCCGCGATCAAGCCAAGCTGAGCGCCATAGCCAGCCAGCGGGGCCAAAGCCAGCCACTACAGAAGAGCCAGCACAGGGGGCCCCAGGCGTCGATGGCACGCAGAGGTCGACGCAGGGCTAGGATGGAGCTAGGAATCGTAGCCCCCACACTTTTAGCAAAAAATCGTTTAAATGGATGAAGCGAATACAAACTTTTTGTTACCAAGGGAGGCAAGCCAGCGCGCGACACGTGGGTACCGTGAGGAAGAGAGGGGCGAGAGATAAATATAAGCAATAATAATTTTACTGATAAGCATGAATAAAGAATATATAAACTTAAAGGAAGTATTAAGTCATGCTCAAAAAGAAGCCCCCGGTCTAGGCTTAGCTTTCCTAGAGGGGTCTGCTTTGGCTCGGGTACTGTAATACTTCCTCTGTTACCTTTGCTCACCCCTGCTTGCACGACGTGACCTTTCAAACTTTTGGCTTGAAGAGGGCTTCCCACTCTGAGCTCTGAACTTTTTAGGGAAACCTGCTGCCACTTAGCAAACGAGGTCAGGTTCCCACGAGCCTGTGTTCCCATGCTACACATTCTGTTTGCTCTTTCCTTTCGGTGGCCTCCTTCCAATATTTCTTCCTTCTACATGGACGACTACCTTCGCACGAGTGTGAGAGCCGAAAAACTCTAGAGCCGGCGATCCCTGTCCACAGTTGAGCCAGGCCGGGCACCGTAGCCAGCCAGCGGGACCAAAGCTAGCCGCTACGGAAGAGCCAGCACAGGGGGTCCCGAGCTTCGACGGCACCCGGAGCTCAACTTAAGGCTGGGATGGGGCTAGAAAACTTAGCCCTCACACTTTAGCGAAGAACCGTTCATGTAGATGGGAGAAAGGTTGGGCTCTTACCACCGAGGGAGTGAACAAATGCGCAACACGCAAACGTCGCAGGGCCGTGAGAATAGAAAGGGGGAAAACAAATATAAGACTTCAAGCTGATAAATTGAAAAAATTGAAAATACTTGAAAGGACGATTAGTTGAGCCGGGCCGGGCACCGTAGCCAGCCGGCGGAACCAAAGCTAGCCGCTACGGAAGAGCCAGCACAGGGGGTCCCGGGCTTCGACGGCACCCGAAGCTCAACTGCAAGAGTCCTCCCAGTAGTAAACCGAGGCAGGTGGCAGGTTCATGAGCGAACCCCGCGCTTGGCCCTGGAGGGCCATGGGGAAGAAGTTCGCCTTGACCCGGTCGTCACCCCCCGCCGCCTCTATGATCGTTGTGCGGATCTGGAGGGACTCGTTGGGGTTGACGCTGCCGTCGTACCTTTCGGTGAGGCTGGGCCGAAACTTTTGGGGGTCATCGGACATTCCGAAGACTCGCCATAAAGACCTGGCCGCTAGCCTTACCCAGTGAAGATGCGGGGGGCCTAGCCCCCTGCCTGGGGTGGCGCGGCACTCCTGAGGAGGCTGTGCCTTCCCCCGCATTGGCGGCGCGACGCTTATCACGCCGGCGCTCGAAAGAACCTCAAAAATCACGAACGCGCCCCCTACCTGGCGCGCCAGCTGTTGAGGAGTGATCCTCTCGAGCGGGAGATCGTGAGACCCCCCCTTTTTTGGTTCGGCCAGGGAAAAAGGCTCGCCTCTGGAAATCACGTATCCGCCCCTAGATTATCAGCTAGTATGTACACAGCAAGATTATACAGGTTCGGGCCGCTTAGGAGCGTAATACCCTACTCCTGTGTGTGTGGGATTTAGATTAAAGTTACAAAGGTTCCTTCATTCTGGAGATGGCTTTTGCTTCCTTTCTCCTAGAGCTTAGGGTTCCTGAGAGTCGTCCTCTTTCTCGGCGGGCAAGGTCCTCCTTTTATACCCCAAGGGGATACCATATGCACCGCCTCTACCTACTCTTCTCTCGGGTGGGGGCCCACCCTATCTTGACCGGATCTCGACCCGTGCCTTCGCCTGGAAGCTAAGCCATGATTTGTCTTTGAGTAGGGCCCAACGCCGTCCCTTGCCTGACACGGGGGACACCCCTGTCAATCTTCCATTAATGGCTGAAGAATTGTGGTGGCCGACCTCTGACAGGGAGGATCTCGAATGACCCTCTCGATGGGACGGGTCATACCTGCCTCCACTCCGCCGGAGGCAGATGCGACGTGGGGGCACAGCTGTCCGTCCAGTCAGATGTGACTGGTGACAGGCCGGTCACAGACCGGTCATTCCTGTCCGTCGCGCGCCAGTCGCGCACGCCGCACGTCTGCCCCTACCGCATTGAATGCGGCAGGGGGCAGTTGGGGCGCTGCGTTCATTAAAGAAGGCTCGGCTTGGGCTCCCTCCCCGCTCGCTCCCCCCGCCAGATGGCAGACAGGCGGGGGCCTCGGGGCAAGACGGCACGAGGGCCCGAGGGGCATGACGCGGCACCCCGAGGCCTCGGGGCAAAACGGCGCGAGGACCCAAGGGAGCACGACATGGCACCTCGAGGCCCCCTGATCGCTCCTACGACCCGCGGGGTACAGGGGTAGGGCCAGGCTGTAGGTCATGCGCCAGGATGGGAAGTTAAATTCCCCTCATTCCACATACCCTTGGGCCCACTTCACCGACAATTGTGTATACCTTTTTTGCCTGTATTCTGTCAGAGTTCCAAGGGTAAGTCCATTTGTCCATAGTACTATCATAGTGAAGACTCTGCAATCTGTTTGCTAAGATATTCCATTCTTGCATTGCTTGTCTTGATAGAGGTAGGTGGAAATTTTGAGAAAGATCTGTTGCTTGCAAGAATTTTTGGATCGAGGAATCTTCATTCTTTGCATAGGAGAATAAAACGGGAAATTCAAGTTCCAAATAGTTGTCACTCCATTTGTCTTTCCAAAAGAGAGCAGTATCTCCTTGTCCCAAGATGATTTGAGAGAAAGCTCTAAAAACTGGTATCAGCCTGAAAATGTCTTTCCACCAAAAAGAATCATTTTCCTTGTGTGCATGAGGTGGCTTATCTGAGTCTGTGTAATACTTGTTGCAAATTAGTTGTACCCAAGGGAGGTTGTTTTTGTTGTAAAAGTTGCCCACGTGATTGAGAAGAAGGGATATGTTTTGAAACTAGGTTGATCACTTCCAAGCCCCCTTTTTTCTTTGGCTTACAAACTAGGTCCCAAGCTACCAAGGAGTGTGTCTTTGTTTCCAAACCTGAATTTTTTCTCCATAAACAATGCCTTTGAGCTCGGTCAATGTGCTGGATAACCTTTTTTGGCAGTTTTAGTGTGCACATGTAATAGGTTGGAAGTGATGAGAGAACCGAATTTACCATTGTAAGTCTTTGTCCATGGTTTAGGTGAATTGCTATTGAGGGGAGTCTTCTTTCAACTCTATCAATAAGAGTGGCAAAATCACTGATATTTGGCTTTGTTGTCCCTAAAGGCAGTCCAAGATATGTAAAGGGTATTTTGCCTATGACACAACCAAAAGTGCCTGCTAAAATCTCCATATTACTGTTGTCTGTGTTGATTGGAATCATACATGATTTGTGGAAATTTATCTTCAAACCAGTGCATAGTGCATAAAGATTTAGAAGTGCTTTGAGAAAGAACACTTCCTTTTGATCAGCCTTCATGATTATTAGTGTCATATGCATATTGGATTATTGGAAAAAGGCCATCACCAGTTGGGATTGGGGCTGAGAGAAGTCCCATGGAGTGAGCTCTGTTTATTATTGATTGTAATAAATCTGCAGTTAAGACAAATAACAAAGGAGATAAAGGATCTCCTTGTCTCACCCCCTTTTGCAGTTGAAACTCTTCCTAGGTACTCCATTTAGCACGACTGAGGTGGAGGTAGAAGACAGTACATTAGACACCAAGTCTATCCAATTTGATTGAAACCTTTTGCCTGGAGAATCTGCAAGATTGCTGAATGTTCAACTAAATCAAAAGCCTTCTCAAAATCTATCTTCAGAATTACTAACTGCCTTTTAGATTGATGACACTGATGTAAAAACTCAAAGCTCCAGGCTAGGCAATCTTGAATGGTCCTATTCTTGATAAACCCATATTGATTCTCATGAATGAATTCCTTGATGACTGTTTGCAGTCTGTTTGCCATGATTTTTGTGAGGAATTTTAGAGGAGAGCTTTGAAGGGCAATGGGTCTGAAGTCATTTGCAGATTCTGGTGATGGTTTCTTTGGAATCAAAGTTATGAACGACTGCTTCAGATTATCTAGAGCAACATTGTTTTGGAAGAATTGGAAAGCCAGCTCATAAAAATCTTGTTTAATTACATTCCAGCACTTGTTGAGAAACATACTATTGAACCCATCTGGCCCTGGAGCCCTGATTGTTGGCATGTGTTTTATGATCAAGTCTAATTCTTCTGTTGAGGGTAAAACACTTAGGTTGTCCAAACCGTCCAAGGGTTGAAAAAGATCTGAGAGATTCAGTACCATTTTCATTGATCCTTTAGTTCCCATCCTGGCGTTGTAGGCTGTATATAAAACATGAGCTTTTTCTGCATGTGAGGACACTATGTTTCCATCCTCCAGAGTTAAGTGCGAGATTTTTTCTTCTTAAGCTGTCTATTGCTGTTGCCTGAAAAAACTTTGTATTCTCATCTTCGAATTTTACCCATCTGATTATGCATCGTTTCTTCCAGAACTCATTTTTGTAATTCAACAGTTTGAGTATGTGATCCTTTAGGATTATTCTGAAATTCCATTCTTGAATTGCCAACGGCCTTAATTCTTCCAAATTATCAATGCAAGACAACACACCGTTGCAATTTGAGATGAGAGAGTGCAGGTTGGACAGTCTTCTGCTCCAAGCTTTTAGTCCTCTTCTCAAATTCTTTAACTTGGAGTTTAGAATAATTGCCTGGTTGTTTTCTCTAGCTGGCATGGACCAAAACTGTTGAACTACCTCTAAGAACCCTGGTACAGAAATCTAGAAGTTCTCAAATCTGAATATGGTGGATTTTGGGAAAGAGGTCTCAATAGAAATCTGGCAGTGTGCATGATCTGAGATGTATTTAGATGTTGCTGTTACCAGTGTATGAGGAAATCTTAAAGTCCAAGCAGTTGATGTGAAGATCCAATGTAATTGCTGAAGCAGGGTTTGCTCTTGCATGTTGCTCCAAGTGTATGATCTACCTTTGAGGGGAATTTCTACTAGACTTGTATTGCTTGTGATTTCATTGAAAATAAGAATGTCGTTCATGTCCCCTCCAGGGAGGTTTCTATTTTCAACAGATCTTATAAAGTTGAAGTCTCCCATGAAAATCTAGCACTGTTCTGTCTCTAGATCCAGGTTGGTCATCCAATTAACAAACTCATCTCTTAATTCTCCTGTACATGGCCCATATATATTTGTCAACATCCAACACTTTTGTTGCAGACATGAAAGGAGAAACATTGATTCCGTAGGTGCTTCACACTGAAACCATGGGGAGTGCCGCCCAAACAAGCTTGAAGAGCAGCAACTGATTTGGGAGTAAGCCGAAAATTGAAACGAGAGAAATCCACCACCAGAAGAAACGGACGAGATCCAAAATAGGGAGAAAAGTGGACAGGGCAATCAAACAAAATAGAGACTTGAGAAGAGAAAGATTTTCCAAACTTGAAATTCCAACCACCAGGCAGAGCCTGAGTGATGAGATCCTCCTTCATGATGCAGGCAGGTTAGATCACTTCGGGAAGGAGCCCAGATCGCCATGGCAAGCTCCTTCGACCGAGGAACCCGGAGTACCCATATGCAGGGAGCAAATTGCGCACAACTCATGATTTTTCTTCGAGAACTGACCGAAGAAGCTTTTTTATAAGCGACATTGGATATTTGTGTTCTTCTATTGAGGTATTCATACTACTTTATTTTTGCGGTGTTACTTTAGTTGCCAATTATACTATCGATATTATTTATCGAGAATAAATTACTATATTGCAATTTGCAAACTGCTATGATAAATAATATCATGTTAGAAATGTTTATTAGTGTCATTGTATAGAATATGTGATGTATAAAGTATATATTACAAGTAAAAATATTTAGCCTTAAGGGCATATAGTATCGAGTTCACATAAGACCCTCGAAATAGCAGGCTCTGGACTAGCCAAAAGCCCAAAACTAATCCAAGGCCAAGAACCAGGATCGTTGCTAAGGCCAAGAACGAATCGGCACTATAATTACAAGACACTTTGGTAGAGGCATTCTGTACTTTGCCTCTAAAAACCACTTGAGTGATGTCTAACAGTATTTATTAGAGGCATTTAATAAATTGCCAGATAAAACAGAATCATCGAGACATTTGTTATCGGCATTTTAGGAAAAAAAATGCCATAAGAGAATAGTGGCCCGGGTCTAATGGCATTTGTTAGAGGCAATTTAGAAAAAAAAAATGCCACAAGCAAATAGTGGCCGGAGTCTAATGGCATTTGTTAGAGGCGTTTAACAAGTTGCGTAGCTACTCATCGAAATAAATTAGGGGGAAAAAGTAAACTGGGGACGGAATAAATTAGGGGAAAAGAAAAGCAAACTGGAAACCCAAACTTGGGTCTTCTGGTTAAAATACACCCGACCTAACCAAGTCAGCTAGTTAGCTTTCCATTTATACATAAGTTCATGGCAACTAAAATACGATATGTGAAAGTAGCAGGCAATACCTAACTAGCAAACTTTGTGGTCTATATACTCTTTCCACCACCGCCACCATCTGCTTGTCACTACTACAGAAAGCGTTTTTGCATACGGGTGGAATCGATCTTCACATGTGGTTGGCCGGCCCGCATGCGCGAAATGGTCTGCAAAGATCACCATTTGCACATGCGGCCGGCCCAGCCGCATGCGAAGATCGATCTTCGCATGCGGTCACTTAAGACGGTCGCATGCGAAAATAGATCTTCGCATGTGGTCATTTAAGAAGCCGCATGCGAAGATATATTTTCCCATGCGGTCGACTTAACAAGACCGCATGCGAAAATCTATTTTCGCATGCGGCCGTCTTAAGTAGACCGTATGCGAAATTCAATTTCTGAATAGCTCAAATAATATTTATTCTAGCCTTTTGGTGAGGTGTGTCTCGTAATTAATATTAAATTATTGAGGGATTTATTATCGTATTTCAGAAAAGTAAGCATATGAGATAAGACAAGTGCCACAGTAACAAACATGTAATACATAACCATAAATTCAATCGTAATTTACATACGAAATATATAATACAAGTGCCACAATTTTTTCATCATATGTATAAGTAGTGTACATGTCATTGCATATGTTCTTTCTCCAACTCTCTGAGAGGTTTAAATTTGTCGTCCATTGCGAGTTCACTCTGGTTGTCGTAGAAGAGACCTCTTGCGTTGCAGACATCACGACGGATGAATCGGTAGAGGTCAGCGGCCACGTTCAAGATAGTACTGTCGTTGAATCGTTGTGCAATATATGGGATTTCGGGGATCTACGCACAGAAAGGAAAATAAAATGGTACTTAGTGAGAAGTGTCTGCTAGATGGGTTTCTTTGTAGAGAAGAGTTCGCTGACTTACTCGGTTACTGGTTGTTTTGTACCTCCCATTTACTCTGAGCATCTCGCACACGTAATAACCGCACAAGTTGTTCCTGGTGGTTGTTTGTAGCACTGTGATATAATTATGGGGGGCCGATCTCAGTAGATATAATTTAGTATATATGTATTGTTCGATAATTAGTTGTATTGGTATAGATTTGATAGTACCGGCCAGCCAGTCCTGACGGATAACTGCTTCTGGGATGGAATATGTACTGGTCCACCTCTTTTGCGGTAGTACTTGTGTGCTCTATTTGAAGAAAACAATTGTTTTATCAGTAGTTAGAAGACTGGGGATCAACGTAAACAATTTATATTAATGAAATGTTTATCACTTACAAATTCAAAATAGTGAGGAATTCCATAAATGTCTCCTTGTCATAGTGTGTGGGGTCCAATGATATGATCAATTGGTCTTTCGGATATACAAGGAATAATATGTAGTGGTCTTTGCATATAAGATAGGCTTATTGGAGACAGAAAAGTCCGAAGAAGATAAATTAATTAAACAAAAAGAAGAGAAAGCTTACGTGAACGCGTAGGGGACCATTAAGACATCTTTGTTGGCGTGCGCCAACATTGCTATTGCCAAGTATGTTGCTACTTCTAGCTTCTTCCTCTTGTGCAATGTCTTCACATATTCTTCCTTTTCTTCAGGGGTCTTGCCAACCAATTGCTCGCAGTCCTCTCTTAGCTCTACGGTGTGTTGTGTTTTGCATATTCTTGTTGGATCGGCGTATCCAACCTTTGCTCCAATTCTATCAGCTTCGTGGAATTGCATACTGTACAATGAACAAAGAAGTAATGAGATTTGGTTTCTTTGTTTGGAATGATATATGTAACATGTAATAAAGAGTTTAGACTTACAGATAGAACACCGCAACGAGATTAACATCTATTTTATCTAGCTTGTAGAGGGCGTAAAGGTCTCGGAATGAGATAAAAAATATCCCATTAGGACCACTCATGAAAGCGTCTTCCGGAACGGCGACGCTTATGAAACCGAGACCTTTCCTAGATGCCTTCATATACCATTCGTGCATTACCCTCATTTCCCATGGTAGCTTGTTCATAAGATAAGTTGGCAAGAATGGCTTGCCATACTCATAAGTTTCAGGCACATCGGCAGATAACCAGGATTGCACTTCATCTTGGGCCGCTAGTACTGACTTCTGGGAGTCTGACAAGACGTGAGCAAGTTCTTTTCTCTTCTCAGAATTCCTGAAAGCTGAAAACATGAACTTCTCCTTATCCTTTTCAATCTCCTTTGGGTCGTATGTCGATATCAATTTTGGAATTATACGACAAGGTTCCAAAGGATTAGACTTTGGTTCGGATATAGTACCTTCTGGTATGTGCACTTGTTCTACCAGAGCAGATTGGGGTGTAGGTGGAGAGGCTTGAACTGAGGGCGGAGCCAGGGGAGTATGCGTTTAGCTGGGGAGGTGGGAGAGACTTGAACTGGTTGCGGAGCCGGGAGAGTAGGCTGTTGAGAAGGGGAGGGTGGTGGTGTAGGTTGCCGAGGCGGTGACCTAAGCGGTGGTGGTGACGCGGATGTCGAGGTGATGGTGGCTCAGGAGGCGACGGTGGTGCAGGAGCGGCAGCTGTCCTTGCGTGCGATGAGGATGGAGTTGAAGATCCTGCTGCTGGAACGGCCGTGGTCAGCATTATATCTCTGCAGTGCCACAAGATAAACTGATTCACTACATCACCGAGAAGTTCAATCCCCTCAGGTGCAGGTATGTCTAGTTCCAAGGAAACGTGGTCGCTATGGACCTTGGCGACCTGTACCCTTGCGTAATCCTCAGGGATTGCCGTGTTGTGGAATTGACATCCGGGTATCGCTAAACCCGTTGCAACCTCCTTAGTCTTTCCAGCGCGGCCGATTGGTACGACGAGACTGCACGGAGTTGGTCCAGTTATACTATCCACAGGGAAGGGAGTTGTCTGCACTGAGCCTACACTGTTGGGTACATTAGTTGTTTGCTGTGTGGATTGTGTGGGTTGCTGGCCATCAGGGAATAACCTTGGAAAGGCTGTCGGGTTTTCTGCTGCCAACGAGTAGAAGTGTTGCTTCACTTGCACATAGATTTTGTCTGATAGTTGTTCTTTTTATTTGTCTCTCTTCTTATAACTTGGTGCATCTTGTGGGAACCCTATCTTCCAACTCGTCTTTGAGGACAAACCCCTTACACGTCCAGAGTGTTCGGCGGTCCCCAATGCCGCAGTAAGCTAGTCTCGCTCCCTCCGTGGGACGAACTGTCCTGATCTTTCTTTCTCGACTATCTACTGCAAATTAGTAGTCACTTCTTCTATGTCTGGAGTCTCGAATAGTATGTCTCCCTCATCCGAGACTTGACCAGTGCTGCGCGCCCAAACCCAGTTCTTGCTATGTTCCACCATAGGGTCTACCAGCAGGGGTTTGCCGGCCGCGGCAAATCTTTGCTCGATCTCCCGCCATTGATCGACGTGACCAGCGTATCCGCTCGACCCCAATCTATGGGAATATCTGTTCTTCTTCGCGAGCTCGGGCATTTCTTTTCCTCAAAGCCAATGCTTCAGCTGTTGTATGATCCGCAACAAACGTATCCTAGTCAGCCTGCGATATATGTCCATAATCCGTGAACGGTGGGAGATTCTTCTGAACATAATCCCTATTTAGATCGCTCTTCCACTGTCGCCATCGATCTCCCATCTTTTTAAGTGCGTAATCTCTCCCCCTAACCTCTGATCCAGGAGGGAACACAAAATACTTCTGCAACTCATTCCAGAGAAGTGTCTTGATGTTGTCGTCCACAACTTGACATTAATGGGACAACGTGTCCTGACTAGCGTGCCACAGGCGTTGCTAAACTTGGACCGCACTATCGGTGGCTCGACGGGCTTCCCATCCTAATCGAGAGCAATCACGTTGTAAGTTTCCTTAGGTAATTTATTCTTGCTTCTCTCACCACGTCTTTTTTTCCCACTCCCGCCTGCACTTATAGATGTCTCCGTACGTTCAGGTGCAGACGTAGTGGTGTCCATCTCAACTTCTTCCTCTCTCCTGTTCCTCGCGGCTTTACGTTTCAAGCGGCGTCGGACTACCATCTGCATAGAATAGGTAACTCTCTACACCATTAGGTTCATGTCACATGATAGTTAGGAAATAATACATGGCTAACGATTTTCAGCACTTACAGCCTGTTCCATAGGTATGTAGTCCGGATCATCATCGCGAGGGGCGATTTGTGTTATTTCCATTGGAAATGGGTCACTTGGTGTGCGCCACGTTTCTTCACTAGAAGCGTTAGGCTGCTTGTTGCTACCGGATTTTTGAGGAGCGTTACCTTCTTGAGACGCTATTGGTGCGTTTGATGGAACCTTATCGTTCGACATCTTCCAACTTGATGTAAAAAAAATTGACATAAGTCCCAATTTAACATAATTTCACATAAATATGAGGTTTAACATAAGTCCCAATTGACATAAATCCCAATTTAACATAAGTCTCAATTTAACATAAGTCACAATTTAACATAGGTCTCAATTTAACATCAGTCCCAATTAAACATAAATCTCCATTTAACATAACTCCCAATTTAATATAAGTCCCAATTTGACATAAATCCCAATTTAACATAAGTCTCAATTTAACATAAATCACAATTTAACATAGGTCCCAATTTAACATCGGTCCCAATTAAACATAAATCTCCATTTAACATAAGTCCCAATTTAACATAAGTCCCAATTTGACATAAGTCCCAATTTGACATAAGTCCCAATTTAACATAAGTCATAATTTAACATAGGTCCCAATTTAACTTCGGTCCCAATTAAACATAAATCTCCATTTAACATAAGTTCCAATTTAATAATCCACAATTAAACATTCTCAAAATTAAACAATCCACAATCCACAATTGCACATTTCACAATCCACGATCCACAATTAAACAATCCACAATCCACAATTGCACATTTCACATTTCTTTTTTTTAAAGGAAATGTTACCGGGGGACTTTGGACCAGAGGAGCCGGTGCGGCGGCGGCGGGGAGGTATTGCCGGCGGTGGCGGGGAGGACTTGGCGGCAACGACGCGCGAGGGGGGAGAGGTCCTGGCGGCGGTGACGGCGATGTGGGCGACTTCGGGGAGGTGCCGACAGTGGCGGGGACGACTTGGCAGCGGCAACGCGCGAGGGGGGAGAGGTCCTGGCGGCGGCGAAGGTGACGACAGGGGGGCGACTTTGGGGAGGAGCCGGCGGTGGCGAGGACGACTTGGCGGCGGCGACGCGGTGAGGGGGGCGACTTCGGGGAGGAGCCGGCGGTGGCGGGGACGACTTGGCGGCGGCGACACGGTGAGGGGGGGAGAGGTCCTGGCGGCGGCGACGGCGCCAGTGAGGGGGACCACTTCGGGGAGGAGCCGGTGGTGGCGGGGAGGACTTGGCAGCGGCGACGGCGAGGGGGCTGGGAACTTAGAAAATTTTGGTAGCCTGGTGGCTAGGGTTCGCGGGCGCCGGGACTTAGAAAATTTTGGCTCCCCGCGCTCCCTATATATAGGTGCATATCATCGCATGCGGGCGGCTTAAGTGGCCGCATGGAAAAATGATCTTTCCATGCGGGCGACTTAAGCTGGCCGCATGCGAAACTGATCTTTCCATGCAGGCCGTTAAGCCAGCCGCATGGAAAGATCATTTTTCCGTGCGGGCCGTTAAGCCGGCCGCATGTGAAAAAGATATTTCCATGCGGCCGGCTTAAATCGCCCGCATGGAAAGATCTTTTTACCAAGTAAACTCATATTTTTTCTTTCGTCTAAATAAACTGTACATATATTTTTTTCCAATATTTCGGTACAACAAAAAATCCAAATATTTTTGGCAGTAAGAAAACTCATAAAAATTACTCAAAACTCGTAACCAAATGTTACATGCTAATGAGTAAAACATAAGGGGGACTTAAATTCATGCATGTACTTTTGGAACACAATGACAACTAAAGGTTACAAAATAACTATGACTTAATAACCTTGGCAACACCATCTGCTCGAACATACGACATATTCGCTTCATCGATTGTTCTCTCAACCTTCTTAATTCGCATAGGAAGATCAGTAAACAATGGTACATCGTCGAACTGGTTGTAATCATTGGGGTCTTCGATGTCGTCGATGCCGACAATCTGTTGCTTTCCGGATATGACTATAGTTTTTCTTTCATCCGAAGGGTCCTTCACATAAAACACTTGAGCCACACGCTATGCTAAAACCCATGGATCATCCTTGTGGCCTGTTTTACTGTGATCGACTATCGTTAGCCCGTAGTCATCAACGGAAACCCCTGTTGTGTCTTTAACCCATTCACAACGGAGCACGGGGATCTGGATGTTAAGGCCATAGTCCAGTTCCCATATTTCCTGTATGGTCCCATAATACGACTTCTTTTCACCACTCGTGTCAATCGCTTCGACACGGATCCCACTGTTTTGTGCGGTGCTTTTCATGCCCTTTGTAGTCGTACTCAAGGTAAATCCATTGATGTTGTAACCTTGCCATGAATTGACAATACTTGAAGGCCCACGTGCAAGTCTTTGTAAAGTAAGTTCCTCCACAGAATCACCAACTGGCAGGTTTAGATCTTTGAACCACACAGGAAAGCGACGCTTGTGCTCTCTTGATACCCAATCATTGGACCGCCCTGGGAAGCAGGCTTTGATTTCTTCTAGGTGTCACTCAATGAATGGCTCAACGATAGCGAGCTGTTGAAGAACGCTGTTGTGTGCTGCGGACACCTTTTTGTAATCATTACCGAAGAACTGCTTCCTACCAACAATACCCCTTCCAGACAATCTCCCTTCGTGTCGATGAATAGGAATCCCAATGGCATTAGCATCCTTTATGTAGTCCATACAACACTCGACTGCCTCTTCAGTTGTGTATCCCTCTATCATTGATCTTTCGGGGTGAGCGCGATTGCATACATAGCCTTTGAGGATCGACATGTAACGCTCATAGGCCCACATCTGATGTAAGTATAAGGGACCAAGTTCAATAATCTGAGGGACGATGTGAACAATCAAATGCTCCATCATATCTAAATATGATGGTGGGAAATACATCTCAACCTGGCATACGGTCTCGACGGCAAATGTCTGAAGGGGACCTAATTCCAGAGGATCAAATACCTTCTACGAAATTCGATTGAAAAAGTAGCACAACTTTGTTATAACCACCTTGGTATGGACTGGTTTGACTGCCCTTATAGCAATTGGTAGGAATACCATTAGCAACCTATGGCAGTCAAGCGCATTGTATCCAGAAATGGTCAAATCCTTCATTGATACTAGCTTCCTGATGTTCGATGCGAAACCGGTAGGCACTCTAACCCCTTGTAAACATATACAGAAGGCTTTTTTCTCTTCAAGTGTCAACGAGTAACAAGCAGGAGGAATCTCGGTCTTCCCATTTGGCAGCACTACTGGGTGAAGGTCATGCCGTATGGCCAAATCTACAAGGTCGTTACGTGACTTCAATCCATCCTTCGTCTTACTCGGGATGTCCAGCAATGTGCCAATGGTGCTATCAAACACGTTCTTCTCGAGGTGCATAACATCAATTGCATGTTGAATCTCTAGGTCCTTCCAGTAATTTAAGTATCTGAAGAAAATTGAGTGTTTCTTGAAAGGCAACACATAATCTTTGTCGCGATCAGCTTTCTTCCTCTTTACTGTCTTCTTCTTTCCCTTTCCATATACAACCTTAATCTTCTTTGTTATCTCATACACGTATGTACCACCTCGTGCTTCTGGGGCAGTGTCATTCTCTACCGTATTATCGAACAATCTAGCCATCTTACGGTACCTGTGTCTTTGTGGTAGGAACCGTCAATGCCGCATGTACACTATCTTCAAAGACGACGTCAGGTATTTGTACGAAGTTTTCTCCAAACATATCAGACATCCAGTCTTCCCTTTAATCTGCCCAGATAATGAAAAGTTTGCAGTTAGGTCATTGATGGTAACGAATATGATCGCACGTAGATTGAAGTGCTCCCGCTTAAACTCATCCCATAGTCGTAACCCCTCTTTCCAAAGCTCCTCCATGTCCTCCATCAAAGGCTCAAGGAAAACATCTATGTCGATTCCAGGTTGGTTTGGACCTTGTATGAGGATACTGAGAAGAATGTACTTTCGTTTCTGACATATCCATGTTGGAAGATTATACATTGTGAGAAGGACTAGCCATGTGCTGTGCGAGCTGCTTAAGTCACCAAACGGGTTCATTCCGTCAGTGCTCAACGCAAACCTTACATTCCTGGGATCCTTAGCAAATTCTGGGTGTTTTGCATCAAATGTCTTCCACTGGCGAGCGTCAGCGGGATGTCGAATCATACCATCTATCTTCCGGCTCTCTTGATGCCATCTCATCCACTCAGCATCAGTCGGGTTTGAGTACAGACGCTTCAGGCGGTCCTTAATTGGTAGGTACCACATCACCATTGAGGGAATCTTTCCGCGCTTACCCTTATCAGAATTTGGATCGGTACACTCTGAATCTACGGGCCCATTCCCCGTTTTATACCGACTTGTGCCATACGTTGGGCAACTTTCCAAGTCTGCATATTCTTTACAGTATAATATGCAGTGATTCTTACAAGCATGAATCTTTTCTACACCAAGAGATAAAGGACATGTGAGTTTCTTCGCTTGATACGTGTTTGATGGTACAAAGTTAGGCTTAGGAAGCAACACACACAACAAACTCATTAGATCATTAAAACTTGTGTCCGACCATCCATGTTTAGCCTTCAATCTCAGAAGTTCAAGCACTGAACGCAAGACTGTGAAATCCTTATCACATCCCTTCGTTTCATCGTAAAGAAGATCCTTCGATGCCTTCTCTAATGCCTACCAATTCTCCAATCCTTGTGACCTGCCCGCTTGCACCTCTGGTTCAACATGGCGTAGCATATCCTCTAAATCAAAACCACCCTCGAAATCATCACTATCAGTGGAAACATCGACATCCATCCTTTCACGGGACATGTCTTCGATTATAAAATTCTCTGCCTCATTCATCTCGAAACTTAACTCTTCATCGTCATCTTCGGGATCGGTGAATTCCCCGTGATAGGTCCAAACCTTGTAGTTGGCGGTGAATCCGTACTCCATTATGTGACCCAATATTTCACCAAGATTGTTGATAAAAAAACACGAGGCCTGGGAGATCTGCTTAACTCCAGTGCAGGTCCAAAACTTGCCTTTGGGTATGCTAGCGTGCTAGTTGATTTGATCCTGCAATCAACAAGAAATAAAGACAAAGGAAAACCGCGGTTAAATCCATAAATGATAGCCGATCGGCTAGTTGCCGATGGCATATCATTTATCTTTGAGCCAATGTCATATTTGAATCGATCGGCGGTTGCAAATAGATGATAAAGAGCTAAATCTACTCGATCGGCTGTAGATATTAACAACATATAATCCTGGTGTCGATATATACTTAAATCAAGTGATTGGGATAGATCGGACGCTATGCCGAGATAGTATAAATCACTTAGATCGAAGTATATATTAACAACAAGACTATATATGTTCATAGCGTAGCCGATCAGATAGATCTAGCATGTATCGGCTAATACTCTGATACTACTCTATGTTAAGATATTAAACAAGCAGAATATACCAAACAGAAGTTTAATATACTTAGATGCAATAAGATCTTGACATAGAGGGCAGATTTAACATGTCAATAAGGCACATAAAGCAAATGTAGTTAAATCAGATAAGATCGGCTGAAACCCCGATGCTACTCTAATCGACAACTAGAAGGCAGGCTAGAGATTGATATTCTAAGCACGACTTAATAGGTCAAACTCAACTGATGCAGCATTAAGTACGAAAAGAAGAACAATATCCAGACAATCAAGCCGCTGGAAGTTTCATAGAGTAGTAGATATCCTATATAATCTAAGTCAACATCGATATCTAACCTAATCGGCTGCCCTCTACCGACAGATGTTAGCCGATTGTAGGTTAGATAGCGATATTGTTAGAGATTATGTAAGATATATGATAACTCGACGAATTACATAAACAAGATTAGAGTATCATAAAGATGGAAGCACTAATCCCGAGAACGCAAGCCGCCATAATAAGTTTTACCTCTTGTTGAAGATCGAAACCGATGCAGCTCAACCCGAAAGCAAGAACTCGTCGAAACAAAACGAAAGTAAAAGGGTGGCGATGCGCCGAGATTATATTGAATGTGTGTGTTAATAATTACATGGGGTTCGGGGTCTATTTATACCCGAGAATTACAAACTATGTCCATATCGGACACGACTTTTATCTCCAACAAACTCTAAGATACCATAAGTCTTTACGGCAGACTTTTGCCCAAACATATCTCTAAGGAAATTACACAAAATATCCTAATTAATAGATACAATTGCCTTCCCAGGACTCTATCCATGCATGGCAATCATCTTGAAGCATATCAACTCAACCCGATGTTGTACACCAAGTCACATTGTCGGAATCGGCTGCATCACCAAACCAAGTCTGACTTGAATTTAGCCGATCCAATCGTAGCCGATCCGAACTCCAGCCGATTCTTACTCTGTTTCCACAATAATCCTTATCTTTGATTCCGCTTCGATCTAATCTTCCTTTCCGATGCTGATATTACCAAATTCGGTTGTTAACACATGTCCCCCAAGACCGGAATATTTGGTAATGTTTCGGATTTGCCATACATCGATTCCGAGCAAGATTCGCACTCTGCCGTTTCCCGACCGTTATTCCAGTGCTTTAAATACTAACCATTGCACCCGAGAAACTCACACCGTTTTCCTCCGTTTTCACTGCCGAAGTTAACTTTGCCCTCTCTCTCTCCGGCGATTCCTCCAACGCACAAGGCGATCCCCAGGCGATTTCGTCCGCTGTTAGATCTCCGCCCACGGCGATGTCATCCTCCGCCAATCCATCCACCGCGTCATCGGCCGAATACGCAGAGGTAAGTACCCATCGGCTAGATCTCTTTCTTTCGCAGCAGATTGATCTTCTCTTGCCTTATCTTGTTTTCTTCTTCTCTATCCCCATTTGCATCTGTAGCATCTGTCCAATCTGATTGCGATTTCAAGCCTCTCGCACGAAAACCACTACTTTCTCAGCCTAGTTGGTAATCCCGATCCTACCGAATTCATTATCGGTGAAACAAATAGGGTTCCTTTCAGATTAGTCAACCCAGATCTAGGTAATTGGAAGAACACCTTCAAATCTTGGCCATCCCTTGAGAAAACCCCACCCGAAAAGAGCTGGATTACATGGTTCAAGCGCATGTCGGCTAGCAAGAAAGTTCACTGGGACGAAATCAGAATCGGCCAAGCACTTGATCTTACTATAGCCAACTTAACCAAAGACGAACCCTTAATAGCAGCTGCTTCTTATTTTTGGTCCAACACTATCAACACCTTCTTGTTCAACCAAGGGCCGATGTCCCCAACTCTAGTAGACATCACCATGATCACCGGTTTGGATGTTATTTCATCGGCTAATCCCATGAGTCTGAATATGAAGAATCAGTATGACTTCAGGACCAAAGGCATAGGCGGTTGGTCAAGCTATGTGGCAGTATATATTGGCAAGGGGCCTGTCATTCCTCGGGAGCATGTAGCCTTTCTTCTGATGTGGCTGGAAAAATTTCTCTTCTGTGGATCAAGTTGCAGCCCTACAACCAACTGGCAGTTCATGGCCGAAGCCTTGGAATCAAAAAGACAATTTCCCTTAGGCAAGATCCTCCTCGGCTACTTGTATCAAACACTAAACAACGCGTCGGCCAAGATTGCTGTCAGCTCAGTTGTCAGTGCAGGCGGACTATGGTGGTTGTTGTAAACTTGGCTAAATCTAGTAGTCATGAAAGTCGTCAATCGGCCATCTGTGACAGAAGCTGAATTTCCAAGATTAGAGCCGATTACAGATGATGATGGAGAAGAGCGCACCCACCGCAGATGTATGTCCTATGGAGAATATGCATCCACACCAGCCGATGCTGGAGCAAAATTATCAGCCGAACTGCTCAAAGACTGGTTCTGTAGCTTCTACGAGGACTTTCAAAAAGATGCTCGAGTTTGGTTTCCTTATGAAGATTCAGCAGATCTTGAGCTCCCATCGGATTTTAGATTTGAAGATATCAATCATGAAAGATACCAAAAGTCCAGGGAAGTCTTCTCAGCTGCAATCAGCCCCTGCATACTTCTTGTCGGCATCCATCAGGGAAGAAACATCCAAGTCTCTTATGAGTTCTATCATCCAATGAGCTCGGCTAGACAATTTGGAATGGGCAACTCCCAATCAGCTTATTCTTTGCCGATAAGATCCAATTTCGAGGAGAAATTTCGTCAACCTTAATGATGGATCGGCTGCTCAATCTTCAAGGGCCCCCTCTGGGTAGCATTGAGAATATATGAGCTGGCAATGTTCAGAAGCAAAAACTTCGACAGATGGTGGGGTGAATGGAAACTGCATCTATTCTATCAATCGGCTTCCATGTAAATGACAGATCTCTTTCCAGATGTTGTTCCTCAGGTATGCCTTGATTTAACTGTCTGAATAATTGCTTAGCCGATTCATAATTTGACTAACTTTATCTTCTGTTTTGCAGATAACAGAATCTTCTCCTCCACACCAGAGCAATAGTGGCAGTGATATTGAATATGCTCCGGGATTAATTCCAAATGGAGGTGGACTATCTCTTCTTGTCATCGGCTATAATGTCCCCAAGACTTCAGCTCTTCTTCAAGGGCTCATGAGAGAACCAGCCGATGCCGGTAAGAAGAGAAAAACTAGGTCATCAGCTGTAGACCCATCGGCACAGGCTCCGAAGAAGAAAACCAAGCCAAATAAAATTAAGCCAACTGACGACCTGCCAGCCCTAGATCCATCCATGGAACAAGCTCTGGACGAAGAAGAGATCGAAGAGGACATTGATCAAGCTGCAACCGAAGTAAGCGATACAGAAAGAACACCATCGGTTTCACTCAAGCAAACTCCTCCAACTCCTTCTGCCCCAGCTCATTTTTCAAGAGTAAGCAGCTCTCCTCAGTTCCTTTTGTAATCACTCCCCTTTCGGCCAATTACTCATAGATTTATAATCACAGAAGAAGAAAACTGCCGTGAGGAAGAAATCGGCAGCACCAACTTTCAAACCGGCTCCACCAGTAAGATATTCTCAGTCTCAGTCCTCTCATTAACTAATTTCAGCCGATTATGTCTAACACTTATCTTTTTACAACCTCCTCCTCCTCCTTCACCTCCTGTACAACTAGAATCAAGCAACCGTACTCCATCGGCTGCAGACAGCCACAATGTCGAAGAGGAAGAAGAACCAACTGTTCCTGCTATTCCAGTAAGTTATGATTGACACAACTCTGAGATCGGCCAATCATGCTTTGATCCTTAATCATCCATAATATTATCTCTTACAGGTCTTAGCCGATCTGTTTTCCTTCGACAACAAGGATTATCTCGATGAAACAGAAGAAGATGCCACCAGTAAAGCCATAGCTCCTCTGTCTGATGATGTGAAGAGAACGCTTGAGGATATCTCTCATCGGCTAGAAGCATCACTAGACAACTTGGTGACCAACTGTGGCTCGATCCGGGCAAGGTTCACAGACATCCAAGCTCTACTCCCAGATAAACTAGCCGATGACCTTACTCCAGCTGTTTACCTTGAGCAACACCGATTCAAGCTGGAGAAGGCCAGGCAGAGATTAGCCGATCGCCGGGAGCGCAAAGATATTGAAGCTACAATCCAGCACAGTCAACAGCTTGTGCACGTAGAGAAGTCCAAGCTTGATCAGCTGTCTGAGGGCCCGATCAAGTCAAATATCGATCGGCTTGAAGCTCGTAAGATTGATCTCATGGCACAACTTCAAGAATGCAACGCCGAGCTGGATATGGAGCACAAGAAGCTAACCGATCTCCCGCAAGCTGTCGAAGAACAGAAGGCAAGGCTGAAATCGGCTATCAAGAATGTCGCTGATATGACCAAGTCCTTGAAAGTCATCCCTGGAATCGACGCTCAAGATGCCCAAGCCATAGAAGAAGTAGAACAAATTAGGCAGAGGGCTATATCGGCTATCCAGCGATATTTGTCTCAGTGACATTCTGTATACCTTAAGAATTTTTTGTAATCGGCTAAGATACCCTAGTACTATATTCAACTTGTCTTGATAATCGATTAATATAACTTCAGAACCTGCTCGAAAATTTGCAATTTTCCATGTGTGTGCCCCCCTAATTTTACAATGTCCAAAACATTGATAAAATTATAAAAACGACTAAGGGCGATATATTAATATCGGCCATTGCACATTGGCAAACTACAACTGATTACAATATGAAACACAACTAAGGGCGATATAACCATATAGGCCATTGTTCATCGGCAACCACAACCGATATCAATCAAAAACAACTAAGGGCGATATAACCATATCGACCATCTCAAGACGATGAAAACGCATCGGCTATCATGTATCGGCAACATCAGCCGATCATGCATTAACCCAAACACTTGGGTAATATCTCTTCAAGTATTTGCCATTTAGCGCTCTGCCATAAACTTCTCCATCGAGTCCTTGCAACATGTAAGCTCCCTTAGATACCATCTTATGAATTTGGAACGGTCCTTCCCAATTTGGCGACCACTTGCCGAATTTGCTATCTCGAGTCCCAATCGGAAAAATCAACTTCCATACAAGTTCACCTTCCGAAAAATCTTTGGGCACTACTTTCTTGTTATAATGCCGAGCAACTCGCTCCTTATCCTTGGTAACCTTTGCAAGGGCTCGTAACCGTGACTGAATCAGATCTCCCCTCTCATCGGCCATAAGGTTATAATATTCATCGGCTGTTAATGTATTTTGCAGCTCCGTTCTTCTGGAGCCGTTTCTAACTTCCCATGGTAAAACGGCCTCATGACCATAAACATGCTTATAAGGAGGAACTTGAATCGATCCCTGACAAGCCATCCAATAAGACCACAATGCTTCAGCTAACCGAGTATGCCACTGCCGAGGATAATCAGAAATCTTTCTCTTAATTAATTTGATCAAGTTCTTGTTGGATGCCTCGGCCTGCCCATTAGCTTGTGCATAATACGGTAAAGAATTCAACAATTTGATTCCCATGCTATCGGTGAACTGAACGAACTCATCGGACACGAAAATTGAACCTTGATCGGTCGTAATGGTTTGAGGGATACCAAATCGATAGATTATATGCTCTTGGACAAACTGTATAGCATCCCTAGAATCAACTTTCTTCAAAGGAATCGCCTCCACCCACTTGGTGAAATAATCGGTTGCCACCAAGATAAACTTATGTCCCTTACTCCATGGTGGATTAATCAGACGATCATATCGATTCCCCAACCTCTAAACGGCCATGGTTTAATAATAAGATTCATAGCCGACGCCGGTGCTCGCTGAATTGCCCCAAATTTCTGACAATCTTGACACCCTTTATAATACCTGAAGCAATCTTCCAGCATTGTCAGCCAAAAATACCCTGCACGCTGAAGCAACCACTTCATCTTATGCGCCGATTGATGAGTACCACAAATCCCTTCATGAACTTCACCGATTGCAACATTAGCCTGATCGGCACTCAAACACCTAAGCAAGACCGCATCAATCATTCGATAATAGAATTCATCATCCAACAAAGTATACTTCAACGCTTTATATCTCAATTTCCGAGAAGCCGATTGAGATGGATTCTGCAGATACTGGTACACATCATACCGCCAATCATCGGCTGTTATCGAGGCAACCTCAACCTCGACGTCTTTGATCATCGGCTTATACCCCGATGCCCCTTGGGCCAAATCATTAGCTTCAGTGTTTTGTTCTCGAGATACATGCTTCAAAGTAACCAGCCGAAATTCCTCCATTAGTTCTCGGCACCTCTCATTATAAGTCATTAATGTATCATTCTTGCACTCATACTCCCCTGCCAATTGACTGATTACTAGCAAAGAATCCCCCATAATTTCGATAGCATCGGGTTCAACTTCCTTGAGTAACTGCAATCCTTTGAGAACTGCCTCATACTCAGCTTGATTATTAATCGCATAAGGTCTAATAGTATAAGCAAACTCAAAACATGCCCCCCGAGGGGAAATTATAACCAAACCGATGTCACAACCATGAGTACACACTGACCCATCGAAGAACAAAGTCCATGGTACTATCTCAACCGAGCCGACTGAATCATCACGATGTTCTACAATATAATCGGCTACAGCTTGCCCGTTGATCGTCTTCGGTGACTCATACCGAAGATCAAACTCAGTTAAGGAAAATATCCACTTTCCAACCCTTCCTTTCAAAATTGGAACTGATAATATGTACTTGACTACATCGGCCTTGCATATGACAGTGCACTCATTGGACAATAGATAATGCCTCAATCTTGTACATGAAAAATATAAGCACAAGCACAACTTCTCCACAGGGGAATATCTAGTCTCTGCATCCAAGAGCCGACGACTTAAATAGAATACAACTCTTTCTTTCCCCTCAATCTCCTGAATAAAGACTGAGCCGATTGACTTCTCACCGGCTGACAGATATAATCTAAAAGGTATTCCTTTCTGTGGAGGAATCAAAACTAGAGGAGAGCTAAGATACTCCTTAATATTATCCAAAACTTTTTGCTGCTCTGCCCCCCAAGTAAACTGTTGATCGGCTTTCAATTTCAACAATGGTGTAAAAGGCTCTAACTTGCCAGACAAATTAGAAATAAACCTTCTAACAAAATTTATTTTGCCGATCATTTCTTGTAATTCTGTTTTGTTCTCCGGAGGTTGAATCTTCTTGATCGCATTAACACTCCTTTGAGTTACCTGAATCCCCCTCTCATGAACAAGAAATCCCAAAAACTGGCCAGCCGATACACCAAAAGCACACTTTGTCGGATTCATCTTCAAGCCATATTTCCTGGTTCTCTCAAAAACCTTTCTCAAATCGGCTATGTGGTCTCCTATTTCTTTAGACTTAACAACCACATCATCAATATAGACTTCAACCAACCAGCGGATCAAATCATGATATATATAATTCATAGCTCTTTGGTACGTAGCTCTAGCACTTTTTAAGCCGAAAGTCATCACAACCCACTCAAACAAGCCGATTGCACCAGGACACCTGAAAGCCGTCTTATGGATATCTTCTTTGGCCATAAAGATTTGATTGTATCCTGCATTACCATCCATAAAACTCAAAATCTTATGTCCCGAGGCAGCGTCAACTAGCTGATCGGCTACTGGCATTGGATATTCGTCTTTTGCGGTAGCCTTATTCAAGTTTCGGAAATCAATGCACACCCTGACCTTACCGTTCTTTTTGATCACAGGAACTATACTAGAAACCCACTCAGCATACCGGCAAGGACGAATAAAACCAGCATCATACAATCGTTTAATCTCAGCCTTGACAGGTTCAAGCATATCGGCTTTGCATCTCCTTGGAGGCTGTTGGTGTGGCCTAATCCCCGGTTTGATAGGTAGCCGATGTTCAACAATCGATCGGCTAAGTCCTGGCATCTCATAATACTCCCAAGCGAAGCAATCTCTGAATTCTTTCAATAACTCTATCAACTTGTTTCTAAACTCTGCAGATAAATTCTTACTAATAAACGTCGGCCTTGGTCGATCACCTGGACCTATATCAATTTCTTCTAAATCATCAGCCGACATAAAACCCTGTCTGTCACGTCCGGAAATTCACTAGTAATTTCCGAACTTATTTGTGCATAAAACCCTCGTCCAGGAATCAGCCGAGGTACACAAACTGACAATTTAATAAACAAATCCATCATAATAATAACGTTACATACTTATAAAAGAAAAGAAAACAGCAGCGGAATTAACGGTCTAGCGATGGCTTCAGCTCCACTCCCACAGGCAGCTCAACTGGGGTATAAGCCAAACGTCTTCTCCTTCTGGATCCTTTTTCTTCAACTGAGGTTGATTGATTATTGCAAGAATGAGCATATGACATACTCAACAAGCCACACAACAAATATGCAAGTGCACAAGGATACCAAAGGATGGCATAATATAGGCTCATTTGCAAAAGCAGCATTTAGCAAATATTTAAGAATAGTAAACCAGTAGAGTAATCATCAATTTTAATCAACACTGAACAGCACACCCATGCTGCTCAGGCCCAACCATCCTGAACAACCATACCCGGCTGTACAGATCTAACTCCAAACCAGGAGCTAAGCAAATTATTACCAGTTATAGCATCAATAATTATTGTGAGAGGTGTGAGACTAATCACGAAAAACATTACTCAACCCGCCCATAACCACGGGCACGGCTATTCGAATAGTATTACTCTGGCCAGAGGTGTACCACTGTACCCACAAGACACAGCCTCAACATCATGTCTACCATGCGTCACGATACTGGAAAGTACCCGAATAGAGGCTGTGACAATACCCTCTACACAACACAACTCACCATAGCGCATCGTTCCTGGATCATAATCACCCCCTCAATAACCAGAGGCATGGACTCCCCAGCGACCCCCACGGACTTCTCGCCGCTTCTCAGTCTGGCACTCCATGATGAACCATGCTATACAAAAGGTAAAGCCGTTGCCCACGCTGGCTTGTGGTTGGCACGGTTAATGTCTCACAACAGTAGCTCGTGAACCGGTCCTTAGTTGTCATGAGCACGACCTTCAAAACCATGTGCTCACAACCCACCATTGTCAAGTTTTAATTATCAATTAATTATCATAACACGATTAACCATCGTGAGCTACCATTAAATATAACCATAAATAATAATGTAGTATGATTCATCCCATTAATGAGCTAATGTTTCTAAGCATGGCTAAGCAATAATATATATATATATATATATATATATAGTATATATATATAGCATTTAGCTAAACCAAACCAATATATAAAGTTCAAGCTAATCAATTTATTACCCAAGGTATCAAGGAATAAAGTAATCAATGCAAATTGGCCATAACAAAGGTATAAGTTCACAACACCCGGTGACATTCGAAAATAAATGCACAGTTGAAATAAATAGAGAATTTAAATATAGGATCAACATGCTCAAATGATTGTTTGGGATCTGTGTGACTTGCCTTGCAATAATCGGTCTTCAATTAATCTTCTTGAACACTTCCGACGCACTCACGAACCTTCGCAACGACGGAAACGACAAGCTAACACGCAAAACGAAGAAAAAGACTAATAAAAACCAAATAAACAGTACATAAAAGTAAAAAACATGTAGATCATGATTTTAGATGAATTTAGCAACTTGAACCACTTAGTTACGATGACTTAGTTATGAATTTTCTAAGATTAATCTGATTTTAAGATTTACTTTTAGAAGGGAAAAGGGCTTTATGACATCATCGATGACGTCATCACCGGCGAGAGGCTCGGGACATCACGGTCACCAGCGATCTAGGTCACGGTGGCGAGAACGGAGGGCACCAACGCGATGAGCACGACACAGGGAACTCACTGAGGGGTGGCACAACGACGAACGACGACGGGAGACGGCCGGCGACGAGATCGAAGCGGCGACGGGCTCGGCTTGACGGCGTCAGAGGCGCTACGGCAGGCTTCGGCTTCGACCCAGGGGTGGACGGTGTGCAGCTCCTCCTTGCGAACCCGGGAAAGGCGACGGCGGAGGTCGTCAACGGCCGAGGCGGCTGCTAGGGGCGGTTGGAGCGGCTGCCGGCGTCGGAGAGAGAAGACAAGCGTGGCGACGGCGCTACAAGCGACGGCGGAGAGAGGGAGAGGTGGCGGCCGAAAGAGGATAGGGAGGGGACTCTATTTATAGCCATAGGAGAGAGAGATCGATCCAACAACGAGAGAATCGGAGCCAGGATTTTCTAGGGTTTGGTTTGGAGAGATAAACACGAATCGAGCTCGATTCCGCGTTGATTTCTTCGGGATAAAGTCCGATTCTTGGGGGAAAAGATAAAGGAGGATAAGAGGAATATTTCCCCTCAACTAATTGGACACGGGGTCGCTCAGGTGCGACGGATTTAGCGGAAGATGGCACCGGATCGGGAAGAACAGGGGCTCTGGACGGCTGGCTGGAGGTTGAAGATGCCACTGTAGCGACAGGGAGGACAAACAGACTTCCGGCTGGGCTTCATCTTCCAAGGCTTGATTAAAGAAGAGAGGCAAACTAGACTCCGGCAAAGAGAGGGAGATGGGCTGCAGGCTAAGAGGAGACTGGGCCGAGAGTGAGAGGACTTTTCCTAATTCGGCCCGAAAAGGAAAAGGGGAATTTAATTACTTTTCCAATTAAATTAATCACTGAAATGATCCTTTGTTGTTAAAAATACTTCTATTGCTCAAATAATTTCAAGAAAAATCCTGAAAATACTTGAACACTATAAGTATTTAACAAAATTATAAGCAGGCCATTTAATGATTAATTTAATATGTGAATAATTTCTGAAATGCTCGTTGTATTATTAAAATTAAGAATTGAGCTCCGAAAAATCCGAGAAAATTTCAGAGAGTATAATTAATCATGGAGAATTTAATAAAAATTAAATCCAGCCATGTTTTATATTTAGGAAATTTTATTTCCCACATTTAACTTGACTTGTAAATTAATGAACATTTAATATAAATTCTAATAATAATTTATTAAATAATTTATAAATCCTAAAACGAAAATCAGGATGTGACACTGTCCTTGCTTGTCATCGAGATCATCTACTGTGTCTATGGTGTAGACGTTTGAACCCTCCACGACGCCCTCAAAATAATAGCTTGGGTTCTCCATCATCAAATGGCTGTATATCAGAATCGGACACTTTTAGAAAATTTCCATCCCAAACTTTCCCGGACAAACAATCAAGACCATCCATCTCCCAAAGAGCCAAATCGGCACTGGCAACATTTACTGACCTGTCGGCTGGCACAATTACAATCTTGTCACCTTGCCACTGAATTAAGCATTGATGCATGGTTGAAAGAATACAACAATTGGCATGAATCCAATCCCTTCCAAGCAACAAGCTGTAAGAACCCTTCCCATCGATGACAAAGAACGATGTAGGGATGGTTTTGTTGCCGACTGTCAGCTCCACATTCAAAACTCCTTTAGTCTCTGATGGATTGCCACTGAAGTCCTTGAGCACCATGTTCGTCTTGATGAGATCCTCAGTATTTCTGCCCAATTTCCTAAATGTAGCATATGGCAACAAATTCACTGCAGCCTCACCATCGACCATCATCTTGGACATCGGCTTCCCACTGACGTAACCATTTATATATAGTGGTTTAAGATGCCGATTCTCTGTCCCTTCTGGTTTCTCGAAGACTGCTTGTTCTGGCGACAAAAACAACTTAGCCGATTCCTCCTCAACCTCATCGACATCGGCCTGCTTGACCCCAAACTCAGCAGGCAACATAAAAACCATGTTAACCGACGCAGTCACAACACTTTTCCCTTTGGCCAATCTCTTCGCTTCATCGGACACAGCTTCATCGGCTACAGGAGCTTGTTTCTTAACGCGCCATTCCTGCTTCGGCTTTGTTTTCTTTAGCCGATGATTGATTTCCTGCTCGACTTCCTGAAAGCGTTCCTGGTTTCTCAATCTTTGAACCCTTCTCTTCTGATTCTTTGTAAAAATACTAGGAGGACACCATTGAGTTTTCTTGTTTTCGTTATCCTCCTGACCGCGATCTTGATTTACTGGACCCAATCTGTGATGAACCGGAACCCTTGTCTGCCCTAGCCAATTGCCTCTATTATACGATCGGCTTGAACTCTCTGCAACATTGCCGCATCCGGGACAGTCTTCAATAGATGGCAGCCTCATACCCTCATTCCAACAAAATCTAAAGAACTCACAACCCCAATGAGGATCAAAGCCATCATCATCTTCCTCATAATGCTTCTCCTGCTGTTTATCATACCTCCTTTTGGTTTTTATTGATGATCTTAGCTGAATTCACTTGAAAACCCCTTGGACGACCTCCATCGGCTGTTCGGCCAGTTGTATGCACCATATTGACAGGAAAAGCATTGCCATCAACCTTCATCGGCCTCTTGGAATCATCAAATTTGATTTTGCCTCCTTCGATAGCCGCTTGGATCTGCTGCCTGAAAACCTTGCAATCATTGGTAGTATGAGACCCAGAATTGTGCCACTTACAATACGTTTTCTTGCCCAATTCTTCAGCCGACGGAATTGTGTGACCAGCAGGAAGTTGAATCTGCTTCTCCCGTTGTAACAAATTAAAAATTTTGTCAGCCTTGGTAATGTCAAAGTCATACCTCTCCTCTTTTCCAGAATTCTTCACCCATTAGCA
Source organism: Oryza meridionalis (assembly GCA_000338895.3). Classification (NCBI taxonomy): domain Eukaryota; kingdom Viridiplantae; phylum Streptophyta; class Magnoliopsida; order Poales; family Poaceae; genus Oryza; species Oryza meridionalis. Next base: position 7,906,036 of record CM002528.2, read on the forward strand.
TGGTACAACCTTTTTGCTCCTTACCCATTCGGCTGCAGCTATCTCAGAATCATCATCCTCATCATCCGATCCACACATATAAGAACAGCCATGATTAACCTTCCTAGAATTTCTCCTAGCTTCAGCAAACCTCTGCTCGTGCAAAGTTACCTTTTGTGTAAGATGCGACAAGCTTTCAAAGTCCTCAGATGAGAATTTCTCCCTGATCGGAGCAATCATACCCTGAAAAGCCAAATCGGCTAGCTGAGCATCGGTCAAACTTAGGCTGTAGCACTTATTCCTCATCTCTCTGAACCACTGAATATATTCATGCACGGGCTCGTCGTGTCTTTGCTTGATTGCTGTCAGATCGGACAACTTCATCTCATGTACCCCACTATAGAAATAGCTGTGAAACTGCTTCTCCAGATCGGCCCAACTGTTAATCGACCCATACGGTAAAGCAGAAAACCAAGTAAAAGCCGATGCAGACAAAGACAACCGGAACAACCTAACCCTCAAATCATCCACAGCCGATGCCTCACCACACTGAGCTAAAAATCGGCTAATATGCTCATAAGTTGATGTACTATCTTGCCCTGAGAACTTTGAAAAATCTGGAACTTTGAACCGGTTAGGGAGAGGGACTCTCTCAAACCATTCAGGATACGGCTATCGGTATAAATTTCCAGCATCTTTTGGCCTAAGCCCGAATTGCTCCTTCATGACATCCGCAATCAAATCAGCCCATGGTCGTTGCTGAGGCGTTCCTTGAGGCTGCTGTGATACGGGCTCAAACTGGTTGTATTGAGGAACGAACTGGGGTTGAGCTGATCCTGCCTGCTGGTATTGAACTTGTGGTAATGGCGGCTGATACTGATAATTCAAATTGCCCCCCTGATAATTTTGAAAATCCGGCTGAATATTGCGCACCAAATGCTCAGGAATAACTTGAGGAATCACTGTGCCATCTGGTTGTACGTGATGAACCAAGTGCTCCGGGACAACCTGATTTGCAGTATGCTGTACAGGCTGACTACCAGGTATTGCAAACCCAGCCGATGCATTCACTGAGCCTTGCTGCTGAATCGGCTGAACAACTTGTTGCCTTAATGGCGTCTGTTGAATCGGCTACAAAACCTGCCGTCTCTGTGGCGTCTGCTGAATTGGTTGCACAACCTGTTGGAATGGGGGTGTTTGTTGAATCGGCCGTACCACCTGCTGCCTTGGCGGTGTTTGCTGAATCAGCTGCTGCTGGGTTGGATCAACGGCATGTTGAGGAGGTAAGAACATAGATGCAACCTGGTCTTGAGTTAGCCGATTCACATTCTGTCCACTGTGCTGCGGTTGTTCTCTCACCAACAATCGGAGATTAACCAATTGGCCTGGAGCCGAAGGTGGTACAACAGGTGCAGGAGCTGGTGATGGTGCCATCGGCTGAGCCGATGGTGCATTAATGGCCGACTGGACAACTGGTTGATTATCGGTGATTAGTGGCCGATAATTCGGGAACACCCCTCCTGGTAGGTAGACTGGTCCTGTAGCTTGATACTCGGCCATTGAACCATCAACCATTGATTTCACCATGTTTGCTAAAGTATTGGTTAATATTCCAGATTGATTGATCAGAGCATGGTGTACAGCGTAGTCAACCAGATCTTCGAAGTTGTTGAACTGCAACTGTGTTGCATTGCCATCTTGATTAGGGCCTTCACCTTGAACTCCCTGGGCACCATCACCTTGAACTCCTTGAACTCCCTGAGAGTTGTCACCTTGATTTCCTTGAGAATCATCTGCAGCACCTTTGTTGCTCGGTTGAGCCGAGCCACTTGGGGCTTATTTCACTCCCCCAACCTTGGAAGAACCGGTCCCGGGGACATCAGCTACTACTCTCACCTGGTACTTTTGCACCACTGTCCTCTTGCGGGTCTGCATAAATGAGTTCAAGAACTGATTCTGTGCTTGCTGCATCATTGCTTCAAACTCCTTCTTCTGATCAGGTATCAATTTGTCTGGAGTAATGGTCATGACGTTGGCTAGCCGAGGATGGTGACGTTGGCGGCTTGCCATCCATGAGAAAACTTCTGACTTCTAACCAGTCCCACCGGGCGTGCCAGAAGCGTGTTGATGAAAAACACGAGGCCTGGGAGATCTGCTTAATTCCAGTGCAGGTCCAAAACTTGCCTTTGGGTATGCTAGCGTGCCAGTTGATTTGATCCTGCAATCAACAAGAAATAAAGACAAAGGAAAACCGCGGTTAAATCCATAAATGATAGCCGATCGGCTAGTTGCCGATGGCATATCATTTATCTTTGAGCTGATGTCATATTTGAATCGATCGGCGGTTGCAAATAGATGATAAAGAGCTAAATCTACTCGATCGGCTGTAGATATTAACAACATATAATCCTGGTGTCGATATATACTTAAATCAAGTGATTGGGATAGATCGGTCGCCATGCCGAGACAGTATAAATCACTTAGATCGAAGTATATATTAACAACAAGACTATATATGTTCATAGCGTAGCCGATCAGATAGATCTATCATGTATCGGCTAATACTCCGATACCACTCTATGTTAAGATATTAAAACAAGCAGAATATACCAAACAGAAGTTTAATATACTTAGATGCAATAAGATCTTGACATAGAGGGCAGATTTAACATGTCAATAAGGCACATAAAGCAAATGTAGTTAAATCAGATAAGATCGGCTGAAACCCCGATGCTACCCTAATCGACAACCAGAAGGCAGGCTAGAGATTGATATTCTAAGCACGACTTAATAGATCAAACTCAACTGATGCAGCATTAAGTATGAAAAGAAGAATAATATCCAGACAATCAAGCCGCTGGAAGTTTCATAGAGTGGTAGATATCCTATATAATCTAAGTCAACATCGATATCTAACCTAATCGGCTGCCCTCTACCGATAGATGTTAGCCTATTGTAGGTTAGATAGCGATATTGCTAGAGATTATGTAAGATATATGATAACTCGAAGAATTACATAAACAAGGTTAGAGTATCATAAAGATGGAAGCACTAATCCCGAGAATGCAAGCTGCCATAACAAGTTTTATCACTTGTTGAAGATCGAAACCGATACAGCTCAACCCGAAAGCAAGAACTCGTCGAAACAAAACAAAAGTAAAAGGGTGGTGATGCGCCGAGATTATATTGAACGTGTGTGTTAATAATTACATGGGGTTCGGGGTCTATTTATACCCGATAATTACAAACCATGTCCATATCGGACACGACTTTTATCTCCAACAAACTCTAAGATACCATAAGTCTTTATGACAGACATTTGCCCAAACATATCTCTAAGGAAATTACACAAAATATCCTAATTAATAGATACAATTGCCTTCCCAGGACTCTATCCATGCATGGCAATCATCTTGAAGCATGTCAACTCAACCCGATGTTGTACACCAAGCTGCATCACCAAACCAAGTCTGACTCGAATTTAGCCGATCCGAACTCCAGCCGATTCATACTCTGTTTCCGCGATAATCCTTATCTTTGAGTCCGCTTCGATCTAATCTTCCTTTCCGATGCTGATATTACCAAATTCGGTCGTTAACAAGGATCTACCAACAATTTCTGATTCTTGCAATGACGGCACAGACAAAAGATCTTTGTCATATTCTCCCTCAAAGCATGCGCCTTAGCCTGATCAATAAATTTAGATGCTTCCTTAATAAATATCGGCTGCGTTCTCCGCATCTCATACATCCATGATGACTGATCCATCTATTTATATAAAGACAAAAAAGTTACAGATAAAAAAATAGACCGCAAGTATTTCATACAAAAGTTTAAATGCATTTCTCCCTCCAAAAAAATTACAACAATACATGTAACTAGTATGTACAAGTGATTACATGCAAAATTTGCCCATCAAAACATATATTTTGAAGCTAGATTTTGCAAAAACTAGCTAGAACAAACCTTGTCAAAATATTAAAAAAACTCCACTTTCCACCAACGAAATATAACAAAAATGGAGCCAAATGAAGGAGGAAAGAGAGTTCTTCACCTTTCGTATAGAGTTCAAGCAAAAATTTCGAGTTGAAAACCTCCCCCCTAATTGGTGCTTGCTTTAGGAGAGAGAGAGCTTCGTTTCAAAATGGTTGAGCTCGGGCCTAGAGGAGCATATATGGCCGATCATCGCATGCGGTCCCTTAAGCCAGCCGCATGCGAAGATCCATTATAGCATACGGCTGCTTAAGATAGCCGCATGCGATAATGGGCCTATTTTCGCATGCGGCCGTCTTAAGCAGCCGCATGCCCTAATACATGCGGCCCCTTAAGACGGCCGCATGCGAAAATAGACCTATTATCTCATGCGGCTGTCTTAAGCAGCCGCATGCGATAATGAATCTTCGCATAGGGCTCATCGACCCGCCCCCGGGGGTGTGGTTTTTGCAGGCGCCGCCACAAGCGGCCCGCATGGAACCTACCGACCCCCTTGTACAGAAAAACGATTTTTGTAGTAGTGCATTCCTCTCCAGTCTCAACAATATTTCTAGTTAATATCGCCTCCTCTCCGAAACTCCCGGCATCAACATGGCTTGCTGGCACAGTGCACCGCCGATGATGTTGGCATTCCCCCATCTCCCCTCCAGTCTCCACCCAGCTGGTCTTCTCCTCTCTTGCGAGGACTTACATCCACCAGCGATGTCAGCACTCCCCTATCTCCATTCCAGTCTCCACCTGGCTGTCTCCTCCCCTCGCGAGGACTCACGCGAGGCAGGCAGTGGCAGCCCAAGAGGTGATCTGTGGCCAAGGTACTTCGTCTCAGTTTAAATTTGCCAGATTTTGTCTACAGCGTTTGTGTGTGTAATGCCCATTTGTAAATCAAAGGCATAGTTCATAATTGGTGGAATAAAGTGTAGAATTAATTTGGATGGAATAATCCTATATATCTGAAACATTTGTAATGCATTGTTTGGGTCCTAGATATCTTGCCACATAGATATAAAGAGAACTATTAGGAATATGTGTATGTGTTGTAAGAGGAAAGGGTTTGCTCTGTTAAGAATACACATGAATAATGTTGTGAGTAATTGGAGTATTTTAATCTTGTTGCTACTTATTATTTTTATAACAAAATTGATAATCATAATTCCTTTTCATTATTACAGCATATAATAATATGATGGACAAGAGCTGGATGAGAAAACCAAGGACCACTGAAGAGTACAAAAATGGGGTGCAGCAATTCCTTTCTTTTGCATTTCGTAATGTTCGAGAAGGTGACAAGGTCTACTGTTCATGTATACAATAAGAAATAAGTCGACAAGAACCTATGATGATATTAAGACCCATTTGAGATGTGATGGTCTTTTACAAGGATATATTACATGGGTGTGCCATGGAGAGGAACACATATCAACATCTTCCACCTTTGCTAATCTGGTTGCATCCCATCTTCCCTATATTGTTCCTGCACATGATGAACACGGGAGGACGGATGACATGCAAGGGCTCCTAAGTGTTGCATTTGGTACTCCTGCTAATAATGGCATTGTCTAGTTCATCTGATGAAGATATTGCATTTGGATTCCCGGATATTGGTGATATTAGAAGTGAAGATGATTTTGTTTCAGATGAGGTTGGTGATGAAGCTAAAGAGGATGAAATGTTTTCTAGTTTTTTGAAGGATGCTGACACAAAGCTATACTCAAGATGTGAAGTATTTTCAAAGCTTTCTTTTATAGTCACCTTATTACACTTGAAATGCTTACATGGGTGGACTCAAGAATCCTTTATAGCACTACTTGATGTTTTGTCTGATGCACTCCCTCAAGAGGCAAACCTGCCAAAGAAGTACCATGAAGCAAAAAAGGTTATTCGAGCATTAGGCCTCAATTATGTTAAGATCCATGCATGCCCAAAAGATTGGATGCTTTTTTTGGGTGACAAGGCCAACCAAGAAATTTGCCACGTGTGTAACAGCTCACCTTGGGCAGATGAAAAAAACAAGGGCAAGTCAACTAGGTCAAAAGAGACAAAGAAAAGGCCAGCTAAAGTGTTGCACTATTTTCCATTAATACCTAGACTGAAGAGATTTTATGACACTCAAAAAACATAAGATGAAATGTGTTGGCATGATGAGGGTCAAACAAAGAATGAGTTGCTTAGGCATCCAGCAGACGGACAAGCTTGGAAATATTTTGATGCAAAACATCCCACTTTTTCTGCTGATACCCGTAACATGCGACTTGGGCTTGCTAGCGATGGATTTAACCCTTTTAGGAACATGAATAGCAAGCATAGTACATGGCTAGTAGTGCTTATTCCATACAACTTAGCCCCTTGGATTTGTCTGAAGCAAACTTCTTTTATATTGTCTATGATTATTCCAGGACAATACAACCCTGGAAATGATATAGATGTTTACCTGCAGCCACTCATTGATGAGCTAATACAGTTGTGGACTCACGTGGAAACCTTTGATGCATCTTCAAAGAAAAAGTTATCTCTGAGCAGCACTGTTATGGACTCTAAATGATTTTCCTGCATTAGCTTACTTATCTGGCTAGAGCACAACAGGGAAATTTGCATGTCCATCTTGTGCAGATTTTACTAGATCAATTTTCTTGAAGAAGATCTAGAAATGTTCATATGTGGGTCACAGTCGGTGGTTGCCGCAATCCCATACCTCTCGCCATCAAAATAGGCTTTTTGATGGTACTGAAGAGGAATAACTTGCACCTAATCCAGTTAGTGGAAACTCAATCTTAAAGATGTTGGAAGGTAGGGTACTCGAGTATGGCAAAAAGGAATGTCAATCTCAGAGGAAATTAGGAGTTGGAACCCAGAAATGCAAGAGAAAGCGAGTCCAAAAGAAAAAAAACATTAGATGGAGCCAAAAATACAGAGGATTGGCTAAAGAAGAGGGTGATATTTTTTAAGTTGCTATACTGGGAGGATAATTTACTACGGCATAATCTTGTTGTGATGCACATAGTTGGTGTTCTTTTCTCCTGAAAATGAAGATTAAGTTTTTTACGCAAAACGAGGTGGTATTTACGTTTGATTGATTGAGTTTTAATTATTACAAACTTGAAAAATAAATTAATATTATATTTTAGAGCAACTTTCATATAGAAAGTTTTTGCAGGAAATGCACCATTTAGCAGTTTGAAAAACGTGCCACGAAACTCTTAATCTTTATCCAACTCTTGTTGGAGAAAAGAATTGGACCATAGAGAAAAATGTGTGGGAAAATTTGGTCGGGACACTATTAAACATAAAGTCTAAAATAAAGAATGATCTCAACGTGCAGCTTGATTTAGTTGATGTTGGATTTCCGCCTGAATTGGAACCTTAGTTAAATGATAAAGAAAAAAGTATTGCCTAATGCGCCTTTTACCATGTCTCAACAACGCAAGGAAATTCTATGCTCAGTTATCCAAAACCTTTTGACTCATGATGGTTATGCATCAAACCTTTCGAGATGTATCAATGTAAAGGAATGTAAGGTGACTAACCCCAAGAGCCATGACTGCCATGTATTAATTGATAAAATCCTTCCTATCGCACTATGTCATGAGAATTGCGGTTGAATTGGCTTCTTTCTCAAATAGTTAGATATCTTTCAGTTGAACAAACTATAAGAAGACATAGTTTTTTTTAGAGAGGGTAATCTCAGGACACAAATGAACACACACCACACTCACACCACAACACACGCACACGCATGCGTGCGCGTCCCTAACACACACTAGGATAGAGATTGGAGGCACTAGGCCTCATTGCACTAGAAACGTGCAGTCCCACTGAACGCGCACGCATGTGTGTACCCTATTCCCTAATGGAACCACCTAAACGTGATCCCAGGGAGCTGGGGAAAAACCCCGGTGTGGCAACGCGAAAATTCGCTCCGCGGGGAGTCAACCTCGTGCTGGCTAGTTCGAACCACGGCGAACCAACTAGCTGTGCTAGCGCAGCTCCTCAAGAAGACATAGTTTTGACTCTTTGAAACATGGAAACATTATTTTTTACTGTCATGGTGCATTTACTAGTACACTTGGTGGTGGAAACTATACTTGGTGGTCCTATGGAAAGTTATGTATTATGGTAAAGATTTTCCATCATAATTTAATTTATATGTGTGATCTCACTCCGAATAGTCATGTACCTACTAGGTTATTTGTTCGTCTGAAGGCACTTGTTTGCAATAGATCTTGTCCTAAAGGATCAATTGCTGATGAATGCTTGACATTTTGTTCAAGATTTCTTGATGGAACTACATGCTTCACAAGACCATCTTGAAATCTTGAACCATCGGATGAGGCAACACAAGCATCCTTGTTCCACAGTGCTAGGGAACCAATAGGAAAAGCTGTTAATGTTAATAAATTTGACAACCAATTGCCCGTTCAAGTACACGATATTTCTTACGCCATTGTGATGAATTAGAAGGTTTCCGTAGGTGCGTAAATATATGTAGACACACATAGTACTTTTGCTTTTCTTCTTTTGCAATTAAATGAATGGGATAATTGACTAGTATAACTTTTTCAGGCAGTTCATGGAGTCGATAAGAATCCAACATCACCAGTCTGATCTTACACCTCCTGATATGGAGGGAGTGGTTGATAAACATTTTGTTGATTGGTTGGAACAGAAGGTATAAGCTTGAATTGTATAACAATTAATTTGTTTCTTTTTACTAATTATTGATGGTATTAATGCAGGTACTACTTAGTGATGATTCAAGCATCACAGAAAAAAGATAAGAGCGTTGGCCATAAAACCGAAAATATGTGGGGTGCGCTACAGCGGATTTGTCATTAATGGTTTCAGATTTCATACTAGGAGTCGTGAGGGTAAACGCTTGACGCAAAACAGTGGCTTTGTAAATATATCTAATGATGGCATCAATTATTATGGTAGACTAACCGACATCATTGAGATATCATATAGAGATGATTACAAGGTAGTGCTATTCAGATGTGAATGGTACAATGTTCATCACCGCAGTGGTACAAAGAAGATATGTTTGGATATACTCTTGTGAACTTCAAAATGTTGATCCAATTTGGACAAAAGATGGAGCATGATCCTTGCGTGTTCTCATCACAGGTATAGCAGGTTTTTTATGTGGAGGATCCAAAAGCACAAGGATTAAAGAAGCTCAACACTCCCTGTTGGGCATACTATAGTCAATACTTCTGCCACCTCTTGTTCTTGTGGAAACTAAATGAGATTTACTTATGCAGTTATGCATTTGGTTCCGTTGCAGGTAAGTGACGGAGATAAAATTGGAGCCAATCTAGATGAGCATGCCAGTTCAGCACGATTTAACATTACCATCCCATCGCCAACAAAATATGTGGAGGTTACATAGATGTGTTTCAGACATGCAATTTAAGAAATATCATAGATCATACTTCTTTTTTTTAGAGAAGGGTAGATCATATTTCTTGAGTTGCATTTAAGTACATATTCATTTTACATTATGTATGAGTATGACTTGTCATAATTAATATTGCATATTTATGATGAGAGTAATAGGAATGCCGAAAGGAACTCTTTTGAAGACTACAAATCAAATGAGACCAATGTTGTCAAGGTGTCATATAAATTTCTAGGATAAATTTCACAGTTGCTATCATTATTCATTACTTATGTGATGTTTCTACTCAATATGTAGCAACCTAGGATGAGATTAGACTCTATGTCCAGATTCGTAGTCCTAGGATGAGTCAAATCCTGTCCTAGATTGCTACATATTGGGACAGAGGGAGTACTTTCTAGAAGTAACTAGATTACCTAGTACGGAATTTGGTGCACCCTGATATTTTCTATACAAAATATGAGTTAAAATCAACCATTTTTATTCATTTCTTCCATTGGTTTATGTTATTATTTCCACTGCTTAAGGCTTGTATACAACATAAATAATATATCTAAAATTAATTTAATTACTTTTACTGATTGCTACATGTTTTCAGTCAAAGTATCTTGTTTGTTTTTTGTTAGTTCAGGATATATAAATATTCTTATCCATGGTTCACATACGGAGTTTGATGATGGAATAATTTTTTTTGTCATGGTTAGTACAAAATATTGTCTCTAAGCAAACTGAGAGCAATCTTTTGTTAAATGTTTCTTTTATATGACGGAACTGTTGTTGCTGCAATTGTATAATTATAGTGAGCCTAACTGAATATATTGTGGTTTGTGTGTTTGTGGCATTCCTCTTCCTGCACCCTTACTGCGTTAAACTTGATATGTATTACAATACTGTTAGTGTTACCAGCAACATTTGATTCATGCTTTCATGAATGAGATATTTAGAGAACATACACAAACTTCTTTTTCAGTGGGCGCAAACACATATTTTAATGAAACAAAGTACCTCTTTTAGTTCTACTTGAAATATAAATCATATGCAAGAAAAATGAATCTGGCAACTTTGACAATTAATTAGGAATCTAATTGGGCATTAGGTGCAAATTAGTTGGTCCATTGGTCGAATTGGTTGGATTTGATTTTTGTTGACACACTATAGGATGAATAGTCGCATTATTGTTACTACTATTTCTTTCCCTTTACATTGAAATACTTAAGGAATATCTACTTTTATGTAGAAAGTATGTGCCAATAAGTTTGCCAAAGCTACTAAAGATTGTAGCAGAGGTCCATCAAAGTCAAATAAAAAAAGCTATGGTTTGTTGAACTATATTGCTTTATTCAGAATACAATATGGCAATACCTTCTGTCTTTCATTGGCTATATTTTCTATTTGGTCTATCATAGAAAACTCATAATGGGGTTACAAAACAAGACAAGGCTCAACGGGTATGTGTTGTTTTTAGATAATGGAATAACGGATATGTGTTGTATCTTCTACTTTGCATATTTCCTTTTTCATGGCATTCATATTATCTTAATTTCTGCAACGATTAAAGTTATGTCATTTTTCTATTTTCATTGAAGATGAAGAGGGACTTGTTATATTCAATAATCAGTAGAAAGAACAAATAAGTGTTTGCTATTGGAAATTTAATATTTAGGGATAGAACATATGTGGTTGTAGGTTCTATGCTTGGAGATGGATATTATTGTGTTGTTGTGCACTGTCTTACTGATGTTGCTGAAGATAAAATTTTACCTCAGCCATATGATAATATTCAAACACTAGAAGATGCTATGGGTTATTGTATTGCTTGGCCATGTGCATATGTAAGTCCAGTCAATACTCATTCTTGTTGTACTTTTGAATTCTTTGGATAATATGTATATATAATATGGATGTCGATACGTTTGTAGCTAAAGAGAGTGAGGCATAACCCCAAAAACCATGCAAAAAGGGTGTTTTTATTCTGTAAACACATCCATTCTTTATTCTGGCAAACTATGACTTATTTAGTTATATATGTAATATGTTGCAGGATGATTATAGATTTCAAGAAGATGCTGTTGGTTTTTCTTAACGACATTACTAGAAATATAATTCCTAGCAATGGTGTCGAGATAATCCTGGAATATTTTACGGTTACAGATATAATCCACAAGCGCACGAATATACTGTTGTAGCATTTCACCCGGAAGTATTCCAAGCTATCGTATTTATTTAATCCCAAGGGAAGATCTGATAAGGGAGTATTATGCTAATAATTTACATCACTTGTATAGATCAAAGTCTATGCAGGGGTTAAGCAATATTTATGGGTAGAGATATCTTGACACACTGAAGAAGTAACCATATTTCTCTCATTAAAATAAAGTCTAAGCTAAGTGGAGAAAGAAAAAGAAAAGAATCATTTATGTACTTCTAGTATATAGCCATTTTAATATACACTTGCTAGTATACAACAATGTAGCCAATATCCCTTAACTATGCCCTCCTGGTGCTTTGAGAGACCACCCCTGATTGTCGAGTTTCTTACGGCAACATGTCATGGCTATCCAACCGGTAATGAATACAGAGGAGTACCCACACCAGGAAATTGTCTTAGTACTTTATACCCACTGGGAGGAATACCCATACTGAGCTGTCACCATCAGCGGCCCACCTCTACTATCCCGCGGCATATAATACCAATTAATGATATATAATAATCTAAGCACCACGCTTACATTACTAAATACTATTCCATATCGCTGCAGCAGGCATAGAGCAATCATCGAAATGAACATTAAACCCACACTAATGCATATAAAGTCGCTAGCCACATCATTATATCGAGACAAGTATAATATAAAGTCGCTACTCAGGTATAAATGAAGTGAAGGACCGAAGCTATATAAAGAAGAATATTTCATTGATAATGGTATAAGTCTTACAAAAGATGGAAGAGGTACTAGAGCCATACCCAAAATCTCCTGAAGACTCGAAGAACTAAGGAAACTATTTTATTCCTACTCCACTAGCACTAGAAAAAATAACTAAACTTGAGAGAGCTCTTGATTCTTCTTCTTGAGTGTGTGTTAGAGTGGAGTGAGGCCTCCTCCTTAAATAGGTTGCGAATGACAGTTGTGGCGGTTGGAATTGTCTGAAATGCCCCTCAACTGTCATTGGGGAGCAATCCTGGACGTCCACCTGGAAGGCCGAGATGAGGGGCCTCAGCTAGGGTTCGGCCGAACCTAGGCCGGCCCCTCTGGCCTCCAATTTTGGCCGAGGACTTCCTTGTTGGGCCTTATTCTTCGTGGCATGGTAGTTGGGCTTATTTGTAGATGTTAAATAAGTTTTGTAAGCTCACACATCCATAAGTCTGCCACTCGGCGGTCGTCGATTGATTGTTTGATTATTTTCTGCTGATTATCCTCCGTATATGTAGAAATCTCTGTGTTCAAAGAAAATTCCAAGTACAAGTGGAAATAGATAATTTCTAACAAAATATGTATTGCAAGCATAGGTAGTTCTCCTTTATTTCGGTTATATTGACGGTTGAAATTGGTCTATAACGACCATCAACAGATGCCCCCACAAGCATGCCTGGTTGAAAAGTTATAGCAGTAAAGTATTTAGTTAGCAAGGATTAGTTTGTTCTCCCAGAACTATGAATTACTTTGTTCTTCCGTTCCTGATCCAACGATCTCATGATGGTGGAAGGGAAACCACACTGGGACACATGGATGGCCAAATTGTCTCTAGCACGAGATCGAACATACGATAGCAGCGAGAACCAGTGCATAATTAACACAAAGTGCGGGGGCTTTTTTGCAAAAAAATAACCAATGATGTGGCACACCTAATTCTCCAGCGATCCCATGGAATTTAGAGAAGTTCATATTTGGGATTTGTCTATTCAGAGAATTTTAACTTCAAATGAATGCTTGGCATCCTTGTAGCGAAGTGTGCTCAGTATATGTTGTCATTTCTCAGATATTCTTGAGATGTATGTGTTATATTTCTTGCACTTTATCATTGGAAAAAAATGTTATTATCTATGACGATGTCTCAAGGTGGTGGTAATAATTCAGTGCATATGGAAATTAGAACTATATATGGAAAATAAGCATATGAACATGAAAATATCAATTATTTTTTAATGCAAAACTATACTTATAGAATATGCCTCTACATTAGTTTGAATGTACCAATAAAGTATCTCTACAGATACATTAGTTTGAATGCACCAATAATGTGTCTCTACATTTGTAGAGACATGTTACCAGTTCACTGTAAAATGACTCCACCTATAGAGAAATAATGTAATTGCATAAAAAAAAGTGCCCCTACAATTGTTTTGACAAATGTCTATGGAAATGCCACATATCTCATAGAAGCATTTTATAGAGTGTCACTATTATCTTTGAGGCAGTTCACAGCAAGGTACTTATGGGACGTTTTATATAGTGTCTCTACAACTAACTAGCGGCGGAACTAAAGTGTCTCTACTGTGCAAAGAAAATGTCTCTACGAACCAATTCTGTTGTAGTGGGGACTGTCGGCATGATCGAAGCTGGAACTAGGATGGCCCCAACTCAACAAGTTCTTGGAGTATGGTTGCACTAGTTCCAAGGTTCACGATATTGATCTTGTATGTGGGTCACTAGGACATTGTGGAATCCATCAATTGGGATGATATTGCTCTTTCTGTAGGATCGAATCACAAGAACTAAGCCAACCAGAGGAGGGGTTAATGGTTGGTATACCCAAAAACCAAAAACTTTTAGCGGAAATAAAAGTTACCCTCAAAATCGATGGATCGTGGTCTGACCGAAGTAGATGCACCAGTCTGACCGCCTGGATATCGTCGGTCTGACCGAGGTTGTAACACCGGTTGAACCGCCGAGATCAATCGCCAGCTCCTGTAGCCGCTTCTGGTCTGACCGCCTCTCCTCTGTCGGTCTGACCGCCGCGTGCCGCCGATCTGACTGCCGGTATGTTGCCGGTTAGACCGCCAAAACTCGGTGAAACAGAAATCGAAGAAATCTCAAAGTAGATATCAACTTTATTGCTTCTCTCTGTGTTTACAAAGTGCACCAACAGCACTTCTTACAAAAATCTCGACTAAACTCGAAACCCTATCTAACTAGCAACTCAATTGCTCTCAAAAACGATACTGGGAAGCCTCATGCTCCCCCTCTATTTATACATGAGGTAGGCAGCCTAAAGCCACGAACCAAACTCATACTAGAAGTCCTAATCCCCATAGGAAACCTCCTAGCACAAGAAACAAACTCTACATAACCAATCATACCAAATTTGGACTCCTTCCAAATTCGACTCCGCATCCGATACGCACACAATACCTCCATCGTATGCCATATGGAATCTCCATCAACCACGTGCATCAACTCTAGCCTTAGTATCCCGCATGATATCTTACCACCACGAACATCGTCTTACCACCAAGCCGACTCCCGGTCCATCACCGCAAATACTCTCCCAAGCCATCGAGTCACCTACACATGAAACAAACAAAGAAACCATATTCCGAGACCAAGCTATCACCAACTTGATTCATTGTTAGCGAACACTAGTATTACATACGTATAGTATCCATCTAGAAGCCATAACCATGAAACAATCACGGATATCCAAAGAAACAACCTGAAACCGAAACCGACACAGCATCGGCTGGTCAGACCGCGGGCCGGCCGATCTGACCGCTCAACATAAGCCGGTCTGACCGGCAACCACCGCCCGGTCTGACCGGTCCCGACAAAACAGCAAGCCCTGTTCATCACCTGAAAATCAATTATCTCCAAAACCACTTCAACAGTAATCTTCAAATATCAAAACCAATAATCACAGATGCTAATTGTTCTTTACAGAATAAGAATCAAAACACACGTTGATCTTACACTTTCTACAAAGACAAATTAAAGCACTTCCAGAGTATATATTAAAGTACAGGGCTTTTACATCACTCGCATACTTTGAATACAGACTTCTGAATACTACAAAGCAAACTGTACTACTTAGCAAGGCTCCAAAGACATCAAGAAAGCACAGATAAGTGGCAATTCATCAGCAACAAAGGAATGACTGAGTTTTGCTATCTTATTGTACATCTGAGACAAATGTCCTGTTACCAATTCCATTGTTCGATCAAATCCCTGCAGGCAAACAACAGTAATTATTCAAAAAAAATAATTATTAGGTGAAATTCAGTAGTTTACACGTAATGTTCTAGGTTAATATCCTGTGTGTTAGTACTGACTGTAATTCAGATCTGACAAACAAGCGAATCTCAATCATTCAAATAGAGTATTTTTTTTAAATGAACATCACTGGAAAGTGCGATGTTTCATATGGATATAGCGGGAAAAAAATTACAAGACTGCAGTCTTGGAAGCTACAATCAGGGAAAAAAAAACAGAACCACTATCAAACACCAGCAATGCCCGCACAAACCAAAAACCTAGCACCACACCGACCGCCGCTAAGCAGGATCTGATGCCGCCAAGCCTAGACATGAAGCCACCTCTGAACTGCCCACCAACGCCTCCAACCAGCTAAAACACGAGGCCCTCTGGACCAAGCGAAAAGGGCTGCCGAGAGAGAGGGCGAGAGATAAGAAGGATCTACTTGTCCCTTAAACAGCCCGCCACCGACCAAAAGTGTAATTGAAATTGTGAAGTTCTGGTATATCGTAAGCTTGCCCAGTGGGCCAATGTCTACTTCACAAATCAAAAGAAGATTCAGAGCTTGCCTACTCGATCAGCTCCTCGGCTCTGACAGTCCGGCCTCTAGCTTGGCAAAGCAGGCACCGAGGCATACCACACACAGTGACCTGGTCGCTTCTATATACTTGGCACCTCCCTACCGGCCTCCCGCTAGTCCCCACCCATGCACCTCCCGACCACTCGTAGGCTCCATGCAACACCACTACGTTGCCCTAGGGGTGATAATGGGATAGGGCGTCTGGCCCCTTTCCTAACTAATCTCGACCCTTAAATATTTTTAGCTAAAATATCTATTAAATCTTAGCCCAATCTTTTTGGCCTAGCCCTCACATTTTGTAGGCTAAAATGTTGGGGCTTATTACCACCCGTATGCTGACCACGCCGACATCGCTAGTTGGAGCCACACTTCCGCCGGTCACTGCCAAGTCTCCCTCGCCCCTCACTTCGTTGATGATTCGTCAGGCAGGCAACCACTTTGCCTCACCCTCAACCACAACTCCTCAAGCGACTGATTTGTTGGGAGAAAAGAAACAAAATGTGAACAAGAGAGAGGCGCTTTTGCAAAATTACTGAGAAATACGGGAGTAACCCATATGATTGACTTGTCTCCGGTGCTTACATGGATGAGTGACGTGGAAAATATTCCTACGTGGAGCCCTTTGGATCAAAGATGCACCCATCTTGCCAATTTATTGAACCAATATAGTCAATTTTTAAGTTGTTGCGTCGGAATACGCTCACAGATTAAGTTGTTGTACCTTAAAATATATGTTATAGCATGTCCAATGAAAAGAACCTCCTGGGCCAATTACCCTGGTGGTGGTGAGAATATAAAATTCACATGAGCCAAAATTCTAGCATAGAGAAAGGGCCATATAGCCTATAGAAAGCTCAAAACCATTACCACTATTTATATCTGGTTAAGTAGCAATGCAACATTGTTTAGCACCAGTACATCCATGCCCAGCATAGAAATCTACACTTGACTCAAGATTTTGAGCTTGTTTTTTTCGGGTCAAATTCTACGTAATTTTAGCACATTTTGATATTACCAATTTTTGGAAGCATTGGATTGTTTGATTTGAAGCTTTGCCAAATATATATTAGTGGAGTTTTTGTGAGAGAAAACTTCGGAAATTATTAAAATTTGATAGGATATGCTATCGATAAGGTTATGTTGGTTTATTACCTCGCTAAAATTTTATATCATCAAAATTTTAGTATGGTTGAAATTAACAAAAAAAAACATGTCCTTCATTTCCTTCCGCTGCTTTTCCCATCCTTTCTCCCAACCATTGCTTCATGGGACTACCTATACATTTGTCGACAAATTTTTCCCCAAAAATTTGACAGATGTAATTATAGTACAATCATAGTGTAATTATGCTGTAACTTGTATGTAATTACACTGTAACTTGCATGTAACTACAGTGTAACTTATATGTAAGTTTCACATAATTTTAAATCGTTAGATCTATTACAAGATTTGTTTCGGTGAGGAAGAAAACAAATCATAGCACACACATATGTGAAAGAATTTGTTCCCACGACTTCCATTTTACCGAAATAACATGTTATGGAGAGATTTTTGAAAGTTATATACAAGTTACACTATAGTTACAGTGTAATTACATGCAAGTTACAGTGTAATTACACTACGATTGTACTGTAATTACATCTGTCAAATTTTTGGGGAAAAATTTGTCGACAAATATATAGCAAAATCGTTGCTTCATTGCTTGTCCTCCGTTTATTTGTCACCTGGAGGCAAGCCCATATGACTCTCGGCCCACTGACTTTCCTGCCATATTTTCTCTACGGAATGAGTCCACTTTGACTCTCTCAAATATAGTTCCAACCTAGTTTAAATCTCTAAACCGTAATACCGGATATCTTGACCCTAAAAACTATTAAAACCAGTATAATTTGACTTCATCAGCGGTTTTGGAGGTCGGTTTCACCGATATGGTGCTTTGACTTGGTTCAACTTGATGAGTCCTCCGATGGGGCCCACCCGCCAGTGACCCTTATCTTTCTTCTCTTTCTTCCCTTTCCTCTCCTCGCTTTCGTCTCCGATAGAAGAAGCAGCGCGCGATGGTGATGAGAGGAGGCCATCGTCATGACGCCGCCCCCTCATTCCCCTTCCGCTCACCTCCGTCGTGGAGGAGGGAGTAGGGGTAGGCATTCGGTCTCGGTCTTCGGTCTTTCGGTATTTTTGGTCTTTGAAAAGTGAAGGCTGAATTTCAACACAAAAATGTCAGGACTGACAAATTCGGTCTCGGTCTTTTCGGTGTCAGTCTTGGTCCTGACCGAAATTTAGCAACATTTTCATATATGCAAAGAAATAATGGAAATTTCAATACAAAAATCACAAAAATAATTCATAAGCAATTATGAGTAAAGACTCTTATTAGGTTGCATTCCTATAAGAAGTAGGGATGTGAAAAATTAGAGTTTAATCCTATTGAACTTAGTGGATTGTAGGTTGCATTTAGACATTTTTTTTGTTAATTCGGTCTTTTCGGTCTATTCGGTTACCCGAGGAGACTAACCAAATTGACCGAACAAAATTCGGTCTTTCACTGCCTAGGACTGAATTTCTCGGTCTCGGTCTCGGTCTTTTCGGTTTGGTCTTTTTCTGCCCACCCCTAGGAGGGAGCACGAGTGAGGATGGTGGCGGCGGCGAGACGGAAGGTCATCGTCGCGCCGCCATCCCTCCCGCCACCGCCTTCGCCTCCCTTCCGCTGCCACCCTCAACTGCGCATGGGGAAAGCTGCCAGACCTGCTCCTCCAGCGACGTTGCCATCGCAACCCCGACGGCCACCCTTCTTCGTCTCATCGTGCACTACCTCCCCGCGCCGCCCATCCCTCCTTCCCACCACCGCCTCCACCTCCCTTCTGCTACCGCCCACCGTGGCCGATTTTGCCAAGCTCATCCATGGTGCCCGCGATTGAATACAATCAAGCGAATTTAGGGATCACTCTAAGTTATGGATCCACTTATGTAGTATTGATCTGTCTAAAAGAGGTAGAGGAAGAGAAGAGGATAAAATGACTGACTACATCTTGGCCTGCTCGAGGGTGTAGGCGTGGCCAAAGTGGAAGAGATCGAAGGTGCTGTCGGTGTAGACGGGGACATGGCGATCGATATGCATGCTCCGTCTCAGGCAGCGGCAGCGGCGAAGGTGGCTGGTAGGTGTTCTTTGATGTGATCTGGAGTTGGAGGGAGCAATACGCTTCCTGGGATGCGAAACGCACGCCATCTTTGCCTCCCTCCTTAGGGTTGCTTGCCCGCTGAACTGGAGAAGAGAAGAGAAGAGAAGACTAGCGTGGCGCGACACCTTTGCATGCCTGCCTGCCAGCGTCGGTGAGAGGGGAGGTCGTCGTCGCGTTGCCACTGTTGTTGACCACTGTCTCTGTTCAAGCTCATGTAGCGATGTGCACGACGATGGCTTCCCCTCATCACCGTCGTGCCCTGTTGTTTCCACCGGAGAGGAAAGTTATGAGAGAAAAGAGAAGGAAGAGAAGAAAGATAAGGGTCACTAATGGGTGGGCCCCATAGGATGACTCAGTAGGTTGGACCAATTCATAGTGCCACGAGTGAAAAGCTCCCTCCAAAACCACTAAGGGAGTTAAATTATACTAGTTTTAATCATTGGGGGGGTGGGGAGGGTGGGGTTAGGGATATGAATTAGATTGGAGTTATATTGGAGGGAGTTAAAGTGAACTTATTCCTCTGTCTTCTAAGCATTTGACTGTTTGTTGGGCTCATAGGCCACATTAACGGGCTTGCTTTATTCTTCCTTATTTCAAACCTTATTATAATATTTTCATTAAGGAGAAAAAGTTATGTTACCTCCCTCAAAAACCGATTCATCTTGCTCTTCAAGCTTGATGCGGTTTTGTCATGCGTGGGATATTAATTAGCAAATCTTCATTTGACGAGGTGCCTACGTGGTGATTAAATGGGCTACAGTCAGAAAAAAAAAGAGAAAAGTAACCCATATGTAAGTCTTTTAGAAAAAATAGAAATGACAGTGAAATACCCTTGTTGAGGGCTCACTGTCAGTCCCTTTCTCTTCTTCTTCCTCCTTGCCCTCTATCATCTCATCTTCCTTTACTTTTGGGTTTTGGCCAACCATTGAAAAATATAGTTTCTTCTTCTTGTTTGAACAACCATTATAGAAATATATTTTTTCAATAACTTCAGTAAATAAATCTTATATTACTGAAAAATTATATAATTTTATTTTTCAATAACCACTATAAAAATTTATTATTATTCTGATAATTGAAATTTTGTTCAGTATATAAATTTGTATAAATACATAACTACAAAAGGTAAAGATAAAACAGATCGATGCATTCGAAACTGTTGTATGAAGTTGGATGTCCGATCGACAAGCTAAAAAGAATATATATAACATATATAAGGGCTCCTTCAGAACATAGAAATTTTATAGGATTTTCATATAATACAGTTCAATTTCTTCAGAATTCCTGTGAAGCTCCTCCAAACCGAATAGGCTAAGTGATGTTACACGCCATTATGTACGCGTCCCAACAATCATGGGGTCCTCCAGGTTATTTAGCTAGCATGACTGGATATATATGTCAAATATCGCATCTGATTCTAGAAGAGAAAAATTAAGGCGGTCGGTCTTGTTAGGTGAAAAAGATGAGAAGGATCGACGAATTAGAAAAAAAAATTTGTGGATGCCGCGTGCAGATCGAGGACGCACTTTAGACGTTAGAGACATATGATCATCGACTTGGACTGATGAGCAGCAGCAGGTGTGTGCATTTCAATTCTCTCGTGCCTCGTCTGTGTTTGAGAGCGAACGAACAAGAGTTAAATTGGATGGGGGTTAGATCGAACTGTAGTGTCTCAAATTAATTCCAAACACGCGTTTCAGGATAGAACCTTTTCTGCTTTTTGTGTAACTTACATATACTAGGTAGGAGTAGCTACCTAAAGTGAACTTCACCTGACCTTTTAGTTCTGAAAAAGTACATATGATTGATCGTGCCATCTCACCGAAGAGATGAATTTCGCAAAATGCCATCATCCTAAAATGAAGTTGGGAGATTTCATTTGCCAATGATATATACAGGGCGGATCTACGTACCTATTATACAGGGTGGGTCGATTGACCCAGCTACGACCCATGTCACTCCACACCTCTAAGATTACCCTACCCCCTTATAGTAGTCATGGGTCATCAAAATTAGGTAACGCCTAACAGATTAGTTCGTCTCTTCACAACGCAATCACGCCGCAAGCAATGATCGAGGCAATTATGTGATTAAACTATAAATACGATATGCGTTGTGTTTGATTGTTCTTATCGAGTGAACATCTCCGTTCTCCGTCACATCTTTATTTTAAAGTTGTGTCCACCACTGGTTCATATATAGTTTATTACATTAAATAGAGGGCAAGGCTATACATGGTTCCTATGCAAAAACCAAAGGTTTTTCTTCCTGTCCTTCAATTTCGATTAATGAGGTGACTATATATTGGTAATATATGGTAGAAAAAAATGTAATGTCTCTTTCGGACACCATATAGTAAGATGAGAACTACTATATTTTCATAACCCTACAATTTAGCCTTTTGGGCCGAGCTTCCTTCGTTTTTAATTAAACAGCGTACCATAGATAACCGGAGAAATTTGGGATTATACCATTGCAAAAGAGTGGTTTCGTTGAAATACCATCACTTCAAACGGGTTCGCTACAATGACATTCTAAACTGAGAGGTGTTCACCAAAATGCCATTTTCTTTCTCTTTGGTTGACAGAAATGTTTTTGCTCAATTTTATTTTTTTTTCTAAGACTAAAACACCCCTATCTCTTTCTCCTTGGATATCGCACCGTTGCCTTTCCTCCCTCCTCCCCGCGCCTCCAACGTCCCTCACTAAATTTGTGCCGCTGCCCCGTTCTTCCTCAAGCTGCGACTGCCATTGCCCCTTCCTCCTCGTAGGCGCCGGCGCCTTCCCTCCCCTACCTTCTCCACCTCCTCTCCCTCCTCCCGCACCGCCGCCATCCTTGTGTTAACAACGAAATTTGGTAATTCAAGTATCGGAGATGACGATAAAACCAAAGCGGAATCCAGGGTGGAGATCGTTCCGG
The DNA here is from genome assembly GCA_000338895.3 of Oryza meridionalis. NCBI lineage: Eukaryota > Viridiplantae > Streptophyta > Magnoliopsida > Poales > Poaceae > Oryza > Oryza meridionalis. The sequence continues at coordinate 7,928,266 of CM002528.2, forward strand.
AAACAAAGCGAGAATCGGCTAAAGTCCGAATCGGCTGCGATCAGGATCAGCAGAGTTCGAGTCGGACAAGGTTAGCCGATTCCGACAATGTGACTCGATACACGTTGTCGGGTTGAGTTAATGTGCTTCATGTGGATTGCCATGCACGGATTAAGTCCTGAGAAGGCAATTGTATATATTAATTAGGATATTTTATATAATTTCCTTAGAGATAAGTTTGGGCAAAAGTCTATCGCAAAGACTTATGGTATCTTAGAGTTTGTTAGAGATAAGAGTCGTGTCCGACAATCACATATTTTGTATCTCGGGTATAAATATGATCCGAACCCATGTAATCACACAGCAGATGTTTAATACAATCTCGGCGCATCGCCACCCTTTTACTTTCATTTACTTTTGACGAGTTCTTGCTTTCGGGTTGAGCTGCATCGGTTTCGATCTTCAACTAGAGGTAAAACATGTTATGACGGCTTGTGTTCTCGGGATTAGTGCTTTTATCTTTATGATACTCTAATCTTGTTTATGTAATTTGTCGAGTTACCATATATCCTATATAATCTCTGGCAATATTGTTATTTAACTCTCAATCGGCTAACATCTATTATGGGAAGGCAGCCGATTAGGTTAAATACCAACGTTAACTTAGAATATATAGGGTATCCACCACTCTATGAAACATCCAACGGCTTGATTGTCTAGATATTGTTGTTCTTTTCATACTTATAGTTGCATCAGTTGAGTTTGACCTTATAAGTCGTGATTAGAATCTCAACCTATAGCTTGTCTTTGGTTGCCGATTAGAGTAGTGTCGGGGTTTCAGCCGACCTTATCTGATTTAACTCTTCTATATATTATATGCTTGATTGACATGTTAAATCCGCCCTTTATGTTAAGATCTTGTCGCATTTAGGTATATTAAGCTTTCTGTTTGATATATTTTGCTTTCTTTAATATCTTAATATAGAGTGGTATCGGAGTATTAGCCGATACATGTTAGATCTATCTGATCGGCTATGTTATGAATACTTATAATCTCCTCATTATTATATATTTCGATCTAAGTGATTTATACTGTCTTGGCATGTTGACCGATCTATCCCAATCACTTGATTTAAGTATATATCGATGGAAGCATTATATGCTATTAATATCTTCAGCCGATGGAATAGATTTAGTTTTTTCTTACTTATTTATAATTGCCGATCGAATCAAATATGACATCGGCTCAAAGATAAATGATACGTCATCGGCGGCTGGCCGATCGACTATCATTTATGGATTTAACCACGGTTTCTTTGTCTTTATTTCTTGTGGATTGCAGGATCAAATCAACTGGCACGCTCACGAACCTAAAGGCAAGATTTTGGACCTGCACTGAAGTTAAGCAGATCTTCCAGGCCTCGTGTTTTCGCATCAACACGCTTTTGGCACGCCCAGTGGGACACGACAAACATGTCACCAAAAAAAGCTACCTCCGCCGTTGACGAGCATATCGACAGACCCTCAAAGCAAGATTCCACAAGCAAGATTCCATAACCAACTGGGTCCGAAGTTAATGAAGGAAATATTGTTCCAGTCACTATAGACAAGTTTTCACCAGAACAAAAGAAGGACTTCGAATTAATGATGAAAATCGCTCAGGAGCAATTCATGAAGTTGTTTGCAGAAACCCGCGGGAAAGTTTACCAAAAGTACAAGGTAAAAGTAGTTGCTGCCGACGAAATCGGCTCAAGCTCATCTCAAGGTGATAAAGGCATTGCGGGTGGCTTAGGTGACAAAGGTGACTATTTTCAGGAAGGAGTGGTTGAGGATCTTGGTGAAGATGGCAATGAAGTACAACGCAGTTTAACAATTTCCAAGATCGGATCGACTACGCAGTACAACATGCTCTGATCAACCAATCAGGAGTCTTAGTCAATACCTTGACAAATATGGTAAAGTCATAGGTTGATGGTACAATAGCTAAGCATCAAGCTAAGGGACCAGTTTATTTACCTGGTGGTGTTTTCCCAAACTATAGGCCTTTGGTCACATGTAACCAACAGGGTTCTTCTAATGTACCACCAGTATAGCCGACAGCATCAGTTTCTACTCCTGCACCAGCTGCACCATCGTCGGCACAGAGGCAAATGACCAATCCTCGATTGTGGACCAGAGAACAACCACAACATAGTGGGCAAAATGTCAATCGGATGACTCAGGAGCAGGTTGCTGCTATGTTCCTGCTGAATCCACTAGTTGCCGATCCAGTACAAGCATTGCTGAACCAGCAATCACCGCCAAGGCGGCAAACGGTTCAGCCGATTCAACAGCAGAACTTGCAACATGCATCGGCTAGGTTGAGAACACCTGATAATCAGCCAAGGCAGCACGTAGCAACTCAAGTTATCCCTGAGCACTTGGTCCATAACGTGCAGCCAGATCAGTCGGTTGCACCTTAAGTTATTCCTGAACATTTGGTGCGCAACATACAGCCGAATATCCAAAATTACCATGGGGTAACTTGAATTATCATTACCAGCCTCCTTCGCCTCATGTCCATCATGGGGGATCGCCACAACCTCACTATGCACCTCAGTTCAATCAGTTCGAGTCGATATAGCAACATGCGCAAGGGGTGCCATAGTAGAGACAATGGGCCGATATGATTGCAGATGTGATGAGGGAGCAGTTTGGACTTAAGCCGAAGGATACTGGAAACTTGTATCGGCATCCATACCGTGAGTGGTTTGAGAGGGTTCCATTGCCTAACCGATACAAAGATCTAGATTTTTCAAAATTCTCAGGACAAGACAATACTTATGAACATGTCAGCCAATTCTTGGCTCAATGTGGTGAGGCGTCGGTTGTTGATGCTTTAAGGGTTAGATTGTTTCTTTTGTCCTTGTCCGGATCGGCATTTACTTGGTTTTCTTCTTTACCATATAACTCTATCAATAGTTGGGCCAATTTGGAGAACAATTTCACAGCTATTTCTACAGTGGTATTTATGAGATGAAATTATCTGACCTAACAGCAATTAGGCAAAGGCATGATGAATCTGTGCAGGATTACATTCAGAGATTCAGAGAGATGAGGAATAGATGCTACAGTTTGGCTCTGACCGATTCTCAGCTAGCCGATCTGGCTTTTCAGGGAGAAACTCTCATCTCAGGATCAAGGAGAAATTCTCATCTCAGGAGTTTGAAAGCCTGTCTTATCTTGTACAGAAGGTAACTCTGCATGAACAAAGATTTGCAGAGGCTAAGAAGAATGTCAGAAAGATCAACCATGTGTACCCTTACATGTATGGTTCCGATGAAGATGATTCCGAAGTAGCAGCAGCCGAGTGGGTTAAGAGCAAAAAGGTTGTGCCATGCCTATGGGTGACAAATTCTGGGAAAGAAGAAAGATTTGATTTTGATATCACTAAGGCTGATAAGATTTTTGATTTGTTGCTTCGGGAGAAACAAATTCAACTTCCTGCTGATCATATAATCCCATCGGCCGAAGAGCTAGGCAAAAGGAGGTATTGCAAATGGCATAATTCTGGCTCTCATTCTACTAATGATTGCAAAGTTTTTAGACGGCAAATCCAGGTGGCCATTGAAGGGGGAAAGATCAAATTTGATGATTCAAAGAAGTCGATGAAGGTTGATGGTAATCCTTTCCCTATTAATATAATATGGTACATACATCTGGAAGGACAGCCGATGGGGGGAAAAATCGAAACTTTCAGATAAATTCGGCTAGAATTATCAATAAGTACCAGAGAAAGTATGATAAGCAGCAGGAGAGGTGTTATGAAGAGGATGATGATGGTTTTGATCCTCATCGGGATTGTGAGTTTTTCAGATTCTGCTGGAATGAAGGTATGAGGCTGCCATCGATCGAAGATTGCCCTAGATGTAGTGACTCTGCAGGGAGTTCATGCAGATCTTAGAATAGAAGCAATCAGCTGAGGCATACGAGAGTTCCTGTTCATTAGAGGCTAGGTCTAGTCAACCAAGACCATGGTCAAGATAATGATGGGGGCAGGAAGACTCAATGGTGTCCTTCTGGTATTTTCATGAAGAATCAGAAGAGAAGGGTTCAGATATTGAGGAATAGAGAACGATTCCAGGAGGTGGAGCAAGAAATCAACCATCGGCTGAAGAAAGCAAAGCCTAGGCAAGAGTGGCGTGTTAAAAGCTAGGTTGCAACAGCCGATGAAGTTGAAGCCGATAAAGGAAAGAGGTTGGCCAAAGGGAAGAGTGTTGTAACTGCATCGGTAAACATGGTTTTTACGCTACCTGCGGAATTTGGAGCCAAACAAGCCGATGTTGATGAAGTTGAGGAAGCTTCTGCTAAATTGGTTTTGTCGCCAGAACAAACAGTTTTTGACAAACCGGAGGGGACCGAGAATCGGCATCTCAAGCCATTGTACATTAACGGCTATGTCAATGGGATGCCGATGTCTAAGATGATGGTCGATGGTGGGGCTACTGTGAATTTGATGCCATATGCTACATTCAGAAAGTTGGGTAGAAATTCAGAGGATCTCATCAAGACAAACATGGTTCTCAAAGATTTTAGTGGCAATCCATCGGAGACTAAAGGAGTTTTAAATGTGGAGTTGACAGTCAGCAGCAAGACCGTTCCTAGAACATTTTTTATCATCGATGGGAAGGGTTCCTATAGCCTGTTGCTAGGAAGGGATTGGATTCATGCTAATTGTTGTATTCCTTCGACTATGCATCAGTGCTTGATCCAATGGCATGGTGACAAGATTGAGATCGTGCCAGCCGACAGGTCAGTTAACAGTGCCAGTGCCGATTTAGCTCTTTGGGAGATGGATGTTATTGATCAACCGGGAGTAAAGATCATTTTTAGTCCCGGTTAAAACATGGCAGGCGGTGTCAGGACCCCTCCCGGTTGGTAATTTCAACTGGGACTAAAAAAATCAACTGCGCGTCTATAATATTCCCGGACTCTCTCTTGCCAAATGCGTCAATATTTTCTCTCGATCTCTCTCTCGCTCCCTCTCCCTCCACCACACTTTCTTTCCTCTCTCAGCTCTCTCTCTCTCTCCCTCTCTCAGCTCTCTCTCTCGAGGCCTCTCCCTCCATCGCGCCCGACGACGGCAGTGGGAGGCTTAGAGTTGGCAGCGGCCCGGCGGCTCGGAGGTGGCAGCTACGGCGCACAAGGGGGGTGGCAGGCGGCAGCGGCCGTTGTGGGAGGGGAGGCGGCGGGCGCCCCCTCCGTCGGATCCAGCGTCCCCTCCGCCGGATCTAGCGGGAGGGGAGGCGGCAGGCGGCGGCGACCATTGTGGGAGGGGAGGCGGCGGCAGAGCCCCGTCAAGCGGCGGTGGGCGATGTGGGCGGCGGGTGCCCATGAGGCACGTGGGGGCAGCAGGCAACGGCGACCGTTGTGGGAGAGGAGGCAGCGGCAGAGACCTCCCCTCCGCTGGATCTGATGGGAGGGGAGGCATTAGGCGGCGGCGGGTGACGCACGAGGTGGGCTGCGGAGGTGTTGGTGGCGGCAGATTTTTTTTGTGATGTTTTTGTGAATCCCTCTCCATCGTATATTTTTGTTACGTTTTTTGTGAATGATTTTGTTGTTGAGGATGTTATGAGTTGGATCTGTAATGTCAATTGGATCTGTGATGTTAATTTGATTTGGGACTTTGGGGATTTCAATTAGATTTGAGAATTTGGGAGCAAACTCCAATAGATGGAAGAAGCAAAAAAAAAAACAATGAAAAAAAAACTCTAGTCACGGTTGGTAACACCTGTAAAGATACCTGGCATTACCATCTTTAGTCACGGTTGGTGAAAGATCATCTTTAGTCCTGATTATTTTAACCGGGAATAAAGATATCCATCTTTAAGAGTGTAAACCACTTCTCCACGGGTGACTGGTACTATAGAGATCACCGAGAACACTCAAGAAACATGCTGAGATGTATATATTGTATTCCCTCAGTTTATGTTTAAATGTTTGAAGCCACTGATTTTCTATGAGTTTGATCATTCGTCTTATAGCATAATTAATTATATAATTATTATTTACATTGTTGTGATTTATATTATCATTACATGCCCTTTAAACATGACTTTATATATATATATATATATATATATATTAGATTTGAAAGAAGTTTAAATAAGATTAATAGTTCAATGCAAATAAAAAAAAGTCAACAACAGGAAGTATATATTGCTTAAAAAGGAATGAGATGTATACTACTGTCGTCCGCTTGCAATTGCATGTATACGAGTCTACGAGACTACATGCATGCCGTCTATACTGTGCGAGTTCTGTCATGGACAAGTGGAGTTACTTATCTATCAATAGTTTCATCAGTACAAATACACCATCTATCCTAGTTTGATCATTATCTAGGTTTTCTCAAAATAAATATCATCTGACAAAATATCTCTTTCTTTATTTGTGCAGAGAGTAAATGTTCATCATGGAAAGTTCTGCATGTATGTAGCCAATGAAGATTAATTTATGTTGGTTTAACCCATAAAACATTTAAAGTGTGAATTATGTTCTGTTGGATATAGCGCATTGATCGATGATGATTAATTTTGCAATAATATGGATATTTTGGTGTTTTCTATTTAGGGTAGGACTAAACAGTAGTGATCGACCTTGTTGTACCATCGCATTGGCTGCCTAATTACGGCTGCTAACTGCAACCAAATTTAATCCCATCGATCGCTCTCAACTGTGCAACTGAAGATTTGGGGAATTTAAGTTAGGCGTACCTATGCCCAGTTGCACAAATGCTCGCTGATTTCCTGCCGGGATTAATGGTATCTGCCACGCGTCAACAGAGGAGCTTATCGTACACGAGATGTTGTCAGAGAAGTTTCATACTCCCTCCCTCGTGGTCGCTTTACCCTGAAGACACGCTCTGAACTCCCCCATCAGCAAAAGAACTCGTAAAAATAAGAACACATATTGGGTCCATCTAGCACCGTCAATGTTTCTGCTCCACACGAATTTTCCACCCAAGCGCTACCTTATCCTCTCTCATTTTCTCTTCTCCCTTCGCGTCACTACTAGAAGATTTATTTTTTCGTGCGGTTCAAATCTATTTTTTCATACGGACGTAGTGCCCGTCTGCATCCAGGTGTCTGCGAAAATCAACATTTTCACGTGCAGGCGACGTAACCGCACGGGACGATCGATTATCCCGTGCGGTCAAATTATACCAACCGCACGGAAACAAAAAAAAACCCAAAAAAACAAAAAAAATCCCGATCCCGCAGCCGCAGTATCCCGATCCCGATTCCGATCCGCACGGTGGTTGCGTAGCCGCTGGTCCCCCAGCCCCCGCTCCGCCTCTGCCAACTGTCGCCGTCGTCGCGCCACGGTTGTCATCGCCGTCGTCACACCGCCGCTCTCGTCGTCATCGCCATCGTCGCACAGCCGCCGCTCCCCGCCGCAGCCGCTCATGCATGCATGCTGCTACTGCATTTCCTGGGCCTAGCTTCATTTGCTCGTGCATGCATGCTGCTACTTGCTGCGTCCGCCGCAAGATGGCAGCGACTCCTACGTCGCGATCTCTGCCGCGACCTCGTCCATGGTCTTCGCCATCGTCTGCATCGCGCCACCACCGCCTTGCAGTGCCTCGGCTCCAGCCATTCGCGCCGCCCGAAGACGCCGAGTCACGCTCCACGAAGGCGGTGATGATGCGGCGCACGGTGTCGACATTCAGGACGCCGGTGAGAGGGCCACGAGCTCCGTGGTCCACCACTCAGGCGGCGGTGCCGTCACGCCGCGCCGCCGCCGTAGCCGCACCGCTCGGTTGGGAGGGAGGGGGGAGGGGAGGAGAGTAAAGGCAGAGAGAGAGAGGGATGGGGAGGGAGTAAAGGCAGAGAGAGAATAAAAAGGAAAAATAAAGAGAGGGAGTGTGAAAAGTTTGAAATGGGTGGAGTATTTTCCCTCCACTTAATAGACCTGCACGCGAAAATTGATTTTTCCATGCGGTTCTCTTAAGTCGACTGCACAGGATAATGAGGACTTTCCGGTGCGGTCGGGTTAGTTTTCCCATGCGGGCGACAGTCCGACGCTAGTCGTTCGATTTTTCCAGACGACGCCACTTACGGTCTGTCTGGAAACAAACAGGTCCAACGTCCAGGAAAATGTTTTCTGTAGCAGTGCATCACTTCTCCCTCCCATCACCATGCCGCACCAACTCCCATCCAGTTCCCCACAAGCAAGCCACATCCAGCGTGCGACAACATGTCGAGCGGCGGCAGTGCAAACCCTATGGGCGGCGGTGACGGAAACCCTAGGGGCGACGGTGGCATAAACCCTAGGGCAGCGGGAACGGAGGCCCTAGGGGCTACAGTGGCAACAAGCCTAGGGGGGTGGCGGATGGTTGGGTTGCGGTTGCGGCGAACACGACGACGTTGGATTGGGATGTGGTGGTGGCGGCGGCCACGATGGCGGGGAAGGATTGGGTTTTGGTGACGGTGACATACGCAAGAGGTTGGGTTGTGACAATGTCGATGGCGGCGGGTTGCAAAGTGCCTCCTAGATGCGCAATAAGCAATGGTGTTGAGGCATGTGGAAATCGCGTAGATACGACCACTTATTGGAAGAAGGCAAGAATTTTGTTCTGGATACATAAGATGGGTCTGACGACAACCAGTTCAAGTTCACCCCCGATTCCGATGATGAAGTCGACGACTACCGGTTCTCTCTGGACCAGGAGTTTGTGCCCGAGACTGAGTTCTAGGATTGTGTAGAAGTGGAGGAGAAGGATGATAGAATTCAAGACTATGGCAAAGTGGTGGAGAAGGGCGGTGGAATTCAAGATTGTGGGGAAACGGAGGAGAATGTTAGCGGGATTCAGGATTGTAGGGAAGTGGAGGAGAAGGGTAGTGTACGATATGTGGTGGCAGCAACATGGTGCACTCACATCTTGGAAGGATATAGCCTGCTACCCAGAGGTGTGGGCAGCAGCTTCGAGTCAAGTGGTTTGATTGTATATCCAATCACTTAGTATAAGAAGGCAAGAATATAATCTTGGATACCCAGGGTAGGCCTGATTTGGATGAGTGTGAGTTCTAGCCTGATTTGGATGATGAAGGCGGTGACTTGATAGTTGATTGGTCCGTTGATTTTGTGCCCATGAAAATGGTGCACGATGGTTTTGCACTGCAGGGGTAGGGAGGTGGTGAAATTTGCGAGCTGCTGAGCTATGATGTGGCTCTTGGTGTGGGATGAGCCAACTCCACCATTACCAAGGCGTCCTCTTCATTGGATGCTTCTTACCCACAGAGAGGTGACCTGCGGTGAGGGACAATGGCCAATCACGGTGCTGGACTAAGCAAGCATATTAGGGTGGAGTCCTCCATATCAACGAGCAAAGCAAGGTGCGTGCTTTTAATCATGAAGTTTTGACTTGAAAATTGGGCTGTAGTGGATTATAAAATGCTAGTTTTTGGACATATTAAAGTGATGTTTGAATCTTCTGAAGATGAAGATGAAGATAAAGATTAAGTGTTTCATGCAAAACGAGGTGGTAATAACGTGCGATTAATTAAGTTTTAATTATTACAAACTTGAAAATTGGATTAATTCGATATTTTAGAGAAACTTTGTATAGAAAGCTTTCACACGAAATGCACCGTTTAGCAGTTTAAAAAGCGTGCCACGAGTATCTAAAATTTTATCCTCTGCTCGTAGAAGAAATGAACAGGGAAAAGTCTAGTTTTCCATTTGATCATCGTAGAATAGTGCAATGTCTACCGTGTTTAATAGTCTAAGGATCATTATGTATTGACTAAAAGAGAATGTATGCTCACGGCAACCTTTGTGCCGTATTTTTTTTAGTTAGCAATTATTCATGAGACCTATGCAATAACACCAACTGCAGTTTTCAATATGCCCATGTGTCACAAAATATGATAGTTAATCAATTAGAGATTTAGTTGTCTGAAAAATGGGAAATATCTAAAGACCTTAGAATGCTGCTTCTATTCTTCCATGTCTCAAGTCAGAAATACCCCTCTAAATAAACTATAAGGTTCAAATATTAAAAGATCTACTGTCCTTGAAAACATTGAATTTAAACTATAAATGCAAAAGTGTAACATTATGTTCTTATAATAGATTTCCATAGATAATCGTGTCACTTTTTGTTCTTTCATGAGGCTTAATTAGAAATGACATTCACAGACGCATCATTTAAGTATGTTTTGTTTATCCTTTCTGTGAAATTTACAATGATCCATAATGGCCCACACCACTATACCAGTTGGCAGTATGTGCCAATGCTGTGTGTCTAGTTCAAGGTTAAGATATGGTTATGGTTCAAACCTAATTAAGCTACAAAGCAAAAGATTACCACCCCAATATAAGTAAGCACTAATGATTCTATTTTTTCCTACAGTTAATGAAGCAAAACCACCTATCTAGCCAAAATTTCATTTAAATTGAGCAGCATGGTGCTGGTAAAAACAAAGTTGACATTAGAAAACCCGTTCAGACTGATGTAATGGTTGATATGAAAATTTGGGTCATTTATACTTGAATTGTCCAGGTTAGCTAGAGAAAAATCAACTGTAATAAATAAATGATCTTGTGCAAGCACTGGACATAGAGTGTACTGCCCACTGTTATTTTATTGTTGTAACTTTCAGTTTTAGTTTGGTTTCATATATGTTAAGGAGGTATCTATCCAACTCATGCCCAGCGAGGAGGAGATACATGGCGAGGAGATGCGTAGCGACAAAGAAAATGGTGGTGATCAGTTTGGTGGTGTAGACCTTTGGGGTTATTCGTAGGAGGAAGAATACGAGCCCATTGATGACATCAAGTTGGAAATGCTTTGTCTACTAATCCCAGGTTACACCTAGTGTTTCCATCCAAAAAAAAAAAAGGTAGTGTGCTGAAATGAATTATGCGCCATCTACCTGTAACATCCCGGCATAGGGCTTAATAGGATTAATAGAATACTCATATCAACAAGTTGCAACTTCTTTTCTGGAAGCCAATCTCCAAAGAACTCCAGGGTTAAGCGTGCTTGGCCTGGAGCAATTTGGGATGGGTGACCGACCGGGAAATTCTTCCCGGGTGCACACGAGTGAGGACAAAGTGTGCAGAAAAGACATGTGTTGGTCAGTGAGGGCAGTCTATGACCTATGAAAGCTATCAGATGTAAGTGGGCCCGGCCTGGGGAAGGCGGGACGTTACAAAGTGGTATCAGAGCCGACTCTCGTGGTTTCACAGGCGTGTGTATCGCAGTTGCGCAGGCATGGTGCGCATGGCTGGTGTAGACCGGGAGTGGTTACACAGCATGGCACATGCGCTGGCACTGGACACATGGACGTGGCCAAGAGAGGACGTTCCTGGCCTAGGGTTGATCGACGGGGGCGTCGATCTCTCTTAAGGGGGTGAGGGTGTAACATCCCGGCCTAGGGCTTAATAGGATTAATAGAATACTCATATCAACAAGTTGCAACTTCTTTTCTGCAAGCTTGGCCAATCTCCAAAGAACTCCAGGGTTAAGCGTGCTTGGCCTGGAGCAAATTTGGGATGGGTGACCGACCGGGAAATTCTTCCCGGGTGCACACGAGTGAGGACAAAGCGTGCTTGGCCTGGAGCAATTTGGGATGGGTGACCGACCGGGAAATTCTTCCCGGGTGCACACGAGTAAGGACAAAGTGTGCAGAAAAGACATGTGTTGGTACCTATGAAAGCTATCAGATGTAAGTGGGCCCGGCCTGGGGGAAGGCGGGACGTTACACTACCTACAACTTGTTATTAGTCCAAAGTATGAACTCATAATGAGTGAGCTGCATAGTTCATCCTATGATGTTATATGTCATGTGGTTCTGTTTTGGTGGCATCTTTTAGCACTATAGTTATGAAAACATTTTAATGAAATTCCACGCATCGCTTAATTTGTACTAATTCTTTTTTTTGTTATTGTGCATATGAACAGTCAACTTGTTAATATAACCTTGGATAAAACATTAATACAACCAAACAACTTATATATTTAGTTTCCACAATTACATAGACACACAGATGACACAAGTGCACAACTAGTCAACTATAAGCTGTATGGCTCTCTCATACAGTTGATCATCACAACAAAGCGCTCTAGGAAGAATGCTACAGGCCTCTAGCTTCTCATTGTTCATGTGAGGGATCTTGTACTTATTCCCTCCACTAGTTTTCATTACCTCCATGTAGTAGCTTTTAGTGTCACAAACACTCTATTAAGAGTGTTTGGATTGTAGTCATTATATTCCTTGTGAATATTCTCTCTTAGCTCCTTGATGTTTGTAGAGACCCTAGTAGATGTTAAGGACTGAAGTGAGGCGAAGAAGCCAAGGTTTAAACTATTCATATCGGAAATGTGGAGGTTGATTCATGAGACGAATATCAAGACCCATTTGAGCTACTACACCCAACTGTTCATCATCGATTGGGACAAGCGTTCTAGCATTATCTTTCTGAATAAATATTGTTCTTCTTGTATCTTCTTGGGGCCAACATGCTCTAATAGCTGGAAGAACTTTAGAGATCATGAAAGATCTCATAGTTTCTCTATCAACCTTAATAGTGTTCCTCTTTCTCCATTACGGCTGCTCCTTTGTGCGGATTTCTATTAGTACATGAAGACTAACAAGAACCCGCACAAAGAAGCATCTGACGAAGAGGACACCTTGGTAACGGTAGCTCATCAGCTCACCAATTTCATTGCCTCCCTTCCCCAGTAGTACTGTTAGATTTAATTGAGAAATTGATCCATTTAAATCAAATAAATTCCAAGACTTATTATGCTAGAAATTCATGTGTATTCATTCTATTATGGGATATCAATGGGATGAGGAGTTTTGAGAATTAATCTATTTGATTAGGGAATTGGTAATTTATATCAATTACTCCTAATTGATGGATGGTTGATGGTTGTGTAGTGGAGGATGGTTCATGGCTAGTTGATGACAATTAGTTGCTCTATTCCTCTTCCTATTCCATTGGTAACCTACATCAATTACTTCTAATTGATGGTTGGTTGATGGTTGTGTAGTGGAGGATGGTTCATGGCTAATTGATGAGAATTAGTTACTGTATTCCTCTTCCTATTCTATGACTCTTACTTTTCATCTTCCATTCCTCATATAAAATGAGAATGGATTTGATCTCCCTAAGTAGAAGTGAGACACACTTTCATCCATTTCCAAGGCTATTGCTGCTATGGTAATCCCATCCCGACGAGTGTGTGCACACGTGTTGGGAGAGTAGGCCAACGAAACCACGCACTGCTGCGACGATTGCACGGACGGGCGGGTGATCAGGTTTTTGGGAGCGCAAGGCGCGACTACTCACTGTTCGTCAACATCTACTTTGTCTTCACCAACATGTCGAACACTGGAGACAACGGCAACACTGGAGACTAGGAGAAGGAGGTTCCCGTCAACACCAACGGAGGCAATACTGCCTCAAACTCCAGCGGAGGACTATTCTTGGGGTATAACCTTCTTACATTATTTCATCACAATGTCAACATTGCGTTATTATGTGATTGTTGATGCTTACTCTACGTTAAGCATGCTCATGTTGATTACATTCACAACTATCATTGGATCAAATTCCATTTTAAATATCATGTTTATTATCTTGTTATTTTGGATTAAAATATGCCGAAATATGACCAAATTTCCAACAATCCAAAAACCTGATTGGTCCTTTTCGGTAGTTGGCTTTGCTGCAACACTGAAACTACATGCTTTTGATGGTTCTAGCTATAGGAGATGGAAAGCACGTGCACTACTGTGGTTGACAGCGATGCAATGCGTCTATGTTTCACGGGGTAAACGGAGTGAACCGCCTCTCTCTCCTGAGGAGGAGGCTAAGTTCGAGGATTCAGATTGCCTGTTCCGTGGAGCATTGATCAGTGTACTCGCTGACAATATAGTGGACGTGTACCTGCACATGCCTTCGGGGAAGGACATGTGGGATGCACTTGAGGTCAAGTTCGGAGTTTCCGACGCCGGCAGCGAGCTGTATGTCATGGAGCAGTTCTATGACTACAAGATGGTCGATGACCGTTCTGTAGTGGAACAGTCTCATGAGATTCAGATGCTGGCAAAGGAACTTGAGAACAACAACTGCGAGTTACCGGACAAGTTTGTGGCCGGTGGTATTATTGCCAAATTGCCACATTATTGGTCGGACTTTGCTACTTCTCTAAAACACAAGAGGCAAGAGTTCAGTGTTACTGATCTCATTGGCTCTTTGGGTGTTGAGGAGAAGGCGAGAGCAAAGGACAACCGGGGCAAAAATATCGAGGGAGGTTCTAGCGCCAATTTGGTGCAAAAGAAGAACCCTCACGCATCCCACAACAACAACAACAAGAAAGTCAAGCCTGATGTCAAACCAAAGGCTACTACGAATTTTAAGAAGAAAGTCAAAGGAAAGGCCAAGGGCGACTGCTTTGTGTGCGGTAAGCGTGGGAATTGGGCCAACAATTGTTCTGATCGCAAGGACAAGAAGTCTGCCAACATGGTTAATAGCGAGAGCAGAGGAACATTGGGGTACGGTAATTTTTTACCCACGGTTCTCTCTGTTTTTCATGCACCTGATTGGTGGGTTCATACTGGTGCTAATATTCATGTGTGTGCTGATATTTCCCTGTTTTCTTCTTATCAGGTCGGGAGAGGTTCCTCCTTGTTGATGGGAAATGGATCGCTTGCGGCTGTTCATGGTGTTGGTACGGTCGATCTGAAGTTTACTTCGGGAAAGACCGTGCAGCTGAAGAACGTGCAGCATGTCCCTTCGATAAAGAAGAATCTAGTTAGCGGCTCTCTACTATGTAGAGATGGTTTTAGACATGTGTTTGAATCCAATAAATGTGTCGTATCTAAATATGGAACTTTTATTGGAAAAGGTTATGACAGCGGAGGTCTGTTCTGTTTTTCTTTGGATGACATATGTAATATTACTAATAATAATGTTGTGAACCATATTAGTGAGAATGATGAGTCCAATGTGTGGCATTCACGACTTTGTCATGTGAATTTGAGTTGTATGACGCACTTGGCTAACATGAGTTTAATTCCAAAATTCACTTTAGTCAAAGGTTCTGAGTATCATACTTGTGTTCAATCGAAACAACCTCGCAAACCTCAGAAGGCATCTGAGGTGAGGAATTTGACACCCCTAGAACTTGTTCATTCCGATCTGTGCGAAATGAACGGCGTGTTGACTAAAGGGGGAAAGAAATATTTCATGACACTGATAGATGATTGCACTAGATTTTGCTATGTGTACCTATTGAAAACAAAGGATGAAGCATTGTATTACTTTAAGATCTATAAAGCTGAGGTAGAAAACCAACTTGAAAGGAAAATAAAACGGTTGAGATCTGATAGGAGTGGAGAGTATTTTTCCAATGAGTTTACGTCCTTTTGCGAAGAGTTTGGAATTATTCATGAGAGGACGCCTCCCTATTCACCCCAATCAAATAGGGTAGGCGAAAGAAAGAGCCGCACTCTAACTGAGATGGTGAATGCCATGTTAGACACTGCGGGACTTTCCAAGGAATTGTGGGGTGAGGCAATTTTGAATGCTTGTCATGTCCTGAATAAAATTCCAGTGAAGCATAAGGAAGTAATACCATTCGAGGAATGGGAAAGGAAGAAATTAAATCTCTCATACCTACGCACATGGGGCTGCTTGGCCAAGGTAAATGTACCTAGAGCCAAAAAGCGTAAACTTGGACCAAAAACCGTAGACTATGTGTTCCTTAGTTATGCTATCCACAGCATGGGTTATAGGTTCTTAATAGTAAACTCTGGAGTACCCGACATGCGTGTTGGTACAATTACTGAGTTCAGAGATGCCACATTTTTTGAGAATGAATTTCCCATGAAAAATTCACCTAGCACGTCTAATCAAGAACTTGTTTTACCCGATGAGCACTTTGCACCAATAGAACACAATGATCAAACGCCTAGGGAAAATCCTGAGGACGATAACATTGTAGATACTCGAAAGAGTATGAGACAAAGGATTGCAAAATCCTTTAGAGATGACTACATTGTATACCTCGTGGATGACACTCCAAGACCATAGAAGAGGCAAATTCATCTCCTAATGCTGACTATTGGAAGGAAGCGGTACGTAGTGAGATGGACTCGATTATGTCTAATGGTACTTGGGAAGCCGTTGAGCGTCCATATGGGTGTAAGCCTGTAGGATGCAAGTGGGTTTTCAAGAAAAAGCTTAGGCCTGATGGTACAATTGAAAAGTACAATTGAAAAGAAGGCGAGGACTTTTTCGACACCTACTCTCCAGTTGCCCGCTTGACCACGATTCGAGTACTACTTGCTCTAACAGCCTCTCATGGTCTTCTCGTCCATCAGATGGACGTTAAGACAGCTTTCTTAAACGGAGGGCTGGAAGAGGAGATCTATATGGATCAACAACACGGGTATGTACTAGAAGGTCAGGAGGGAATGGTGTGTAAACTGTTGAAATCCTTGTATGACCTTAAGCAAGCACCTTAGCAATGGCATGAGAAGTTTGACACAACACTTACATCTGCTGGCTTTGTTGTGAACAAAGCTGACAAATGTGTGTACTATCGCTATGGTGGGGGAGAGGGAGTGATCTTGTGTTTATATGTCGATGACATATTGATTTTTGGAACCAGCCTTAATGTGATTGAGGAGGTTAAGGACTTTCTATCCAAAAGCTTTGAAATGAAGGATTTCGGAGTGGCTGATGTTATTCTTAACATTAAGCTACTGAGAGAAGATGAGGGTGGGATTACACTCGTGCGATCTCACTATGTGGACAAGGTTTTGAGTCGCTTTGGTTATAGTGACTGCAAGCCAGCTCCTACTCCTTATGACACTAGTGTGCTATTAAGGAAAAACCGAAGAATAGCAAGGGATCAAGTGAGATATTCCCAAATCATTGGTTCATTGATGTACTTGGCTAGTGCAATGAGGCCTGACATCTCATTTGCTGCGAGCAAGCTGAGCCGGTTTGTTTCAAATCCGAGAGATGATCATTGGCAAGCTCTGGAAATAGTAATGCGCTATCTAAAGGGCAAAATGAGCTATGGAATTCACTATACTGGGTATCCAAAAGTACTGGAAGGGTATAGTGAGTCAAACTGGATATCTGATGCTAATGAGATAAAGGCCACAAGTGGATATGTGTTCACACTTGGAGGTGGCGCTGTTTTCTGGAAGTCTTGCAAGCAGACCATCTTAACGAGGTCAACAATGGAAGCAGAACTCACAGCACTAGAGACTGCCACAGTTGAGGCCGAGTGGCTTCATGAACTCCTGAAGGATTTGCCGGTGGTTGAAAAACCAGTGCCAGCTATCCGAATGAACTGTGATAATCAAACAATGATTATTAAGGTGAACAATTCGAAGGACAACATGAAGTCATCTAGGCATGTAAAGGGAAGACTAAAATCTGTCAGAAAGCAAAAAAAACTCTGGAGTGATAGCACTAGACTATGTCCAAACAGCTAAAAATCTGGCAGATCAGTTTACCAAGGGGCTACCACGTAATGTGATAGACAGTGCATCGAGGGAAATGGGCTTGAGACCCACTTAGAGTTGCACAATAGTGGAAACATGTCCATTGTGATCGGAGATCCCGTGAATTTGAATGGCGAAACAAACTATTGTGTAACCGAGAGAAGAGACCCTTAAATGGGCTCATTTTCATGATGTACTTCTCTTCTATTCTATATGGTTGGATGGCTTATGCCTCAATGTGCTCCGAGTGGCTTTCATTAAGCAGAGATGTTGACCTACAGAACATCTTAGAAGGAACACACCTATATGAGTTCGACTGCTAGTCACAGTCTATGAGATTTGGGTGATCTCTAGATACTCATCAAAGGCCTGGAGTATGATTAGTATCAGTTATGGAATTGAGTGAAACCTAACTGCACAAGACTGACAATTCAAGGCATAGTCCATTGTTCAGTTGTGGTTAGGTGTAGCTCCTTTTCTAGGTGGAAGTTCAACTTAACAGTCTTCACTGAATCACTAGTATATAAAAGCTGCTATGGAATAGAGAGCATTCTCATGAGCCTTGAAATTTGGTGGGGATTGTTAGATTTAATTGGGTAATTGATCCATTTAAATCAATTAAATCAAATAATTCCAAGGCTCATTATGCTAGGAATTCATGTGTATTTATTCTCTTATGGGATATCAATGGGATGAGGAGTTTTGAGAATTAATCCATTTGATTAGGGAATTGGTAACTTATGTCAGTTACTCCTAATTGATGGATGGTTGATGGTTGTGTAGTAGAGGATGATTCATGGCTAGTTGATGACAATTAGATGCTCTATTCCTCTACCTATTCCATTGGTAACCTACATCAATTACTCCTAATTGATGGTTGGTTGATGGTTGTGTAGTGGAGGATGGTTCATAGCTAATTGATGAGAATTACTTACTCTATTCTTCTTCCTATTCCATGACTCTTACTCTTCATCTTTGTCACGCCCAGAAATTCACTAGGAATTTCCGAACTTATTTGTGCATAAAATCCTCGTCCAGGAATCAGCCGAGGTATACAAACTGACAATTTAATATACAGATTCATCATAATAATAACGTTACATACTTACAAAAGAAAAGAAAACAGTAGCGGAATTACGGTTTAGCGAAGCTCCGGCTCCACTCCCACAGGCACCTCAACTGGGGTATAAGCCAAACGTCTTCTCCTTCGCAACTTGTCTTCAACTGAGGTTTGATTGATTATTGCAAGGTGAGTACATGGAATACTCCGCAAGCCACACAGCAAATATGCAAGTGCGCAAGGATACCAAAGAATGGCATAATATAGGGCTCATTTGCAAAAGCAGCATTTAGCAAACAATGAGAATTGTAAAATAGTAGAGTAATTAATCATTAATATTAATCAACACTGAACAGGACACCCATGCCGCACAGGCCCAACCATCCTGAACAACCATACCCGGCTGTACAGATCTATCTCCAAACCAGGAATATACCATTCCAAACCAGGAGCTAAATTAATTACCATCAGTTACCACATTATTATTAATGAGTAGTGTGGGACTAATCACGAAAGACATTGTTAGACCCGCCCATAACCGCGGGCACGGCTATTCGAATAGTTTTACTCTGGCCAGAGGTGTACCACTGTACCCACAAGACACAACCCACCGTCATGTCACCGTGTCCGCGCAGACACGTCACCAAGGCGAGTGATTGTAACAAGACCCCTCGCATAACTCAACTCAAAGTAGTGCACCGTTCCTATATCGTAGTCACCCCCTCAAAAACCAGAGGCATGGACTCCCCAGCGACCCCCGTGGGCTTATCTCCGCCACTTCTCAGTCTGGCACTCCACAATGAGCCTTGCTATACAAAGTGACTAGCCGTTGCCCATTCTGGCTTGTGGTTGGCACGGTTAATGTTTCACAACCAAAACTCGTGAACCGGTCCTTAATTGTCATCAGCACGACCATCAAAACCATGTGCTCACAACCCACCATTATCAAGTTTTAGTTGTCAAATTAATTAATTAACCAATCACGATTAACCATCGTGAGCTACAATTAAATATCCATCATTAAGTAATAGTGAAACATTAGTTAATTATCCCAATAGTGTACTAATGTTTCTAAGCATGGCTAAGCAATTACATCTAATATATCTAGTCGAACCAATATATAAATCCAACTAGTCAAATTATAACCCGAGGTAATCAAGAAATAGGGTAATAAATGCAAATTGGCCATAACAAAGGAACAGGTTCACACCACCCGGTGACATTCAAAAATAAATGCACAGTTGAAATAAATAGAGAATTCAAGTATAGGATCAACATGGTCAAAGGAATTGTGTTTAGGATCTATGTGACTTGCCTTGCAATAACGGGTCTTCAATTAATCTTCTTGAACACTTCAGACGCACTCGCGAACCTTCGAAACGACGGAAACGACAAGCTAACACGCAAAACGAGGAAAAAGACTAATATAAACCAAATAAACAATACATAAAAAGTAAACAAACATGTAGATCATGATTTTAGATGAATTATGAGACTTGAACGGCCTCATTCTGACTTCATATGAATTAATTACGAATTTTACAAGATTTAGTCTAATTAAAGCCCATTTAAAAAGGATTAAATAAATATAATTCAATTTATGGATAATTTTAATATGTAGATATTTATTTTATATAACTTTTACAACTTGAACCACATTAAACCGAGTTACAATGAATTAGTTATGAATTTTTAAAGATTAAACCAGATTATAGCATTTATATGGATTTTAATTGAATTATGACGCAATAAAGAATTATTTTTGAAAGGAAAAAGAGATTTATTGCGTCATCGAAGGCGGTCCACGGTAGATCGGGTGTACAGAGGCGGTCTACGAAACCAACGGCCAAGATCTAATTGATCTATACTTGACCAAATCGGATGGCCGAGATCGATCTGGTCCACCACGGGTCTACGGCTGACGTCGACGATGACGTCATCGCCGGCGGCGGCTCGGCACCTCACACTCGCCGACGAACGACGGCGCGGCGGCACAAACAGAGGGCACCAACACGAAGAGGGCGACGCGGTGAACTCACCGAGCACTTGGACGACGGCAAACGACAACGGACGGCGACGGCGGCGAGGTTGAGGCGGCGGCGGCGTTCGGGCCGGCGGTGACGGCGGTGCTCCGGTGGGAAACGACGACAACGGAGGGGTGGACGGAGACGGCGATCGACGACGACGACCGAAGCGACGACGGCGCCCGACTGGACACCCGCCGGCGGCGGCGACGCAAAGAACCACGCACAGGCGGCGCTAGAGAAGGCGGCAAGCTAGGGCGAAGGTGGCGGCGGATAGAGGAGGTCCTGGGGATCCTTTTATAGGGGCTAGGAGGCGGCGACGGAGGCCCACGGTGACCGGCAGCGAGATGGAAGGTTTTAGGGTTAGAGGAGAGAGATCGATCCGAATCGAGCTCAAATCCGTTGGTTTCCAAATGAAATTAGCCGATGTTTCCAAAAGAGAAAAGGAAGAGGAGATCTCGAGGATCATTTCCCCTCAATCAATTCGGCCGGAGGAGGAAAGGGACGGCCGGATTTGGAAGGAGATCAGTGGCGGCTTGTGCTCTACAGGCGGCGGTTGGTGGATGGAGGAGGAAGACAGCCCTGACAAGTGGGCCCCACCTGTCAGCGGCATCGAGAGAGAGAAGGGAGGGGCGGCGGAATGGGCCTGCTTGGGCCGGATGCAAGCAGGCCGAGGAGAGGGAGAGAGAGAGACTTGGGCCGACTTTCGGCCCAAAGCCAAAAAGGGGATTTTAAAACCTTTTTCTATTTAAATTATTCATGAAATGATATTCCATTGATTAAAAGTACTTCCTTGGCTCAAATAACTCCCGGAAAAATCTAGGAACTATAGAAACAAGAGAAGTATTTAACAAAATTTTGTCTAGCCCACTTTTATATTGAGATTTAACAAATTAAAATTAGATCTTCTCTTTTAGGCTTTTAAGATCATTTCTAATAATTCCTTTTAAACAACAATTTATAATTTAAGGATTTTTAAACAACAAAAGCACTTAACATAATTATAATTAGATCATTAATTGATTAACTACTTACTAAATTGTTTTTTGTATCATTTTAGAATTGAGCTCTGAAAAATCCGAGAAAATTTTAGAGAGTATACTTAATCATGGAGAATTTAATAAAAATTAATTCCAGCCATGCTTTATATTTAGGAAATTTTATTTCCCACATTTAACTTCACTTGTAAATTAATGAACATTTAATATAAATTCTATTAATAATTTATTAGATAATTTACAAATCCTAAAACGAAAATCAGGTAGTGACAATTTTCCATTCCTCATATAAAATGAGAATGGATTTGATCTCCCTAAGTAGAAGTGAGACACACTTTCATCCATTTCCAAAGCTATTGCTGCTACGGTAATCCCATCCCGACGAGTGTGTGCACACGTGTTGGGAGAGTAGGCCTCCGAAACCACGCAATACTGCGACGTTTGCACGGACAGGCGGGCGATCAGGTTTTTGGGGAGCGCAAGGCGCGGCTACTCACTGTTCGTCAACGTCTACTTCATCTTCACCAACTTGTCGAACACTAGAGACAACGGCAACACTGGAGACAAGGAGAAGGAGGTTCCCGTCAACACCAACGGAGGCAATACTGCCTCAAACTCCAGCGGAGGACTATTCTTGGGGTATAACCTTCTTACATTATTTCAATTAGAAGTTTTACTATGCATCACAATGTCAACATTGCGTTATTATGTGATTGTTGATGCTTATTCTACGTTAAGCATGCTCATGTTGATTACATTCATCACTATCCCTGGATCAAATTCTATTGTAAATATCATGTTTATTATCTTGTTATTTTGGATTAAAATATGTCGAAATATGACCAAATTTCCAACAAGTACAACACCATCGTGCACCATTTTCTTCGGCACAAAATCATTGAAGCAATCAACTATCAAGTCGTCGCCGTCATCATCCAAATCAGACCAGAACTCGTACTCATCCAAATCAAACCCATCCTACGTATAGATTACATTATTGCCTTCTTCTAATAAGTGGCCGGATTTACGATCAAACCACTTGCCTCTAAGTTGTTGCCCGCACCTCCGGCTAGCAAGCCATATCCCCCCATGATGTGACTGCACCATGCTACTGTTGCCACATATCACACCACCCTTCTCCACTTCCCTACAATCTTGAATCCCACCGACATTCTCCTCTCACAATCATGAATCCCACCACCCTTCTCCTCCACTTCGCCACAGTCTTGAATCCTATCGCTGGTGGAGAAATGCTCTTTACTCCCGGTTTAGAACCCTTTGTAGTCCCGGTTTTCCAACCGGAACTACGAATCCGGGACTAAAGATCGCTATCTTTATTTCCGGTTCAAATAACCGGGGACTAAAGATTGATCTTTAGTCCCGGTTGGTAACACCAACCCGGAGTAAAGAGGGGGAATCTTTAGTCCCGGTTGGTGTTACCAACCGGGACTAAAGAGGGGTAGCGGCAGTCCCTCGGGATCCTTTTTTTTTATTGTTGATTTTTTTTATTGTTGATTTGCTAACGGCTAGTGTTAATCCCTATATTTTCTCCTGAATCGAGTGGGATGCACATCCCCAAATCAACATCCCAAATATTAAGTTACTTATACATACAGATCAAATACATCACAAATCCTACACATAGATCAAATACATCACAAATCCTAAAAAACTACACACAAATTAAATACATCACAGATTATACAAGATTATACATCTCAGATCCATGCGATGAAATGAATCACAAAATCTAAAAAATTATACATCCAGTGAAACACAAATTATAAAAAAAAAGCAAACGAGCCGGCGGCCGGCCGCCGCCCGCGCACAGCCGCTTGCCCGCGCGCGGCCGCACCACCGCCGCCCGCTGCCTACCTGCCCGCCGCCGCCTCCCCCCGCGCGGCTGCGCCGCTCGCCGCCATCCTACCCCGCACAGCCGTGCCGCCATCGCCCGCCGCCGGTCGGCTGATGGAAAAGGGAGTAGAGGGGAGGAGGAGGAAGGGCCGGCTGATGGGAGGGAGGAGAGGGGAGGAGGAGAAAAGGAAGGGGAGGAGGGGGAGGAAGAGAGGGAAGGGGAGGAGGAAGGGGATTGGATCTGAGAAGAGGAAGAGAGGGGATGATCCAATCTTATCTAAATATCTGTCTGGGACTTAACCGATCAGATGTGGGAGAGAAATATTTACTCCTGGTTGATAACTCTAACCCGGACTAAAGATCGATCTTTAGTCCCGGTTGGTAAAGATCAATTGATCTTTACTCCCAGACTAACCGGGACTAAAGTGGTAATCTTTAGTCCCGGTTGGTAGTATCAACTAGGACTAAAGATCCTCGGCCCCTGACATACATCTGACTGGGAATGAACCGGGACTAAAAATCATGGACTAAAGATCAAATTTTTTTTAGCCGGGACTAAAAATCGTTTTTAATCCCGGTTTTTAACGGAACCGGGACTATTGTGGAATTTGGTCGTCCGACCAAAGATGGTTTCTCCACCAGTGTATCACCCTTCTCCTCCACTCCCCCACATTCCTGGAACTCAGTCTTGGGCACAAACTCCTAGTACGAGGAGAAATGGTTGTCGTCGTACCCATCTTGTGTATCCAAAACAAAATTCTTGCCTTCTTCAAATAGTGGTCGCGAGTACCACTTGTCTCGACGGTGTTGCTTACTACATCTAGGAGGCGCTTTGCAACTCACCGCCGTCATCACCGCCACAAGCCACACACTTGCCTAACCTGCCGCCACCAGAACCCAACCCTCCACTGCCTTCGTTGTTATCGCTGCCGCCACAACCCAACCCTCCGTTGCCGTCATCACCGCGGCCACAACCCAACCCTCCACCATCCCCGTAGGCATGCTGTTGCTGTAGCCTCTAGGGCTTTCGCCTCTGCAACCCCTAGGGCCTCTGCCGCCGTAGCCCCCACGGTTTCCGTCACCGGCACCCATAGTGTTTCCACCACCCCCGCCCCTAGGGTTTTTGTCACAAGCGCCCAAAGGGTTTCCGCCGCCATCCATGGCTTCAAATGGTCTCGCACGGTCCATCACGACAAAGTCTTCACTCGCCCTTCACCACCGATTTCAGTTCGTCGGCGTCAAGCCCCTTGCTTGCCCTCACTACTGCATGGTCCATCGCAGCTGAGCATCGCTTGCACTTCACCGTCTTGCCATAGGTAGTCACTTCATATCTCGCATCTTCAATTTCTTGACTTTAATTCTCATCCATCGGTAAAGTCCATCTTCTAACTTCTGACACCATCTTTATTTCTAACAATCTTGAATCATGGTGTATATTCTTCAACATGTCCATCAACTCATGATAGGATGTCATCAAGTATTCTCATCATCAACATTTGACTCTTGTTGATTCCCAATATGTGAGGTATCATCCTTTTTGTCATTAATCCACAATCCCATCACTTGATTCTCACATATGAGCCATCAACCTTTTTTTTCCTTGAGGCCAGAACATAATCTGTCATCACAAACTTATAGCAAAGGTTAGTTCCAACAATTGTTGTCATTAATCACCAAAACTCCTCCTAACACAAAATTCGAGAACTTGATCTTTCAGATGATCACAAAAAAGCGCTTTAAGAAGAATGCTAAGTGCCTCTAGCTTCTCTTTGTTCATGTGAGGGATCTTGTACTTATTCCCTCTACTAGTTTTCATTACCTCCATGTAGCAGTTTTGTACTCCCACGAACACCCTATTATGAGTGTTTGGATTGTAGTCATTATATTCCTCGTAAACATTCTCTCTTTGCGAGCTCCTCCATGTTTGTAGAGACCCTAGTAGATGTTAAGGACTGAAGTGAGCCAAAGAAGCCAATTCATATCAGGGGAATTTGGAGATTGATTCATGAGACGAATAGCAAGACCCATTTGAGGTACTGCAACACCAAACTGTTCATCATCGATTCTGTTAAGGAATGATCCCCTCTAGCGGGTGATCGTGAGATCGCCCTTTTGTGAGTTCGGACGGGGGAAAAGGTGCGCTTGACGAGATCGTTTATCCGCCCTGAGTGCTTCGAGATCGTGCACGGGTGTCAAGATTATACAGGTTCGGGCCGCTATGGAGCGTAATACCCTACTCTTGTGGATGAGATTTATGGTTGAGTGTTACAAAGGCTCCTAAACTCCGGAGAGTACTCTCGCTCTTCTTCTCCTAGGGTTTAGGCCTACTGGGAGTCGTCTCCCTTTACTCGGCGGGCAAGGTCCTCCTTTTATAGTTCGATGGGATACCACATGCACCGCTTCAACCTACTCTATCACGGGAGAGGGACCCACTCCACTCAGACCGGACCACGATCCGTGCCTTCGCCCGGAAGCTAAGCGGCCGTCCATCCTCGAGTGGGACCCAGCGCCACCTCCCGCCTGACATGGGGGACAACCATGTCAGTCCTTCTTAAATGAACGAAGACTCATGGCGGTCCTTCTCACGTGGAGGGAGCTCCGGATGATGCTTTGATGGCACGGGGCATACCTGCCTCCACTCCGCCGGGTACAGGGGCGAACGTGGGGGCATGGCTGCCCGTCCGACCGAACGTGTCCGGTGACGGGCCGGTCACAGTCTGGTTACGCCTGATTGTCGTGGGTCAATCGGGCCGCACCGCACGTTCGCCCTTACCGCATTAAAGGTGGTGAGGGACGGTTGGGGCGCCGCGCATTGATGGCGGTTCAGCCTGAGTTTCCTCCCCTCGCGCTCCCCTCACCACATGGCAGCTGGGCGAGGGCCACGGAGCGAGGCAGTGCGAGGGCCCGAGGGGCGTGACGTGGCACCCCGGGGCCCCCTGGCTGCTTTGCGTCTTCCGAGGTGTGGCGGGAGGGCCAGGCTGTAGGGCCACGTGGCTGGATTGGAAGGTAACTCCCCCGTACTTCGCATACCCCTGGGCCCATATCACCGATTGATTCGGACAAGCATTCTAGCATTATCTTGCTGAATAAATATTGTTCTTCTTGCATCTCCTTGGGGCCAACATGCTCTAATAGCTGGGAGAACTTTAGATACCCCCGGGCCCATATCACTGATAGATTCGGACAAGCATTCTAGCATTATCTTGCTGAATAAATATTGTTCTTCTTGCATCTCCTTGGGGCCAACGTGCTCTAATAGCTGGGAGAACTTTAGAGAACATGAAAGATCTCATAGTTTATCTATCAACCTTGATAGTGTTCCTCTTTCTCCTCTATGGTTGCTCCTTTGTGCTGATTCCTATTAGTACATCAAGACTAACAAGAACACGCACAAAGAAGCATCTGACGAAGAGGACACCGTGGTAACGGTGGAGTTAGCTCGTCCCATGCCAAGAGCCACATCGCAGCTCATCAGCTCGCCAATTTCATCACCTCCCTTCCCCTGCAGTGCAACACCAACGTGCACCAATTTCTTGCGCACAAAATCATTAAACCAATCAACTATCAAGTCGTCGCCTTCATATCTAAATCAGGCCAAAACTCGTACTCATCCAAATCAAACCCATCCTACGTCTAGATTATATTCTTGCCTTCTTCTAATAAGTGGTCGGATTTACGATCAAATCACTTGCCTCGAAGCTGTTGCCCGCACCTCCGGGCAGTAGGCCATATCCCTCCATGATGTGAGTGCACCATGCTGCTGCTGCTACTGATCACACCACCCTTCTCCACTTCCCTACAATCTTGAATCCCACCGACATTCTCCTATGTTTCCCCACAATCTTGAAACTCCACCCTTCTCCTCCACTTCGCCACAGTCTTGAATCCTACCGCCCTTCTCTCCACTTCCCCACAATCCTGGAACTCAGTCTCGGGCACAAGCTCCTGGTCTGAGGAGAACTGGTCGTCGTTGTACCCATCTTGTGTATCCAGAACAAAATTCTTGCCTTCTTAAAATAAGTGGTCGTATCTTCGCGAGTACCACATTCCTCGACGGTGTTGCTTACTGCATCTGGGAGGCACTTTGCAACACACCGCCATCATCATCGCCAAAAGACAACCTCCTGCCTAAGCTGCTACCATCAAAACCCAACCCTCTGCTGCCATCGTCATCATCGCTGCCGCCACAACCCAACCCTCTGTCGCCATCATCGCTACAGCCGCAACCCAACCCTGCACCACCCCTGTAGGCTTGCTGTTGCTGTAGCCCCTAGGGCTTTCGCCTCTGTAGCCCCTAGTGCCTTCCCTGCCGTTGCACCTAGGGTTTCCATCACCGGCACCCATAGTGTTTCCACCACCCCCGCCCCTAGGATTTTTGTCACCAGCGCCCAAAGGGTTTCCGCTGCCACTGTTGGACATGTTGTCGCACACTGGATGTGGCTTGCTTGTGGGTAACTGGGTGGGGGTTGGTGTGGCGTGGTGTTGGGTGGGAGAAGCGGCGTGGAGGGAGAAGAGAACACGATGGGGAAGAGGAGAAAACGCGAGAGGATAATACAGCGCTTGGGAGGAAAATTCGTGTGGAGCATAAACATTCGACAGTACTAGATGGACCCACTTCAGTGCGTTTTATTTGTACGAGTACTTTTCTAATGGGGCAGTTTAGGCATCAAGCTTTTTGGGACAATTTCAACAGGGTAAAGCGACCACCTGGACGGAGGGAGTATTAATTAAACTTGCCATTACCATTGTACGGAACATGGTTAATGGCAGGTAAACATCGCGTGAGTGATAGGACTTTGAGCTAATCACTGATGTTAACAGAGCTGCTTACTCATAAAGATGGATGCTCCTCGGCTCATGAGTTCCATGAATGCACAGTTCTGACCGTATTGATTTTCTCGTTTGTGCAGAGGGTAAACTCTTGGCAATGCTGTCCATACGGAGTTACTATACTGTAATTAGCAGGCACACCTGGTTGACCAAGAGCTGGTTACTCATGTCAATCAGTTTATAAACGACTAAAAAAATGATTTGCATGTAAATTTTTACATTTATACTTTTCCTTAGTAACTTAAAACTCATTGTAAAACATAAACTACGTTAAATATACTCTAAAATTAGCTTTAAAATAATGTTTTAAAATTTAAATTTTAGCAATGACTCATTTTCGTTGTATGGCAAAAACGATAAGGCTCTAGGCCTACAGGTTTCTTTTGGAACTCGCATTCTAGTTGTTTGCTCAATGGCTTTTAAGGGGTTTTTTTTTATTGTAGTCCATTTTCTAATTAATATTGGCTTCTAAAACCATGAACAATACAGATAAAAGTTTACCCATAATATTTTTTTTCGTTATTTACAGCAAATAAGTCGTAGCTCGACCCAATCAGAGACTGGAAATTTTTTAGGATATTTGTGAAAATAATTTATGTAGAAATTTAGTTTCCTGCATTCATATTGGACACGATCTGATAGCACATAGGTTCGTTTAATATATTTTTAGGAAAGGTAGTAGCTATTATTAGATCAGGGAACCCAAATGTTGTTATAATACTGACAAATAATATTTGTGCTCACCCGCTGATAAAATTTTTTGAGGAAGTACCCCTCCGTCCCTAAATATTTGACGCCGTTGACTTTTTTAAATACGTTTTACTGTTCATCTCATTCAAAAACTGTTGTGAAATATGTAAAACTATATGTCTATATAAAAGTATATTTAATAATGAATCAAATGATATGAAAAGAATTAATAATTACCTAAATTTTTCAAATAAGACGAATGGTCAAACATGTTTAAAAAAGTTAACAGCGTCCGACGGAGGAAGTAGGAACTTGTATTAATTAACCAATATAGTGCGGATCAGTTCCAACGATAGGTTTACCAATGGAGAAATTTTACGGTTATTAAAAGACACCAAAATAATTAAGTGTAATTAAATTCGAAATTGCGGTACCGCTCGTTGTCGCCTTAAGATAGTAAAATTACTAAAATTAATGGAGGTCAGGAGCTTGTTAACCGTGAACCTGTAGACTCGATCAAACCAGGTACAGATTGGATTGCGCTTGATGATTGTTTTACATATATATAAGTAAGCTGTGCCATTAGCACTGTATTTACAAAGACTAATCGAAAATGTAATAGTAACTACGAACAATTTTGATAGTTCAGTGTTAGATAGTTACAGTGTTACACCCTTTTCCTGATGGAACTTTGTTAGGCAGCCACAATATAATCTAGAATAAACAACAGGAGGGATAATTATAAAGGTAGTACTGGGCAGAAAAAAATGCACATATATATATATATATATGTATTATTGGAAAAAAATGGCATAGATATAGATACATAAGAAATAAGTGAATTACACCAGCTGGCGCAGTGGCACATCCGGAAAAAAACATGAAAGAATGAGGGAAAGAAAGCAAAGCATAAAGCTAGGTCGTCACTTATTTATTCCAGAAATGGCCAATAGCCATTTCCTAGTGCTCCGACCTTCAGCAAAATAATCTCATCAGTAGCTAAATCGTGCAGCAAGCAAGATGCCCTCGATCTCCATGGATCTCCATCATGGGTAGGCCGACGAAGGCGTTTCCTTCTTTGGGGCTGACTCGGGTTTTGGCTCGGGCTTAGACTCTGGCTGTGGTTCTGCTTTTGCTTCCGCCTTGGATTCTGGTTCTGGTTTTGACTTTGAGTATGACTTTCGCTCTGGCTTTGGTTCAGCCTTCGACTCAGACTTTGGCTCTGTCTTTGGTTCTGGTTGCGATTCTGCCTTTGGCTTAGTCTGTGGGGTAGGCTCCGATTTAGGTTCAGACTTGGGTTCAGACTTTGGTTCAGCCTTAGTCTCGGGATTTGGTTCTGACTGTGGCTCAGACTTAGGCTCTGATTTTGGTTCTGCGTATGGCTCGGACTTTGGCGTTGGCTCAGACTTAGGCTCAAACTTTGCTTCTGGTTGTGGCGTGGACTCTGCCTTTGGCTCTGGTTTTGATTCAGCCTCTGCCTTTGGTTCGGGCTTAGACTCCGAATAAGTTGCCGGCTTCGGCTCCGGCTGCGACGCAGGCTTTGTCTCTGGCTCTGGATTGGGCTCAGCTTTTGGCACAGGCTTAGCCTGCGAGTAAGAATCCGACTTCGGCTCCTGCTGCGGCGCAGGCTTTGCCTCTAGCTCCGACGACTTCTCATACGCAGCACGGCCTCGCCTGCTGAGGAAACGGGCGCCATGCCCTAGTCCCCAGCCGCTCGCCGCCCCTTCATCAGCAAAGGCTCCAATCGCCGCCACCACCACTGCAAGGAGGAGCACAGCGACGGCAAGGCAAGGAGAGCTCCTCGCCATGGCTGGCAAAGCTAGCTCAGTTGCTTTGCTACCCCTCCCCCTCTCTATCTCTCTCACTCTCTCTCTCCCCCTCTCCCTCTCCTTATCTTCTTCTCCCTCACTCCTGTGTGCCTTGTGTGTGTGTTTGTTTGAGCGATGTGCCAATGGATGGAAGGGTGGCTGGGATTTATAGCCTGGGAACTGGAGAGAAGGATGGCTGGGGGATTCATTGATGGCGAAAGGCAAGTAGGTGTTGTCACGTGGCTCCACTCCATGACACACGGCGAGCCAATCGATATGGTCGGTCTCTAGCAAAGCTGCCTTTGCCAACCTCTCATCGAGTATCCTGCATGCATGCTTCCTTTCTCAAATCTGCCTTTACACTAACTGGTAACCGTAATTACTATCTAGTAATCAATCAGCACCTGTCCTCATTAATCAATTCATTAGTTACATGTTATTTTAACTAGAAAGGTAGCCCGCACATTCGCGCGGGCATTCATGAATCATTGCTTAAATATTTCTTTTAATATATTTGTTAGTTTATAATATGTAATGTTTAATTAATCTATATAAGCACCTATCTATAAAATTAATCTTCTTCATCATTTAAGAAGACATAGGTCTTTTAAGTCTAAATTAAAAAGTAAGGTGTCGTTTTTCTTTTTAATTGAATGTGTTGGGCTCTTATTTTAACAAATCTCGAAAAGGTTATTGCTAATAAATGTGTTTTTCCTTTTTTTAATTAGTTCACATTTGACACAATTTGTTGTATGCACTTACATATGGATCAATAAAAGTAGAGTAGATATATTCTAGACCTTGCTTCCTATAATATGTGTGACATATATTTTTTAAATACATTTAGTCGACCTGAGTTTTTAAACTCAAATTTAATAGTAAGGAATATAATATTTAAAACCATCTATCTACTGCTATGGCATAGAATAGAGGGAAGTCTATTAATATGTGGTCACTTAAAAATGATGTAATGGTTATGTATGATTGCCTCAATTTAAGGTAAAATTAAGAACCACAGTGATTCTAATAAATTATAAAATTTTCTACAATTGGTTCGTTTACACTCTATTGACATTTTATTTTTTTTTATTTCATACAAATATTATTTTTAGTTCAAATTTATGATATGATAAATAATGACAACATTACACCCTATATGTCAATTTTTTTTAAAAGAAAATTTTACCTATAAGGAAGTAAGATTGGTATATATTTCTCATTGTTTATTAATAAATCGATTTTATGGGACATATGGCTACGGTAAATTCATGGGCTTGTATACTAGAATATATTACCATTATGTGCTAGATGATTCATTTGGAAACGTTTCATATATAGTGTGCGAGGCTCTACGCAACCATTGTGAATAAGATTTGATGGGTAATTAAATATAACTGTACATGCAAAATTGTTTCTAGAATGTAATGTATTGTGAATGCTTCCGTGATTTAAATATTTTCTATAATATTTATGGAAAGCTAGTTTTATGGGCTATCAACCCCAACATAAAACATGGTCCAAAATCTTCAAGAGATGTTGAAAAAACTGTACAGGAACCTGGTGTAATTGTTGTGACATGTGAAACAACACGGAGTTAGAATTTTGGTTGACGTTTTCAACTTACACAAAGATGAAACATTTTGAGCACTAGTACTTGACCAATTATATGCATGTGGTATCCCTCTTAATAGTACGACATCCTAAACTCAAATTTAAAAAGGAAAGTTATACCAGCAGGAATACCTTCACACCATTTTCTTTCTTCACTTGGAGGGTTAGCAACATGAAGGTCATTTGATCATCGGGAAAATCTCATCTTCTTGATCTTTGACATTTCATCATTCAATTCTCAAATGATTGATGCGGATAATCCATGGCTTCAAATGGTCTCGCACGGTCCATCACGACAAAATCTTCACTCGCCCTTCACCGCCGGTTACGGTTGGTCGGCGTCAAGCCCCTTGCTTTCCCTCAGTACTGCATGGTCCATCGCAACTGAGCATCGCTTGCGCTTCACCGTCTTGCCATAGGTAGTCACTTCATATCTCGCATCTTCAACTTCTTGACTTTAATTCTCATCCATCGGTAAAGTCCATCTTCTAGCTTCTCACACCATCTTTATTTCTAACAATCTTGAATCATGGTGTATATTCTTCAACATGTCCATCAACTTATGATGGGATGTCATCAAGTATTCTCATCATCAACATTTGACTCTTGATGATTCCCAATATGTGAGGTATCATCCTTTTTGTCATTAATCCACAATCCCATCACTTTATTCTCACATATGAGCCATCAACCTTTTTTTTCCTTGAGGCCAGAACATAATCTGTCATCACAAACTTATAGCAAAGGTTAGTTCCAACAACCGTTGTCATTAATCACCAAAACTCCTCCTAACACAAAATTAGAGAACTTGATCTTTCAGATGATCACAAAAAGGCGCTTTAAGAAGAATGCTAAGTGCCTCTAGCTTCTCTTTGTTCATGTGAGGGATCTTGTACTTATTCCCTCTACTAGTTTTCATTACCTCCATGTAGCAGCTTTGTACTCCCACGAACACCCTATTATGAGTGTTTGGATTGTAGTCATTATATTCCTCGTGAACATTCTCTCTTTGCTAGCTCCTGCATGTTTGTAGAGACCCTAGTAGATGTTAAGGACTGAAGTGAGCCAAAGAAGCTAATTCATATCAGGGGAATTTGGAGGTTGATTCACGAGACGAATAGCAAGACCCATTTGAGCTACTACAACACCAAACTGTTCATCATCGATTCTGTCGAGGAATGATCCCCTCTAGGGGGTGATCGTGAGATCCCCCTCTTGTGAGTTCGGCCGGGGGAAAAGGTGCGCTTGACGAGATCGTTTATCCGCCCTGAGTGCATCGAGATCGTGCACGGGTGTCAAGATTATACAGGTTCGGGCCGCTATGGTCCGTAATACCCTACTCCTGTGGATGGGATTTATGGTTGAGTGTTACAAAGGTTCCTAAACTCCGGAGAGTACTCTTGCTCTTCTTCTCCTAGGGTTTAGGCCTACTGGGAGTCGTCTACCTTTACTCGGTGGGCAAGGTCCTGCTTTTATAGTTCAAGGGGATATCACATGCACCGCTTCTACGTACTCTATCACGGGAGAGGGACCCACTCCACTCAGACTGGACCACGATCCGTGCCTTCGCCCGGAAGCTAAGCGGCCGTCCATCCTCGAGTTGGACCCAGCGCCACCTCCCGCCTGACATGGGGACAGCCCTGTCATTCGCTCTTAAATGAACGAAGACTCATGGCGGTCCTTCTCACGTGGAGGGAGCTCCGGATGATGCTTTGATGGGACGGGGCATACCTGTCTCCACTCCGCCGGGTACAGGGGCGAACGTGGGGGCACGGCTGCCCGATCGACCGGACGTGACCGGCGACGGGACGGTCACAGTCTGGTTACGCCTGATTGACGTGGGTCAATCGGGCCGCACCGCACATCCGCCCTTACCGCATTAAAGGCGGTGAGGGACGGTTGGGGCGCCGCGCATTGATGGCAGTTCAGCCTGAGTCTCCTCCCCTCGCGCTCCCCTCGCCACATGGCAGCTGGGCGAGGGCCACGGAGCGAGGCAGTGCGAGGGCCCGAGGGGCGTGACGTGGCACCCCGAGGCCCCCTGGCTGCTTTGCGTCTTCCGAGGTGTGGCGGGAGAGCCAGGCTGTAGGGCCACGTGGCTGGATGGGAAGGTAACTCCCCCGTACTTCGCATACCCCTGGCCCCATATCACCGATAGATTCGGACAAGCATTCTAGCATTATCTTGCTGAATAAATATTGTTCTTCTTGCATCTTCTAGGGGCCAACATGCTCTAATAACTGGGAGAACATTAGAGAACATGAAAGATCTCATAGTTTATCTATCAACCTTGATAGTCTTCCTCTTTCTCCACTATGGTTGCTCCTTTGTGCGGATTCCTATTAGTACATCAAGACTAAGAAGAACACGCTCAAAGAAGCATCTGACGAAAAGGACACCGTGGTAACGGTGGAGTTAGCTCGTCCCATGCCAAGAGCCACATCGCAGCTCATCAGCTCGCCAATTTCATCGCCTCCCTTCCCCTGCAGTGCAACACCAACGTGCACCAATTTCTTGCGCACAAAATCATTGAACCAATCAACTATCAAGCTGTCGCCTTCATATCCAAATCAGGCCAAAACTTGTACTCATCCAAATCAAACCCATCCTACGTATAGATTATATTCTTGCCTTCTTCTAATAAATGGCCGGATTTACGATCAAATCACTTGCCTCGAAGCTGTTGCCCGCACCTCCGGGCAGTAGGCCATATCCCTCCATGATGTGAGTGCACCTTGCTGCTGCTGCCACCATCTCCACTTCCCTACAATCTTGAATCCCACCGACATTCTCCTATGTTTCCCCAAAATCTTGAAACTCCACCATTCTCCTCCACTTTGCCACAGTCTTGAATCCTACCGCCCTTCTCCTCCACTTCCCCACAATCCTGGAACTCAGTCTCGGGCACAAGCTCCTGGTCTGAGGAGAACTGGTCGTCGTTGTACCCATCTTGTGTATCCAGAACAAAATTCTCGCCTTCTTCAAATAAGTGGTCGTATCTTCGCGAGTACCACATTCCTCGACAATGTTGCTTACTGCATCTGGGAGGCACTTTGCAACACACCACCGTCATCATCGCCACAAGACAACCTCCTGCCTAAGCTGCTACCATCAAAACCAAACCCTCTGCGGCCATCGTCATCATCGCCGCCGCCACAACCCAACCCTCCGTCGCTGTCATTACTGCAGCCGCAACCCAACCCTGCACCACCCCTGTAGGCTTGTTGTTGCTGTAGCCCCTAGGGCTTTCGCCTCTGTAGCCCCTAGGGCCTTCCCTGCGTTTGCCCCTAGGGTTCCGTCACCGGCACCCATAGTGTTTCCACCACCCCCGCCCCTAGGATTTTCGTCACCAGCGCCCAAAGGGTTTCCGCCGCCACCGTTGGACATGTTGTCGTACACTGGATGTGGCTTGCTTGTGGGGAACTAGGTGGGGGTTGGTGTGGCGTGGTGTTGGGTGGGAGGAGCGGCGTGGAGGGAGAAGAGAACACGATGGGGAAGAGGAGAAAACGCGAGAGGATAATGCAGCGCTTGGGAGGAAAATTCGTGTGGAGCATAAACATTCGACGGTACTAGATGGACCCACTTCAGTGCGTTTTATTTGTACGAGTACTTTTCTAATGGGGCAGTTTAGGCATCAAGCTTTTTGGGACAATTTCAACAGGGTAAAGCGACCACCTTTGTGGGACGGAGGGAGTATTAATTAAACTTGCCCTTACCATTGTATGGAACATGGTTAACGGCAGGTAAACATCGCGTGAGTGATAGGACTTGGAGCTAATCACTGATGTTAACAGAGCTGGTTACTCATAAAGATGGATGCTCCTCGGCTCATGAGTTCCATGAATGCACAGTTCTGACCGTATTGATTTTCTCGTTTGTGCAGAGGGTAAACTCATGGCAATGCTGTCCATACGGAGTTACTATACAGTAATTAGCAGGCACACCTGGTTGACCAAGAGCTGGTTACTATCACACCCTAAGAATCTTAAAGTTATAAATAGTTGTTTAAATGGAATTATCAGAAAATAATTTTAAAAGCCTAGAAGAAAAGATCTAATTTTAAATAATAAATTCCAATATAAAATTGGGCCAGATAAAATTTTATTAAATACTTTGCTTAATTCTATAATTCCTAGATTTTTCTGGGATTTATTTGAGCTAAGGAAGTATTTTTAATAAATGAAATTGCATTTCATGAATTATTGAAATTGAAAAAGTTTTAAAAATTCTTTCTTTTGGCTTTGGGCCGAAAGTCGGCCCAAAACCTTCACTCTCTCTCCCCGGCCTAAGCCGGCCCAGTCCACCGCAGCCGCTCTCCTCTCTCTCTCCCGCTCGCTGACAGGTGGGGCCCGCCTGTCAGGTCGTCGTCTACCTCCGGCCGCTCGCCGCCCGAACCCTAGCGCCGCGCCGCCGCCATCTCCTTCCAAATCCGGCCGCCCCTTTCCGTTTCCGGTGAAATCAATTGAGGGGAAATGGTCTCCGGGATCCCCTCTATCTTTTCTCTTATGGAATCGTCGGTTAATTTCGTTTGGAAATTCGCGGAATCGATCTCGAATCGGATTCGTCTCTCTCTCCCTAACCCTAATCTTTCCATCGCGTCGCCGATCACCGTGGGCCTTCGCCGCCGCCTTCCAACCCCTATAAAAGGACCCCCGAGCTCCCCTCTACCCGTCGCCGCCTTAGCCTTCGTCTCTCGTCGCCCGTAGCGCCCTAGCCTCGTGCAACCTAGCGCCGCCGTCGTCGCCGTAGCTCCAGCCGTGCGCCGCCGTCGCTCCAGTCGTCGCCGTCGCTCGGGGAGATCACCGTCGTGGTCGCCGTCGCGTCGCCGTCCTCGTCCGCCCCTTCGCCGTCGTTGTCAACCGCTGGAGCACCGTCGCCACCGTCGACCCGATCGTCTCCGCCGCTTCTTCCTCGTCGCCGTCGCCGTCCGGTCATCTTCTCCCGTCGCTTTGGTCACCGGTGAGTTTGCCGTGCCGCCCGCATCCCGTTGGTGCCCTCCGTTTGCGTCGCCGCGCCGTCGTTCACCGGTGAGCATGCGCGCCCGAGCCGCCGCCGGTGGTGACGTCACCGCTGACGTCATCGTCGTCGTCTCCCGTGGTCCGGCCGTGGACCGATTGATCTCGGCCGTTCGTTTTGGTTGGATTGATCTCGGCCGTTCGTTTCCGTGAGCCGCCGCCGTGCACCCGGTCCACCGTGAACCCGAGCCCCGCTGACGCAATAATTCCCTTTTTCTTTTCAAAAATAATTCATTATTGCGTCATAATTCAATTAAAAATTTATATAAATGATTTAATCTGATTTAATCTTTAAAAATTCATAACTAATTCATCGTAGCTCGGATTTAGTTGGTTCAAGTCTATAAATTTTTCTAAAATTGAGATCTACATGTTAAAAATATCCACATGTACTGTTCATGCTTGCTTATGTGCTGTTTTGGTGTTTTTGCTCTTTTCTGTTTAGATTCCGACGTTTCCGGAGAGTCCGTTTTCGCAGGAGAAGATTTAGAAGAATTCCAAGGCCAGCAAGGCAAGTCACACAGATCCTAATCAATCCTTTGAGCATGTTGATCCCGTTTAAAGCTATTGTTTCTATTCAACTATTGCATTTATTTTTGAATATCATTTGGTGGAATTAACCTATTGTTTGTTATAGCCCTTTCGTTCTTGATTACTTTATTCCTTGATACCTTGGGTTATGGTAACTTGACTAGTTGAGCTTGATACTGGTTCAACTAGATATTAGGTATAATTGCTTAGCCATGCTTATAAACTTTAGCACACTAATGGGATAACTTGTGATTCACTATTACTTAATGATGGCTTAATGATAGTTCACGATGATCAATCGTAATTGGTTAATTAATTAATTTGACAACTAAAACCTGATAATGGTGGATTGTGAGTACATGGTTTTGATGGTCGTGCTCATGACAATTAAGGACCGGTTCACGAGTTTCGATTGTGAAACATTAATCGTGCCAACCACAAGCCAGCGTGGGCAACGGCTTTATCTTTTGTATAGCATGGTTCATTGCGGGGCACCAGACTGAGAAGTGGCGGAGATAAGCCCACGGGGATCGCCGGGGAGTCCATGCCTTGTTTATAAGGGGGTGATTATGATCCAGAAATGGTGCACTGTAGTGGATTGTGTTGTGCGAGGGGTACTGTCACAGCTCCTTTCCGAGGTACCGTGGTGGTATTAAGGCACATGGTGACATGTTGTGGGACTGTGTCTTGTGGGTACAGTGGTACACCTCTGGCCAGAGTAAAACTATTCGAATAGCCGTGCCCGCGGTTATGGGCAGGTCTAACAATGTCTTTCGTGATTAGTCTCACCCTTCACACCATAATGAAAGATGCTATAACTGGTAATAATTTAATTAGCTCCTGGTTTGGAATGGTATATTCCTGGTTTGGAGTTAGAACTGAGCAGCCGGGGTTGGGTGTTCAGAATGGTTGGGCCTATACAACAGGGTATGTTGTATAGTGTTGGATTAATACTGTTTAATTAATACTCTACTGTTTTATTAAATTCTGAAATATTCATTAAATGCTATTTATGCCAAGAAACCTATATTATTCCATCCTTGGTTATCCTGTGCACTTGTATATTTGCTGCGTGGCTTGCTGAGTATGTCATATACTCACCTTGCAATCATTCATCAGAGGAGGAGTTCTACAGTGATGCTGATGGTGTTGAGGATTTAGCGTAGTCCTGGTCAAGCTGCCTGTGGAGTGGTGTCGTCTGCGCTGTTTATCTTTATTTTCCGCTGCTTAGATCTTTATTGATTGAGAGGAACTATCTACCTCTGTAATGACATTTTATTCGCTTATTAATTAGAGTAATAATTGTACTCTATTATCAATTTGTTATTGTGTGCCTCGGCTGATTCCTGGACGAGGGTTTACACACATGTAAGCATTTGGAATTTTGGATAGAAATTCTGGGCATGACAAGTTGGTATCAGAGCCTCCCTGACCATAGGATATGCCAAATAGTTACCTATAAGAGCCCTCTAAAAATATTGGAAAATTAGAACTGTTCTCCTCCCGTTCTCTTTTAATTAAACCAAGCTAATGGCACATGCAGTTTATAGTCTCTAAAATTTTTCCTTTTAGAATTTACCTTTTGTTTTTCGGTGTTGTTAGTACTGTACATCTATTACTGTTCTAATGGCCCATTTACTAGCAAAGGTTTTACAACATTGATTTATTTAATCTTGCTGCAATGTAATAAACTTAGCATGATTGATTTTATAACTCTCTTTTAAATTATTCCATTTGAAACCTATTATTTAAAAGTACAAAACCAGTGATCCTGCTTCTAACCGTTTCAACTTATCTTGCAAGATTGGTTTACTTTATTCATTTACCTTTCATTTTGATTTTCTAATTTTATTCAAAGTAACTCGAAAACTTGTGCTATTAATTGGATAAATGTCTTAACTCCCTCCTTTCACTTGTCTTTAGATGACGCGCTACAAGCCTGAGTACTTGTTTGGTACTGAAGGATTTGTCCAGGAGTTGCGTACGATGTCCTTTGCCATAGGATTTGGGACTGCCCCGTTGTATGCCCAGATTTCTCATGATCGTGATGAAGAGAAGTGCCGTGTCAAAGTCACCTTGAACAGTAATCGGGAAGATATCCCATCGGTGATGTTCGAAGCTGGAGGGGGAAACTATAAGCATGCATGTCAGAGGGGGCAAGAATCGCCATCGGAGAGCTCCGCGACCGCTACAGTAATCAGCTGGCCAATTCTGAGTATCGCTACCATCCTCGGCAACCCTAGGGAAGTGACCGTGGCAGCTACCTTGAACCTGCAGGAATTGAGAATGATGCTACCACAAGACATTTGGTCGAGATGCTATGGGCTATGGATGAGACCCGTGCTGAGATTGTGATAGCAGCTCAAGATCGTGAAGACTGGAATCGTGGTAAGATTTGCAAGCTGGAGGACAAGGTGGATCGTTTGGAGAAGGAGCTAGCCGCACTGAAGGGAGAAGCACCACCACGAAAAGCCAGAGTTCGTCTTACTGCGAGAAAGAGAGCTCTTTTCGTCCCTCGCTACCAGTTGGCGCCAAAGGTTCGTGTGGTGGAAAAAGAAGTTACTCCAGCGGATCCTCAGGTCGTCAACATAAGTGATGATGAAGGAGAAGAATCGACGCGCACCCATTCAAAGGTCGAGTGGGGAGCAACTCAAGATGATGATGAAGACGAGCCGAACGAACCTTCAATCAACTCCGATGCTCGGAAGACCTTGAACGCCTTGTCAAGCCGTTGCCATAGATCGTTGTGTTAGCTTGCTTGTTTAAGTTTGGTTGCGTGTGTGGGTCTCGCATGTGGTTTACATCAGTGGTGAGATGTAAGTGCATGCGTTTGTTTGCTTTCGAGTGTTAGGTAGTGGTGAGTTTAGTGGTGAGAGTCTTCAAGTCTATGTAATAATGAAACTCAGTTAAGATCAATAAAAGTTAAGTTAGTAGAAAAATTAATTCTCTGTCCTAAGTAGTTTTCCCCGGTTTCTCTTCTTGTGCTCCTGTCCATGCCAGATGGTGCTCACTCGCAGCGTTGGAAATGGCCCCAACAACAACAACAACAACAGCAACAACAACAATGGAGAG
This sequence comes from Oryza meridionalis, assembly GCA_000338895.3. Lineage (NCBI taxonomy): Eukaryota > Viridiplantae > Streptophyta > Magnoliopsida > Poales > Poaceae > Oryza > Oryza meridionalis. The sequence goes on from CM002528.2 coordinate 7,969,254, forward strand.
AATCCCACGCTTGCCCAAGTTTTGGCTCAACAGACACAGCTTATGTATATGATGATGCAGCAACTCCAGAACCAGCAGAACCAAGGGAATAACCATGCACCTCCCCAGAACAAGCTAGCAGAATTTCTTCGCGTGAGGCCACCTACATTTTCTAGCACTACTAATCCGGTAGAGGCCGGTGATTGGCTGCACGCCATAGAAAAGAAGTTGGACCTGCTTCAGTGCACTGATCAGGAGAAGGTTTCTTTTGCCTCACATCAGCTGCATGGCCCGACTTCCGAGTGGTGGATCACTTCCGTCTCAACAGGACCACGGCGGAACCTATCACTTGGCTAGAATTCACTGCTGCCTTTCGCAAGATGCACATACCATCGGGAGTGGTGTCTCTTAAGAAGAGGGAGTTTAGGACACTCACTCAGGGGTCTCGCTCTGTTACTGAATATTTGCATGAGTTTAATCGCCTGGCTCGTTATGCTCCGGAAGAAGTACACACTGATGAAGAGCGTCAAGAGAAGTTCCTGGAAGGACTGAATGATGAACTTTCTTACCCATTAATGACTGGAGATTATCATGATTTTCAGAAATTGGTGGATAAGGCTATTCGCCAGGAGGATAAGTACAACCGCATGGAGCAGTAGGAACGTAGGATTGCTCACTTCAAAGCTCAGCAAGGGAATAGTCAGAGGTCACGCCTTGCTTTGGGATCTCAGTCAATGCCACAGGGAGGTTCTTCGTCTGTTGTTCGTCCGCCGCGTCAGTTCTTCAACAACAATGCTGGTAACAACAATCGCAACCAAGCTCCACGTCCTACGACAGCTCCGACACAGCATCAGCCTGTCAAGAGGGAACAAGGAAACAAGCCCGGGGTATGCTTCAACTGTGGTGAACCAGGCCATTACTCTGACAAGTGTCCGAAGCCCCGACGCGTGAAGGTTGTCCCTGCACAGAACAACTCCACCGCACCAGCGACAAAGGCTCGTGTCAACCATGTTGCTGCTACAGAAGCTCAAGATGCTCCAGATGTGATTTTGGGTACGTTCCCTGTTAACTCAGTTCCTGCAACAGTACTTTTCGACTCTGGTGCTACGCATTCATTTTTATCTATGAGTTTTGCGGGAAATCATGGGATGGAAGTAGAAGATCTTAGACGTCCTTTGATGGTTAGTACCCCGAGTAATCAAGCACTCTCAGTGCAACGTAGCCCCTCTGTCAGAATTGAGATTCAAGGAGTGCCATTCCTGGCCAATCTTATTCTGTTAGAATCCCAAGACCTTGATGTCATCCTAGGGATGGACTGGTTAGCCAAATATAAAGGTGTGATAGACTGTGCTAATAGAAAAGTAACTCTCACCAGCAATGATGGCCAAGTCGTAACTGTTCATGCACTGCCTTCTGAGCCCTTAAGGTCAAGTCTGAACCAAATAGCTTTGGAAGAGATTCCTATAGTACGAGAATACCCAGATGTGTTCCCGGATGATTTACCTGGTATGCCGCCTAAAAGAGATATAGAGTTCAGAATAGATCTGGTACCTGGTACAGCTCCAATCCACAAAAGGCCTTATAGAATGGCAGCCAATGAGTTAGCAGAAGTCAAGAGGCAAGTAGATGATTTGCTTCCGAAAGGGTACATTAGACCAAGTTCGTCTCCATGGGGTGCTCCAGTTATTTTTGTGGAAAAGAAAGATCATACCCAGAGGTTGTGTATGGACTATCGTGCCTTAAACGATGTGACTATCAAGAATAAGTACCCGCTGCCCAGAATTGATGATTTGTTTGATCAGCTCAAGGGTGCCACTGTTTTCTCCAAGATCGATCTTCGATCAGGGTATCACCAGTTGAGGATTGAAGAAGAAGATATACCTAAGACGGCTTTCACTACTCGGTATGGGTTGTTTGAGTGTACTGTTATGTCTTTCGGACTTACCAATGCCCCTGCTTTCTTCATGAACTTGATGAACAAGGTGTATATGGAATACCTAGACAAGTTCGTGGTCGTCTTTATTGATGACATTCTTATCTACTCTCGAACTAAAGAAGAGCATGAAGAACATCTTCGCCTTGCATTGGAGAAGCTACGAGAACATCAATTGTATGCCAAGTTTAGCAAATGTGAATTTTGGTTGTCTGAAGTGAAGTTCCTTGGTCACGTCATCTCAGCCGGAGGAGTTGTCGTTGATCCTAGTAATGTGGAATCGGTAACCAGCTGGAAACAACCAAAGACAGTTTCAGAGATTCGCAGTTTTCTGGGTCTTGCAGGATATTACCGGAGGTTTATAGAGAATTTCTCCAAGATTGCTAAGCCCATGACACGACTGCTTCAGAAAGATGTGAAGTACAAGTGGTCAGAAGAATGTGAGCAGAGTTTTCAAGAGTTGAAAAGTCGCTTAATATCAGCACCCATTTTGATTTTGCCCGATCCAAAGAGGGGTTTCCAAGTATATTGCGATGCATCTAAGCTTGGGTTAGGATGTGTTCTGATGCAAGATGGGAAGGTGGTTGCCTATGCATCTCGTCAGTTACGTCTGCATGAGAAGAACTACCCTACTCATGATCTCGAGTTAGCTTCAGTGGTTCATGCATTGAAGATTTGGTGTCACTATCTTTTCGGTACCCGTACAGAGGTGTACACCGATCACAAGAGTTTAAAGTACATCTTTACTCAACCAGATCTGAACATGAGACAACGGAGATGGTTGGAACTAATCAAGGATTATGACATGGGAATTCATTATCACCCGGGAAAGGCTAATGTTGTAGCAGATGCTCTTAGCAGGAAAGGCTATTGCAATGCTACGGAAGGACGACAGTTGCCATTGGAGTTATGCAAAGAATTTGAAAGATTAAATTTGGGAATTGTCATTAGAGGTTTTGTTGCAACCTTAGAAGCAAAGCCTACTCTCATTGATCAGGTTAGAGAAGCCCAAATTAATGACCCTGATATCCATGAGATCAAGAAGAATATGAGAAGAGGAAAAGCTATCGGTTTCTTGGAAGATGAGCAAGGGACCGTATGGTTGGGCGAAAGAATTTGTGTTCCAGAGAACAAAGAGTTGAAAGATACAATTCTGAAAGAAGCTCATGACACTTTGTACTCCATTCACCCTGGTAGTACCAAGATGTATCAAGATCTCAAAGAAAAATTTTGGTGGACCAGTATGAAGCGTGAGATAGCTGAGTTTGTAGCTGTGTGTGATGTTTGTCAGCGAGTTAAGGCAGAACATCAGAAACCCGTAGGTTTGTTGCAACCTTTGAAGATACCAGAATGGAAGTGGAAAGAGATCGGTATGGATTTTATCACTGGTTTACCTCGAACGTCATCGGGCCACGACTCTATTTGGGTGATAGTCGACAGACTTACCAAAGTGGCTCATTTCATTCCAGTAAAGACAACATATTCCGGAAGTCGTTTGGCGGAATTGTATATGGCAAGGATTGTGTGTTTGCATGGCGTCCCTAAGAAAATAGTGTCTGATCGAGGTAGTTAGTTTACTTCGAAGTTTTGGAAGAAGCTTCAGGAAGAGATGGGTTCTAAGCTGAACTTCAGTACTGCTTATCATCCGCAGACAGACGGACAAACCGAAAGGGTGAATCAGATTTTGGAAGACATGTTGAGAGCTTGTGCTTTAGACTTTGGTGGAAGTTGGGATAAGAATCTGCCTTATGCGGAATTCTCATACAACAACAGTTATCAAGCTAGTCTTCAAATGGCTCCTTACGAAGCACTGTATGCTCGCAAGTGTCGCACTCCGCTCTTGTGGGATCAAACGGGAGAACGTCAGGTTTTCGGAACTGATATCCTAAGGGAAGCAGAAGAAAAGGTAAAGACCATTCGAGAAACATTACGTGTAGCTCAGTCTCGCCATAAGAGTTATGCCGACAATCGCCGCAGAGATTTGAGTTTTGAGGAAGGAGATCATGTGTACCTTCGTGTCACGCCTCTCCGAGGGGTTCATCGTTTTCATACCAAAGGAAAATTGGCACCGCGTTTTGTGGGACCTTATAAGATTGTCAGTCGAAGAGGTGAGGTTGCTTATCAGTTGGAATTACCTCAATCGTTGGTAGGAGTCCATGATGTGTTCCATGTGTCACAGTTGAAAAAGTGTTTAAGGGTACCTACTGAGGAAGCTAATCTTGAACAGATGGAAATCCAAGTGGATCTGACATATGTCGAGAAACCAATTCGTATTTTGGAGACAAACGAGAGAAGGACCAGGAATCGAGTTATCCGTTTTTGTAAGGTTCAATGGAGTAATCACTCAGAAGAAGAAGCTACTTGGGAACGAGAAGATGAATTAAAGTCCGCTCATCCGCATCTTTTCACCAGTTCTTCCGAATCTCGAGGACGAGATTCTGTTTAAGGGGGGTAGGTTTGTCACACCCTAAAAATCTTAAAATTATAAATAGTTGTTTAAATGGAATTATCAGAAAATGATTTTAAAAGCCTAGAAGAAAAGATCTAATTTTAAATAATAAATTCCAATATAAAATTGGGCCAGATAAAATTTTATTAAATACTTTGCTTAATTCTATAATTCCTAGATATTTCTGGGATTTATTTGAGCTAAGGAAGTATTTTTAATAAATGAAATTGCATTTCATGAATTATTGAAATTGAAAAAGTTTTAAAAATTCTTTCTTTTGGCTTTGGGCCGAAAGTCGGCCCAAAACCTTCTCTCTCTCTCCCCGGCCCAAGCCGGCCCAGTCCGCCACAGCCGCTCTCCTCTCTCTCTCCCGCTCGCTGACAGGTGGGGCCCGCCTGTCAGGTCGTCGTCTACCTCCGGCCGCTCGCCGCCCGAACCCTAGCGCCGCGCCGCCGCCGTCTCCTTCCAAATCCGGCCGCCTCTTTCCGTTTCCGATGAAATCAATTGAGGGGAAATGGTCTCCGGGATCCCCTCTATCTTTTCTCTTATGGAATCGTCGGTTAATTTCGTTTGGAAATTCGCGGAATCGATCTCGAATCGGATTCGTCTCTCTCTCCCTAACCCTAATCTTTCCATCGCATCGCCAGTCACCGTGGGCCTTCGCCGCCGCCTTCCAACCCCTATAAAAGGACCCCCGAGCTCCCCTCTACCCGTCGCCGCCTTCGCCTTCGTCTCTCGTCGCCCGTAGCGCCCTAGCCTCGTGCAACCTAGCGCCGCCGTCGTCGCCGTAGCTCCAGCCGTGTGCCGCCGTCGCTCCAGTCGTCGCCGTCGCTCGGGGAGGTCACCGTCGTGGTCGCCGTCGCGTCGCCGTCCTCGTCCGCCCCTTCGTCGTCGTTGTCAACCGCCGGAGCACCGTCGCCGCCCTCGACCCGATCGTCTCCGCCGCTTCTTCCTCGTCGCCGTCGCCGTCCGGTCATCTTCCGCCGTCGCTTTGGTCGCCGGTGAGTTCGCCGTGCCGCCCGCATCCCGTTGGTGCCCTCCGTTTGCGTCGCCGCGCCGTCGTTCACCGGTGAGCATGCGCGCCCGAGCCGCCGCCGGTGGTGACGTCACCGCTGACGTCATCGTCGTCGTCTCCCGTGGTCCGGCCGTGGACCGATTGATCTCGGCCGTTCGTTTTGGTTGGATTGATCTCGGCCGTTCGTTTCCGTGAGCCGCCGCCGTGCACCCGGTCCACCGTGAACCCAAGCCCCGCTGACGCAATAATTCCCTTTTTCTTTTCAAAAATAATTCATTATTGCGTCATAATTCAATTAAAAATTTATATAAATGATTTAATCTAATTTAATCTTTAAAAATTCATAACTAATTCATTGTAGCTCGGATTTAGTTGGTTCAAGTCTATAAATTTTTCTCAAATTGAGATCTACATGTTAAAAATATCCACATGTACTGTTCATGCTTGCTTATGTGCTGTTTTGGTGTTTTTGCTCTTTTCAGTTTAGATTCCGATGTTTCCGGAGAGTCCGTTTTCGCAGGAGAAGATTTAGAAGAATTCCAAGGCCAGCAAGGCAAGTCACACAGATCCTAATCAATCCTTTGAGCATGTTGATCCCATTTAAAGCTATTGTTTCTATTCAACTATTGCATTTATTTTCGAATGTCATTGGGTGGAATTAACCTATTGTTTGTTATAGCCCTTTCGTTCTTGATTACTTTATTCCTTGATACCTTGGGTTATGGTAACTTGACTAGTTGAGCTTGATACTGGTTCAACTAGATATTAGGTATATTTGCTTAGCCATGCTTAGAAACTTTAGCACACTAATGGGATAACTTGTGATTCACTATTACTTAATGATAGCTTAATGATAGTTCACGATGATCAATCGTGATTGGTTAATTAATTAATTTGACAACTAAAACCTGATAATGGTGGGTTGTGAGTACATGGTTTTGATGGTCGTGCTCATGACAATTAAGGACCGGTTCACGAGTTTCGATTGTGAAACATTAATCATGCCAACCACAAGCCAGCGTGGGCAACGGCTTTATCTTTTGTATAGCATGGTTCATTGCGGGGCACCAGACTGAGAAGTGGCGGAGATAAGCCCACGGGGGTCGCTGGGGAGTCCATGCCTTGTTTATAAGGGGGTGATTATGATCCAGGAATGGTGCACTGTAGTGGATTGTGTTGTGCGAGGGGTACTGTCACAGCTCCTTTCCGAGGTACCGTGGTGGTATTAAGGCACATGGTGACATGTTGTGGGACTGTGTCTTGTGGGTACAGTGGTACACCTCTGGCCAGAGTAAAACTATTCGAATAGCCGTGCCCGCGGTTATGGGCAGGTCTAACAATGTCTTTCGTGATTAGTCTCACCCTTCACACCATAATGAAAGATGCTATAACTGGTAATAATTTAATTAGCTCCTGGTTTGGAATGGTATATTCCTGGTTTGGAGTTAGAACTGAGCAGCCGGGGTTGGGTGTTCAGAATGGTTGGGCCTATACAACAGGGTATGTTGTATAGTGTTGGATTAATACTGTTTAATTAATACTCTACTGTTTTATTAAATTCTGAAATATTCATTAAATGCTATTTATGCCAAGAAACCTATATTATTCCATCCTTGGTTATCCTGTGCACTTGTATATTTGCTGCGTGGCTTGCTGAGTATGTCATATACTCACCTTGCAATCATTCATCAGAGGAGGAGTTCTACAGTGATGCTGATGGTGTTGAGGATTTAGCGTAGTCCTGGTCAAGCTGCCTGTGGAGTGGTGTCGTCTGCGCTGTTTATCTTTATTTTCCGCTGCTTAGATCTTTATTGATTGAGAGGAACTATCTACCTCTGTAATGACATTTTATTCGCTTATTAATTAGAGTAATAATTGTACTCTATTATCAATTTGTTATTGTGTGCCTCGGTTGATTCCTGGACGAGGGTTTACACACATGTAAGCGTTTGGAATTTTGGATAGAAATTCCGGGCGTGACAGTTACTCATGTCAATCAATTTATAAACGACTAAAAAAATGATTTGCATGTAAATTTTTAGATTTATACTTTTCCTTAGTAACTTAAAACATTGTTGGCGGTATGGTATGAGGCCCTTCGACCAAGCTTGCCGAAACCATGCAGCCAGTAAGGATTCAAGCCTAAGATGTCAAGATCAGTTGGGGCGAAGCCCCCATGGCGAAGACCATGGAGCAAAGACGGCGAAGGGCGAAGGATCGCGCGGGTGCCTCGTAGAACCAAAGACCTCTTGGGCGATGGATGTAAGGCGAAGGGTGTGCGTCGAAGGGATGCGACTTCGCCATAGCAAGATCGGCCTCACGAAAGCCCAGTGGCCTTTGTGCCAACGATCGTCTGATGGCCCATTAGGAGCCCATGTACCTCAATTACGCTGTATACCCATGTAAATGTCCCTTTCATGAGGGCAACCATGTAAATCCTCCTGCAAAACCTAAACCCTAATAGGGGGACATGTAACAGGGTTATAAATAGACCCCTAAGGCCATGTAATAGGGGGATAGAGAGAGAGAAAAATCCTCAATTTAATACACTATTGTTTCCAGTCACTGTTGAGTAACCACGTCTTTCGACGTATGCGGTTGTCGTTTCGACAACAGCTGGCGCCGACCATGGGGACCTCTGAGCGAAACCACTGAGAGCGAATGCCACCGAAGAGGGTCGCGAAGGAGAAGGTTGCAAGGCGGAAGGGAAGCGAAGCCGGGGGCGAGATGGCCGCCGAAGAGGGAGCAGAGCCTTCGGCGCCCGTCGCCGAAGATGGAGGAGAGTCGTCTGCCTCCGCACCTACGCCATCTCTACCGTCCTCGGCTCTGTAACACCCTGAAAATTCGACCGACAAATCAAAACTCTAAAAATTCGGGTTTTCAAAAACTTTTTAAAATAAATTGCATCATGCCGATTTTATGCGCCATTCCATTGAATTTCGATTTCAGAGTTTGGAGGTTTCGAATAAAGAACTAAATCAATCAAATTACATCGATATTATCGCAAACATGTTCGTATCAATTAAATGTAAGTACGATGGAATGGAACTAACACTAAATTAAGATTTAAATAAATAAAAATGTGAGCAATATTAATTTAGGATGAATTTATTAGTGGGAATAACACAAATATTGGGTAAGAATTATATATGCAAATATTAGGAATTTTAGAATCAAATTTATATATAATAAATAAATAAAAATAATAATAAATAAAAAAAAAGAAAAAGGAAAAATCGGAAAACGGCACTGTTCATTTGCCGCCAAGTGTTCGACGCGGTTCCTAGCCCTAACCCTAACCCTACCGCTGCCGCGCCGACGCCGCCCCGAGCCCCGAGCCGCCGCGCACCGTCGTCATCCCCGCCGTGCCGCTCGCCGCCGCGCCGCCGTCCCGTCGCCGCTCGGCCGTCGCCCTTGCCGCCTCGCGCCCCGCGCCCGCGCGCCGCCCGCCCGTCACGTCGCCGCCTCGCGCCCCGCGCCCGCGCGCCGCTCGCCCGTCGCGTCGCCGCCTCGCGCCCCGCGCCCTGCCGCGCCGCGTCGTCGTCGCCTCGCCGCTCCGTCGCCGCGCGCGTCGCATCGCCGCTACCGCGCCGCGCCGCCCGTTCTATCGCCGCGCGCCGTCGCGTTCGGCCGTCGCGTCGCCGCTGCCATCGCCATCGCGCGTCGCATCGCCGCTCCGTCGCCGCGACCGCGCCGCGCCCGCGAGCCCCGTGCCGCCGCTACTGCCGTGCCGCTGCCGCGCCCTCGAGCCCCGCGCCGCGCCACCCCGCCGACGCCATAACCGCCCGCCCCTTCCCCTCTTCTTCTCCCCCCCACCTCCTATAAATTCCCCCCCCCTCGCTCCGTCCTTGCCTCCATCCTCATCCCCTCCACCCCCTCCACCGCACCGCCGCTCTCGTGCCACCGCGCCCCCGCCCCCCCTCCCGTGCCGCCACGCCGCCGTTCCCATGCCGTTGTGCCGCCGCTCCCGCGTCGCCGTGCGCCGCCGCCGCCGCCGCCGTCGTCGCCGTTGCCGTCGCCGGTGAGCCACCCCTCCTCCCCTCGCATCCACCGCCGCCGCCGCTCGGGTGAGAGAGAGAGAGAGAGAGAGAGCCGGCCGAGAGAGAAGGGAGAAGAAGAGAGGCCGGGAGGAAGGAGAGAGGAAAAGAGAAAGGAAGAAAAGAAAAAAAAGGAAAAGAAAAAGAGAGAGAGGGAGAAAAGGAAAGAAAAGGAAGAAAAGAAAAAGAAAAGGAAAAAAAAGGAGAGAGGAGTGGAAGGAAAAATAAATAGGAAAAATTAGGGGGAGATTTAAAAAAATTATTAAAAAAAATAATAAAATAAAGATTTAAAATGTTAAACAAAAAAATATATAAAAATAGAATTTAATTGTGATTAACTAAAATCTAGTATTCGTAAAAATAATGCTATAATCATAAGGCATTTAGAAATTAAACAATTAGGTAAATTTTATAGATTATTGTAGATTAATTTTTAATAAACTCTATAAATAATCAATTCACTGTAGTAATTTAAATATAATCAATAATTAAAACAAATAAACGAATTCTTATAGAATATTATAGAATAGTTCGGGTAATCTCTAGAAGTGAGCGATTCACGGTAGAAGTTCGGATTTAATCACTAGGAATTTTAGGCGTTTATTATACTTAATCGGCTATTCATAGACTAAATTAAATCGTATGATAGTTTTTAGGATTTCGTCCGATATTTAGCTCGCAATAAAAATTGCTAACCTATTACATGGATATAATACTCGGGAATAGTAAATTAAAAACTTAGGACAACAAGATAATTATACTCATAAATAATTCACACCAAAAATAGGTTTGCCATAGTTCGCGAATAGTAAAATTAATATCGACTTTCGCACCCGATTTTTCATTTGGATTTACTTGGATTTTTTTTATTTGAATTCTAACCGAATTCAAATCCATTCTCGCACGTAACTATAGAGCCCGAGGAAGCTACTGATCCAAGCGAAGGTCAAGACCCGCAGGACTTTGAGCAAGGCAAGTCATTACTATTCATTGAACATGTTGATCCCAATTGCGAAATTGTTTTGTTTACAAATAAAATTGCATGCAATGATAAACATCCTACTTGTGATTATGCCATGCCTTGATTATTGTTTACCCCATATTCCTTCGTAACCATGTTTACGTATGAGTCCCTAGTCAACTATGACAATTGCTTAGCAACGCTATTCTAGAATCATGCATACTCATAATTATCAAAATGCTCTATGCTTGGGCAATTACCTTTGGGAAGGTAATTGAGATGCGGCATGTGGAGACATGGGCGCCACATTACCATGATGTTGATGACATGATTTATGAAAAGAGAAATGAAAGTAAACAACCGTTTTCAACTGGGGCGGACGGAGGATTTGGGTGGTATCCGGGTAAAGGCAAGTACCGTCCCCGGTCAATTAAGGACCGAGCCATGAAGTTAAGCATGAAACGACCCCGTACAACCGCACTTCTCGTATGGGTATAGACCTAGCGGAATAGATAGCTGAGCGGAGGCAGTATCCATGCATAGTGGTTTCTTGATGTGTGAGGCAGGGGCTCTACGGTGGGGCAGCCATTGGTAGAACCGCGAGGCGGGTGTCTACAGTGGGGTCGCCATCGGTAGGACTGCCATGTGAGAATTTAAACATAATTATAACTTAATGCATGTGTGAGTCTTTCCTTCCCGGGTGCGCCAGAACTCCTCTCACTGCTAGAAACTGTGTACGCCTAGAGTGCATGAGGATGTAAAGTTCATGGAGCGGGTACTGCCAATGCGAGGTTATCGAAAAGCTTTGCCGTGACGTGTCTCATGTGTTGGGGCGAGGCTCATGTGTTGGGCAGTCGCGCAGTGCGGGTAAAGTGTACATCCACTGCAGTGTGAGTAAACCCAATCTATTCGAATAGCCGTGCTCGCGGTTATTGAGCATCGGGACGTGCATTACACTTGGCTAGACTCTAAATTCTTAACTTGTGTGGGATGGGATGTGCATGATGATTTCTATGCTGATGGAGCCACTTCCTGAGAGGAGGGAAGGTGGACGTCCTCAGAAAACCATGACGACTCGATGGCGGGAAGCTATCCTTCGGATCACAATGGATGGTGGACAGAACCGTCATTGTTTAATATGAACACTGGTATTAAAATTTGATCAGTCTATGCTAGGTCTTAGGCTTGTGAAAAGAATTACAAAACTTGCTTTGTGCAAAAGAACCATAGCCATTCCTTGAATACCCCTTTATCATGTGCATTGTTGCTGTGGTGACATGTTGAGTACGGTTGGTACTCACCCTTGCAAATATAAACTTAATCAGAGGCCGGAGATGAAGCTTCGGAGGATCCCTACGCCTATTACCAGGAGGGTGATGAGGACGACGGCGCTCAATAGGTCTTAGTTACGGTCGTTGCCTGTGGCAATGGCGTGCCGCTGCCTTAACTCCGCTGCCTTATCTATTTCTGTTTTTGGATGTATTCCGGACCTCTCGGTCGGATGACTTAAGACTATGTCTGCGGGCTATTGATGTAATAATTCGTACACGACACTCGTGTATGTGCACTGGTTACTTCAGCTATGAATTCGTGTGTACCAGACTAGTTGATCCAGGGAAATGGTACTGTTTACACGATTGATTCCTGTTATAAAAACGGGGGTCCACAGAGCTGGTATCAGAGCCATACGACTGTAGGAAAAGACCAAAAGGTGCCCCACCCTTTTCTTTTAAGTTGGCCAAGGGAGAAAGTTACCACTTAGTAATAATTTCAAAAATAAAAATGCTATGTTTACAAAACCTGTATGATTTTTATCTTACTCTTAACTATTTCTTTACAAAATAAGTTTTACTCTTAGCTGACATTGGGTTTTTCTTAAAATTAGATGGCAGATCAGGATTCACCCGCTGTCTGGGAGATGGGCGTACCCCGCTCTGAGGGATACGTCATCGAGCTGCACCGACTGATGAGGCGTTTGCGATACCCCATATCTCCGATCTATCGAGTGAGACAGTGCGAGTCTGTCTGGGAGGCTCGAGTCGAGGTTCACACACGAGTCCCATCAGAGTTAGACTACAGCTTCCCGACACGCCACCGTCGCGACTTGCCAGAGACCGCGATGCAGGATGCAGCACGAGAGGCCTTCCTCCGACTCAGCTCTATTCACCGAGCTGAGTTGGCAAGTACTGAGTTTGCTCACCACCCGTTTCAAGAGGAGAGTAACTCCGTCTGCACCGTTCAGGACACACCTTGCTGCTAAAACCCGATAGTGACCCGACTATCACGATGGGCCGAGGCAGCGGATGACTTTTACGAAGAGGCTCTATTAGAGATCGACGACCAGCAGAGACGTGTGGGAGAGCTAGAGACCGAGGTGACTGACCTCACAGCACAGCAGCTTCAGCTGGAGGAGGAGCACCAGGCTTGGGGCAGTGAGATCGACTCACTGAAGGCACAGCTTCAGGTCCGCGGCGACCAGTTCCAGCAGTTATCTGACCAGTACAACGACCGCTGCGGGATGATGGATACACTTGAGGAGCAGCTGAGAGAGAGTCAGGAGCACGTCAGTCAGCTGGAGGAGCAGCTTCGAGCAGCCACGATCAGCACCACCGGGGCTTCTACTTCCACAGCAGTAGGGCGTGACCACTACTTTTTCCTCACCCCGCCGTACCCACCAGCGTTCTACGCTCTTCTGGGAGAGGTTGGTATGCTGGCCACTGAGTCAGCACCTTACTTGGTGGACCCGACAGTGACACAGCCACCTGCCCCGGAGATTGTGCACACTCCGCTGATCTCTACACCTTCTCCGCCGCTGGGTTCCAGTTTAGAGACTCCGATCCAGGTCGACTCCGAGACAGAGGGGACAGACACTGAGCCAGAGAGCGAGCCAGACCTTACCGACCCATCAGAGGATGAGACCCCTGTTCCCCGCATCACCTTTCTCGGAGGCCCCCGCACTCTCAGCACTGCCCGCAAGAGCACCCGACCTCCGGGCAAGAAGCCCAAGCCAGATTCTGAGGCCGCTACTTCCGGGCCACGAGGACTCAGGTTTGCCCGTGCCAGCGATCACACTCTACCTGCCCCAGGATCCTGCGGATGGTTGGATGACTAGACTGGAGGATTGTTGCAGCTTCGATCTCGTGTCAGATGGTTTTGGACAGTATGCAAGACACACCCCCCCCCCCCCTTTACCTAGTTTGGCGAGTAGCTTGATGGTTAGTTCGATGTATCATTGGATGAACCTTATTTGGACTACATGTGTGCGCAGTCGATTGCATCATGATTTATGTACTATTTGTGGAACTCTGTGATGTTATTCACGATGTTGTTGCTGTTATGTTATAAATGAGTTTATTCCACCATGCTTGCAAAACAAAGTTCACATCAAAACAACTCCCTTAATGGGATGAAACCGTAGAAGCTAGTTAGAAAATTAGGATACTTATTCCATCGTCCTACACAGATGGCAAGCCGACGTCGGACACCAACCAGCAACGAAGAAACCCAGACACCTGATCTAACCACCCTGGCCGGAGTCTTGGCCACTCAAACCCAACTTTTGCAAGCCATTGCAAACAACCAAGGCAACCGCGGAGAATCGAGCTTTGGAGAGTTCATGAGAACCAAGCCACCCACGTTCGCTACGGCAGACGAGCCTATGGAGGCAGAAGATTGGCTACGCATTATAGAGAAGAAACTGACCCTGGTCCGGGTACGTGAGGCAGACAAAGTGATTTTCGCAGTAAATCAACTAGAGGGACCCGCTGGTGATTGGTGGGATACCTACAAGGAAGCTCGAGAAGAGGATGCTGGAGAACCCACTTGGGAAGAGTTCACTGCAGCATTTCGCGAGAACTTCGTGCCTGCCGCAGTAATGCGTATGAAGAAGAACGAATTCAGAAGGTTGCGACAAGGGAACACAACGGTGTAGGAATATCTGAACCGGTTCACTCAGCTGGCCCGCTATGCAATTGGAGACCTCGCAGATGAGGAGGAGAAGATCGACAAATTCATAGAAGGGCTGAATGATGAATTATGTGGACCTATGATTGGGCAAGACCATGAGAGCTTCCAGAGCCTAATCAACAAAGTCGTTAGGCTGGAAAATGATCAAAGGACTGTAGAGCATAACCGCAAGAGGAGGATTGCTATGAATCGCCCACCTCAGGGGGTGCCTCAGCGACTCAAGGGAGCCACTTCGTCTGGGTGGAAGCCCCCTAGTATGGCAACTAACCGACCCGCCGCGCCAAGCAACTTTAACAGGCCGGTTGTGATTCAGAACCGCACCCCTACACCAACTCTGGCTGCCCCTAGAATCAAGAGAAATGTGGACTGCTTCAATTGCGGAGAGTATGGGCACTACGCCAACAACTGCCCTCATCCACGCAAGACTCCTGTCCGTACTGGCGCTAATACAATGGCTGTTCGTGGGACTACTACCCCCGCTGCCGGACGAGGACTATTCAGGACTCCACAGACTAACAAGACTGCTACCGGATTTGGCCGCGGACAAGTGAACCATGTGCGAGCTGAAGAGGCCCAGGAGGATCAGGGCGTACTGATGGGTACGTTTTCTATCAACTCCACTCCAGTTAGAGTTCTCTTCGATTCAGGAGCATCGCATTCATTCATATCATTGAAGGCTAGTCAAAAACACAACTTAACCTTAGTGGGGCTTAGAAAGCCTATGATAGTACACTCACCTGGGGGCGAGATAACTGTGAGTCATGCTTGCATAGACGTGCCTATTCGTCTTAGGGATGTGGTGTTTCCCTCCAATCTTATGGTGTTGATACCCCAGACCCTGGATGTCATATTGGGTATGGATTGGTTAGCAAAGAACAGAGGGGTAATCGACTGTAGACGTAGAGAGGTTACCCTGACCACACCCTAGGGATCAGATATGAGAGCAACCATGGATCAAGATCCTAGACTGACCGAACGTGCCGGAGGCATATTTACCATGCTACCCCTGAAAGGAATGCCTGTAGTGCAACGATTTCCCGATGTATTTCCGGAAGACTTACCTGGGATGCCACCAGACCGTGACATAGAGTTCATTATTGATATGATACCCGGAACTGCCTCCATATCCAAGAGACCTTATCGGATGCCAGTTAATGAGTTAGAGGAACTTAAAAAGCAAATTAGAGAGTTGCAAGAAAAGGGATTTGTACGACCCAGTTCGTCACCATGGGGAGCCCCAGTATTATTCGTCAAGAAGAAAGATGGTAGCATGAGGATGTGTGTAGACTACCGTTCACTGAACGAAGTAACCATCAAAAACAAATATCCACTACCACGGATTGATGATCTTTTTGATCAACTCAACGGAGCTAAGGTGTTCTCTAAGATTGACCTTAGATCAGGATACCACCAATTGAAAATTAGGACCCAGGATATACCCAAGACCGTGTTTTCAACACGCTATGGATTGTATGAGTTCACAGTAATGTCGTTTGGGTTAACCAACGCCCCGGCATACTTTATGAATCTCATGAACAAAGTGTTCATGGATTACTTGGACAAATTTGTGGTAGTATTTATCGATGATATTCTGATCTACTCAAAGGATGAGGAGGAACATGCGGAACACTTGCGATTGGTACTCGAGAAATTACGGAGGCATAAATTATATGCAAAGTTTTGTAAATGCGAGTTCTGGCTAAAAGAAGTCGCCTTTCTAGGCCACGTAATCTCAGCCGGTGGAGTAGCAGTGGATCCTGCTAAAGTGGAGGCTGTTACGGAATGGAAAGCACCCAAGTCTGTGACTGAAATTCGGAGTTTTCTAGGCTTGGCCGGATACTACCGAAGGTTCATTGAGGGATTCTCTAAGATAGCCCGACCGATGACACAACTACTCAAGAAGGAAAAGAAGTTTGTGTGGTCAGAACAGTGTCAGGAAAGCTTTGAGCAGCTTAAAGAAAAGCTGACCTCGGCACCCATTTTAGTTCTTCCCGACATCAAGAAAGACTTCGTTATATACTGTGATGCATCAAGGCAAGGACTAGGAGGAGTATTGATGCAGGACGGAAAAGTTGTGGCCTACGCATCGCGACAATTGCGACCACATGAGGAAAACTATCCTACCGATGACTTAGAACTTGCAGCCGTGGTTCATGCGCTAAAGATTTGGAGACATTATTTGATTGGAAACCATTGTGATGTCTACACTGACCACAAGAGTCTGAAGTATATTTTCACCCAGTCAGACCTCAACCTAAGGCAAAGGCGATGGTTAGAACTAATCAAGGATTACGACTTAGAGGTTCACTATCACCCCGGCAAAGCAAACGTTGTGGCTGACGCTTTGAGTCGGAAGAGCCGTTGCAATCATCTGAGGACGGAAGGAATGGCTCCTGAGCTTAGGGAGGAAATGGCCCAACTAAACCTACATATAATACCTCATGGGCAGATAAACACCTTGGACATTCAACCTCTTCTGAGAACCCAAATAGAAGATGCCCAGAAGGACAACGAGGAAGTCCGTGAGGTGAAGGAACGCCTAGCCGCCGGACTTGCAAAGGAATTTTCGATCGATGAAAAAGATGTCCTGTGGTATAAAAAGAGGATTTATGTACCCGAACAGGGTGGACTGAGAGGATTAATCCTAAAGGAAGCTCACGAGTCGGCATATTCATTGCACCCCGGAAGTACGAAGATGTACCAGGATCTGAAGGAAGGATACTGGTGGCCCAATCTGAAGAGAGATGTGGCAGAATACGTAGCACTCTGTGACGTGTGCCAAAAGGTGAAGGCTGAGCACCAGAGACCGGCAGGTTTGTTGCAACCCCTTAGGATTCCCGAATGGAAATGGGATGAGATAGGTATGGATTTTATTGTTGGATTGCCCAAGACCGCAACAGGGTACGATTCCATCTGGGTGATTGTGGATCGACTCACCAAGACGGCGAGATTCATCCCCGTTAAGACAAATTATAGCAGTGCCAAGCTAGCCGAGTTATACATGACCAGGATAGTATGTCTTCATGGTGTACCTAAGAAAATTATATCCGACCGAGGCACACAGTTTACCTCGCATTTCTGGGAGAAAGTACATGAAGCCCTAGGAAGTTACCTAGCATTTAGCACAGCTTATCACCCACAAACGGATGGCCAGACAGAGAGAACAAACTAGGTCTTGGAAGACATGTTGAGAGCTTGTGCTCTGGATTTTAACAAAGACTGGGAGAGATGTTTGCCTTACGCCGAATTCTCCTACAACAACAGCTTTCAAGCAAGTCTAAGGATGTCACCCAATGAGGCATTGTTTGGTCGACGATGTCGAACTCCACTAATGTGGTCTGAGACGGGAGAACGGGCAGTATTTGGACCTGACATTATCCAAGAAGCCGAGGAAAAGGTTCGCCTGATTCGAGACCGTCTAAAAGTAGCACAATCACGACAAAAGAGTTACGCTGACACTCGAAGAAGAAACCTGGAATTTAAGGAAGGAGATTATGTTTATCTGAAGGTTTCTCCGATGAGGGGGACGAAAAGGTTTAAGGTCAAAGGAAAACTAGCACCAAGGTATGTGGGACCCTTTCAAATCACGGCTAGACGGGGAGAAGTCGCATATCAGTTACAGCTACAAGAGAATATCGCCGATGTGCACCCAGTCTTCCATGTGTCTCAATTAAAGAAGTGCTTACGAGTGCCGGAAGAACAAGCTCCGCTGGAAGAGATTCACATTAGCCATGACCTTACGTATCCGGAACATCCGGTCCGGATATTGGACGAGGCCAAAAAGAGGACTAGGAGCAAAGAGTGGCGTATGTACAAGGTACAATGGAGTAATCACACTGAGGATGAAGCCACCTGGGAAAGCGAAGAATTCTTGAGAACGGAATACTCGCATCTATTTGAAACCCGGTAAGAAATCCGGGACGAGATTTATTTAAGGGGGGTAGGTTTGTAACACCCTGAAAATTCGACCGACAAATCAAAACTCTAAAAATTCGGGTTTTCAAAAACTTTTTAAAATAATTTGCATCATGCCGATTTTATGCGCCATTCCATTGAATTTCGATTTCAGAGTTTGGAGGTTTCGAATAAAGAACTAAATCAATCAAATTACATCGATATTATCGCAAACATGTTCGTATCAATTAAATGTAAGTACGATGGAATGGAACTAACACTAAATTAAGATTTAAATAAATAAAAATGTGAGCAATATTAATTTAGGATGAATTTATTAGTGGGAATAACACAAATATTGGGTAAGAATTATATATGCAAATATTAGGAATTTTAGAATCAAATTTATATATAATAAATACATAAAAATAATAATAAATAAAAAAAAAGAAAAAGGAAAAATTGGAAAACGGCACTGTTCATTTGCCGCCAAGTGTTCGACGCGGTTCCTAGCCCTAACCCTAACCCTACCGCTGCCGCGCCGACGCCGCCCCGAGCCCCGAGCCGCCGCGCACCGTCGCCATCCCCGCCGTGCCGCTCGCCGCCGCGCCGCCGTCCCGTCGCCGTTCGGCCGTCGCCCTCGCCGCCTCGCGCCCCGCGCCCGCGCGCCGCTCGCCCGTCGCGTCGCCGCCTCGCGCCCCGCGCCCACGCGCCGCTCGCCCGTCGCGTCGCCGCCTCGCGCCCCGCGCCCTGCCGCGCCGCGTCGTCGTCGCATCGCCGCTCCGTCGCTGCGCGCGTCGCATCGCCGCTACCGCGCCGTCGCCGTTCGGCCGTCGCGTCGCCGCTGCCATCGCCATCGCGCGTCGCATCGCCGCTCCGTCGCCGCGACCGCGCCGCGCCCCCGAGCCCCGTGCCGCCGCTACTGCCGTGCCGCTGCCGCGCCCTCGAGCCCCGCGCCGCGCCACCCCGCCAACGCCATAACCGCCGCCCCTTCCCCTCTTCTTCTCCCCCCCCACCTCCTATAAATTCCCCCCCCCTCGCTCCGTCCTTGCCTCCATCCTCATCCCCTCCACCCCCTCCACCGCACCGCCGCTCTCGTGCCACCGCGCCGCCGCCCCCCCTCCCGTGCCGCCGCGCCGCCGTTCCCGTGCCGCTGTGCCGCCGCTCCCGCGTCGCCGTGCGCCGCCGCCGACGCCGCCGTCGTCGCCGTTGCCGTCGCCGGTGAGCCACCCCTCCTCCCCTCGCATCCACCGCCGCCGCCGCTCGGGTGAGAGAGAGAGAGAGAGAGAGCCGGCCAAGAGAGAAGGGAGAAGAAGAGAGGCCGGGAGGAAGGAGAGAGGAAAAGAGAAAGGAAGAAAAGAAAAAAAAGGAAAAGAAAAAGAGAGAGAGGGAGAAAAGGAAAGAAAAGGAAGAAAAGAAAAAGAAAAGGAAAAAAAAGGAGAGAGGAGTGGAAGGAAAAATAAATAGGAAAAATTAGGGGGAGATTTAAAAAAAATTTATTAAAAAAAATAATAAAATAAAGATTTAAAATGTTAAACAAAAAATATATAAAAATAGAATTTAATTGTGATTAACTAAAATCTAGTATTCGTAAAAATAATGCTATAATCATAAGGCATTTAGAAATTAAACAATTAGGTAAATTTTATAGATTATTGTAGATTAATTTTTAATAAACTCTATAAATAATCAATTCACTGTAGTAATTTAAATATAATCAATAATTAAAACAAATAAACGAATTCTTATAGAATATTATAGAATAGTTCGGGTAATCTCTAGAAGTGAGCGATTTACGGTAGAAGTTCGGATTTAATCACTAGGAATTTTAGGCGTTTATTATACTTAATCGGCTATTCATAGACTAAATTAAATCGTATGATAGTTTTTAGGATTTCGTCCGATATTTAGCTCGCAATAAAAATTGCTAACCTATTACATGGATATAATACTCCGGAAAAGTAAATTAAAAACTTAGGACAACAAGATAATTATACTCATAAATAATTCACACCAAAAATAGGTTTGCCATAGTTCGCGAATAGTAAAATTAATATCGACTTTCGCACCCGATTTTTCATTTGGATTTACTTGGATTTTTTTTATTTGAATTCTAACCGAATTCAAATCCATTCTCGCACGTAACTATAGAGCCCGAGGAAGCTGCTGATCCAAGCGAAGGTCAAGACCCGCAGGACTTTGAGCAAGGCAAGTCATCACTATTCTTTGAACATGTTGATCCCAATTGCGAAATTGTTTTGTTTATAAATAAAATTGCATGCAATGATAAACATCCTACTTGTGATTATGCCATGCCTTGATTATTGTTTACCCCATATTCCTTCGTAACCATGTTTACGTATGAGTCCCTAGTCAACTATGACAATTGCTTAGCAACGCTATTCTAGAATCATGTATACTCATAATTATCAAAATGCTCTATGCTTGGGCAATTACCTTTGGGAAGGTAATTGAGATGCGGCATGTGGAGACATGGGCGCCACATTGCCATGATGTTGATGACATGATTTATGAAAAGAGAAATGAAAGTAAACAACCGTTTTTGACTGGGGCGGACGGAGGATTTGGGTGGTATCCGGGTAAAGGCAAGTACCGTCCCCGGTCAATTAAGGACCGAGCCATGAAGTTAAGCATGAAACGACCCCCGTACAACCACACTTCTCGTATGGGTATAGACCTAGCGGAATAGATAGCTGAGCGGAGGCGGTAT
Organism: Oryza meridionalis; assembly: GCA_000338895.3. Lineage (NCBI taxonomy): Eukaryota > Viridiplantae > Streptophyta > Magnoliopsida > Poales > Poaceae > Oryza > Oryza meridionalis. The sequence continues at coordinate 7,990,219 of CM002528.2, forward strand.
CCATGCATAGTGGTTTCTTGATGTGTGAGGCAGGGGCTCTACGGTGGGGCAGCCATTGGTAGAACCGCGAGGCGGGTGTCTACAGTGGGGTCGCCATCGGTAGGACTGCCATGTGAGAATTTAAACATAATTATAACTTAATGCATGTGTGAGTCTTTCCTTCCCGGGTGCGCAAGAACTCCTCTCACTGCTAGAAACTGTGTACGCCTAGAGTGCATGAGGATGTAAAGTTCATGGAGCGGGTACTGCCAATGCGAGGTTATCGAAAAGCTTTGCCGTGACGTGTCTCATGTGTTGGGGCGAGGCTCATGTGTTGGGCAGTCGCGCAGTGCGGGTAAAGTGTACATCCACTGCAGTGTGAGTAAACCCAATCTATTCGAATAGCCGTGCTCGCGGTTATTGAGCATCGGGACGTGTATTACACTTGGCTAGACTCTAAATTCTTAACTTGTGTGGGATGGGATGTGCATGATGATTTCTATGCTGATGGAGCCACTTCCTGAGAGGAGGGAAGGTGGACGTCCTCAGAAAACCATGACGACTCGATGGCGGGAAGCTATCCTTGGGATCACAATGGATGGTGGACAGAACCGTCATTGTTTAATATGAACACTGGTATTAAAATTTGATCAGTCTATGCTAGGTCTTAGGCTTGTGAAAAGAATTACAAAACTTGCTTTGTGCAAAAGAACCATAGCCATTCCTTGAATACCCCTTTATCATGTGCATTGTTGCTGTGGTGACTTGTTGAGTACGGTTGGTACTCACCCTTGCAAATATAAACTTAATCAGAGGCCGGAGATGAAGCTTCGAAGGATCCCTACGCCTATTACCAGGAGGGTGATGAGGACGACGGCGCTCAATAGGTCTTAGTTACGGTCGTTGCCTGTGGCAATGGCGTGCCGCTGCCTTAACTCCGTTGCCTTATCTATTTCTGTTTTTGGATGTATTCCGGACCTCTCGGTCCGATGACTTAAGACTATGCCTGCGGGCTATTGATGTAATAATTCGTACAAGACACTCGTGTATGTGCACTGGTTACTTCAGCTATGAATTCGTGTGTACCAGACTACTTGATCCAGAGAAATGGTACTGTTTACACGATTGATTCCTGTTATAAAAACGGGGGTCCACAGGCTCCTGCCACCTCGAGGCAAATGCCGAACACGGTCGATGCGGCGAAGGCGGCCGCGGCGACAAGGGTGCTCCAAACCAGGGCGGAGATCCTTTCGAGCCATCTGCTGGTGCCCCAAGCCGATTCGTCACAGCCAGCGACGGCTTCGACCGCACTCGCTGTTGTGCAAGTCAACCGCAACCCCGAAGCTCAAGCCGAAGCCGATATGGAGGCCATGCGCCAGAACATGACTCGACTCCAAGACATGCTTCGCCAAATGCAAGATCAGCAACAGGCGTATGAAGCAATACGACAAGCCAAGGTCAAAACAGCCCCGATACTCCAGTATTCGGCGAGCTACATTCCTTCTCAAGTCTACCCGCAAGCATCGATTCAGGCCCTTCCGCCGCAAGCCACGCAAGCGCCAGTGTACCTCGCCGGGCAGACTTCGGCCGCAACAGCGTACCCGGCTTCTCATGTACAGCCATAGGCTAGGCCGGTTGCTGCCCAAGTACACCCCCCACCACCTGGCCGAATGTCACAAGCAATGGCGGAAGGGGCTTCGACTTTGCAGGAGCAGCTTCGGGCTTTCCTTCAGCAACTCAGCCAACCCCACAACATTTCAAGCACCGCCCCTTCGGCCCGACCGGAGGGGAACACAAGCCAAGGTGCACCCAGTTGGCTGCCGTCGAACCAGCCAGGTCCGGGGGCTTCGCCTTGGAGTCTAGGACTGCAGTTCGACTTCAGCAACACTGCTCAAGCACCAACCATTCAACTACAGACACCGACACTAGGCTTCGGAGCAAATCAGGCGCCGAACCAGGTCGCCATGGCTTGGGCCCAGCCTTCGTTCGACCAGTCCATGGCGGTGCCCCAAGCGTCAGCATTCGGAGCCGGGCAGCCGAACACTGTGGCCCAACCTTGCGCGCAAGCCATGACTTCGCCCTTCGCCACGCCATATCCGCAGCAACGTGCCGCGAACAAAGCGGAGGGCGAAAAGGGGCGACCGCTGAGTGGGGGAATCAAGATCCATCCAATCCCACTCTAGTTCAAGTTCCCACCCGTTCCACGATACTCGGGCGAAACAGACCCAAAAGAGTTTCTATCCATCTACGAGTCCGCGATCGAAGGTGCTCATGGCGACGAAAACACCAAGGCAAAGGTAATCCATCTCGCTTTAGATGGCATCGCCCGCTCTTGGTACTTCAACTTACCTGCCAATAGCATCTACTCATGGGAGCAATTGCGCGATGTCTTTGTTCTTAACTTTCAAGGCACTTATGAGGAGCCGAAGACACGGCAACACCTCCTCGGCATTCGCCAAAGGCCGGGCGAATCAATACGGGAGTACATGCATCGTTTCTCCCAAGCCCGATGTCAAGTTCAAGACATAACTGAAGCGTCTGTTATCAACACCGCTTCGGCCGGGCTGCTTGAAGGCAAACTCACAAGAAAAATCGCCAACAAGGAGCCACAGACACTCAAGTACCTGCTTCGCATCATTGATGGGTATGCAAGAGGCGAAGAGGATTCCAAGCGACGGCAAGCAATCCAAGCCGAGTATGACAAAGCCTCCATCGCCGCTGCCCAAGCACAAGTACAAGCACAGCTCGCCAAACCGGCTCCTCTCAACGTTCGCCAAACTCAGCCGGCGAACCAAGGACAACCGCCAAGGCCAAGTCCAGCTCCCGCGACTTGGAGGAAATTCAGAAATGACCGCACGGGCAAGGCTGTGATGGCCATCGAAGAGGTCCAAGCCCTCCGCAAGGAATTCGACGCTCAGCAAGCAGGCAGCCATCAACAGCTTGTTCGCAAGAAGGTCAGAAAGGACCTCTATTGCGCATATCACGGGCGATCCTCGCACACCACCGAGCAATGCCGAAATATCCGGCAGCGTGGCAACAATCAAGACCCAAGGCCGCAACAAGGGGCTGCTGTCAAAGCGCCTCGCGAGGCCGCTCAAGAACAAGCACCCCGGTCGAATAGTGCCAAGACATCCAGCGCAGGGTAATCCAAGCGATTACAAGGGCCGATCTGCCAGCCCAACAGTCGAAGCGGCAAAAGAAAATGCAGCTGCGAGCAGTGCACAACATCACTGCGGCAGCCGAAGGGGCTCCGAGGTACCTGAACCAGCAAATCTCCTTTGGACCAGAGGACGCCGAAGGGGTCCTATTCCCACATCAAGACCCCTTGGTGATCTCGGCTGAGGTAGCTGGCTTCGAAGTCAGGCGAATCCTGGTTGACGGGGGAAGTTCGGCCGACGTCATTTTCGCCGATGCATATGCCAAGATGGGGCTGCCAACCCTAGCCCTCACCCAAGCACCAGCCTCACTTCCTGGTTTCGGTGGCGAGGCAGTTCAAGTCTCGGGCCAAATACAGCTGTCTGTAGCCTTCGACACAGATGTGAACATGTGTGAAGAGCAAATACTGTTCGATGTCATCGACATCCCGTACAGCTACAATGCCATCTTCGGCCGTGCAACCCTGAACAAATTCGAAGCTATCTCCCACCACAACTATCTCAAGCTCAAGATGCCGGGTCCAACAGGCATGATCGTTGTCAAGGGGCTTCAACCTTCGGCTACAAAGGGTGATCTGGCCGAAATCAACAGATCAACCTTTGCAAATCAACAGAGCAGTTGGGGCCGACATAGGCCTCCACATTTGCACTTTCTGCCACCTCCTTTACAAGCAGTTGGGACGAAATGTGGAGGCCTATGTCGACGATATCGTCGTAAAAAGCCGCAAGGTTTTCGACCATGCGTCCGACCTACAGGAAACCTTCGACAACTTGCGCGCAGCTGGTATGAAACTAAACCCTGAAAAGTGTGTTTTTGGTGTTCGCGCGGGAAAGTTGTTGGGTTTTCTTGTTTCTGAAAGGGGCATCATGGCGAACCCCGAGAAAATCGATGCCATTCAGCAAATGAAGCCTCCATCGAGCGTACGCGAAGTACAAAAGCTCGCAGGCCGAATTGCGGCACTAAGTCGATTCCTCTCAAAAGCAGCCGAAAGAGGTTTACCCTTCTTCAAAACCCTCGGAGGCGCGGGAAAATTTAGCTAGACACCCGAATGCCAAGTAGCGTTCGACGAGCTAAAGCAGTATCTGCAAAGCCCACCCGCCTTGGTTAGCCCAACACCAGGAAGCGAACTGTTGCTCTATCTAGCAGCTTCGCCGGTGGTGGTCAGTGCAGCTCTTGTCAAAGAGACAGAGTCAGGCCAGAAGCCAGTGTATTTCGTCTCCGAAGCTTTGCAAGGGGCGAAGATAAGATACATCGAAATGGAAAAGCTCACTTACGCCCTTGTAATGGCTTCACGCAAGCTTAAGCACTACTTTCAGGCCCACAAAGTCACTGTGCCGTCGCAATATCCTTTGGGCGAAGTGCTACGAGGCAAGGAGATCACTGGCCGACTCAGCAAGTAGGTAGCAGAGTTCTCACATTTCGACCTGTATTTTGTTGCCCGCACGGCCATCAAGTCCCAAGTTCTAGCCGATTTCGTGGCCGAATGGACACCGGCGTCTGCCCCTGAGCCCGAGCCCATCGAACAGCCTTGGGTAATGCACTCCGACGGCTCGTGGTCGCACAAGGGGGCGGGCGCCGCGGCCGTACTCACTTCGCCAGGGGGCATGCCCATTTGGTATGCTGCAAAGTTGCAGTTCGACACAACCAACAATACGGCCGAATACGAAGCTGTACTTTTGGGCCTAAGAAAGGCAAAAGCTTTGGGGGTTCGACGCTTGCTCATCCGAACAGACTCTAAGCTGGTGGCAGGTCATGTTGACAAATCCTTTGAGGCAAAAGAAGAAGGAATGAAGAGATACCTGGAGGCTGTTCGGTCTATGGAAAAGTGCTTCGCCGGCATAACGGTCGAACACTTACCTCTAGAGGCCAGAATGAGGAAGCGGATACGCTGGCGAAATCCGCCGCCTGTGGAGGCCCGTATTCGCCAGGCATCTTTTTTGAAGTCTTGTACGCACCAGGTGTGCCCACAGAAAGCCTGGACATCATGGCAATCGACTAGGCAGAACTAGGTGAAGACCCAGAGGACTGGCGAACACCGTTCATCAAGTACCTCAAAAACGGCTGGCTCCTAGAGGAGGAAGCAGAAGCGAAGCGCTTACAGCTCAAAGCCACAAAATACAAGCTTGTCTCCGGCCAGCTGTATCGCTCCGGGATGCTCCAACCCTTACTTCGCTGCATTTCTTTCGCCGAAGGAGAAGAAATGGCAAAAGAAATACATCAGGGGCTATGTGGTGCACATCAAGCCGCAAGAACGGTCACCTCCAAAGTGTTTAGCCAGGGAGTCTATTGGCCCACCGTGCTGAAAGTTTGTATCGAGAAAGCCAGGAAGTGCGAAAGCTGCCAGCGACATGGCCGAAACCAAACTACACCTCAGTACGAGTTGCAGCTTACCGCACCATTATGGCCTTTCGCCAGATGGGGTCTAGACATCATTGGCCCATTCCCTGTAGCAAGAAATGGGTACAAGTTCGCAATTGTAGCCATTGAATACTTCTCTCGTTGGATTGAGGCCGAACCACTCGGTGCGATCACTTCGGCAGCGGTACAGAAGTTCGTGTGGAAAAACATTGTTTGCCGTTTCGGAGTGTCGAAAGAGTTCATCACTGATAACGGCAAGAAATTCGACTCCAACAAATTCAGAGAAATGTGCAAGGGGCTAAACCTGGAAATCAGGTTCGCCTCGGTCGCGTACCCACAGTCAAATGGGGTGGCCGAGCACACAAATGGCAAAATTCTTGAGGCGCTCAAGAAAAGGCCTGAGGGGGCGGCGAAGGGTAAATGGCCAGACGAAATACTATCCATTCTTTGGGCCCTTCGAACGACCCACACAAGGCCAACCAAGTTCACCCCGTTCATGCTCCTCTATGGCGACGAAGCAATGATCCCGACTGAGCTAGGGGCTACCTCGCCAAGGGTAATGTTCTCGGGTGGCGAAGATGGGTGCAAGGTGTCACTAGAGCACATGCACAAATACGCCACAAGCACTTCGGCAACTCATAACAAAAAAGTTCGACCGACAGAGCTGTTGCCTGGCCATCTCGTTCTAAGGAAGAAGGCGAACCCGGTGGCAGTCGAGAAGCTTGAATCGAAGTGGGAAGGGCCATTCCTCATCAAGCACATGTCTAGGACGGGCTCCTTTCGCCTAGCGACGCTGGAAGGCGAAGAGTTCGACCACTCCTGGAACGCTGCTTCCCTTAAGCGTTTCTATGTCTAGAACGGGTGGCACCCAAATCACCAACTTGTAAAAATGTACATATTGTTATGTAAGGCATTCGGCACTATGTAAGCCCTTCGGCACAAAAATACAAAAAAAGAGGAAAACAAAAAAAAGAAAAAAGAAAAAAAACTGGATATAGGGTTATTATCCACCTTGGAGGCCCGAACCAGTATAAAATCTTTGTGTTTCTTGCCACTTTACCTGTGTGAATGATAATTCGTGGAAAAACCCCAAGGCAAACGCCTGATCAGCGAAAACGCCAGGGGGGCGAAACAAATCGGCCGAAGCATCGCTCGCCGAACGTTGAAACCGCGACAGCTTATTTCGGAAATAACTAACCGAACACCGTTATACTCGATCCATGTGAAAACATAAGCGCTCCTTTCAGCGCGGAACATCACAGATCAAAAACGGAAGTCGAAAGCTGAAAAGTCAGCATACCTATTTCGCTAATATACGCAACGGGGCCGACATGTTTCGACCCAACGAAAGCACGAAAGGTGACAATGCAAAAATAGCGAAAAGGAAATAAAGCACACCTTTATTAACCTCGAAAATATAATCGAAGGTTACAGCCATACAACATGCTACAAGCATATAAAGCAAAGGCCTGATAGCCCAACTTACAAATAGATTACATCTTCGCCCCCACAATCATTTTCTCTATCTAAGGGATGATCGGGCGAACTAGGTTCCTCATCACTACTAATATTATACACGACCCTAAGAGGAGAAGGGGGCGAAACACAGACTAAACTGTAACGACGTTGGGAGATCGCCTCCTACCGATCAGTCTTCTGATGGTTTCGCCAAAAGCGAGCCATATCCTCCAACGTTATGTATGAACAAGATCGTAATCTTCTAAGGTTCGCCCGGGGTGCGCCCGTAACCAGCCGGCAACCTTAAAAGCCTTATAGCTATGGCCGTTTATAACCATTTCACGATAAACAGGCCGAAATGGGCATCGCACCTTCCGCAAACCCTTCAACACCACAAATTTCTCGTTCCTGCTTCGCCAATCACCAGAGGGGGGCCGAATACACAATTTCTGCCGAAGAACCTGCTAAACAGCGCAGAAAAGGCAAAATATAGTTCGTATAGTAAGAATAGGCGAAAATGGTGCAATCATGCATGCCGAAGGCATTGACCATAAAAAGCGGCATATATTCCAAGTACCCAAAGGGCCTTTTTCGGCTACAATAAGGAGGGTAGGAGGCCGAATGTACATTGTTCACCTTGTTCGGCAAACGCAAAAGAAGAAAAATTTCAAAAATCTAAGAAAAAGGCGGAGGGCCTCACACCTCTGGGTGATCCTAGGCATCGCCTCCACCCCCTCCAGCCGCTGCCTCCTCCTCTTCGCCCCGGTCTGCCGCCTCTGCCTTCGCCAGCTGCTCCAAAAGGCGCGCCTTAGCAATAGAGCGGCCGTCCTTCTGCCAGAACTGCTTACGCCAAGCTCGCAGAGCGGGTGATATGTCCTGCGCACTGATCTCCCAGTCCCCTTTCGCAAAGTTGGGGAACTCGGCGACGTGCTCGCAGCCGAACTGCTGTAGAAGACCCAGGGCGAAAGACGCTGACACGCGCGCACAGCTGTCGCCATACGCAGTGGCGCAGTACGAGACCGCACCGCCGGCCTACTGAGTCCACTCAGAGAAGTCGAAGGCGGAAGCACCTTCGCCAGGGACTCCATGCACTCTCACCCCCATCACAGAAAGGGCAAGGCGAAACGTTTGGCAAGCGGTCTTCGCGGACTCAGTTGCTTTCGCCATTTCCCGCGCGAACCGCTGAGCCTCCTTCCCATCGTTCGTCTCCGCTTTGACGATGTCTTGGCGAAGAGCCTTCATCTTCGGCTCGGTAAGGTTGTAGTAGTCGGTCAGAGCGGCGGAATGCCCCCGCTCTTTTTTGAGCTCGGCCTTGAGGCGCTCAACCTTCGCCTTCGCCTCACTCCCCTTCTCCAGTTCGGCCCGGAGCCGCTTGTTCTCGGTCTTCGTCTCTTTGAGGGCGTGGGCGAGGCCTTCCATTTCCAGCCTCTTGCGGCCCAGTTTGTCGTCTTTGGCTCGAAGGCGGTTCCTCAAACCGTCAAGACGAGCCCGCATGGTTCGCTCGGTCGAACAGTGGGCCGCGAGGATCTGGGTCAAAGGTAGGAGAGATAGAGCGAATGTCAAAGACAAGGTGTTGAAAAGTGGCAATCGAAATAAAAATGACAGTCAATCTGCGTACCCGGACCGCCAAGCTCTTGACAGTAGAGCAGCCCTCGTCGAACTCGTTCAACTCTGTGAACAAACTCGAGCTCCCAGCCGGAGAGACGAGTTTACTCACCCGGAATAAGTTCCGCCCGAGTCTCGAAATCGCCAGGGGCGAAGTGGGGCGCCGCAAGGGAATAATCCGAAACGGACGTTTCGAGCTCCGTCTTCTTCCCCTTCCCGAAGCCGACCGGAGAAACAATCGGCTAGCGAACCGGGCTGCCGAAGACCCTAGCTGCAGCCTTCGCAACCCGATCGGCTGAGACCGAAGCCCCGGCATCACTCCCGCCAGCCATGCCCGCATCGACCTTGACGCCGGGAGCGGTCCAAAGACCCAAGCTCCGGCCGGCGGGTGAAGTAGGGGTCTCGTCCGAGGACTCATCGTCACTAAAGACACGACCAATATCGACGAGCCCCTTCTTGGAGGTCTTTTTAATCAACCCCCCCTTCGCCACCTTGGCCGCAGCAATCGCGACCAGCGCCTTCGCCCTGTCCACATCCTTTTGGCGGAGAGGGGAGCAGTTTGACTCCACCCCGGTCTCGACGTGCTCAGGGCTCGGAGTTGGGGTGTAGCCGGGCATCTCGGCGCGATTGTTGGTGGTTTCGCCCGCAGCTTTTTCACCCACAGCCTCCGTCTCCCCTACATCCTCCCCCTCATCTTTGTCGTCGTTATCTTCGACGGTCTCCTCGTCGTCGGCATCGGAGTCGGGAGCCCTTCGCTTGCGAGGGGCCTTTTTCACCTGCCCGCGCATCCGCTTGCGCGAAGGCCCCACATCGTGATCGCCCTTGAGTGGGTTCGCCCGGGCAGACAGTTCGCCATCATAAACCCGGTTTGCCCGGCCGGCTGCCTGCCGCGTGAGCAGCTGACTAAACTCAGCAACCGACACGTCGCCGATCATCTTTCGGGCTTCAGTCTCGGCCTGTGCAAGAGTCAAAGCTGCGAGGACGAAAGGTGTAACCATATCAGGCGTCGAATCGGGAAAAAGAGCGAAGCACGAAAAGTATGGCTAAGCGTAGACTTACCACTCGCCCCCGCAGGCATGACGAGCTTCGGCAAGCCGTCGACCTCCCCGCCTTGGTCGATCTCGAGTTGCCACGACTGGGAAAGGGGGAAGATGCGAAGCATGCAGAACTCTTCCACCAGGTCACGGCAGCTGAGGCGAGAGCATATATTGCGTAGTAGAGCGAACCGGGCCTCCATGGCGCCATCAATGGTGACCTTGGGCTTCCTGTTCGGCGAGATCGCCCCACGCCGCCACCTGAGGGCATTTGCCACATAAGACCCAGCCTTGAAGGGGATGGAGTGGTAGAACCACTTCGCCATCCAATGGCGATCCCACTTCGACATGGCAGCGTTCACCGGCCAAAGATCGGAACGCTCGGGGCGAACATTGAAGTTCATGCTCCCGAATACGATCTTCTTCGTCCCGGCCGGGGTGACCTCTGTCTTCGAGTTCACAGTGGTGAAAAATACCGCGCCGAAGAGGTCGGTGCTCGGTTCGAACCCGGCGGTCCGGCACGCCCAGTCAAAGATGGCAATGCGGATGAGCGCTGACGGGCTCAGCTGGGAAAGCTCCACCTGGAAGAGGCGGAGGATTTCTGGCAACAATATGTTGTACAGAAACCGAAGCCCTGCCTCAAAGAAGACGGCAAATACAATCGTCCGGTTGTTGCCGGGCTTCGGCACCACGGCCTTCCTCGAGGCGAAAGCCTGCCCCTCCACCACCGCGCCAGACCTAACCAACTTCGCCAGTTCGTCCTTGTCCACAAGTGAAACCCCTAAAAAGGCGGTGGTGTCGTCGTCGATCTGGCCCGGATCGGGGCCCGTCGCGGAAGTTGGATTCGGTTTGCTAGGAGCCATGGCGAAAAGCGTGTGCTGTAGCAAAAAGGGTGGACGGGCGAACGGCCTAGCGATTCTAAGGGCGCTGTGAAGAAAAAAGACGGAGAAAGAAAGTGCTCTCACCGTGAAAGTGACGGGGGAGCGGCGATGAAAAAGGGGGAAAGGGGGATATATAGCCCACCCAGGCAACGGTTCGCCTACCCTCCAGTGAAAAAGCGCCACGTGTCGCGAGGATGGGCGAAGCGGTAAATTCCCATCGACCGAACCGCACAGTAATAAGCCAACGAAGGGAAAGCCCATTACTGATCCTTTCGGCCCAAAAAAAATATATAGATAATATCTCCACCATCCGCAAGAGGTGAAAGCTACAAAACAATACCAACTGAAAAAGCACAACGCACCTTCTTTGCAGGAATAAGATAGGTTTCGGCAGGAGCATCGGTCGAAAGGGGGCGCCACATACCATACCACAAGGTTTGCACGGTCTCGGCCGAAGCTCCTATCTCACCCTTGCCTGTGAGGGGCTTGTTGGTGGTATGGTATGAGGCCCATCGACCAAGCTTGCCGAAACCATGCAGCCAGTAAGGATTCAAGCCTAAGACGTCAAGATCAGTTGGGGCGAAGCCCCCATGACGAAGAGCATGGAGCAAAGACGGCGAAGGGCGAAGGATCGTGCAGGTGCCTCGTAGAACCAAAGACCTCTTGGGCGATGGATGTAAGGCGAAGGTGTACGTCGAAGGGAGGCGACTTAGCCATAGCAAGATCGGCCTCACGAAAGCCCAGTGGCCTTTCGGCCAATGATTGCCTGACGGCCCATTAGGAGCCCATGTACCTCAATTACGTTGTATACCCATGTAAATGTCCCTTTTATGAGGGCAACTATGTAAATCCCCCTGTAAAACCTAAAGCCTAATAGGGGGACCTGTAACAGGGTTATAAATAGACCCCTAAGGCCATGTAATAGGGGGATAGAGAGAGAGAAAAATCCTCAATTTAATACACTACTGTTTCCAGTCACTGTTGAGTAACCATGTCTTTCGACGTATGTGGTTGTCGTTTCGACAACAAACATAAACTACGTTAAATATACTCTAAAATTAGCTTTAAAATAATGTTTTAAAATTTAAATTTTAGCAATTACTCATTTTCGTTGTATGGCAAAAACGATAAGGCTCTAGGCCTACAGGTTTCTTTTGGAACTCGCATTTTAGTTGTTTGCCTAATGGCTTTTAAGGGTTTTTTTTATTGTAGTCCATTTTCTAATTAATATTGGCTTCTAAAACCATGAATAATACAGATAAAAGTTTACCCATAATATTTTTTTCGTTATTCACAGCAAATAAGTCTTAGCTCGACCCAATCAGAGACTGGAAATTTTTTAGGGAGTTTGTGAAAATAATTTATGTAGAAATTTAGTTTCCTGCATTCATATTGGACACGATCTGATAGCACATAGGTTCGTTTAATATATTTTTAGGAAAGGTAGTAGCTATTATTAGATCAGGGAAGCCAAATGTTGTTATAATACTGACAAATAATATTTGTGCTCACCCGCTGATAAAATTTTTTTAGGAAGTACCTCCTCCGTCGCTAAATATTTGACGCCGTTGACTTTTTTTAAACATGTTTGACTGTTTATCTCATTCAAAAACTGTTGTGAAATATGTAAAACTATATGTGTATGTAAAAGTATATTTAATAATGAATCAAATGATATGAAAAGAATTAATAATTACTTTAATTTTTTAAATAAGACGAATGGTCAAACATATTTAAAAAGGTCAACGGCGTCCGACGGAGGGAGTAGGAACTTGTATTAATTAACTAATATAGTGCGGATCAGTTCCAACGATAGGTTTACCAATGGAGAAATTTTACGGTTATTAAAAGACACCAAAATAATTAAGTGTAATTAAATTCGAAATTGCGGTACCGCTCGTTGTCGCCTTAAGATAGTAAAATTACTAAAATTAATGGAGGTCAGGAGCTTGTTAACCGTGAACCAGGTACAGATTGGATTGCGCTTGATGATTGTTTTACATATATATAAGTAGGCCGTGCCATTAGCACTGTATTTACAAAGACTAATCGAAAATGTAATAGTAACTACGAACAATTTTGATAGTTCAGTGTTAGATAGTTACAGTGTTACACCCTTTTCCTGATGGAACTTTGTTAGGCAGCCACAATATAATCTAGAATAAACAACAGGAGGGATAATTATAAAGGTAGTACTGGGCAGAAAAAAATGCACATATATATATATATATATATATGTATTATTGGAAAAAAATGGCATAGATATAGATACATAAGAAATAAGTGAATTACACCAGCTGGCGCAGTGGCACATCCGGAAAAAAACATGAAAGAATGAGGGAAAGAAAGCAAAGCATAAAGCTAGGTCGTCACTTATTTATTCCAGAAATGGCCAATAGCCATTTCCTAGTGCTCCGACCTTCAGCAAAATAATCTCATCAGTAGCTAAATCGTGCAGCACGCAAGATGCCCTCGATCTCCATGGATCTCCATCATGGGTAGGCCGACGAAGGCGTTTCCTTCTTTGGGGCTGACTCGGGTTTTGGCTCGGGCTTAGACTCTGGCTGTGGTTCTGCTTTTGCTTCCGCCTTGGATTCTGGTTCTGGTTTTGACTTTGAGTATGACTTTCGCTCTGGCTTTGGTTCAGCCTTCGACTCAGACTTTGGCTCTGTCTTTGGTTCTGGTTGCGATTCTGCCTTTGGCTTAGTCTGTGGGGTAGGCTCCGATTTAGGTTCAGACTTGGGTTCAGACTTTGGTTCAGCCTTAGTCTCGGGATTTGGTTCTGACTGTGGCTCGGACTTAGGCTCTGATTTTGGTTCTGCGTATGGCTCGGACTTTGGCGTTGGCTCAGACTTAGGCTCAGACTTTGCTTCTGGTTGTGGCGTGGACTCTGCCTTTGGCTCTGGTTTTGATTCAGCCTCTGCCTTTGGTTCGGGCTTAGACTCCGAATAAGTTGCCGGCTTCGGCTCCGGCTGTGACGCAGGCTTTGCCTCTGGCTCCGGCTTGGGCTCAGCTTTTGGCACAGGCTTAGCCTGCGAGTAAGAATCCAACTTCGGCTCCTGCTGCGGCGCAGTCTTTGCCTCTGGCTCCGACGACTTCTCATACGCAGCACGGCCTCGCCTGCTGAGGAAACGGGCGCCATGCCCTAGTCCCCAGCCGCTCGTGGCCCCTTCATCAGCAAAGGCTCCAATCGCCGCCACCACCACTCCAAGGAGGAGCACAGCGACGCCGAGGCAAGGAGAGCTCCTCGCCATGGCTGGCAAAGCTAGCTAAGTTGCTTTGCTACCCCTCCCCCCTCTATCTCTCTCTCTCTCTCCCTCTCCCTCTCCTTATCTTCTTCTCCCTCACTCCTATGTGCCTTGTGTGTGTGTTTGTCTGAGCGATGTGCTAATGGATGGAAGGGTGGCTGGGATTTATAGCCTGGGAACTGGAGAGAAGGATGGCTGGGGTATTCATTGATGGCGAAAGGCAAGCAGTTGTTGTCACGTGGCTCCACTCCATGACACCCGGTGAGCCAATCGATATGGTCGGTCTCTAGCAAAGCCGCCTCTGCCAACCTCTCATCGAGTATCCTGCATGCATGCTTCCTTTCTCAAATCTGCCTTTACACTAACTGGTAACCGTAATTACTATCTGCTAATCAATCAGCACCTCTCCTCATTAATCAATTCATTAGTTACATGTTATTTTAACTAGAAAGGTAGCCCGCACATTCGCGCGGGCATTCATGAATCATTGCTTAAATATTTCTTTTAATATATTTGTTAGTTTATAATATGTAATGTTTAATTAATCTATATAAGCACCTATCTATAAAATTAATCTTCTTCATCATTTAAGAAGACATAGGTCTTTTAAGTCTAAATTAAAAAGTAAGGTGTCGTTTTTCTTTTTAATTGAATGTGTTGGGCTCTTATTTTAACAAATCTCAAAAAGGTTATTGCTAATAAATGTGTTTTATTCCTTTTTTTAATTAGTTCACATTTGACACAATTTGTTGTATGCACTTACATATGGATCAATAAAAGTAGAGTAGATATATTCTAGACCTTGCTTCCTATAATATGTGTGACATATATTTTTTAAATACATTTAGTCGACCTGAGTTTTTAAACTCAAATTTAATAGTAAGGAATATAGTATTTAAAACCATCTATCTACTGCTATGGCATAGAATAGAGGGAAGTCTATTAATATGTGGTCACTTAAAAATGATGCAATGGTTATGTATGGTTGCCTCAATTTAAGGTAAAATTAAGAACCACAGTGATTCTAATAAATTATAAAATTTTCTACAATTGGTTCGTTTACACTCTATTGACATTTTGTTTTTTTATTTCATACAAATATTATTTTTAGTTTAAATTTATGATATGATAAATAATGACAACATTACACCCTATGCGTCAATTTTTTTTAAATGAAAATTTTATCTATAAGGAAGTAAGATTGGTATATATTCTCATTGTTTATTAATAAATGGATTTTATGGGACATAAGGCTATGGTAAATTCATGGGCTTGTATACTAGAATATATTACCATTATGTGATAGATGATTTATTTGGAAACGTTTCATATATAGTGTGCGAGGCTCTACGCAACCATTGTGAATAAGATTTGATGGGTAATTAAATATAACTGTACATGCAAAATTGTTTCTAGAATGTAATGTATTGTGAATGCTTCCGTGATTTAAATATTTTCCATAATATTTATGGAAAGCTAGTTTTATGGGATATCAACCCCAACAAAAAACATGGTCCAAAATCTTCAAGAGATGTTGAAAAAACTGTACAGGAACCTGGTGTAATTGTTGTGACATGTGAAACAACCCGGAGTTAGAATTTTGGTTGACGTTTTCAACTCACACAAAGATGAAACATTTTGAGCGCTAGTACTTGACCAATTATATGCATGTGGTATCCCTATTAATAGTACAACATCCTAAACTCAAATGTAAAAAGGAAAGTTATACCAGCAGGAATACCTTCACACCATTTTCTTTCTTCACTTGGAGGGTTAGCAACCTCAAGGTCATTTGATCATCGGGAAAATCTCATCTTCTTGATCTTTGACATTTCATCTTTCATTTCTCAAATGATTGATGCGGATAATCCATGGCTTCAAATGGTCTCGCACGGTCCATCACGACAAAGTCTTCACTCGCCCTTCACCACCGGTTTTGGTTCGTCGGCGTCAAGCCCCTTGCTTGCCCTCACTACTACTTGGTCCATCGCAGCTGAGCATCGCTTGCGCTTCACCGTCTTGCCATAGGTAGTCACTTCATATCTCGCATCTTCAACTTCTTGACTTTAATTCTCATCCATCGGTAAAGTCCATCTTCTAGCTTCTCACACCATCTTTATTTCTAACAATCTTGAATCATGGTGTATATTCTTCAACATGTCCATCAACTCATGATGGGATGTCATCAAGTATTCTCATCATCAACATTTGACTCTTGTTGATTCCCAATATGTGAGGTATCAACCTTTTTGTCATTAATCCACAATCCTATCACTTGATTAGTTACGTGTTATTTTAACTAGAAAGGTATTTTGCCAATGGATGGAAGGGTGGCTGGGATTTATAGCCTAGGAACTGGATGGAAGGATGGCTGGGGGATTCATTGCTAGCAAAAGGCAAGCAGATGTTGTCACATGGCTCCACTCCATGACACCCAGCCAGCCAATCAATATGGTCGGTCTCTAGCAAGCCGCCCCTGCCAACCTCTCATCGAGTATCCCGCATGCATGTTTCCTTTCTCAAATCTGCCTTTACACTAACTGGTAACCATAATTACTTTATGCTAATCAGTCAGCACCTCTCCTCATTAATCAATTCATTAGATACGTGTTATTTTAACTAGAAAGGTAGCCCGCGCATCCGCGCGGGCATTCATGAATCATTGCTTAAATATTTCTTTTAAGATATTTGTTAGTTTATAATATGAAATATTTAATTAATCTATGTAAGCATCTATCTATAAAGTTAATCTTCTTCATCATTTAAGAAGACGTAGGTCTTTTAAGTCTAAATTAAAAAGTAAGGTGTTGTTTTTATGTGTTGGGCTCTTATTTTAACAAATCTCAAAAAGGTTATTGCTAATAAATGTGTTTTATTCCTTTTTTTAATTAGTTCACATTTGACACAATTTGTTGTATATACTTACATATCAATCAATAAAAATAGAGTAGATATATTCTAGACCTCGCTTCCTATAATATGTGTGATATATATTTTTTAAACACATTTAGTCGACCCAAGTGTTAAAACTCAAATTTAATTGTAAGGAATATAATATTTAAAACCATCTATGTACTGCTATGGCATAGAATAGAGGGAAGTCAATTGATATGTGGTCACTTAAAAATGATGCAATGGTTATGTATGGTTGCGTCAATTTGAGGGAAAATTAAGAACCACAGTGATTCTAATAAATTATAAGATTTTCTACAATTGGTTCGTGTCGGAAGTACTCCGAACCCCTTATTATATTTGAAGGATGAATAGAATAACTCAATTCTTCCATCAAACATAATAAGGCATTCGACGCTGCAAGAGAAAGATATATGAGACCTGTTAACAACCAAATTTGGTAATTGCTGGGCCTTTAGCCTGCCAATCAACTTCAGCCTGAGATGTGCCCGTCAAACCACTCGATGGCGGTAACCAGATATGTTACACATTCAGGAGACTTGACACAAAATAGCTAACGATCTACATTCTCTCAAATATCTTTAACTCATACTAATGTTTAATATGCTCCTAACAAAAGGAGCACACTAAACACTTTCATCCAAGCACATGATATCTCTAACATAAGGAGTTCTAAGTTCTAAGTCTTAGTTAGTATCATACAACATAGTACTTAGATATATATGGCCGACCAGCCAAGTAGTTAGGTTCGCGGAAGCATTTTCTACCCAAAAGATCCTTCATGCAACTGACTAGGGTAGATCCTAGTAAGAACCATCATGGAAGAACGAAACATCCCCTGCGAAATCATACTCCTCAAGAGTGATCTCACCTGCAACCAAGTCTAAGCATACAAGAAAACAACAATTCAAGCAGGAGTTAGTACAAATAAATTGTACTGGCAAGCACCAAGCAAGCCTAATACTCTATATGCATGGCATATTCAAAGTAAAGCTTACAGTGGATATTTTTAGCATAAAACATATTTTGTTTGAAAGACCATTTTCAAATTCAGATTTCCTTTCAATTAAATTTCAGCAAGCTTACACTTAGCAAATGGGCATCAAAGTAGGTGTTAATCACATATAACATAACTCCTTATTGCCTTCCATGGCAGCAAGGACATAATCCACAAATCACATCACATTTTGAAGTTTAAATTCAGCTTTTGGAAGAATAAAACACAAGTCTATACTCATGACATATTCACACGCCGCTCATGACTGCGAGCATGGCTAATCGATTAGTTTTAACTCTGCAGAGTACGTACCCTTTACCCACATGATGCAAAATAATAATTATGCAAAAGCATGGCACGCGATACATAAGTACCCGATTTATTACTCATAACAAAGCCCTTCAAAAATTCATGATATAGCCTTACACCAACACGATATGTGTTAATCCAACCTAGTCATACTGGAAATATGATCTAGAACCGTCAAGTGGCGGGCTCATGCCTTAAACTTAATGCCGTGGTGACGGACACAACAGGAACCCACCACATGGCACTATACCGTTATATTGGACATGCTTAGTCATCTAAACTACCACATCGGGGTAAATAGGAAGCTCCTCTGAATTATTCGAACTCATACACACTGGCCTACCAAGATGTAAGGCTAAACTATAAATAATTTACTAAGCTTGGGCTATCTCATACTAGCACATGTGGTTGTACTGTCTTTAGGTCGGTCTGGGCACACTCTCCCCCTATCGGCACACAACTAATCACCATATGTGTACCACATGAGGCCCAAACCTAAAATCCACATTTTCCAACATTTTATTTAACAAATATCACATTTTATCATTTCTGTCAAGACCATAAATTTGATCATTTTATATACATAATTGAGCCCAAATGGTAAGTAAACCCAACACTAAGAATGACTAAGCATTTTCATAGACTCGTGACCTCAAGCATCATACTTAATTTGACAAAATGAATTGTTCCTAAGGCTAGGAATAATGGTTAAGGTCTTTTGTGGAGTTTAGGTGATAATGCAAGTTAAGGAGTTGATCTAACAAATTTTACAAAGTTTTAATGGATTAGTGTACAATCGACATGCACATTTTGCAATTCTTTTCAAAAACCTCCAAATCATAGGTTCAATGTGATGAAAGAGGGGAGGTGGCTTGCCTTGCTCTTCCTCTCCTTTCTCTACTACAAAGTAGGTCTCCTCGTGATTCGTCTGCTAATCGTCTAAACATACATATGCATTGATTAAGTGTGTTCTGTGTTAAATTGATTTTTAGTGAAAGAATTTTCAGTTTAACAGTTTTCATTTAAAAGTTACAAATTTTTAAAGTGTCTTCATGTTAAATATAGACCTACATGCATTTCGGATTTGTGAGACATAAATCTTCATGATTTTGTTAAGTCTAAAATTTTTATGATGCAGAGCATAATTTAGTTTGTAAATTTTAGAGTTAGAATGAATTTTCTACAAATTTCTAAAATTTTACCATTTTATCTCTCTCGGGTCCACCGGTCAGTGACTATACTTTTGCGCATAAGTACCTGGTTCTCGGGAAATAGATCCAGCAGCCTCTGAGCACGTGTTCCA
The DNA here is from genome assembly GCA_000338895.3 of Oryza meridionalis. Taxonomy (NCBI): domain Eukaryota; kingdom Viridiplantae; phylum Streptophyta; class Magnoliopsida; order Poales; family Poaceae; genus Oryza; species Oryza meridionalis. The sequence continues at coordinate 8,009,460 of CM002528.2, forward strand.
GGAGTTTATTCAAAAAGTCAGTCATTCTCCCTAACGGCTTCATTGTTCAGTAGTCCATCTATCCACTGATCATGCCATATTTCAGTGGTACGACCATCTCCGATCCAATCAATTTGAGTTACGAAACAAGGGAGCTGCTTCATTTTAATAAAAAAATATTAAAGTAAAATGATTCAATCTTTTTTTATTTTAATTACTTGAGTTTTAAGTTATTTACTGATTAGTACACGACCCCACATGTAAGTGTCTAAATAAATTGCTTAAACACCCCTGGAAGTTTTAAAAGCTTGCAAGGTTAGGCCCTTGTTCTTGACGGAGTAGAGGGGCAGCTCTCCCGCGAGCTTCCCGACATCGCCGGCGGCGAACGGCGGCGATTCAGTTCGAGCTCCCAAAACAAAAAGTGTAGAGGACAACCGTACGAACCTATCGGTAGCTTTCTTGCAAGATTTGGTGCCCTATAGCGGCTGTTAAGGTGTTAGAGGTGGCGGCTAGGCTCGGCTTGCACATGCATGTCGGGTTATGGGCTCGATCTACACGTGCATGTGTATGGTAAGGACTCTAGAGACTACTAGGAAGCTCACCAAGCAACGCGAGGTCTTGGCGATGGAGAGCTGGTCCGGCGGCGGCGCAGCGGCTTCGGTATCGTCGGCGATGCACCTTCGGGCTTGATCTGTTCAAAGCGACGGCATGCATCGATTTTAGATGGCACAAGATAGCTCTAGGCGTAAAACAATGCGTCGAAGCTCACCAGAGAAGGAGGAAAAAGGAAAAATGGCGTCGGCGGCCGGAGTTGGGGATGAAAAAGGGGATCTCCCGCCGAGGTCCAACTCAGATCGATTCATTTGGGATTCCTGATCAATGGAGGTTGATGAAGCTCGTGGCGAAGTGGTTCAGCTTGTCGCGAACCATGGAAGCCGGGCGACGAGCAATGGTGATGTGCGGCGGTGTCCAAAGCGCGGCGCCGTCCGAAGTGGACGCGGTCGCGTTACCAGAGATTGGCTGCACCAAATGAGGCGTTCTTGGTGGCGTTAGAGAGGGTGTTGAGAGTAGACTAGAGAACACGCTTTGAATGGAAACGGGGCCCACCGGATAGCGACGGCGTCGAGGACTTCTCTCGCCGGCGCCGAGAATGGTGCCTTTGTTCCCGGCGAACCCGAGACGAGATGCCTCGGTTCTTCCGCGAAACGAGACAAGGGCCAGAGAGAGAGAGAGAGAAAGTGCTGGTCGGGTGGTCGGGTTATATGGTGTCGCCGGCAGAGGAAAGGAGGAGGAGCGCGCGTTGCCGGCGTCCGTGCTCACGCGCGTGGCGGGCGTGTTCTGGCTGTGGGCCCGTGTGGAGAACGTTGTGAGGCTGACAATGAGGTCCCACCATGCAGCCCTGGCCCACATGGCAGTGATTTGCGTGAGAGAGGGAAAAGAGATCTAGGTTTTTGACTGAGTCTGGGACTGTGGTGAAATTCCAAATTTGGGCTCGATTTAAAATTAGTTTCAGGCAGAATTCGGGTTGGTGACCAATGGCAAAGTTGTAAAACAATGTTTACTCTACAGCTTGGATCAAGTCTTACAGCCTAGGAGTCCAAGGTCGAATTTTCGCAAGGTGTCAAAGTGTGCTCCAGAGAATCTGTCAAAATCCTGTGTTATGAGAGTTGCTTGGTCTATCTAATGAATTGATAAATCGAACTAAAATTCACATTTGTTTTCTAAGGTTAGTTAGAAGTTTACATAAACTTTCCCCAGATTTTTGAGTTGTTACAAATATTTTTCTTAAGCTCATTAGTTTTACTTAAGAATAAATATGCTCCTATAATGAATATGCACAACATCTCAAAATGCACAAGCAATTGAACATAAAATTTCTAGGCAAAAGTTTTTTTCATTTTACTTCATCCACCATTTCCATGTTTTCCATACATCAAAAATTGTTTACACCCTATTGACATTTTTTCTTTTTTTTTATTTCATACAAATATTATTTTTAGTTCAAATTTATGATATGATAAATAATGACAACATTATACCCTATGTGTCAATTTTTTAAAAGAAAAATTTATCTATAAGGAAGTAAGATTGGTATATATTCTCATTGTGAATTCTTCCATGATTTAAATATTTTCTATAATATTTATGGAAAGCTAGTTTTGTGGGTTATCAACCCCAACATTAAACATGGTCCAAAATCTTCAAGAGATGTTGAAAAAACTTGCAAAGGAACCTGGTGTAAGTGTTGTGACATGTGAAACAATCTGGAGTTAGAAATTTATTTTGCATTTTCAACTCACACAAAGATAAAACATTTTGAGCACTAGTAATTGGCCAATTATAATACAGCAACGTATCCTGTGCACTCAGGCGCTTTGGTGCACTCGTGTACTCGCTCAATCTACACCCTCGAATCTCGATCTGAAGGATGTGATCGAAGAAAGACATTTTTTCATAAAACCCCTTGCGCTACGCTGCTAAGCTAGCACACAACCCCTCGTTTTATTCTTTCTTCTCCCTTCCAGACTTCACCCTACAGATCCAAAACCTCATCCAGTCCTCCATCTCCGCCCGGCGTCAATGGAGGCTCGAATCCGCCTGGCAAAACCACAGTCGACGGAGTGGAAAATCAAGTTTAAGCCTCCCGTTTTCCTTTTTCAATACTCCTCTCTAATCCTACCATTTAATTAATCCCTCTTTCTATCTCCTGGCTGTAGATTTCGTTGTGTCGAAACAGGATTTCGGCAATACAAAAAAGGGTGGCTATCAAGCAAGAAAAGTGGATGGGTTTGGAGACAAGAGATTTGTATAGGTTCAGGCCCTCTCAATGAGAAGTAATACCCTACTCCTGTCCGGGGATTGATCCGCCGAGTGTGTTATTGATCGTATGATCTAGGAGAAAAAGTTATGCCCCGAGAGGCACCCGAACCACTCCTTATATAAGGGGAGGAGTTCGTATCACAGGATATAGCCCATATTCCTAATGGAATAGGCAGATAAAGATAAATTACAATCGTAACTGACTAAGATCCTCGGGTATTTCCTTGATACACAAGTTAGAAAATTAACCCGAGTCCTTTAGAAATATTCTATCTACATATGGTACCCCTATACCCAGTCGGATATGCATGCCGTGCGGGTATGGGGTATCCATAATCTCTACAGTAGCCCTGAGACCTTTACAGTTAATGAAATAATCTTCGCTTGAATCTTTAAGATGATAATCCCGAGTGCTTCAATTATTCCTGCCTTGGTCTCCCGAATACTTGAATCAAAGACTGTGAAGGGCTAAAATAAAAAATTAGGTGCATCGACTAGATGCACCTAATTAGGTGTAGCCCCCGACTATGTGATAAGTTGAATAAAACTAAACATATAGTCAAGGTATATTAAACATCCATCCGAGTGGTTTTATGAATTAATAACCGAAGTAATTACACAACTAAGCATATGCGACCTTTGATGAAATACTCAGCCGACTGCTTTCGTTTGATTATTTTACCCAAAAGGTATATAAAGATCCGAGTAAAAACACTCTAAAGATCTGCCAATCAACATATGTGAAAAAAATCCGAGTAAAGACTCTTAAAGGGTTTATCAAATGTTGGATAAATGATAGATGACGAGTCTAGATAGCCTAAGCTATGACCCATACCATTATCAAATTAAGCATATAACATGCTAAGAGAATGACAACTTTAAATTGGTCATCTCAATATAACCCGAATAGCTTTGCAGCCCTAAAAATGGCCAGCAAAATTAGTATGACACTTTTCTGTTGGGCACCTTTTTACTTGCATCGTAGTAATTCCAAAGAATTATCTAACCGCACAATAAGGATTTTAACGGTATTGGGCTATTTTTTTGTGAGCAATTTCTGCCAAAGCAAAAAATATGCCTAAATCCCTAAGGATCACAACCAGCCACACCGAAGGTGAAGTTGGGCTGAAAATACTGTTAAGGCCCAGGCCCATTAGTATTTCCCGATACCCTAGCGAAGTAATCGCAAAAAACAGAGTACCGCTTCGTCTTCTTCGCCACGATCTCCTCCATTTTCCCCACTTCTCGCTACAGTGCCAAAACTGCGCCGGCAAAAACTAGGGTTTGCAATCACACATCAATCCACCTCTTCCGAAGTTTCTTGCTCTCGCGAAAATCTCCTGCACAGTCACCGCATCAATCTCCCTTTCAATCGCCGCCACCCTCGCTTCAAATCTCATCATCCATCCCGCATCCTTGGCAGAGGAGAGAGAAAGCTTTGAGAGTCAATGGGCACCCTCCGGTGTCACGGAGGAAATTTTGAAGGAGATGGTGGTGCACGACGTTCTCCCGGCGAAGGAAATCATTAGATGGCGTCCAGCATATGGCGAAGCCTTCCCAACCCCTAATACTCATGAGGTCGTTGTATTCTCCCATTTCTTCTATGGTGGTTTTGCTCTTCCAACTTCGAAGTTCTTTAGAGGAATTCTTGAATTTTATGGAATCAGCTTGCATCACCTTAACCCCAACTCCATTATGCATATTGCGAACTTTGTTCATGTATGTGAAGCTTTCCTGGGGATTTAGCCACACTTCGCCTTATTTCGTCGCATCTTCTTTTTTGAAACCCCAACCAAACAAAAACAAGCCATGTGTTGTCGGGGGAGCAGGTTTCCAACTTCGGGACACTTTGAGCCAAAAATACTTCTCCATGCCTTTTAAAACATCCAACAAGGGTTGGCACGCAAACTGGTTCTATGTCCAAAATCCTGAACCGGCAATTCCCGAGTACTAATGCCTCCCCCCAAAATATCAAGAAACATGGAATTCACTTCCAATGGGAGATGAAGCTGCTCAAGCTCTCACCTTGCTAGATCGTCTGCTGAAGCTTAAGGAGCAAGGTCTTTAGGGAGAACAAATCACTCGGGACTTCATCAAGAGCCGACTCGCACCCATCAAAGGGAGGTCTCGCATTGTCACGCCCAGAAATTCACTAGTAATTTCCGAACTAATTTGTGCATAAAATCCTCGTCCAGGAATCAGCCGAGGTACACAAACTGACAATTTAATATACAGATTCATCATAAAAATAACGTTACATACTTACAAAAGAAAAGAAAACACCAGCGGAATTAACGATCTAGCGATGGCTTCAGCTCCACTCCCACAGGCAGCTCAACTGGGGTATAAGCCAAACGTCTTCTCCTTCGCAACTTGTCTTCAACTGAGGTTTGATTGATTATTGCAAGGTGAGCATATGACATACTCAGCAAGCCACGCAGCAAATATGCAAGTGCACAAGGATACCAAAGAATGGCATAATATAGGGCTCATTTGCAAAAGCAGCATTTAGCAAACAATTTAGAATTGTAAAACAGTAGAGTAATTAATTATCAATTTTAATCAACACTGAACAGCACACCCATGCTGCTCAGGCCCAACCATCATACCCAGCTGCACAGATCTATCTCCAAACCAGGAGCTAAACAAATTATTACCAATTGTAGCATCAATAAACATTGTGAGAGGTGTGAGACTAATCACGAAAAACATTGTTAGACCCGCCCATAACCGCGGGCATGGCTATTCGAATAGTTTTACTCTGGCCAGAGGTGTACCACTATAGCCACAAGACACAGCCCCACAATATGTTACCATGCGCCTCGATACCACCACGGTACCTCGGAAAGGAGCTGTGACAGTACCCCTCGCACAACACAATCCACCACAGTGCACCGTTCCCGGATCATAGTCACCCCCTTATAAACAAGGCATGGACTCCCCAGCGACCCCCGTGGGCTTATCTCCGCCACTTCTCAGTCTGGTGCTCTGCAATGAACCATGCTATACGAAAGGTAAAGCCGTTGCCCATGCTGGCTTGTGGTTGGCACGGTTAATGTCTCACAACAGTAGTTCGCGAACCGGTCCTTAATTGTCATGAGCACGACCATCAAAACCATGTACTCACAACCCACCATTATCATGTTTTAATTGGCAAATTAATTACTAAACCAATCATGATTAACCATCATGAGCTATCATGAAGCCATCATTAAATAATAGTGAATCATAAGTTATCCCAATAATGTGCTAAAAATTCTAAGCATGGCTAAGCAATTATATCTAATATCTAGCTGAACCAATATATAAATCCAACTAGTCAAATTTTAACCCACGGTAATCAAGAAATAGGGTAGTCAAAGCAAAGTGGTCATAACAAAGGAATAGGTTCACACCACCCGGTGACATTCGAAAATAAATGCACAGTTAAAATAAATAGAGAATTTAAATATAGGATCAACATGCTCAAAGGAATTTTGTTTGGGATCTGTGTGACTTGCCTTGCAATAATCGGGTCTTCAATTAATTTTCTTGAACACTTCTGACGCACTCGCGAACCTTCGAAACGACGGAAACGACAAGCTAACACGCAAAACAAGGAAAACACTAAGAAAATCCAAATAAACAATACATATAAAGTAAACAAACATGTAGATCATAATTTTAGATGAATTATGAGACTTGAACGGCCTCATTCTGACTTCATATGAATTAAATATGAATTTCACAAGATTTATTCTAATTAAAGCCCATTTAAAAAGAATTAAATAAATTTAATTCAATTTATGAATAATTTTAATATGCAGATGTTTATTTTATACAACTTTAGAGACTTGAACCAACTAAATCCGAGCTAAGATGAATTAGTTATGAATTTTTAAAGATTAAATCGGATTAAATCATTTATATAAATTTTAATTGAATTATGACGCAATAATGAATTATTTTTGAAAAGGAAAAGGAGATTATTGCGTCAGCGGGCTCAGCTCACGGTGGACCGGGTGCACCGGACGGTCTAAGGAAACGAACGGCCGAGATCGATTCTATCCATAACGGGCGGCCGAGATCAAAACGGTCCACAGCGGGTTTACGGCAGACGGCAACGATGACGTCGGCAATGACGTCATCGCCGACGACGGTGGCTACAACGGCGGCGAGACGCGGCTGAACCGACGGCAACGACGGCGACGGCTAGGGTTACGCGGAGGCGGCGCTAGACGCGACGGCGGGCTAAGACAAAGGTGGCGGCGGATAGAGGAGGTCCCGGGGATGCTTTTATAGTGGCTAGGAGGCGGCGACGGAGGCCCACGGCGACCGGCGGCGAGAAGGAAAGTCTAGGGTTAGAGGAGAGAGATGAATCCGAATCCAACTCAAATCCACCGGTTTCCAAAGAAAATTAGCCGATGTTTCCAAAAGAGAAAAGGAAGAGGAGATCTCAAGGATCATTTGCCCTCAATCAATTTGACCGGAAATAGAGAGGGGCGACGGAATTTGGAAGGGCAGCGGCGGCTTCGCGCGGCTAGGGTTTCGGCGGCGACGGCGCGAGGAGGAAGACGACCCCGACATGCGGGTCCCACCTGTCAGAGGCAGACGCGCGCGCGCGGGCGGCTCGGGCCGACTTGGGCCGACTGGGCCGAGGGAGAGAGAGAAAGGGAGACTTGGGCCGACTTTCGGCCCAAAGACAAAAGAGGATTTTAAAAACCTTTTTCAATTTAAATTATTCATTAAATGCAATTCCATTTATTAAAAATACTTCCTTAGCTCAAATAAATCCCAGAAAAATCTAGGAATTATAGAATTAAGCAAAGTATTTAATAAAATTTTATCTGGCCCAATTTTATATTGAAATTTATTATTTAAAATTAGATCTTTTCTTCTAGGCTTTTAAAATCATTTCTAATAATTCCTTTTTAACAACAATTTATAATTTAAGGATTTTTAAACAAGAAAAGCACTTAACACTTATAATTAAATCATTAATGATGAAATAATTACTGAACTGTTCTTTGTATTATTTAAAAATTGAGCTCTAAAAAATCCGAGAAAATTTCAGAGAGTATAATTAATCATGGAGAATTTAATAAAAATTAAATCCAACCATGCTTTATATTTAGGAAATTTTATAACTTCACTTATAAATTAATGAACATTTAATATAAATTCTATTAATAATTTATTAGATAATTTATAAATCCTAAAACAAAAATCAGGCTGTGACACGCATGGTCTTTGAATATGACGGGAAAAACGATCCCAATCGGGAAGATCCTGACTCCTTCGAATTCAAAATCATGAAGGAGAGGATGTACAAGATTTTCTCATCAGCAATAGTAGTCAGTTATTCACATATACTGCTAGTGGTGCCGTATAGCGCGTTCAACCCTCCTCCTCCAGTAAGTATTGAAAACATCTGAATCTCCTTGTGATATCTGTTGTTCTTTGCAATGTTCTTGACTGAAGGTTTGAAACGTCATCCTCAGGAATTTGCTTTGATGAAATCTGATCCACCGACCGCTCAGTGCCATTCTCCTCGCCAACATTCTAGTCAAACCACCGGGGGTCCAAAAATCCAACCCGGCGCTCAAACGAGCAGCCCAAAGCCGACTGACCAAGCGGGCCCCAGGAAGAGGAAACTGTTCTCTAGTGATGATGATGACGATGACGCCGGAAAGGCTAGCAGCAAAGAGGAGACTGGAAAATGGCCTAAACAGGCTAATCCGCCAAAGAAGAAAACATCCAGTCGTCCGATACCAAAAATTGGAAAATCTTCCCGGTACGAGTTTTGCTGCGATCTTTTTAATACGCATTTCCCGAAGCAATTTTGGTAACATCTTCTCAACCTTCAGGAAGCCATCTGATATCGATCCAACCGGAAAGGATTCTGACCCAGCTGCTAACTCTGAGACAGCTGATAGGGAAGCTGGTTCTGCTACTGCTGCCGAAGTTGAACCCTCGAAAGAAAACCGCCTGACTGGCAGTCAATTGGCAACTGGTGAGGCAGAAGCCAGAAACGAGCCCCCGACTGGAAACCAATCGGCGAACGCCGAGACAAGTGCCAACTAGGAGCCCCCAACTAGAAACCAGCCGGGCGATAAGCGTCAAAATGAAGATATCCCTGAGACGGAGGGGCAAGCTAGCAGCTCTCCCATAAATGATGCTGACGCCGGTCCAGAAGCCAGCACTTTTGACAAGGTAGAGGGACCTGCTCGTCCACCGCCGAAGATAATCACAGGTAACAATCTCCTTAGTACTCTTGCGCTTAGAAAATCCTCCTCTGTTGCTTCATTGTTCTTTGTATACATATAAAGGCCCAATGATTGGCGATGAAGAAGAAGTTCTTTGGATCCGATCAGCCGAAGACTCATGACCACCTATTTTAGTAAAATGGTGGGATGACGAGATGCAGCCGCAAGGTATGGTCATCAATAAGCAGAAAGAAGACGAGGAAGTGTCTCTGCTAACAAGGACACTTAATCAAGCTACTCGTCTTGTAAATGTAAATATCCTATCTGTAGTTTCACTTATCCAATCAGCAAAACCATTGAGATGAACAAGTATATAACGTAGAGAATACATCTTCGGAACGAAGCGAAAACCGCAACCCTCGAGAAACTGGTTCCCCATCTTGGTACTCTGGAAGAAACCAGGGCTAAACTTCATGAAACCAAGGAACTAGCTAGGAAAACAGAACATGATCTCAGGGACCGGATTGCTGAGCTTCAAAACGCCAATTTTGAGTTGAGTGGTTCTTCAAAAGGTAACTTTATTCCTGTTCGACCCATTCTGACTTGATGTTGTGCTTAAATAACCATTGAATGTATGATAGTCCAAGCTGCCAAGATTGCTGAACTGGAGAAGTGAATTGAAACTCTCGAGAAAGACAAAGGCAGTCTTATTAAAGAGAGGGACTCGGCCATCAAAGATGTTGAAGGTAATCATAATAGAAATCCAAGATAAGCTTGTTAATGCCTCCTGGTACTGATCCAAATGTTATCGCCTATGCAGATCGCAAAATTAAATCTCAAGCTCAATTCGATGTATTAATGAATAAAATTAAGAAGCTTGAAGGGGCTCGAGGTGAAGTCGCCAATTCTGCTACACCATTGATCCAAGCCATGTTCTATAATAACAACGGTCCAAGTACCATTGACGCAGTTGAAGTCTTCGACAAGTTAAGAGCTGCTACGAACACGTATTCTAAAAATAACAAGGAGGTTGGAAGCATGGGAGCAAGCATGGCGTTGGCGATGACTAAACCCTTTTATCCGAAGATCAACATTGATGCCATTGATGGCTTTGTAGACGGAACAAGTGAAGAGGATGCCCTCGGTCGCATCAATGATGCCCAGAAGGCTGCCGACAAGATTGCTGCTGATGTTGTAGAAAGATTTCAAGATAACAATCTTGGTCCGACTGGGTCTCACGAATCTGATGATGAAAAAACTGAGTCTCACTGAATTCCGTAGTTTAAATGATGTAGTCTTGACGACGGAGCTTCCATTTTGTACAGTACTGATATATTTATGCTGTGCTTGATGATATAAACTTAGTTTTTGATTTCTGTTGACGAAAAAATTAAACACACCGGCCTGGGAGATCCGCTTAACTCCTGTGCAGGTCCAAAGATTAATGAGATGCGGGCGTGCCAGTCAGTTTGATCCTGCAACTAACAAGATATGCATGTAGTAGATCAAAACAGCTGATCGGCTGACAAGCTGATGGAGTAGTTCCAGCCGATAGCCGATAATAGCCGATGCCGATACCAGCCAATAGCGATAGGGTTTAAGCAATCGGCTATATGTCCAATGTAGATAATGATATGAAAGCAATCGGCTGATGATAATATAATATAGCAATATAATCCAGTAGAAACCAATCGGCTAGCAATGATATGATAGAATAAGCACTGATCCGAAGGTTAAAGCATACATCGGCCGGAGGTCCTATGCCATAAAATCCACAGATTAGATTAAACAGTGAAACCTTTGCTGCAATCGGCTAAATCCAACTTGTATATATATGTAATCCTTATGAGCCGATGCAACGTCCAGATAACTTATCGGCTAGCACCCCGATAAAACATTAGTATGAACCTATCGGCTTCACAAGACTTATATTATCAACAACAATCTAGTAGGTCGAACCTAACCGATGCAGCACGAGATTGTATATGATAATTTAATACTCGATGAGCCGATAGATCTGTCTAATGTGATGGATATAACAAATCTATTTATAAAAGCATTGCGATTATAGAGATATATCGGCTAAGATAGAAGATCAGACCTAACCGAGACAGTTCCAACTAAATCGATGCATCTCTAAACACAATGCAACTACATATAGAATTGAGATAGCAGGTAGGCAAATATATCAACCAAACCAGAGCGATCCAAGAGATCGAAGCGATGCAGTCTTGAACAACACCAACATAGCCGACAGATTCTCCAGGGCCCGACGGAACGTAGGACTTACCCCTTCGCCAGAGATCAAAAGCCGATGCAGCCCCCCGTCAGGCGCCCAAATCCTGCCGGAAGATAAGTAAAAACCTCGGTAAAGAGGGTGGCGATGAGCCGAGAGTATTGTTGATCGATAGATTGATAGATTACATAGACCCCGGGTGTACATATTTATACCCATGGGTTGATACAAGTCCTTGTCGGATAAGAAAGAAACTTTCCTAAAGATAAAACGAAAACATAAAGTCCTTATCTGACACTAAACACACTTTCCTAAAGATAAAAGGAAACTAACAAACTATTCCTAACTAATAGATAAACTGCCATGTCACATCCTTCTTGAACTCGGACTCTTCTAGATAAGATCCCTTTGATTGATCCGACTCCACCAAGAACACGACAGCGTGGCGACTTGACTCTTATCGGATGATTCTAGAACTTTGAAGCCGATACTGACTCTAAGCCGATGGTGACTTTGGGCTTACCAAATTTCACTGTTAACAATTTCTTAAAAGTTTTCGTCAAACCTTATTGAGCCTATAACCCGCAAAAGTTGTCAAAAAACTCTCAGTCCTCATCAACTAAGCCATAAACCAAACAAGGCAATGACAAATCAAGTAAGCAAATTGAAATGATAAAAATCACACTCCATTATTATTATAATAGCCCCCGACTGGTAACTCAAGAAAAAACTTGATGTTGGCAGTCAAAGAGGAAAATAATGTACAAAAGTAATGCCTAAGCATAAAAACGACGAAGATGCTCAATATTCCAAGAGTTTTTGACAACCGAACCATCTTCACGCTTGAGTCAATAAGAGCCTGGCCGAGTAACTTCTGAGATGATAAATGGTCCTTTCCATAAGGGAGATAACTTATGCCTATCTCGCGTAGATTGAATCTTCCTCAAAACCATATCTCGGACTAAGAATGCGCGTGATCTGACATTGCGATTGTGATAACATAGTGATGCTTGTAAATATCGAGCCGACTGAATTAATGCTGCTTCTCGGGCTTCTTCCAGCCGGTTGAGATCATCTACTCGGTCGTCTTTGTAGCGCTCCTCTTTTAAATTGCGAAATCGTAAGGATTCAAACTCAACTTCACTCGGCAACATTGCTTCCGCTCCATATACTAAGAAAAACGGTGATTGGTCCGTACACCGACTGGGTGTAGTGCGAAGAGACCAAAGTACTGATGGCAGCTGATCAACCCATTTGCCGGCATAGGGACGTAGTCGGTCAAAAACCCATGCATTGATGCCTTGAAGTACTATACCATTGGCGTGTTCAACTTGTCCATTGCTCATAGGATGCGCTACGGATGCATAACAAATCTTGATACCGAAGTCTTCACAGAAGTCTTTAAACACACCACCAATGAACTGGGTACCATTGTCTGTAATCGTATGACTAGGTACCCCGAACCGGTGCACGATGTTGATGAAAAAGTCTCGAGCTTTGTCAGTAGTGATTGTAACGACTGGCTTAGCTTCAATCCACTTAGAGAATTTATCCACAGCTACAAAAAGATGAGTGAAACCACTAGTAGCCCTCTTAAAAGGACTGACCATATCAAGCCCCCAAACCGCGAAAGGCCAGGAAAGAGGATAGTTTGCAACTGTTGACCTGGTAAGTGAATTTGCCTGGCAAAGATGTCACGCCCGGAATTTCTATCCAAAATTCCAAACGCTTACATGTGCGTAAACCCTCGTCCAGGAATCAGCCGAGGAACACAATAACAAATTGATAATAGAGTACAATTATTACTCTAATTAATAAGCGAATAAAATGTCATTACAGAGGTAGATAGTTCCTCTCAATCAATAAAGATCTAAGCAGCTGAAAAATAAAGATAAACAGCGCAGACGACTCCACTCCACAGGCAGCTTGACAAGGACTACGCCAAATCCTCAACACCATCAGCATCACTGTAGAACTCCTCCTCTGATGAATGATTGCAAGGTGAGTATATGACATACTCAGCAAGCCACGCAGCAAATATGCAAGTGCACAGGATAACCAAGGATGGCACAATATAGGCTTCTTTGCATAAATAGCATTTAATGAATATTTCAGAATTTAATAAAACAGTAGAGTATTAATTAAACAGTATTAATCCAACACTATACAACATACCCTACTGTATAGGCCCAACCATTCTGAACAACCAACCCCGGCTGCACAGTTCTATCTCCAAACCAGGAATATACCATTCCAAACAAGGAGATAATCAATTATTACCAGTTATAGCATCTTTCATTATGGTGTGGAGGGTGAGACTAATCACGAAGGACATTGTTAGACCCGCCCATAACCGCGGGCGCGGCTATTCGAATAGTTTTACTCTGATCAGAGGTGTACCACTGTACCCACAAGACACAGCCCCACAACATGTCACCATGTGCCTTGATACCACCACGGTACCTCGGAAAGGAGCTGTGATATTACCCCTCACACAACACAATCCACCACAGTGCACCATTCTTGGATCATAATCACCCCCTTATAAACAAGGCATGGACTCCCCAGTGACCCCCGTGGGCTTATCTCCGCCACTTCTCAGTCTGGTGCTCCGCAATGAACTATGCTATACAAAAGATAAAGCCGTTGCCCATGCTGGCTTGTGGTTGGCACGGTTAATGTTTCACAACCGAAACTCGTGAACCGATCCTTAATTGTCATGAGCACGACCATCAAAACCATGTACTCACAACCCACCATTATCAGGTTTTAGTTGGCAAATTAATTAATTAACCAATCACGATTGACCATCGTGAACTATCATTAAGCCATCATTAAATAATAGTGAATCATAAGTTATCCCTTTAGTGTGCTAAGGTTTCTAAGCATGGCTAAGCAATTACATCTAATCATCTAGTCGAACCAATATAAAGCTCAACTAGTCAAGTTATAATAACCCAAGGTATCAAAGAATAAGGTAGTCAAGAACAAAAGGGGCTATACCAAACAATAGGCTAGTTCCACCCAATGACATTCAAAAATAAATGCAATAGTTGAATAGAAACAATAGCTTTAAACGGGATCAACATGCTCAAAGGATTGATTAGGATCTGTGTGACTTGCCTTGCTGGCCTTGGAAATCTTCTAAATCTTCTCCTGCAAAAACGGACTCTCCGGAAACGTCGGATTCTAAACAGAAAAGAGCAAAAACACCAAAACAGCACATAAGCAAGCATGAACAGTACATGTGGATATTTTTAACATGTAGATCTCAATTTTAGAAAAATTTTGAGACTTGAACCAACTAAATCCGAGCTAAGATGAATTAGTTATGAATTTTTAAAGATTAAATCGGATTAAATCATTTATATAAATTTTAATTGAATTATGACGCAATAATGAATTATTTTTGAAAAGGAAAAGGGGATTATTGCGTCAGCGGCTAGGGTTCACGGTGGACCGGGTCCACGACGGCGGTTCACGAGATCGGACGGCCGAGATCTATCTAACTCGAACGGACGGCCGAGATCCATCGGCTCACGGCCGGACCACGGGAGACGACGACGATGACGTCAGCGATGACGTCATCACCGGCGGCGGGTCGGGCACGCATGCCCGCCGGCGTACGACGGCGCGGCGGCGCGAACGGAGGGCACCAACGGGTAGCGGACGGCATGACGAACTCACCGGTGACCAAAACGACGGCGGAAGATGACCGGACGACGACGGCGGCGAGGTTGAAGCGGCGGCGGTCTTCGGGTTGACGGTGACGGCGGTGCTCCGGCGGGAAACAGCGGCAACGGAGGGGCGGACGAGGACGGCGACGCGACGGCGACCACGACGGTGACCTCCCCGAGTGACGGCGACGACTAGAACGACGGCGGCGCACGGCTGGAGCGGCGGCGGCGACGGCGGCACTAGGGTTGCACGGCGCTAGAGCGCTTCGGGCGACGAGAGGCGAAATCAAGGGCGGCGACGGGTAGAGGGGACACCGGGGATCCTTTTAAAGGGGTCGGAAGGCGGCGGCGAAGCCCACGGCGGCCCGGCGACGGCGATGGAAAGGTTAGGGTTAGCCGAATCCGATCCGAGCTCGAATCCGCAATTTCCAAACCGATTCGGCCGATGATTCCGTAAGAGAAAAGGTAGAGGAGATCACGGGGAACATTTCCCCTCAAACGATTTCACCGGAAACGGAAAGGCGCGGCCGAATTTGGAAGGAGACGGCGGCGGCGCTCGGCTAGGGTTCGGGCGCGGGTGGCGGCGCGAGGAAGACGAAGACTGACAGGTGGGCCCCACCTGTCAACGGCAGCGAGCGCGCGCGGCGGCTCGGCTTGGGCCGACTGGGCCGAGGAAGGAGAGAGAAGAGTGTTGGGCCGACTTTCGGCCCAAAGCCAAAAGAGAGAATTAAAAACCTTTTTCAATTTAAATAATTCATAAAATGCAATTTCATTTATTAAAAATACTTCCTTAGCTCAAATAAATCCCAGAAAAATCTAGGAATTATAGAATTAAGCCAAGTATTTAATAAAATTTTATCTGGCCCAATTTTATATTGGAATTTATTATTTTAAATTAGATCTTTTCTTCTAGGCTTTTAAAATCTTTTTCTGATGATTCCATTTAAACAACTATTTATAACTTTAGGATTTTTAGGGTGTGACAACGATAGTCTACACACATCCTCTGGGTATGATCTTTCTTTTCAACAAAAATAACTGGAGCACCCCATGGAGACGAACTTGGTCTAATGTGTCCTTTCTGAAGCAAATCATCTACTTGTCTCTTGACTTCTGCTAACTCATTGGCTGCCATTCTATAAGGTCTCTTATGGATTGGAGCTGTACCAGGTACCAGATCTATTCTGAACTCTATATCTCTTTTAGGCGGCATACCAGGTAAATCATCCGGGAACACATCTGGGTATTCTCGTACTATAGGAATCTCTTCCAAAGCTATTTGGTTCAGACTTGACCTTGAAGGCTCGGAAGGCAATGCGTGAACAGTTACAACTTGACCATCATTACTGGTGAGGGTTACTTTTCTATTGGCACAGTCTATCACACCTTTATATCTGGCTAACCAGTCCATCCCTAGGATGACATCAAGGTCTTTGGATTCTAACAGAATAATATTGGCCAGAAATGGCACTCCTTGAATCTCTATTCTGACTGAGGGGCTACGTTACACTGAGAGTGCTTGATTACTCGGGGTACTAACCATCAAAGGACGTTTAAGGTCTTCTACTTCCATCCCATGATTTCCCGCAAAACTCATAGATAAAAATGAATGCGTAGCACCAGAGTCGAAAAGTACTGTTGCAGGAACTGAGTTAACAGGGAACGTACCCAAAATCACATCTGGAGCATCTTGAGCTTCTGCAGCAGGAACATGGTTGACACGAGCCTTTGTTGCTGGTGCGGTGGAGTTGTTCTGTGCAGGGACAACCTTCACGCGTCGGGGCTTCGGACACTTGTCGGAGTAATGGCCTGGTTCACCACAGTTGAAGCATACCCCGGGCTTGTTTCCTTGCTCCCTCTTGACAGGCTGATGCTGTGTCAGAGCTGTCACAGGACGTGAACCTTGGATGCGATTGTTGTTGCTAGCATTGTTGAAGAACTGACGCTGCGGATGAACAACAGACGAAGAACCTCCCTGTGGCATTGACTGAGATCCCAAAACAAGACGTGGCCTCTGACCATTCCCTTGCTGAGCTTTGAAGTGAGCAATCCTGCGTTTCTTCTGCTCCATGCGGTTGTACTTATCCTCCTGGCGAATAGCCTTATCCACCAATTTCTGGAAATCATGATAATCTCCAGCCATTAATGGGTAAGAAAGCTCATCATTTAGTCCTTCCAGGAACTTCTCTTGACGCTCTTCATCAGTGCGTACTTCTTCCGGAGCATAACGAGCTAGGCGGTTAAACTCATGCAAATATTCAGTAACAGAGCGAGATCCCTGAGTGAGCGCTCTGAATTCCCTCTTCTTAAGAGACACCACTCTCGACGGTATGTGCGTCTTACGAAAAGCAGCAGTAAATTCAAGCCAAGTGATAGGTTCCGCCGTAGTCCTGTTGAGACGGAAGTGATCCCACCACTCAGAAGCAGGGCCATGCAGCTGATGTGAAGCAAAAAAAACCTTCTCCTGATCAGTGCACTGAAGCAGGTCCAACTTCTTTTCTATGGCGTGCAGCCAATCACCAGCCTCTACCGGATTAGTAGTGCTAGAAAATGTAGGTGGCCTCACGCGAAGAAATTCTGCTAGCTTGTTCTGGGGAGGTGCATGGTTATTTCCTTGGTTCTGCTGGTTCTGGAGTTGCTGCATCATCATATGCATAAGCTGTGTCTGTTGAGCCAAAACTTGGGCAAGGGTGGGATTCTCTCCATTGTTGTTATTGCTGTTGTTGTTGTTGCTGTTGTTGGGACCATTTCCAACGCTGCGAGTAAGCACCATCTGGCATGGACAGAAGCACAAGAGGAGAAACCGGAGAAAACTAGTTAGAATAGAGAATTATTTTTTTTAACTTAACTTTTATTGCTCTTAACTGAGTTTCATTATTACATAGCTTTGAAGACTCTCACACCACTAACACTCGAAAGCAAACAAACGCATGCACTTACATCTCACCACTGATGTAAACCACATGCGAGACCCACACACACAACCAAACTTAAACAAGCAAACTAACACAACGATCTAAGGCAACGGCTTAACAAAGCGTTCTAGGTCTTCCGAGCATCGGAGTTGATCGAAGGTTCGTTTGGCTCGTCTTCATCATCATCTTGAGTTGCTCCCCACTCGACCTTTGAATGGGTGCGCTTCGATTCTTCCTCTTCATCATCACTTATGTTGATAACCTGGGGATTAGCTGGGGTAACTTCTTTTTCCACCACACGAACCTTTGGCGCCAACTGGTAGCGAGGAACAAAAAGGGCTCTCTTTCTTGCAGTAAGATGAACTCTGGCTTTTCGTGGTGGTGCTTCTCCCTTTAGTGCGGCTACCTCCTTCTCCAAACGATCCACCTTGTCTTCCAGCTTGCAAATCTTAACACGATTCCAGTCTTCCCGATCATGAGCTGCTATCACAATTTCAGCACGGGTCTCATCCATAGCCCACAGCATCTCGACCAAATGTCTTGTAGTGGCATCATTCTCGATTCCTGCAGGTTCAAGGTAACTGCCACGGTCACTTCCCTGGGGTTGCCGAGGATGGTAGCGATATTCCGTATTAGCCAACTGGTTACTGTAGCGGTCGCGGAGCTCTCCGATGGCGATTCTTGCCCCCTCCTGACATGCATGCATATAGTTTCCCCCTCCAGCTTCGAACATCACTGATGGGATATCTTCACGATTACTGTTTAAGGTGACTTTGACACGGCACTTCTCTTCATCGCGATCATGAGAAATCTGGGCATACAACGGGGCAGTCCCAAATCCTATGGCAAAGGACATCGTACGCAACTCCTGGACAAATCCTTCAGTACCAAACAAGTACTCAGGCTTATAGCGCGTCATCTAAAGACAAGTGAAAGGAGGGAGTTAAGACATTTATCCAATTAATAGCACAAGTTTTCGGGTTACTTTGAATAAAATTAGAAAATCAAAATGAAAGGTAAATGAATAAAATAAACCAATCTTGCAAGATAAGTTGAAACGGTTAAAAAAACAGGATCACTGGTTTTGCGCTTTTGAATAACAGGTTTCAAAAGAAAAGAATTAAAAGAGAGTTATAAAATCAACATGCTAAGTTTGTTACAATGCAGCAAGATAAAAATAAATCAATGTTGTAAAACCTTTGCCAGTAAATGGGCCATTAGTACAGTAATTGATGTACAGTACTAACAACACAAGAAAACAAAAAGTAAATTTTAAAGGAACAATTTAAGAGCTTATAAACTGCATGTGCCATTAGCTTGGTTTAATTAAAAGAGAACGGGAGGAGAACAGTTCTAATTTTCCAATATTTTTAGAGGGCTCTTATAGGTAACTGTTTGGCATATCCTACGGTCAAGGTCGCTCTGATACCAACTTGTCACGCCCGGAATTTCTATCCAAAATTCCAAACGCTTACATGTGCGTAAACCCTCATCCAGGAATCAGCCTAGGCACACAATAACAAATTGATAATAGAGTATAATTATTACTCTAATTAATAAGCGAATAAAATGTCATTACAGAGGTAGATAGTTCATCTCAATCAATAAAGATCTAAGCAGCGGAAAAATAAAGATAAACAGCGCAGACGACTCCACTCCACAAGCAGCTTGACAAGGACTACGCCAAATCCTCAACACCATCAGCATCACTGTAGAACTCCTCCTCTGATGAATGATTGCAAGGTGAGTATATGACATACTCAGCAAGCCACGCAGCAAATATGCAAGTGCAAAGGATAACCAAGGATGGCATAATATAGGCTTCTTTGCATAAATAGCATTTAATGAATATTTCAGAATTTAATAAAACAGTAGAGTATTAATTAAACAGTATTAATCCAACACTATACAACATACCCTGCTGTATAGGCCCAACCATTCTGAACAACCAACCCCGGCTGCACAGTTCTATCTCCAAACCAGGAATATACCATTCCAAACCAGGAGATAATCAATTATTACCAATTATAGCATCTTTCATTATGGTGTGAAGGGTGAGACTAATCACGAAGGACATTGTTAGACCCGCCCATAACCGCGGGCGCGGCTATTCGAATAGTTTTACTCTAATCAGAGGTGTACCACTGTACCCACAAGACACAGCCCCACAACATGTCACCATGTGCCTTGATACCACCACAGTACCTCGGAAAGGAGCTGTGACATTACCCCTCACACAACACAATCCACCATAGTGCACCATTCCTAGATCATAATCACCCCCTTATAAACAAGGCATGGACTCCCCAGCGACCCCCGTGGGCTTATCTCCGCCACTTCTCAGTCTGGTGCTCCGCAATGAACTATGCTATACAAAAGATAAAGCCGTTGCCCATGCTGGCTTGTGGTTGGCACGGTTAATGTTGGCAAAATTAATTAATTAACCAATCACGATTGACCAAAGTGAACTATCATTAAGCCATCATTAAGTAATAATAAATCATAAGTTATCCCATTAGTGTGCTAAGGTTTCTAAGCATGGCTAAGCAATTACATCTAACATCTAGTCGAACCAATATAAAGCTCAACTAGTCAAGTTATAATAACCCAAGGTATCAAGGAATAAGATAATCAAGAACAAAAGGGCCATAACAAACAATAGGCTAATTCCACCCAATGACATTCGAAAATAAATGCAATAATTTGAATAGAAACAATAGCTTTAAACGGGATCAACATGCTCAAAGGATTGATTAGGATCTGTGTGACTTGCCTTGCTGGCCTTGGAACTCTTCTAAGTCTTCTCCGACGAAAACGGACTCTCCGGAAACGCCGGAATCTAAACAGAAAAGAGCAAAAACACCAAAACAGCACATAAGCAAGCATGAACAGTACATGTGGATATTTTTAACATGTAGATCTCAATTTTAGAAAAATTTAGAGACTTGAACCAACTAAATCCGAGCTAAGATGAATTAGTTATGAATTTTTAAAGATTAAATCGGATTAAATCATTTATATAAATTTTAATTGAATTATGACGCAATAATGAATTATTTTTGAAAAGGAAAAAGGGAATTATTGCGTCAGCGGCTAGGGTTTACGGTGGACCGGGTCCACGGCGGCGGTCTATGGATCGGACGGCCGAGATCGAATCAACCAAAACGGACGGCTGAGATCCATCCCGACCACGGCGGTCCACGGGAGACGACGACGATGACGTCGGCGATGACGTCATCACCGGCGGCGGCTCGGGCACGCATGCTCGCCGGCGAACGACGGCACGGCGGCGCGAACGGAGGGCACCAACGGATAGCGGACGGCACGGCGAACTCACCGGTGACCAAAACGACGACGGAGGATGACCGGACGGCGACGGCGGCGAGGAGGAAGCGGCGGCGGTCTTCAGCTTGACGACGGCGACGGTGCTCCGGCGGCCTACAGCGACGGCGAAGGGGCGGACGAGGATGGCGACGCGACAGCGACCACAATGGTAGCCTTCCCGAGCGACGGCGACGACTGGAACGACGGCGACGCACGGCTGGAGCGGCGGCGGCGACGGCGGCGCTAGGGTTGCACGGCGCTAGGGTTGCACGGGCGACGAGAGGCGAAGGCGAAGGCGGCGACGGGTAGAGGGGAGCTCGGGGATCCTTTTATAGGGGTCGGAAGGCGACGGCGAAGCCCACGGCGGCCCGGCGACGCGATGGAAAGGTTAGGGTTAGCCGAATCCGATCCGAGCTCGAATCCACAATTTCCAAACCGAGATAGCGATCGATTCCAAAGGGAAAAAGATAGAGAAGATCACGGAGACCATTTCCCCTCAACGGATTCCACCGGAAACGGAAAGGCGCGGCCGGATTTGGAAGGAGACGGCAGCGGCGCAACGCTAGGGTTCGGGCGCGGGCCGGCCGGAGGTAGACGACAGGCCTGACAGGTGGGCCCCACCTGTCAGCGGCAGCGAGCACGCGCGGCGGCTCGGCTTGGGCCGACTTTCGGCCCAAAGCCAAAAGAGAATTTTAAAAACCTTTTTCAATTTAAATAATTCATGAAATGCAATTTCATTTATTAAAAATACTTCCTTAGCTCAAATAAATCCCAGAAAAATCTAGGAATTATAGAATTAAGCAAAGTATTTAATAAAATTTTATCTGGCCCAATTTTATTTTGGAATTTATTATTTAAAATTAGATCTTTTCTTCTAGGCTTTTAAAATCTTTTTCTGATAATTCCATTTAAACAACTATTTATAACTTTTAGGATTTTTAGGGTGTGACAAAAGAACTGACAACCTTTACATGTCCGCACAACTTTCTCAGCATCGGATACTGGAGTAGGCCAGAAAAATCCCTATCGGTAAGCCTTGCCAATGATTGTTCGTGCGGCAGCGTGGTTTCCGCAAAAGCCAGAATGTATGTCCTGTAGCAATTGTCGTCCTTCTTCCAAAGAGACACAACGTTGTAGAATTCCTGACTTCTCTTGTATAAATCGGTCTCAATCATAACATAAATACTGCTGCGTCGAGAAATTCGCTCGGCCTCGTCTTTGTCTTGAGGAAGCTCTTTCTTAGTCAAAAATTTGATGAAGGGCTCGCTCCATTCAGTGTCGATTACGCTGACTTCTTGGGTGCCTATCGATATGCAGCAATATTATCATCAAGGCAGGATCACTCTTTCATAACTTGAGACTACACTTGAGACTACCAGAAGCCGAATCCCTAGAGATACAACAATCCTTAGCCTATGAAGAAGTGCTTCATACTCCGCCACATTGTGTGATGCTGAAAAATGTATCCACAGCACATAGCTCAGCCTTTCTCCAGTTGGGGAAATCAAAACGACCCCTGCTCCAGTGCCCAAAAGCCTTTTTGACCCGTCAAAATGCATAGTCCAATACTCTAGCTTCTTCACAGGCGTGTCTTCTTGGCACTCGGTCTACTCGGCGACAAAATCGGATAAAGCTTGGGACTTGATAGAAGTACGTGGCTTGAAGAATAAATCCAAAGACATCAACTCCAGGGCCCACTTTCAATTCGCCCGTTTGCCTCGCGATTGTGAAGTATATCTCCGAGTTGAAACGATGTGACCACCGTGACCGAGTGACTTTGAAAATAATCGAATAATTTCCTGACGATAATTAAAAGACCATATTACAATTTCTGTACCTGGGAAATCTTGTCTTGGAGTCGGCCAGAACCTCGCTAACAAAGTAGATTGGCCGTTGAACCTTTTGAACATGGCCATCCTCCTCTCGCTCCACGACCAGGACCGTGCTCACAACTTGCGATGTCGTCGACACGTATAACAATAGTGGCTCTTCTGGATGTGGTGATGCTAGGACCGGTGGAGTTGTCAGAAGTTTCTTGAAATCATCAAAAGCTTGCTGGGCTTCCAGTCCCCACTGGAAATTATCAGTCTTCTTGAGTAGCTTGAAAAAGGGCATCCCCCGCTCGCCGAGTCTTGAAATAAACCGGCTGAGCGCCGCCATACACCCAGTCAATTTCTGAACATTTTTCTGGGAACTGTCACACCCAGAAATTCACTAGGAATTTCTGAACTTATTTGTGCATAAAATCCTCGTCCAGGAATCAGCCGAGGTACACAAACTAACAATTTAATATACAGATTCATCATAATAATAACGTTACATACTTACAAAAGAAAAGAAAACAGCAACGGAATTACGGTCTAGCGAAGCTCCGCTCCACTCCCACAGGCAGCTCAACTGGGGTATAAGCCAAACGTCTTCTCCTTCGCAACTTGTCTTCAACTCAGGTTTGATTGATTATTGCAAGGTGAGTACATGGAATACTCCGCAAGCCACACAGCAAATATGCAAGTGCACAAGGATACCAAAGAATGGCATAATATAGGGCTCATTTGCAAAAGCAGCATTTAGCAAACAATTGAGAATTGTAAAACAGTAGAGTAATTAATCATCAATATTAATTAACACTGAACAGCACACCCATGCTGCACAGGCCCAACCATCCTGAACAACCATACCCGGCTGTACAGATCTATCTCCAAACTAGGAATATACCATTCCAAACCAGGAACTAAATTAATTACCATCAATTACCATATTATTATTAATGAGTAGTGTGGGACTAATCACAAAAGACATTGTTAGACCCGCCCATAACCGCGGGCACGGCTATTCGAATAGTTTTACTCTGGCCAGAGGTGTACCACTGTACCCACAAGACACAACCCACCGTCATGTCACCGTGTCCGCGCAGACACGTCACCAAGGCGAGTGATTGTGACAAGACCCCTCGCATAACTCAACTCAAAGTAGTGCACCATTCCTGGATCGTAGTCACCCCCTCAAAAACCAGAGGCATGGACTCCCCAGCGACCCCCGTGGGCTTATCTCCGCCACTTCTCAGTCTGGCACTCCACAATGAGCCTTGCTATACAAAGTGTCCAGCCGTTGCCCATTCTGGCTTGTGGTTGGCACGGTTAATGTTTCACAACCGAAACTCGTGAACCGGTCCTTAATTGTCATGAGCACTACCATCAAAACCATGTGCTCACAACCCACCATTATCAAGTTTTACTTGTCAAATTAATTAATTAACCAATCACGATTAACCATCGTGAGCTACAATTAAATATCCATCATTAAGTAATAGTGAAACATTAGTTAATTATCCCAATAGTGTACTAATGTTTCTAAGTATGGCTAAGCAATTACATCTAATATATCTAGTCGAACCAATATATAAATCCAACTAGTCAAATTATAACCCGAGGTAATCAATGCAAATTGGCCATAACAAAGGAACAGGTTCACACCACCCGGTGACATTTGAAAATAAATGCACAGTTGAAATAAATAGAGAATTCAAGTATAGGATCAACATACTCAAAGGAATTGTGTATAGGATCTGTGTGACTTGTCTTGCAATAACGGGTCTTCAATTAATCTTCTTGAACACTTCCTGCGCACTCGCGAACCTTCGAAACGACGGAAACGACAAGCTAACACGCAAAATGAGGAAAAAGACTAATAAAAACCAAATAAACAATACATAAAAAGTAAACAAACATGTAGATCATGATTTTAGATGAATTATGAGACTTGAACGGCCTCATTCTGACTTCATATGAATTAATTACGAATTTTACAAGATTTAGTCTAATTAAAGCCCATTTAAAAAGGATTAAATAAAATTAATTCAATTTATGGATAATTTTAATATGTAGATATTTATTTTATACAACTTTTGCAACTTGAACCACATTAAACCGAGTTACAATGAATTAGTTATGAATTTTTAAAGATTAAACCGGATTAAAGCATTTATATGGATTTTAATTGAATTATGGCGCAATAAAGAATTATTTTTGAAAGGAAAAAGGGATTTATTGCGTCATCGAAGGCGGTCCACGGTAGATCGGGTGCACAGAGGCGGTCTACGAAACCAACGGCCGAGATCTAATTGATCTATACTTGACCAAATCGGATGGCCGAGATCGATCCGGTCCACCATGGGTCTACGGCTGACGTCGACGATGACGTCATCACCGGCAGTGGCTCAGCAGCTCGCGCTCTCTGGCGAACGACGGCGTGGCGGCACAAACGGAGGGCACCAACACGAAGAGGGCGACGCAGTGAACTCACCGAGCACTTGGATGACGGCAAACGACAACGGACGGCGACGGCGGCGAGGTTGAGGCGGCGGCGGCGTTCGGGCCGGCGGTGACGGCGGTGCTCCGGTGGGAAACGGCGGCAACGGAGGGGTGGACGGGGATGGCGACGACCTCACGATGCTGATGAAGGAGACGACAATCGACGGCGATGACCGAAGCGACGGCGGCGCCCAACTGGACACCCGCCGGCGGTGGCGACGCAAAGAACCACGCGGAGGCGGCACTAGAGAAGGCGGCAAGCTAGGGCGAAGGTGGCGGCGGATAGAGGAGGTCCCGGGGATCCTTTTATAGGGGCTAGGAGGCGGCGACGGAGGCCCACGGTGACCGGCGGCGAGATGGAAGGTTTTAGGGTTAGAGGAGAGAGATCGATCCGAATCGAGCTCAAATCCGTTGGTTTCCAAACGAAATTAGCCGATGTTTCCAAAAGAGAAAAGGAAGAGGAGATCTCGAGGATCATTTCCCCTCAATCAATTCGGCCGGAGGAGGAAAGGGGCGGCCGGATTTGGAAGGAGATCTGCGGTGGCTTGCGCTCTACAGGCGGCGGTTGGTGGCTGCAGGAGGAAGACAGCCCTAACAAGTGGGCCCCACCTGTCAGCGGCACCGAGAGAGAGAAGGGAGGGACAGCGGACTGGGCCGGCTTGGGCTGGACGCAAGCAGGCCGAGGAGAGGGAGAGAGAGACTTGGGCCGACTTTTGGCCCAAAGCCAAAAAGGGGGATTTTAAAACCTTTTTCTATTTAAATTATTCATGAAATGATATTCCTTTGATTAAAAATACTTCCTTGGCTCAAATAACTCCCAGAAAAATCTAGGAACTATAGAAACAAGAGAAGTATTTAACAAAATTTTATCTAGCCCACTTTTATATTGAGATTTAACAAATTAAAATTAGATCTTCTCTTTTAGGCTTTTAAGATCATTTCTAATAATTCCTTTTAAACAACAATTTATAATTTAAGGATTTTTAAACAAGAAAAGCACTTAACATAATTATAATTAGATCATTAATTGATTAACTACTTACTAAATTGTTTTTTGTATCATTTAAGAATTGAGCTCTAAAAAATCAAAGAAAATTTCAGAGAGTATACTTAATCATGGAGAATTTAATAAAAATTAATTCCAGCCATGCTTTATATTTAGGAAATTTTATTTCCCACATTTAACTTCACTTGTAAATTAATGAACATTTAATATAAATTCTAGTAATAAGATAATTTATAAATCCTAAAACGAAAATCAGGATGTGACAGGAACTAGGCAGTTTCATGATGAGGATGGCATTGAATTTCTCCGGGTTGGCTTGTATGCAACTACGAGACACCATAAAGCCAAGCAGCTTCCCTGATGGTACTCCGAAGGTGCACTTTTCGGGATTCAACTTCATGCTGAAAGCGCAGATGCTAGGAAAGGTTTCTTCTAGATCAGCAATTAGGTCGTCCTTCTGCTTGGTCTTAACAACTACATCATCAACATAGGCTTCAACATTACGACCAATCTCTGAATCATGTGTTGATAGGTTGCTCCAGCGTTCATTAATCCAAAGGGCATAGTGGATATAGCAGTAAGCTCCAAACGGTGTAATGAACGAAGTCTTCAGGCAATCGGATTCCTTCAAGCTGATCTGGTGATAACCCGAGTAACAATCCAAAAAACCGAGTAGCTCGCAGCCGGCTGTTGAATCAACCACCTGCTCAATGCGAGGTAACCCAAAGGGATCCTTAGGACATGACTTATTGAGGTCGGTGTAGTCAACACACATGCATCATTGTCATGTCTTCTTCCGAACTAAAACTGGGTTTGCCAGCCAGTCGGGATGTAAAACTTCCTTGATGAAGCCTGTTGCTAACCGCTTGGTTAATTCCACCTTGATTGCATCTTTCCTGTCTTGTGCGAAACAGCGAGTCGTTGTTTGATAGGTCTAGCGTCTTCTTTAATATTTAAGGAGTGCTCAATCATCTCTCTAGGAATACCAGGCATATCAGATGGCTTCCACGAATAAATATCTTTATTAGCTTGAAAAAAGGTGATGAGCGCGCTTTCCTATTTACAATCTAACTCGGCGCCTATTACAGCAGTTTTGGATAGATCAGACGGATCAAGGGGAAATTTCTTGGTCTTGGCGTCGCCTTCTCCGGTCTTCGATAACTTGGTTGCAGGCACTTCTCCTTCGGTTGTAGTTGATGCAGCTAGACGGATCTCATCCCGAGCGAGTGCAATCTCACGAGACTGGGCCATCTAATAGCTTTCTTTGTCGCAGGTGACGGCTTGCTTGATGTCGCTCCGCAAAGATATGACTCCCCAAGGCCCTGGCATCTTCATCATCATGTAGGTGTAGTGTGGGACTGCCATGAATTTGGCTAACGCCGGGCGTCCAAGTATGGCATGGTATGCCGTCTCAAAGTCGGCAACCTCAAAGAAAATATTCTCTGTACGAAAGTTCTCTCAAGTGCCGAAGGTGACGGGCAAGGTGATCTGGCCGAGTGGTGCAGAAGACAACCCTGGGATGACTCCGTGAAAGGGCGCGCTACTCGGCTTCAGCTCAGTACGTGGGATCTGCATATCGTCTAGAGTTTTGGCAAAAGGAATATTGAGTGCACTGCCACCATCAATGAGGGATCATCAGAGCTTGACGTTGCGAACCACCGGGTCTAGTACCAGGGGATACCGCCCCGGGTGGACCACTCGGTCAGGATGATCCGAGCGGTCGATCTTGATTGTTGTTTCTGACCAACGAAGGTATTGCACTGTATCGGGCTGGACAACATTAATCTCCCTATCAGTCAGCTTCTGTTTCCGCTTGGACTCGTAAGTTGCGGTCCATCGAAGATATGATTAAGCTCTTCATCATCCTTCTTCTTTGAGGTGCTTTGATCCCCATCTGTAGACTTCTTTGCTTGCTTGGCGTATTGCTCCACAAAGTGCTTGTAGATGAAACAATCTTTGGCTGCGTGGTTGGAATTTGGATGATGCGAGCATTGGGCGTTCATGATCTTGTCGAAGGTGCTGACGCATGAATGCTGTCGGGAAGACGGTGATGCAAGTGCCATGAGGTCTTCAGGCTTACGCTTGCGATCCTTATGGTTGTTACATCCACTCCCCCCGGCGGCTGGCGTATCTTTCTTGGACTTCCAATTGCTGCCCGACTGCTTAGAAGCGTTGACGGCATCATCATACTTGGCATACTCGTTGGCTTTTTCAAACAACTACTTGATTGTCCTGGGAGGCTTGCATCCAAACTTGCTGACTAGGAGTTCATGACGAACACCCTTGGTGAATGCAGCTATGATGACATCATCGGCGATGTCTGAAATCTTGTTGTGTTGCTCAGAAAAACGTCGGATGTAATCCCGAAGGGATTCACCGGGCTTCTGGATCACATTGTAGAGGTCGAAGTGGGTGCCGGGACGTTCGAAAGTGAGTTGAAAATTGGCGATAAAGTGTTCGCGGAGTTCTGCCCAAGATCCGATTGTACCACGGGGTAACCCATGAAGCTAGGACCGAGCAGAATCTGCTAGAGCTACCGGCAAGTAGTTTGCCATAGCCTTGCTATCTCCTCCTGCTACGCGGATTGCGAGGCCGTAGACGGTGAGCCATGACTCAGGATTTGTTTTGCCATCATACTTCTCGATGCTAGTCGGCTTGAAGCCAGCCAGCTAATCCACTTGACGCAGGTCACTTGTAAAAGCTGCAACTCCATCTTCATCGTCATCGTAGCGGTCGGGTGAACGGTGTGGTTGGTAGCCTCTTTCTGCACGGCGTCGGTTGAGTGTTTCGCGAAGATCGACGGGCTGCCGACGACGTGGAGAGCGAAGCTATTCAACATGGTGCTCTCTGTGTCTATCGGCAGGCGAGTGAACAGAACGTTCGGCATGATCCCTGCTCCTGCAATTAGATCCTGAAGCAGCGACGCTGAGGCTTGGTTGATGGTAATCTTGAGATCGAAGAGGTGGAACTCGGTTGCCGGTCGGTGTGCGGACGCCTGCTGAGTTGACTGGGATCGAGGCTACGATCATGGTCTTCATCTGGTTGATGATGTTAAGGATGTGGTTGGGCGCTTCTTCCGGAAGTAGAGTATCCAAAAGAGTAATTGCGGCTACTGCGTTCCGTTGTGGAGTGCGAAAAACCGTTGTCCCTTCAACGTCTTGCAGTCCAATGAGATCACGCGCTCGTCGCCCTGCCTCCAATGCGCGTTGTCGTCGATCCTCAGCCTCCTTCGCTGCCCGCTCGTGTTCCTGCTGCTCACGCTGCAACCGGGTTTGCTCTTGCGCTTGTCGTTCCTCTTCCAGTCGGCGACGCTCGACTTCCTGTCGTGTGCGTTGTTCTTTAGCTTCACGGGCTTGACGCTGTTCCGCTGTCTCGTTATCGGCCATGAAAACGCCGAAAAAGAGAGGCGTGTAGTTGTCTTCGTAGCCCTCATCAAGATCGTCGAGGTTGTTGAAGTCGTAGTTGTAGCCAAAGTCGTCGTAGTTGAGGATCTCCGTTGGCCGTGAGTCGACACCGGGAGAGCTGAGGTAGCCGTCCAACTCTTCCGTTGAAATCGTCACGACAGGCTGAAGTACGACATCGACTTCCCTGAAGCTAGAGTGGATCGGGGCCGAGGCCAAATCCCATCTAGACCTACGGGGAGAAGATGCCCTTGTGGTGAAAACAACAGCCAAATCATCAGGGAGCTTCATCAGGATCGATGGATAGGCCGCATCATCTTGTTCTGGTCGTGCCGGAGTAGATGAGATCTTGTCCGAGTGGTTTGATGCCGACTTGGATAAGATAATCTTGGTGTAGATCTCGGCCGAGTTCGGGAGACTGAACGGGGCGGAGACTGCATCTCTTCCCGACTGGTTTGAACCCGAGTCGAGGAGAGAAATCTTGCCGAAGTCGTCGGTGATGAAGTCGAGACTGCCGAACAGTTGCGCCTGCCCGGGGGGAAGGCGAAGTCGTCGATGCCTGAAACGAATCCCATCGCACTGGTCGGTGAAAAGCTTGACGCAACCCCTACCTGGCACGCCAACTGTCGAAACAAGATTTCAGCAATACAAAAAGGGGGCTATCAAGCAGGAAAAGTGGATGGGTTTGGAGATAAGAGATTTATACAGGTTCAGGCTCTCTCAATGAGAAGTAATATCCTACACCTGTCCGGGGATTGATCCGCCGAGTGTGTTATTGATCGTATGATCTGGGAGAAAAAGTTATGCCCCGAGAGGCACCCGAACCCCTCCTTATATAAGGGGAGGAGTCCGTATCACAGGATACAACCCATATTCCTAACGGAATAGGCAGATAAAAATAAATTACAATCGTAACTGACTAAGATCCTCGGGTATTTCCTTGATACACAAATTAGAAAATTAATCCGAGTCCTTTAGAAATATTCTATCTACATATGGTACCCCTATACCCAGTCGGATATGCATGCCATGCGGGTATGGGGTATCCATAATCTCCACACGTTGCATCGGCTGCAGCACAAGCGACTCCATTCATTGTGCTCGCTAATTTCTTGTGCTCTTTGCCTTTTTGAGGTCCGTCGACGGCAGCAGCGCTGATGGCGTAATCGCTAGCCATGCAAACTAGCTGATGCTACAAAGCACAAAGAGATGCAAATTTTCAAAGCTGTAGTCGTTGATTTAAGATTGCTCGTGTATAAATTGTGTATATCTTGATGTATACACCTTAGATTGTCTTGTTTCTCCCATTGAGATGTGATTGCTCGAGTGTAGACTCTTGGCATTCGACATCGTTGTCTTTTTTTTTCCTTTTATATGTGGCTGATGCATGTCAACTAAACACAAAAGCTTTTGTTTTTGCCTCTGTGGAGCATGAGTTTCCTAGAGTATTTGAGCCGCAGCTGACGCCGCGTGGTGAGGGAGGACGCTGAGAAGATTTTTGAGCCGCCGTCGTCACTTCGTCACCACACGGAGAAGAAGGATTGGGATGTTTTAGATCTGGGGAGAAGCCTGGAGCCTTGGACGGGAGAAGAAAGAACAAAACGAGGGGTCATGTGCTAACTTAGCAGCGTAGCGCGGGGGATTTTATGAAAACATATCTTTCTTTGATCACACCCATCAGATTGTGATTTGAGGTTCTAGATTAAGCGAGTGCATGAGTTCACAGGATACGTTGTACGGCATCCTAAATTCAAATGTAAAAAAGAAAAGTTATATCAGCAGTAATACATTCACACCATTTTCTTTTTTCACTTGGAGGGTTACCAACGTCAAGATCATTTGATCATCGGGAAAATCTTATCTTCTTGATCTTTAACATTTCATTTTCCATTTCTCAAATGATTGATACATGCAACATTGTTTCTGGAATGTAATATATTGTGAATGCTTCTCTGATTTAAATATTTTCTATAAAATTTCTTATTAAATGTTAGGAATTGTGAGATCGAAACCAATCACTCTGTATTTGTTTTAGCTAGCCTTTACTTGGTATGAATTAATTAGAATTAAATTACATAATGCTTTTTGTAAAGCCCACAATGCATATCCGATCCAACTACCATAAAATTTTAAAAAGAGACCCTAGAAAGTCTTTATGTTCCAACGACCAAATAAATTATTTCAATTTTTTTGCATTCTAGTATATATATTGTTTGTTCCTATTTAATACGCCCTATGGCTAAAAAGTTAAGGCAAAGCTAAGCACATTGTGCCTTCTCCCACTCTGTATATGCATTATTCTTAACTCCCTGAGATTGGTCTACGTACTATATATCTACCGACTTCTATTGCATTCCGTCACGCATATTTGCGCAAGAAAATATTTGGGTTCCGAAGTATAAAAAGGTTAATTACAATTTGTTCCAGAAGTAAATCTAATGGTTGAAAATAATTGGTCAAATATTTTTACTTTTTTTCTTTGAAATTTCTAAGGTTTTTTTCTAATTTTTTAGACATGGTGACTTATGAGTGCTTTACATCATGTTTTTTTTTGTAATTATTATTATTGATTGACATGTAAAGGATAGGGGCTATGTTCAAGTGATGTATTTTATTTTTTTTATAACGACAAGTATGGTTAATATGGATCTGGAATTATTTGTTTAATTATAAATAAAATAACAGTTAAAAAATTAAAATCATATATAACTTTTTAAATTATAATCATTTAGCTATCTAATTATTGGTTGGTTTATATTATGTTGTTATTTAAAAATAGAAAAATTACAGAGGAGGAAATTGGACAGCAGAGGATATATGTGTATGTACGTATGGCAAAGGGAGAGTTTGGGAGTTTTTGTTCTTTTAGATAGATCCAATTAATGGGTTGTTAATGCCAAAATTTGGTATGTCCGAAGTCATCATCGGCTTAGAGTCAGTATCGGCTTCAGAGTCTTGAAATCGGCCGATGGGAGTCATGAAATCGCCAGCAGTTGTGTTCTTGGTAGAGTCGGATCAATTAAAGGAAATTTATCTAAAGAGTCCGAGTTCAAGGAGGATACGGCATGGCAAGTATATCTATTAATTAGGATTAGTTTGTTAGTTCCTTTTATCTTTAAGAAAGTATGTTTAGTGTCCTCTAAGGACTTTATGTTTTCCTTTTATCTTTAGGAGAGTTTCTTTCTTGTCCTACAGGGACTAGTATCTCCCCATGGGTATAAATATGTACACCCGGGGTCATTGTAAGATATCTCTCTCGATCAATATAACTACTCTCCGCGCATCGCCACCCTCTTTCCTGAGGTTTTACTTATCATCCGACAGAATTTGGCACCTGGCGCGGGGCTACATCGGTTCAGTTCGATCTCCGGTGAAGGGATAAGTTCTACGTTCCGCCGCCGGCGCTGGCGAATCTATTGGCTATGTTGGTGTTGTTCAAGGCTGCATCACTTCGATCTCTTGGATCGCTCTAGTTTGGTTGATATATTTGCCTACCTGATATCTCAATTCTATCTCTAATTGCATTCTGTTTAGAGACGCATCGATTTAGCTGGGACTGTCTCGGTTAGGTCCGATCTTCTGTCTTAGCCGATATATCTTTACAATCACAATGTTACTCTAAATAGATTTTTTATATCCATCACATTAGACAGATCTATCGGCTCATCGGGTATTAGATTATCATATACAATTTCATGCTATATCGGTTAGGTTCGACCTACTAGATTGTTGTTGATAATATAAATCTTGTTAAGCCGATAGGTTCATGCTAGTGTTTTATCGGGGTGCTAGCCGATAAGTTATCTGGACATTGCATCAGCTTATAAGGATCACATACAAGTTGGATTTAGCTGATGACAGCAAAGACTTTATTGATTTATCTAATATTGTGGATTTTATGACATCGGACCTCTAGCCGATGTATGCTATAACCTTCGGATCAATACTTGTTCTATTATATCATATTGTTAGCCGATTGGTTTCTACTGGATTATATTGCTATAATATTGTTATTTATCATCATCAGTCGATCGCCTTTATATCATTATCTACATTGGACATATAGCCGATTGCTCGAAACCCTATCGCTATCTAGTATCGGCATCGGCTGGAATTGCTCCATCGGCTTGTCAGCCGATCGGCTTATTGGTCTACTATTTGCATATCTTATCAGTTGCAGGGTCAAACTGACTAGCACGCCCGTATCTCGTTAACCTTTGGACCTGCACTGGACCTTAGCAGATCTGCCAGGCCAGTGTGTGTTTTATTTTGCATCAACACGGGTTCATCGGTCTGAATTATCTTTATTTATACATAAATATAATCTTAACAAACAAAGTAATGTATTTCTTTTACCACTTAATTATTTTAATCTTATTAATTAATTATTTGTGTTTCATATTATTCTAATATAAGCTACGTGTTGTTAATCGGGTGTTTAAAAATCTATATGATATCCCCTTAAAAATATGTCTCAAGTGACCAATTAATAGCTACTCCAAAGCAATAAATTTTTTTACTTGTTAAATATATATAGTTATGATTTGGGCCTTCAATTATATGACAAAAATCTAATATAGTACGTGGATAAAAAATAGCTATAAGATTCAGATAAGATAGTTATCATATAATAATATGTTTGTGTCTAATACATCTATACTAGTTGCCCCCTTGCAATCCTAGTGGTGAAATCATCCTCTTTCATCTCATCCGTCCATCCACCATTTCATTTAATCTTATTCGTCCATATGCCATGTCATCTAATCTCATCCCACTCCACCGATGCCAATGATTTCGGCAACCCGGGCGCGATGACTCCGCCATCCCCACGCGCGCGCTACTCACACCCTCCGGCCGTCCCAGCACGATTACTCCGCCCCCGCGCTCCTCCTCACTCCTCCCCTCCTTGCTCTACGCCTCCTCGCCGCTGACACCGCTGAGCGCGCCGCGCGCCCCAGTAGCTCCCTACACACTGCCTTCCCCACCTCCGCTGTGCCGCCCTCCCCATGACACCACTTCCCGCTCCGCCCCATGCGCCGGACGAGACCACGCCACGGCGCCGGCCCCCACGACCGCCGCCGCCGCCGTAGCAGCAGCGTCGGACTACGCGCACTACCCGAGGCTCTCGCCGGAGGACGTTGCCCCGCCTACCCCTCCACCCTACCACGCCGCGGCCGCCCTTCTCGGGCAATCCCTACGTCTCCTCCCCCCCCGGCGGCGTCGCCCCCGCCTCCAAGAGTGCGTTCCTGCAGCCAAATCTGCCCTCCATTGTTGGCAGGATTACTTGCAGTTTTTTTATAGCTGTTTCGGATTTCCATTTTTGCAGATAAAATGGATACGGTGAAGAATGTTCTTGGCAAGATGGGGAAGAGGTTAGGAGAGGCGGCTCGCAAGACGGAGACCCTCAACGCCCGGGACTACCCCCGACGGTTCCCCCTACTGCTGGAGCCACTGCGGCGCTCGACCAGGGACGCCGGACTAGCGCCGACGGGCCACTGTAGCGCCGAGCCACCACCGCGGTCCCACGTTCTGCCTATTCGCGCACGCCACGCTGGTCCGAGTTTGTCCCCGCCGGCGCCGAGTTTGTCCAACGTTCCGCCAAACATTCTTCGAGATGCTTGGGAACTGGTGATTTGGGGACTACTTCAAGGTGGAGGCATCTCACTCAGGTAGTGAATCGTTCTAGATTCCCTGTTTATTCCCATGCAGCCGTGCCGTGCGAATCTAATGTTGCTTCTAATTTGGACTGGAATCATGGTTGGTTGGGTTGGCGAGTTGCAGATTTCAAGGCTTTTCAGTGAGGAAAACTGAGGGGTAGATCTGTTGATTTGGGGATATAATGGTGTAGCCCCTGATTTTTTGTTACAACATGACAGAAATTCAGTATTATTGGATGGATTCACGCAATGCGCTGCAATTTTGCAGAAAAAGCAGTTTTTTTGTTGTGTATGAAAGATCAAGTTTATTGGAGCAGCTTGTCTTCGGAACTCCCCGTTCGAATTGTTGTTGTTTTGGTATGTGGGAAGTATATACCCGATTTTGCTCCAAGTTTGTCTTGATAGAATTTATCTGCGCCGGCACACTTGATTCGGCACAAAGTAACTTTCTTGCTTTCCAATCCCCATTAGTCCTATTTTTATTTGTCAAAGTTTTGCCCTGCTACCATTTTTGCTTTACTAGAAAAAATGCCCGTGCGTTACAACGGGTGAAGGTTATCTTAATCTGTGAGGATTCGCTTGAATATTATTTTTTATAAGTTGGCATGCAGGTTTTTTTTAAGAGGTTGCTTATACGACACCTATGTTTCCAAAAGCAAACTGAATTAAAAGTTGACTCAAATACGAATATGTAATTCCAAAGTGAATAAACTTAAAAACCGACACAAATACGAATGACGTACCAAATTACCGATAAAAATATCTTCAATTTTTATAATAGTAGAGATTGACTCTTGATGCATCCACAGGTCCACAACACTGTGCCTCCGCTGACGCCGCAGCCAGATCAACCAGTCAAGCATCCACTGTGCCGATGTAATCCCCAGTCAAGCCAGATTGACGGGCAGATCCGATGCACCAGCCAGAAGAATGGGCTGCTCAGTTGTAGATGAGTTAAACTTTGCCATCTTCCTTTGACTCCTCAATTACCTTCTTGGTTTGCTAGGTGCTCCATGAAATCCCGATTAGCAAATTTGTTGTTTTGTCTACCAGGATTGGTTTCGCCCAAAACTGAAGTGAAAAGAATTTGTTGGTGAAAAAAAAAGTTCAGAATCGCATGTTATGTCTCTTGCTTGCTAGACAAACTGATTAACAGTGCTTGCAAGGGTGTTTGTAGAAACGGCTTGACCACTATTTCTTCCCAATCCTGGTAACAAGCAACAGACACAAGGTAATAACCTTTGGTGCCAGATGCTGCATCACACTCCTGAGTGAGCAGCAAATGTTCGACAAAATATGCTTCTTAGGTACTGTTACTACTCTTGCATGCTATTTGATTCTTTTTTTCCAGGCCCAGTTGGCAGCTAAACCAGTATTGTTTACAAGTCAAAGATATATATATTGCAGAGAAGATCTTTGGTATATGTTTGGCCTTTTATGTTAAGCGATAAATGACATGCAAAACATAAATTTCAGGTTTGTCATTACTCAAATACCCATTGACTGTATGCGTTGTTTCAAGTTGCAGAACCATACCATTGTCCTTTACAGTATAGCTAATCATACTTTTTTTGTCCATTCATACTCCATACAAACTATTCTCAATTCTCAACTACCAATGTCTTCATATGGATGATCTTCAGTTGATGATCTTGCTAATTTAAGTGTCGTGACATTGTCAGGCTCTAAGGAAGGACATGGCGATCTGTGCGAGCAGCGTTGATATTATCAAGGTAATAGTGGCCAGTGCAGTGCGTGTTAATCCTGTATGAATACAGTCTTTCTATATGCACACTGCCGATGTAGTACTATGTCTCTATGCATGCTTGTAACAATGCCTAAAAGACCAGGGAGAGGCTATGCAGAGGGATTGGGGAATGGGGACTGCCAATTTTCTACATTGATTAGTTTAGTGTTTCCCCTGGAAGGAATATTGCAGGGATATTCACAAAGTGCAGAATACATGATTCAGTTGGAGAAAGGCAACACATGAGGAAGATGGTTTGCATAATAAATTATCTTAGGTTAAACTAATGTTTTTTTCTGATCTGGTGTTTTGTACCCTCATAATCATCTAGCTGTTGTAATTCATCAAGTACCCATGTTAAAGTGGTTGTACCCTATAGCAACCTAGTAGGGCTTTACATTTTGTTCTGTGCAAAAGTTGGCATGGAGTAAGAAACGGGGTTATGTTTACAATTTTCAAATAAATTATTGCTAACCAAGGCATTCCCTTCAGTTTTGTTGCCCACTTGGCACATAGGGAACAGTTAGAAATTGTAAGAAATTTTATACTGAACATGAGGAAATTGTATTTCTCTTAAGTTTGTCTGATTGGTATATTGCTCAATCAAAGGGGCTGATCAAAAAACCAAAATAGCACTCACACTTTGATGCATGAATATTACTACCTTCGTTTTTAAATATATAATATTATTGACTTGTAGGACATGATGCTTGACTGATAATTTTTTTAAAAAGCTATGTATATTTGTGACTTGTTTCATTACCATTAAAGATACTTCAAGCGCAACCTATATTTTCCCTGAAAAGTATTTCATTGCAAGATTTGGGAGGATTTCGTTGGTACTAAATAGAAAAAAAAATAGCTATGCTATGTTATGTTATTCAAACATATAAAAGTGAAAGTATATTGATTATTTACATGTGCTTCCTAGCTTTTGATTATATACTACTGTGAATTTGATTTTTGAAAGAATGTAATTTTAATATAGGTCACGACGTGTATTGCACGTGCACACTTTTTAAAAAAAGATTGCGTTAAAAAAGTCACTATTGTTCTATCTTTGTATATATATTGCCAAAACGTGTCTTACACTTATACGATTACTAGTTATATCAATAGGAGAGAGAGGGAATCAAATGGATGGAGGGACCGATATATACATGTACACACTTCGTACGAACGTATAGGATGGAAAGGAGGGACGTGGCCCACGTAGGCCTTTCAATTTTTTAATAACAAAAATAAATCTAATGGGTCCACCATATTTAAAGGTAAATCAATGGTTGTGTCGCGTGGTAATTTAGGAGCGTTTGTAGGAGTGCCATGTGATGGCTTAGGAGTATTTATAGGATGTTTAATGGACTTTTATTATATAATAGATATACGACTGGGTAATTAAAGCCTCTTGCACTATTGCAGAAAACCGGATTGATGCAGGTTGTAGAAATTTATATGAAAACTTTACAGAATTATATCATACATAAATTAAATTAATTTGTACATAAATTATTTACATGAGCCATAAACAACGGTGGAGCCCTCGCGGCAAAATTAAAGAGAAAAAAATAATGTAGGTGAAATTAAGAGTCTGGCCAGTCGTTAGTCATGGTCTCGCCGCTGTACATCTCACCGTGACAAGGGTTGAAACACTGGTAGAGAAACCATGTTTGGTCGGTCGACCAAATTCCATAATAGTCCTGGTTTCGTTAAAAACGGGGAAGGATTTTTAGATCCGGTTTATAAGAGCAACGGGACTATTCGATCTTTAGTTCCGGTTGGCAGTTGTCGGGTGGTGTCAGGCGCCCCCCTTCCCCCCCCCACCCCCGATCTTTGGTAGTAAAGATCTAAAGATCCCCGGGATCTTTGCACCCTGTTAACAACCGGGACTAAAGATCAATCCCTTTATATATGTCTTCTTCCTCCTCCAGCCCGAGCCGAGTTTCAAAATTCTTTATACAAGAGGGGAGGTCTTGCCAAAATTTCTTGTGAATTTATTTTGGTGATTATATACAAATCAGAGGTGTCTTAAAGGTTAGCAACTTCATCCTCCAATGTTTTTTTGTTATCATATTACATTTGGAGCTATGTTTTGTATACATTATTGCCTCTAAAAATTTGTTGGAAGTTGATGATAGAGAAAATTTGTGTAGTGAAGAAAGAATAAATAGAAATTTTGTTTATTTACAATTTTATAAAAAGTTTTTATAAAATAGTTGAGAAGGAAAATATATTGAAAATTAATCTAAAATAATAGAAAACAAACTAAATTGAAACTAAAAAGAAGTACAACACATTCAATATTAATTTAAAACTTAAAAAATAATTAAAAAAAGCATAATTTGTGGGATTATTTTATAATTATTGTATGAATAATGATATGTCATTATTGTATTACTGTTTAGTGGGTTTAACTTTCGTTGAATATTTTTATGATTTTTTTGCATTCCATGTGGATGGATCGGCAATGGATGTACGTGAACCCGTGGTCGAAAGAGTTTACTGATGGCGTGCATTTTTTTTTAGAGTAGCCGATGCTAACAAGCACAAGGGTTTTATTTGTTGTCCATGCAATAAGTGCAAAAATCAGAAGGAGTATTCTGCATTAAGAACTATTCATTTTCACTTGTTTGAGTCAGGGTTCATGCCTAGCTATAATTGTTGGACATCGCACGGAGAGCTAGGGATTCAAATGGAAGAAGATGAAGTGGAATACGAGAACATTCCGGACTGGGCTCAGTACGCTGGATTTGAAGAAAATAGAACGGGCGAGGTGGATGTGGATGTTGACGATAACGGCGCTACGGATGATCTTGGTCAGATATTACCGGATACCAAGGAGGACTGCGAAAGTGAAAAGGAGGCCCATAAATTAGAGCGTAC
This sequence comes from Oryza meridionalis, assembly GCA_000338895.3. Classification (NCBI taxonomy): domain Eukaryota; kingdom Viridiplantae; phylum Streptophyta; class Magnoliopsida; order Poales; family Poaceae; genus Oryza; species Oryza meridionalis. The sequence continues at coordinate 8,049,597 of CM002528.2, forward strand.
GTTGGACGACCACAAAACGTCGTTCTACCCAGGTTGCGAACAAGGGCACAAAAAGTTGGGTATCACTCTGGAATTCTTGCAATGGAAGGTTAAAAATGGTGTTAGTGACAAGGCATTTGGCGATTTATTGAAACTCGTTAAGAACATTCTTCCGGAGGGAAATAAATTGCCTGAGACAACGTACGAGGCAAAGAAGATAGTCTACCCTCTAGGACTGGAAGTTCAGAAGATACACGCATGTTCAAACGATTGTATCCTCTATCGTGGTGAGGAGTATGAGAACCTAGAAACTTGCCCTGTGTGTAAAGCACTACGATACAAGATTAGATGAGATGATCCAGGTGAAGTTGACAGGCAGCCAACGAAGAAGAGAATTCCTGCTAAGGTGATGTCGTATTTCCCTATAATACCACGGCTAAGGCGTTTGTTCAGGAACAAAGGGCATGCTAGAATGATGCGTTGGCATACAAAAGAACGTCAACGGGACGGGATGCTGAGACACCCCGCCGATGGTTCGCAATGGTGAAACATCGATAGAACATTTAAAGACTTTGGAGAGGACGCACGAAACATAAGATTTGGTTTAAGTACAGATGGCATGAATCCTTTTGGAGAAATGAGTAGCAGCCATAGCACTTAGCCTGTTACGATGTGTGTCTACAACCTTCCCCCTTGGCTATTCATGAAGAGGAAGTACATAATAATGCCGATTATTATTCAAGGCCCAAAGCAATCTGGTAACGACATTGATGTGTACCTAAGACCACTGGTCGAAGATCTGAAACTGCTGTGGAAGAAAGAAGGTGTCCCTGTGTGGGATGAGGACAAACAGGAGGAGTTTAACCTATGAGCGCTGCTGTTCGTAACCATCAACGATCGGCCTGCACTTAGCAACCTATTCGGGCAGTTAAACAAGGGTTACAAGGCTTGCACTCACTGTATAGATGAAATTGAAAGTACGTATTTGAAGCATTGCAGAAATGTTGTGTACATGGGCCATCGTCGATTCCTTGTTGCAAACCACCCTGTATGGAAGAAAGGCAAGCACTTTGAACAGAAGACAGACCACCGTACTAAGCCCAAACATCGCAGCGGGAAAGTAGTGTTTGCTACGGTGAAAGATCTTAAAGTAGTGTTTGGAAAGGGGCCAAGCAGCCAACCTATAGAGAACGAAGATGGTTACTGATGACGGGAAAACCGGGACGGTCGTAATAGTAGGTCCGTTATCCGCAAATCGTTTGAGACAATTTAATTTAAATGCAATAAATAAATAAAAATCAGAAATTGTGAGTCCATTACTTCCAGAATTCATACATTTACATAGAAATTCTGTTAATTACATCTCTGTAGAGAAAACCCCTGCTTAGGAATTCCAACATGAAAGAAAATAAAATTACATGACCGCTAAAAAGCTAAGAAGGAAAATCTATCCTAAAGCTCCAGATGTCGCAGCCGTAGAATCTTCTGTAGATTTCCATTTATGTGTTTATTTCATTTTGGGCGTCCAAGTATTTTAGATGCCCACTAATTTGTTGGTTTTTAATACCACTGCATGTATGGTAGCAAATTTATAAATAGCTTCCTTTTTTGGCATTGTGACTTTATTTTTTCCTATATGTAGCACGCATATATAAAAATTGATGAATTTTCCTGAGCACTCGCGGGGCGTAGCCAAACGAGTATTTATTTTAGCGCCATTATTATCAACATGGCGCCGGATTTTGGTGTGGCGCATTGCATTACCTATTTTAATTTTCACCACACCTGTATTACTACTAGCTCGGCCCTGTACCGTGAAGCGTAACCGAAGTGGGCATTTGTTTGATTTATGGTCGACTATCACGATTCCGCCACTTGTTGTGCGTACATGGATTAATTTGCAATTGGAAAGAAAATGCACGGCCAGAGTATATGGATGCATGCATGTGCGAATATCATATTATTTTTTATACTGCACTTTATATATGGTGCAACGGTATACACTGTTTTAAGCAAATATATGTATGCAGATGATTTTGAGATTATAATTTTCACTCCGCTTGTATTACTACTAGCATGGCTCGAAGCCGTGAAGCGTAACCGAAGCGAGTGTTGGTTAATTTTATGGCTGGCCATCATGACTCGGCGTGGTTCGTGATTTATCCATCATTCTGTAGATGAACAGATGGAAGGAGAAAATATATGCATGCGTACATCTATTTCCTATCTCTAACCACGGAAAGAAAATAAACGCCATTTTATTTTAATTCTTGTTAGAGAAATATGGCTGAACATATGTCAAAACTAGCAAATGTGTGTGCTAATTAGTATGCTCAATTAATTTTGTTTATCACTATGCATGTATCACTGCTACCACGGCTCGAAGCCATGAAGCGTGACCGAAGCAAGTACTTGTTTAATTTATGGTGAATTATGCAAAATTTCATGTTTGTATCCATGATTTGTATCCGCTCGTAGAGGACCGAACCTGAGAGCGAAAATCTCGCCTAGGCTTGTATCCGCTAACGGGACCAAATCAGAGGATATGGTAGGATGGCATGAAAAGAGTATGCATGGAAATCACTCCTAGGCCCGTACTCATCTGGCCGGACCATACGAAAAAGTGTGAAATCATGTTAAAACCATCAAATGAAACGAACTTCCTTGTCTCATACACGTTGGCTGAGACGAAGGACACAACAAAGACGTTGGCTGAGACGAAGGACACAACAAAGAGGAAAAATTCCTTTGGCTTGTACTCATGATGGCTAAGCCTAGGAACATGGCAAGAACATAATTCATTGGTTCGTACTCATTGGCCGAACCGAAGGACGCAGCAAAAGAATACATTAACACGAGCAGAGGATGGAGAATTGAGAGATTCCTCGACTCGTACACAATGGCCGAGCCTAAGAATTAGGAAGGAGCATGATTCCCACCTTGCAGCACTTGTGATCTTCCAGCGCCGCAAAGTGAATTTCCTGGTGAAGCAGAAGAACTAGTGCTAGCAAATTTGCCGTAGCAGATTGGCAGCGCTTGGACGTAGCGAAAAACTAGCAATCTCACAGCCTCACCAAACCTTTCTGGAATCTCTCCCCGGCGAACTGATCTCCCCCTGCTTGCCCCACGCCCTCTATTTATAGAGGAGGATCTCTGTCATTTTCAAGCAGCCGCGCGCGCGCCTTTAACATTTGAAAACATTTGAATGGAGCATGCAGATCAACTGATCGTGAGACAATGGATTAAGCTTCCTTTATTTGGATGACATGTGGGCCCTTTCAGTTATTTGCTGAATGCATGCATGATTAGTGGTGATCGTGGGTAGATCATGGGCATGACCACTTGTCCCTTTGCTTTCATTGACGTGTGGGCCCTTTGGACTTGACCGACTTTTTTCATTTAGATTTCAGTTATTAGTAAATACATGCGTGTGTCTCTTTCTTGATTTCAAACTAGTCTATGCTTTTATTATTTTTTGCATGCATGGACTATTCTGTATGTCCCTATAAAGTATTTATTTTGACCACATATACTCCCATTTAATTGGGCACCTCAATCTATTTATTTATTTATTTATTTACTTTTATACACACTTTGGGTATGAGTCTTTTCTTTTTTTTTTAAAGAGGCACACGTATATATTACAGTGCACCATTTTTATAGAGCGGACTGTCGCTGCCGTAAATTTATTTTATACGACACGCATCACGTCCTGACGTGTATATTATCACGGTGGATTTCTCAATCCAACATCTAGACATCGAGATAAAAAATATTGGATAATGTCAAACGCGACCCCCTTTAATTTGGTGCGCATATGACATACATTTTTATTTTAAGTCGCGACTATTTGGAGTACAATTTTTTCACTAGCCAGCTAAACATCTATTTTGGCCTACATTTTATTTTTTGTATGCTATTTTATATGGTGGGTACGCCTTTCCTGAAAACATTCGGGCGTGACTATTTGGGTCAGTGGGAAAATCCCACTTAATGGCCATATGTTTTAGGCCAAATTTCGTATGCGGATACGACGAGAAAGCTAAGTATTAGCGTTCGCCGGTCCGATGAAAAGCGCATGAAAAATATTTGTTCACGCTACTTATATGGAACGCGCATATGCATTCCTATTTTAAGCCGAAAATTATTTTAGTCCAATATAAGTGAATTATATTTTATTTCATGGCCATTTATTTTGTGGCCGCTATTTAATTAAATTACTTCACCAAATGTCTCCCAAGAAAATTCTTATTTATTGTTATATATACTTTTTACGCACTATATTTGAGATAATATATTAGTTTATAATTTAACAAATCATATTTAGGACACGAGCCAAAATCGGTGTCAACAGTTACGTGGCGATGTGGAAGAAGAACTCTATTTTTTGGGAGTTACCCTATTGGGAAGTCTTTACGTCCGCCACGCAATCGACGTGATGCACCTCACTAAGAACCTTTTGCGTAAACCCGCTGGGCTTCCTAGGTGTATATGGGAAGTTGAAAGATACATTGGAAGGACGTAATGATTTGAAGCACATGGAACAACGCGGCGACCTTCACCCAGAACCAAATGAGAAAGGAAGCCATTACTTGAGTCCAACCAGCTACACTGTTAACAAGGCAGAGAAGGAAAGTATGTTTGAATGCTTGGAGAGCATCAAGGTACTGCCTGGATACTCCTCAAATATAAAGCGAATAATAAGTATGAAGGAGAAGAAGTTCACAATTTCTTCAGGGTATAATTCGGGGTATCCTTCCTGACAATGTCTGGGCAACAATAACAAAGTTATATGCTTTCATGAACGTAATTTCACAGAAGATCATCAATCCGGAAATATTAGAAGCCCTACAAAATGATGTTGTGCAATGTCTTGTCAGCTTTGAGTTAATATTTCCACCTTCATTTTTCAATATAATGACGCATCTGCTTTGTCCCCTGGTTTGGCTGAACCCTGATGAGCGCCATTGTATCCAGGTTTTGGTATGGACGCTCCAGATGCTCTCCTGATGACGATTGAGAGGCAGTTCAGACAATTCGCATCGTTCTAACCGTCATACCTATCATATAAATAGACCTCACTCCCTCACTTCACATACACACTTTCAAGCTTGAGCTGAATTATAAGAGGGTCTATTGTACTATATTATATACTTGAATAGGAAGAGAGTAGAGATTGTATACTTGAATAGGAAGAGAGTAGAGTAGAAGAAGTCGGAAGAATTCCGGAGTTGTCGGTAATCTTCTCTCATTTCTTTTATTCTGTTTATTACTCTGATTTCAATATAATTATCTTCCCGAGTAATTTAGATTTGTCTTGTGAGAATTATCTTTTGGTTAATTCCTAAATAGCATACGGGATTATTGTTCACTATAATCAACTAAAATATAGTGATTGCTTTGGTGAGTTATAAACACTAAAGTAAATATTAATTGCTTAGACGTGGTGTTTAGGTTATTGTTATCCAGTATTTGCAGCGTATCCCACAGTACATTTGAGGTAGGTGCAGATGTGGTGACAGCCTACGAGATCACTTAAGTCCTCACTGTCCGGGTACGTAGTAGAGCGACATCTGGGAACAGCGGGTTGCCAGTGCCTAAAGTATTGCGTTAGGATTAAACTTAAGCTTTCCCTAGATACTGTTTCTCACTAGTAAATCCTCTCTATCCTAGCCTATCCTTTGCTTGGTATCCTTGGATGAACCGGAGAAAGATCTGACCACACACGTTCCCTTGGATTCGATACCCTTTGGAATACTCCGTAAGGGAAGTGCTACATCGGTATATCTGTGCGCTTGCGGATTTTATCTGCGACCGTAAGAATTACATACAAGAATTTCTGGCGCCGTTGCCAGGGAACGGTTGCTGATCATTTTCGACCCCAGTTCATCCAAGGGGAAAACACGAATCCGTGCCAGAATACACGAATCCGAGGAGAAAACACGAATCCAATGGGAAATCTGAGTACTCATTCGTCACGTGACACATCCAATGGTCCAAAATCAACAAATGAGGTCGATTCAACGGCTCACTCTCCCGCATCTCTCACCGCCCAGCGCCGCATCTCCTCCTCGCGCTCTCTTCGCATCCCCCACCATCAGCGCCGCAACTCCTCCTTGCGGTCTGTCGCCCCCTCGCAGCCGTGCGCCTCCCCCTCGCGTCCTCGCCCCCTCCCCAAATCAAGGTCGCCCCGACTAACCAGTCTCCTCGTCACCCGCCTCGTGGGTCTCCTCCGCGCCGTCGTCGCCCCGATTCACCAATCTCTCCTCCACACCTCCCTCAGGTTGTTGCCAGTGTGGATCAGGAGGCCAGCATCGACATCCAGCGCGGGTCTCGCCGCCGCACTCCAGGTCGCTGCCCAACCTCGTCCCCGAGGATTTTTAGCTTAGGGCGTGGGGCTGGTCCGTTTTGGCTCAGGGCGCAGAGCTGGTCCATTTTAACCTGGTTAAAGGTCTAATGAGTCGTGATAAGGCGATTGACCTGGTTAAAGGTCTATGGGGAAGATGTCTGACTGAAGATGAGGTTGCTATGTTACATACAGCCATCTGTTCTGCTGAAAATGGCCTTTTCGATCTTGCTGCTGAGGATGCTTGGTGACTAAGGGTTAAAGGACTCGGATTTCCCATCGGATTCGTGTTTTCCCCTCGGATTCGTGTATTCTTCCACGGATTCGTGTTTTCTCCAGGAAAACACGAATCCGATGGGAAAACACGAATCCGATGAGAAAACATGAATCCTAGGCCAAAACACGAATCCGAGGCGAAAATACGAATCCGAGGTGAAAACACGAATCCGTGCCAGAATACACGAATCCGATGAGAAAACACGAATCCGAGGGGAAAACACGAATCCTAGGCCAAAACACGAATCCTAGGCAAACACGAATCCGAGGGGAAAACACGAATTCGAGGGGAAAACACGAATCCGAGAGGAAAACACGACGTGTGATTAATTGAGTTTTAGTTATTGCAAACTTGAAAAATGGATTAATCTGATATTTTAGAACAACTTTTATATTGAAAGTTTTCACATGAAACACACCGTTTAGCAGTTTAAAAAGCGTACCACGAATATCAAACACTTAATCCAGTTTTTTAAGTGGAAACGAACGGAGCCTTAGAGACCATTTTCGTAACATAGTTGAGACAATACAGGCTACAACACTAATCAACAAAAATACCCTCCTCCCTTTCTCAAAACTCATATAGCAAAATTATCCTCGTATCTTACGCAAGGGTTAACGTTAAAACAAGAGTCGATTCTAACTCTTCTCTCTCTCCTCCGTATCAGCAAATTAATATGTCTAATTTGTTATTTTACAAGCCCAACACATACTCCTCCCGGATCCAAATCTGTAATTGGCGTTCCCTAGCTCAACATCTGCTTTGAATGTTGGAATTAATAGATGGGCTAAGGTCCATTCGAAGATTAATTCTTTGGAAAATCACAAAAGCCTACCTCATGGGATGGCATGTATATGGAGTTTAGTACTACCTTGTTTATTCTAGGAGAGGGGGACCTCCTTAAAAGGGAGGATGCTCTCCTAGCCACTTAAACCATGTGTGGAGGAGAGAAGAGGGGAAACACATGCGCGCGCTTGCTCGCCTGGCCTGGCAGGGCAGGACAGGCAGCGCGCGTGCATGACGTACGCGTCGAATGGTCCGCAAAATTGTCTCCTCATCCTTGTGCAGATGCAGCCTCGTTTTGCAGTTTTGTTTTGCTGCGGAAAATTCGGATTTCTTTTGTTTTGGAAACATTCCAAAAAACCGGTGTGTGAAAACGACGTGGAGTCTGGCTAAGTTACGCGCGACTTATCCCCTCCTACTCTGTACTGTGCCATCGCTCGTAGACTACACCATCCCGCTCGCCGGCGTGCACCGGCGATCGGGAGAGTAGGTCTCTGGAACCTCTGCCTTCGACGTCCTGCACCGGGAGAAGGCGGCAATAAGGTTTTTGGGAAGCGCTTTGTGCGACTGCTCCCTGTTCGTTCGCGACGGCTCGCCGTCCTCTCCGCTCGCGTGCTGCGCGCCATCGTCGATGCCCGCAACCGCGAGTAGTTCCTGCTGAGCAACCAGTCTTTCCGCCACCTCGGTACGTGTTCGACATGTTGCGCATATTTGATCTGTTCATGTTTTACTGCTTAGTTTACATGTGTAGATCTAATGATGCGTTAATGCTAGTATACATCTGTAATGTCATGATTTATTTATGGAATATATTAAATCATTATATGCCTATAATCTCAACAATCCAAAAACCTTATTATAGGCGCTGTGATTTTACTATGGCTGGTTTTGCCGATGCACTAAGGCCGGATAAATTCACCGGTGTGCACTTTAAGAGATGGCAGATCAGGGTCACCCTGTGGCTGACATCTATGAAATGCTTTTGGGTGAGTACTGGCAAACCTGAAGGAATTCTTACTGCTGATCAGCAGAAGCAATTCGAGGAAGCCACTACTCTCTTTGTGGGATGCATTCTTAGCGTTCTTGGCGATCGTCTGGTCGAGGTGTATATGCACATGACCGACGCTAAGGAGTTGTGGAATGCACTGAATACTAAATTCGATGCTACTGATGCTAGCAATGATCTGTACATCATGGAGCAGTTTCATGATTACAGGATGGCTAACAACCGTTCTGTAGTCGAACAGGCTCATGAGATACAAACCATGGGTAAGGAACTCGAATTCTTTAAGTGTGTCTTACCAGACAAATTTGTGGCTGGGTGCATTATTGCGAAACTACCTCCATCTTGGAGAAGTTTCGGTACTGCACTCAAACACAAGAGACAGGAATACTCCGTTGAGGGGTTGATAGCGTCTCTTGATGTTGAGGAGAAAGCTCGGGAAAAAGATGCTGCGTCTAAGGGCGATGGTGGGCAGTCCAGTGCTGTCACGCCCCGAAGTTCCCCTTTCCAGCTTTAAAACTTGTTAAATAAATCGCCTAAAGAAATTGGTGAATTAACCTAGAGTTGAATCCTTAATTAATAAATGCATTTAATAATCAAATTCGGCGTGGTGGAATTTTTCATGAGTTCCCCATGCTCCAATACATTAACGAGATTTTTAGTGGAATTTTCAGAGCTCTCGAAATAATTTTAACCAATTAAAATTGAGCACATGCAATCTTTAAATCCCAGGGAAAATCTTTTCCTCCTTTTCTTTTTCTTTTCCCTCCTTTTCCTCTTCTTGGGCCGTCGGCCCAGTCCACCCCGCCGCCGCGCGCGCCCTCCTCCTTGTGGGCCGGCCCAAGCCGCCACTCCCTCTCTCCCCGGGACGCCGACAAGTGGGCCCCACCTGTCGGGGTTGTCCCCTTCCTCCGGCCGCTCGCCCCCACGTCGCCACCACCGCCGAAACCGCCGCCGCGCCCACCTCCGCCGCTCCTCCCGCGCCCACGCCGCATCGCCCACGCGTCCTCCCCACGACGCCGCCCTCTTCCCGCGTCTCCCGGCTCGCGCATGCGCTCGAAAAGGGGCGGGATTCGCATTTTGAATCCCCCCATTTCCTCTCCCCCCACTCCCCACGTCGGTCGGCGAAATGGGGCCACCCCGGGCCGTTCCCGACCTCTCCGCCCCAATAAAATCCACCCCCACATCCTTCTCCTCACTTTTTCTTTTGCCGCCGGTCTCTCCCGAGCTCTCCATCGCTCCCGCGCCGTGCACCCATCCGCCGCAGCCGCTCCCGCTGCTCCGGCCGCCGCTAGCCGCCGCTAGACTCGCCACTGCGCCGCGCCGTCGCCGTCGTCGGGTTCGCAAGGTCAAGGGCCACCCCGTCCGCCCCTCCTCCATCGAGGTCCGTCGCCGGAGCCCGCATCCCCTCGCACTCCGGTGAGCACCACCTCCACCGCCGCCTTCGGCCATGGTTTCCGATCACCGTGGTTCACCTCCCTCCCCCTAATCTCTCTCTTTTCCTCTCTTAGGGCATCCCGGAGCTCGTCCGCCCACCGCCGTTGTCCTCCTGTGGCTCGCCGTCACCGTTCGCCGTCGTCCTCCTCCACGCCGGCCACTCTCAGTGAGGCATCCCTCCTCCTCTGTTCCCTCCCTCTCCGTCCTAGCCATGTCGGGTCGAGCCACCGCCCCGGTCGTGCGCCGCCGCCTTTGTGCCGTCGGTTGCTGTCGCCGGCAGCACGCGCGCGTGCCGCCGCCCTTGCCTTGGCCGGCCGGCCGGCTTTGTGCCAGGCCGAGCCGAGCCAGGCCGCCGCCGCACCGTCCGATCGGCCCCGGGCCGATCCGGGCCGTCGATCCCGTGGACCGGCGGTGGACCACCCGCGTAGTTCCGGTCCACGGTAGACCGGCCACCCGTGCGCCGCTGACATGCGGGTCCCACCTGTCGCGCCGCCCCCCCTTGATGACGTCAGCCCTGGGATTTATTGCGCAATAAATACATTAAGGCATTTTCTTTATTAGTAAAAACACAGATAATCTTCTAAAAATCATATCCAATTCATCCGAGCTCCGATTAAGTCCATTCAAGTCTCAGTAAATTCATAAAAATGCATAGAATCCATTAAAAAAGGTTTTGTTTCCTGTTTCAGTAGTCTTATAGCCTGTTTTGCTTGTGTGCTTTGTTTGTCGCGTAGATTTCGGCCGTTTCATCGATCCGCGGTTTCTCGAAGACGTTGCTGTGGTCTCATCAGTGCGAGAGCAAGGCAAGTCATGCATTATAATCGATCATATTGTACCCAATTTACAAATGTCCCGCTTTTCTATTAAATATTGCATCGTTTTACAATATCACGTGGGATGGGTCCTACTACTCAGCCATATATTGTTTACCTTATGCCATTGCTAACTCGGGTATTAAAATGACTAGATGTTGGTTTAGGAAATGCTTAGCCATGCTTAGTTCTACTAGTATACAAAAAGGGAATCACATTAAAGCATAGACTTTGATTTTTGGCAATAGCTTTGGATTAGTGCCACCGTAATAGTGTGGGCTTATTAAAATACACTACACGGTAGGCTGTGGGTGCATGGTTTTGCTAGTTGTGCCCATGGCGATTAAGGACCGATTCGCGGGAAACCCTGGAAGAATTTATCGTGCTTACCACGAGCCAGTGTGGGCAACGGCTGGGCTTGTAGTGTAGCTTTTCTCTAGCCGACGTACCCAGGCGAGGGTGGGCGTGATGGAGTTGGGTCGGCCGGGGTGTCCGGTTGATCAGCTTCCGGATTCACTGCGGCACGAAAGGGGGGCTGCCCGTTGCCTACTGGGGACGGGAACGAACCCTAAGGTGTGGTGCGATCGGTTAGAGGGGGTTATGCGAAGGGTCCTGTCACGGCCTCTTTCCGGTATGTCGTGGTGGCATGTCGGCGCACGGAAACGTGTCGTGGGGCTGTGTCTTGTGGGTACAGTTGTACACCTCTGATCAGAGTAAAACTATTCGAATAGCCGTGCCCGCGGTTATGAGCGGTCGACCAGATTCACCGTGATTAGTCTCACCCCTAGTTAGCTAATGGAACTGGTTAGTTCAGGAGGGGTTTGGGCCTGTTGCAACGTGGTGTAGCGTTGGACAGTGATTTGTTAATATTGATAAATCACTACAGCTGTTTTACTGCTTTCAACTACTGCTTTTAAATGCTAGCTTTATGCAAATGAGCCTTTAGCCTCCTTTGGATATATCCTACATCATACCTCCTCTTCCGGTATGACTTGCTGAGTACAGTGGGTAGTACTCAGTCTTGCTCTCTTTCCCCCACACCAAAGCTGAAAATCTTCCTAGTGGAAGCCGTCTTGTCGAAGTTGGTTTCGTCGCTGCCGTCAAGGATTGCCAGTGGAGTGGAGTCGCCCCGCTGCAGAAGTCAAGTTTCCTAGTCTAGCTCGTTTTATCTTTTCCGCTGCATTTGTAATCTTTTATATTTTTGTAAGACGTGGATCTGTATGTCAACAATTGTCGTTTGTGTACCCTAGCTGGTCCTGGACAGGGGTTTAATACACATTCAGCTTAGAAATTCTGGTTCGCGAATTTCTGGGCGTGACAAGTGCCAATGTTGTGCACAAGGCCCATAACAAGAGCAAAGGGAAATACAAAGTTCAACAGACCACCAACTTCAAAAAGCAGAAGAAGAACAACAACAATCCTAATTAGGATGAGAGGACTTGCTTTGTGTGTGGCCAACCTGGTCATCTGGCTAGGAAGTGTCCACAGCACAAGGGGATGAAGGCACCTGCAGGGCAGACTTCTAAGTCTGCTAATGTGACCATTGGCAACACTGGAGATGGGAGCGGGTATGGTAATTTACCTACTATTTTTTCAGTTAATCAGTCTACTAATTGGTGGGTTGATACTAGGGTCAATGTACATGTTTGTGCTGCCATCTCATTGTTTTCTTCTTATCAGGTCGCACGGGGTTCCACCGTCCTAATGGGGAATGGGTCACATGTTTCTATTCATGGTGTTGGCACGGTAGATCTGAAGTTTACTTCGGGAAAGATCGTTCAGCTAAAAAACTTGCAGCATGTCCCTTCTATCGACAGGAATCTTGTTAGTGGCTCCCGTCTGACTAGAGACGGATTTAAGTTGGTTTTTGAGTCTAATAAAGTAGGCATGTCTAAACATGTATATTTTATTGGTAAAGGTTATGAGTGCGGAGGCCTGTTCCACTTTTCCCTTTCTGATTTCTGCAATAAGTCTATGAACCATATTTTGGCAGTGTGGATGATGAGGCTAATATTTGGCACTCACATTTATGTCATATTAATTTTGGCTTGATGTCTCGGCTTTCTAGCATGTGTTTAATTCCTAAGTTTTCCATTGTCAAAGGTTCTAAGTGCCATAGTTGTGTGCAATCGAAGCAACCTCGCAAGCATCACAAGACTACCGAGGAGAGAAACTTGGCACCACTAGAACTCCTACATTCAGATCTTTGTGAAATGAGTGGGGTGTTGACGAAGGGTGGAAAACGATATTTCATGAAGTTGATTGATGATGCTACTAAATTTTGCTATGTATACTTGTTGAAAACGAAAGATGAGGCTCTAGACTATTTTAAAATTTATAAGGCAGAAGCTGAAAATCAACTTAACAGAAAGATAAAAAGACTGAGGTCTGATCGTGGTGGAGAGTTTTTCTCAAATGAGTTTGACTTATTCTGTGAGGAACATGGCATCATACATGAGAGGCCACCTTCCTATTTTCCCGAGTCTAATGGGATTGCTGAAAGGAAGAACCGCACACTGACTGACTTGGTGAATGCCATGTTGGACACTGCGGGACTACCTAATGCATGGTGGGGGAGGCATTGTTGACCTCGAATCATGTGTTAAACAGAGTTCCTAACAGAAATAAGGACAAAACACCATATGAGATATGGATTGGGAGAAAAACATCACTTTCTTATTTGCGCACATGGGGTACTTGGCGAAAGTCAATGTATCAATAACAAAGAAGCGCAAACTTGGACCTAAGACTGTGGACCGTCTTTCTGGGATATGCTCATCACAGCATTGCCTACAGATTTTTAATAGTTAAATCTGAGGTACCTGACATGCATGTTGGTACAATTATGGAATTTTGTGATGCTACCTTCTTTGAGAGCTTTTTCAAAATGAAGGATACACATAGCAGTTCTAACCAACCTTCTGAAATAATTCCCAGTTCAATCACACCACCAGAACAAACTGAACATACACATGAACATGTCACTGAGGAGGATGACAGTAAAGCTCCTCGAAGGAGTAAGAGACAAAGGACAGCTAAGTCTTTTGGTGATGATTTTACTGTGTACCTCGTGGATGACACTCCTACATCAATTTCAGAAGCACATGTATCTCCTGAAGCAGACTATTGGAAGGAGGTTGTCCGTAGTGAAATGGATTCCATTATCGCTAACGGGACTTGGGAGGTGACAAAGCGACCCTATGGGTGTAAACCTGTGGGGTGCAAGTGGGTGTTCAAGAAGAAGCTTAGACCTAACGGTACTATTTAAAAGTACAAGGCTCGGCTTGTTGCTAAGGGCTATACTCAGAAATAATGCGAAGATTTCTTTGACACTTACTCACCAGTTGCTAGATTGACCACAATTTGTGTGCTACTTTCCCGAGCAGCCTCACATGGTCTTCTCGTTCATCAAATGAACATTAAGACAGCTTTTCTTAATGGAGAGCTGGATGAGATTTGTAGTTGAAGGTCAAGAAGGCAAAGTGTGCAAATTGTTGAAGTCTTTGTATAGTCTGAAACAAGCTCCTAAGCAATGGCATGAGAAATTTGACAAAACATTGACATCTGCAGGCTTTGCAGTCAATGAGGCAGATAAATGTATGTACTATCGCCATGGTGGGGGTGAGGGAGTTATTCTGTGCTTGTATGATGACATACTGATATTTGGGACAAACCTTGGGGTGATAAATGAGGTTAAATCATTTTTGTCTCAAAATTTTGATATGAAGGATTTGGGAGTAGCTGATGTTATCTTAAACATTAAGCTAATTAGAGTTGAGAATGGGATTACACTCTTGCAATCCAATTATGTGGAGAAGATCTTGAATCGCTTTGGCTACATTGACAGTAAGCCTTCTCCAACACCTTATGATCCTAGCTTGTTGCTTCGCAAGAACAAGAGAATTGCTAGGAATCAACTGAAATATTCCTAAATCATTGGCTCGCTGATGTACGTGGCTAGTGCAACTAGGCCTGATATCTCCTTTGCTGTGAGCAAGTTGAGCCGTTTTACCTCTAATCTGGGAGATGATCACTGGCGTGCGCTTGAGCGAGTAATGCGCTATTTGAAAGGTACTATGGAATTGGGGCTTCACTATTCTGGGTATCCTACGGTACTGGAAGGATATAGTGATTCTAACTGGATCTCTGATGTGGATGAGATCAAAGCCACTAGTAGATATGTCTTCACACTGCGTGGTGCTGCTGTTTCGTGGAGATCTTGCAAACAGACCATTTTGACGAGGTCAACCATGGAAGCAGAGTTGACGGCACTGGATACTGCCACTGTTGAGGCAGAATGGTTGCGTGAGCTATTAATGGATCTGCCTATTGTTGAAAAGCCAGTGCCGGCTAATAGTTCTAAGAATAATATGAAATCGTCTAGACGTGTGAAAAGACGAATGAAGTCTGTCAGGAAATTGAGAAACTCCGGAGTTATAACGTTGGATTATATCCAAACAGCTAGAAACCTGGCAGATCCCTTTACGAAGGGACTATCACGAAATGTGATAGACAATGCATCGAAGGAGATGGGTTTGAGACCCATGTGAGTTATACTATGGTGGTAACCCAGTCTATGTGATTGGAGATCCCGTGAATTAGAACCTAGGAAGAACAAACCATTAGTAAACTAGAGGAGAGTACCAATATATACCTTCTCTAAGTGAAGATGCATGACCTCTCGTGAGTTGCAAGGCAGGTTGGCTATGCCTTAATGAGTTCTGTTGGCTTTAATTAGCGAAGATGCTGTCCTGCAGAGCATTCTTGAAAGAACTCACCTTTGTGAGCTTGATTGTTGGTCGCAGTCTATGAAGATTTTGGGTGAATCTTCTAGGGAGCTTACTAAAGACCTAGGAGTATGACTTATACGCTCTACTCGAGGGGTAGTCTACAGACGGTCTAGTACTAGATAAGACTCTGAGTGAAACTTGCTTGCACAAGACTTGCAATTCAAGGCGTAGTCCATTGTTCAAGTTGTGAGCAAGTGTACCTTGGAGTTCTAGATGGATATTCAACCTTAATCGGTCTTCATCGAACCGCTGGTATATAAACAGTACATTGGAAAAGGCAAATCTCAGTGGGATTTTGAGATTTGGTGAGGGATTGTTGGAATTAATAGATGGGCTAAGGCCCATTCGAAGATTAATTCTTTGGAAAATCACAAAAGCCCACCTCATGTGATGGCATGCATGTGGAGTTTAGTACCACCTTACTTATTCTAGGAGAGGGGGATCTCCTTAAAAGGGAGGATGCCCTTCTAGCCACTTGAAGCATGTGTGGTGGAGAGAATAGGGGAAACACGCGCGTGCTCGCTCGCCTCACCTGGCCGGGCAGGGCAGGCGGCGCGCGTGCATGACGTACGCGTCGAATGGTCCGCAAAATTGGCTCCTCATCCTTGCGCAGATGCAGCCTCCTTTTGCAGTTTTGTTTTGCTGCGGGAAATTGACTTATCTGGTTCGGTTACGCGGAGTAGAGATCGTGCGGGCGCCCTGATCAAGTGACCTATCTCTATATAAACCGAGCCGCTGCCTTCACGCAACACACGTGAAATCAATCTAGGATTTGCCTTCTACTCTGTACTGCGCCGTCGCTCGTAGACTACTCAACATTGAAAACACCATCGACCAGTAGTAGAATAAAAGGATTTCTGCAGATCCTCTGCCCTTTCATATCTTATGCGGATAAGAATGTAGTCCGTCAACTTTACCTAGGCAGTTGACAGTCAAGAGCCGCCTATGTAAACAGAATACCATGGATGACTGGATGTGTAAGTAGAAATATTTTCACAAGAAGCTTAAGCAGCCGCCCGTAGTAAAAAGATTTCAATAGGCGCTTGTCACAAAACTTCACCTGCTAAAATTGATTTATTTAAATCACTCATGGACGATGTAATTAAAACGTCTACCCGTGTCCACAAAATTTTTCAAGAGGTTGATGGCAACAGGATACCCAATCTTCCTACAGGTAAAAGCTAACTATCGATTTGGCGAAAACTTGACACACGTGATTCGATTTCTAATCAGCACGATCTGACCCTTGTAATTATAGCACCACGTCTCCTCTGGATATTAATCGTGCCAAAACCCGATTGACCTCGCCGAGAATCAAAGAACATAAGCAAGAACAAGAAATATTGTAACTCAACACAATGGACCATATAATAAAGTTCAAATACGTTATTTTTCATAGTTTTACATTATATATAATATATACACGCTTTACAAATAATTGCGAAAATATATATTCCCCGTAGGTTGAGGCGCGCCACCATACCGTCGGCGTGGCTCGATGGCGCATGGCCGACCTAAAGGGTGATGGCTCCCGTATGCCATCGCGGCGACGCAACATGTAGGCAGTCGGTCCTGCATGACCAATCCGCAGAATCATGTTGGTCCAGTGTGACCAGTCCGCTGGACCGAGTGGTTTCGCGTGACTGATTCGCAGGACCGCCCCTCCTATCAGTTTCTTTCTTTTGAGTTGCATCGATGGCACGGCCTAAACCCGCAGGAATGTATATTTCCGCAAATATTTTAAAAACAGTCCTAAATATTATGTGTATTTTTCATAATTAGCTGGAAGCTCTGACTTCACTTGCTCCACCGTCCCATAGCTTATGTTCTTTTTTAAGAAAAAAAGATAATTGGTCCATAGGCCATATCACTCTCGGCCCAATGCCTCTCCTGCCTTATTTGCTCTTCTCCTGATCATTCGCCTGCGTGTTGGGCTTGCGCGATGCATGAATGTTAGCAGGCCATATGCCAATCAAACATGCGACGGTACATGACACGCTTCAGCAAGTCATTTCTGGAAATATTCCTCCTGAGAAAGGGATTAATGACTACCTATTGACATATACGTACAACTTCTTTTTTTCAAATGCGCAAACACCTTTTCTACGCACACTATGTTTTTGTTTTTGTGAGTGCAAACTTTTTTTCCTGAAACATAAAGGCTCATCTTTTTGTTTATGTTTATACTTATCAGCCAAATATTAAATTTTCAATCTTAAATTTAAAGTTGATTTTAAGTTTTTTTTTTCATCAAAGATTATTTTTTAGTATTTGCTTTTAATTATTAAGAATAAGTATATATAAGTTTTATTAATAAATTATTTTTTATTTGCAAATATGTCGTTTAGCTTATTCCCTGAATAAGCGAACTGATGGGTCCGTATCGGACGTCACCATATGAACACACACGTACGTCCTATAAGTAAATTTGGGTCAGTATATTTTGAAATTTACAAAGTCACTATGAGTGTCTTAGTATCGATGGGTTCCTCGCGTATCACTGAAAAATAGTTAGCAATAAATATGAGCATGTATATCAAATTTGTGACTTTAATTTGAGTGGGTAAGTTTCACCGGCAATCTAACTATTTTAGCTATGCTCGCTTCGCCACCTAACTTAAATGTGGAGGCACATCGATAAATCCGCGATAGTGTACTATAGCTAGCTAATCTTGTAGATTAATTAATAAATTATGCTTAGTAAGCTACACCTTGATAATTTTAAAAAATAATTAAAACAAATAAGATGAAATATGTGGCATTGTTGGATTGGATGCACTAAAGAATAAGTAAAAAAAAAGGAAGAAAGGAGTACAACTTAGGACCTGTTTAGATCACCTGGTAAGATTTTTCACCCTATCACATCGAACGTTTGACAATACAGAAAAAAAGAACTAATTACACAAATTGCGTATAAATTGCGAGACGAATCTTTTAAGCCTAATTGCTTCATGATTTGACATGCAACAGTAAGCATTTGCTAATGACGAATTAATTAGGCTTAATAAATTCATCTTGCAGTTTACAAGTAGAATCTGTAATTTGTTTTGTTATTAGACAACATTTAATACTTCAAATATGTATCCGTATATCCGATGTAACCGTCAAAAAATTTCACCTTTATCTAAACACAGCCCTAGTGTTTGTAGACTCCATTATGCGTCCAAAACATGCATATGTCTTCCATGTGACCAACAAAGATACATGACACTTGGCAGAGTTAACAAGCATGACGGGATACGTCATATGTCGCATCCTAACTTAAAGGATGACCATGTTAGGTGACAAAGATAGGAAAGGATGAATTAGTTAGTACTAGAAAAATTTGTTAGATGCCGTGCAGATCGAGGATACAGTACACATGATCGACTTGGACTGATGAGAAAGCAGGTGCATTTCTCTCGTGCGTCGTCTGTGTTTTGACACAGCGAACGACCAAGAGTTAACATGGATTAAGTTAGACTGCAATGTCTCAATTAATTCCAAACGCGTCTTTCAGTATGAGAGATAACCTTTTCTGCTTTCCCGGTAGTATATACAGGTTGCTAGTTAAATTGAATTTCACCAAGCTTTTTAGTTCTGAAAAAGTATAGTGCTGATCGTGCCATCTCAGCGAAGAGAAGAATTTTACAAAATGCATGCCATCGCGATCATCCTCAGTCTTTACTCAAAGGAAGTTGAGACATATTATTATTCACGAAAAATATATACTCATTTAATTTCGTTTCAAAATATACTAACCTGATACTGAATAAGACACATCCTATTGTAACGAATCCGAAGAAAGACTTGCATAGATTCATTGTACTAGGACATGTTTTCAAATCTAGGTTGCGATATTTTAGGATAGAGAAAGGAGATCAATATACAATAATTAGCAACGAGGTTATATGGTAAAATAAGGGCATGGAAGGGTAAAATAGCGAAGTGTACATGTGTCGTGCCATGTACAGGTATGGCTAAGCCTGTGCCCATTGCGGTGCGTTTGTACTATCTTAGATATTCTTTTGTGTCAGGAAATTGTTTTAAACCCTACAGGGAATATTGTCTTATTTTCTAAAAACCATCCAAATAGTTATGAAATTCTTTTGAAAAAAATAACAACAGTAGTGCAATGTATATATCACTTCAGAAAATTTTAGCTTCAAATTCAACTCACATATTGAGATATAAGAAAAAGGACAACTTCAGCACACTAGAACGGATACCCTCATCTCAATCAGGCGGTAAGCCCCATCTCAATCGGGCACGGCGTCCGTCACAGGATAGAAGTCACTGATATGAAAAGTAATCTCAATCGAGCAAATGACCGTCACTGATGAACCTATCTTAATCGGGCCCTAATTGAAGCACGTCATCGATAGCTTTGACCCAGTCTACCTGTCAAACTATAGCCCGTCACAGATGACCTATCTCAATCGGGCCACAAATAGAGCCCGTCACAGATGACTACTAACCTCAATCGGGCCTAAACTAGAGCACGTCACAAATGACACTCATCTCAATCGGGCCTAAACTACAGCCCGTCACAGATGTCTGCTGACCTCAATCGGGCCTAAACTAGAGCCCGTCACAGATAACTGCTGACCTCAATCGGGCCTAAACTAGAGCCCGTCACAGATAACCATCATCTCAATTCGGCATTTAGTTATGGCCCGTCACAGATGAGTATAATCCAAAAAAAAAATAAATTTTGTTTTTTGGCTAGCCTCAGGCCTTTGCTAGCCATGCCCGCCACAAAAATGACAGAAACAAACACAGATATCCAATATCCCCAGCTCCTCAGCATCACCCATTCATACATATGCATTCACATACACAGACATTAATATATTTCACACAACCACACATTCACAGCCATCTCATATTTCATATCCATTCACATATTTCACATCCATTCAAATATTTATCGTATTTCACCTGCAAAATGGAGTTAATTGGATCAAATATTTATTTAGTAAGTCTTAAACATAAACATATGAAATATATACATAAATATAAGCATCACAATTACATCATCACAGTTGCATAATAAGTGTTCATCATTGCCTAAACATAAAAGTTCAACATTGCTCATCATTTTAGTTTAAGCCTAAACATTCCTTTGGGGTTAATTATTTCATGGATGATGAAGCTGGCTATCTCCTCTCGAATCTCCTCAAAGCTGGTAGGCAGAGACTTGGTTATTGTGCCCTACATTGTCATAATTCTAGATTAGTTGATCGATCATATATAAGTACTAAAATGTAGTTAGTCTATCACAATTGAGACCACCGACCACAAACTCAGCCAAAGTCTTCACCTTTTCTCTGTACAGAAGGCGCATGTTGTGGCACACATGGAATCCGCACTGGTCACCTATTTGTTGCTTCACCGGGAAGTCTTTTTTGTGGATGAGGGTGTCATGTCCTGTCTTCCTGAGGCCTCCTCTTTGCACGTATTGGGCCCACTCTTCATCTATCGCTAGTTGAATTGGGTCCAATCATATGTGTTCTTATCAATTCTGGAGTTCAGGTAGTGACATGTACTCCACTTAGGTGTTATGACCAGAAGGATCCAATGGGCACTGCGGCATTAATATAGTGAAAGTTAATTAAGTACTGAAGGAATGTGTCATGCTGTTGTGTATATTTAGATAACACACTTACTATTGATTATAGGCGCACATAATGTACTCCTTGTCTCGGTGGGACCATAAGGTGTCGTAGATGTAGCTGACCATTCCTTGACGGTCATTCTGGAGATTTGTGACAGTGACTACTTGTGGATCAAGGAAGGCAACTTCCGGTGCATTCTTCTGACACCATTGCCAACTTAACCTACACACAAGATAAACGATCTTGTAAGCGAGTTAAACCGATTGTTATTACCAGATTGAGTTGGGCGACAATACTTACAAGGAGTAGCACTTAAGGAGGCTCGTGTCCACCGCTCGGAGCCTGTAGAGGTCGAATAGATCCTTGAAGTCGACCACGATATAATTTGTTGGACCAAGGAATGGCTTTCCATCGTGCTCTCCAAGGATATCGGTAGCTTTATTCGGCCTCCTGGCGTTAGATTTCTCCAGGTAGTATACGTGAAGGTCCTTGCAAGCGGTGCCCATTGCGGCAAGCACATCATCTCCAACCAATGGCATGCCTAGTTGGAACTCTTGTGGAGCGACGTATTTCTTCTTGACCTCTTTGCCCTTAGTCTCTTCATGGCCCTTGCCCAGATCTAGCTTCCTTGGAGCTAGAAGCGAGGCCTGCACCTTTCCTCCCCTTCCTCTCCCCTTTGCTTCGGGTTTATCGAGAGTAATTCTCTGAGGGGAAGAGTATGCCTTCCTGCTCTTCTTCATCGGTGGTGGTTCATGAATCGCCTTGCTATCGGCCTCCGTTCTGTCCTCCCCAAAATCCGTGTCATACTGCAACTGCACTTTGTAAGATTGTGTGTTGTCGAAACGACAACCGCATACGTCGAAGGACGTGGTTACTCAACTGTGTTGGAAAAGCAATAAATGTATTGATTAATCAAATTTTTTTGGGATCCCTCCATTACATAGCCCTAGGGGTTTATTTATAGCCCCATTACAGGATACCAGCTGCTAGGGTTTAGGATTACAGGGGATTTTACATGGTTGCTCTCATGAGAGGGACATTTACATGGGTACATAGTGTCATTTGCATACATGGGCCTTTAATGGGCTGATAGGCTAGGCCTAGACTAGGGCGAAGGAGCCCTAAAGGTTGGGAGCGGCATGCCGGGCCTCCTTGATGTCGAACTCATCAAGGCGAAGCCGTTGTAGTTCGCCGTATGCCCTTCACCCAAGATGCCTCTACTTGCGAAGCACCGGCGCGGGTTTCCAGCCTTCGCCACCTTCGCTTATGGCTTTCGCCATAGGGCTTCACCCGAATGGTCTCGACGTCTTTGGCTTGGATCCTTGTTGGTATTATGGTTATGGCGGGCTCGGCCGAAGGGCCTCATGGCATGCCTCCAACATTGTGCATGACGATCCTGAGCAGGTGGGGCTGAAGGAGCAGAGGCGGGTCTCTTTGGCTGACGACCGCCTGGTGCAGTGGTTGGCCTCGCTGTAACCCTTATCTCAATGAGGTCCTTGGGCCATTGTATTAAGGTACCACGAGCATTTCCTAGTGAGAGGACCTGTCGTTCGGTGGATACCTCAGTGGGAACAACTCGTATTCAGGCTTCACCGAGTCGAGTTGAACTTTTGCACAGTCGCCCCTAAGTTGCGCTCCATGCACTCTTGTCTCTAGGGTCAGCTTGTACGCAAGTCCCTCGCCTGCTAGAACCGTGAAGGTCGGCATCACCCAAACTGTGAGGGTGCAGCTCGTTGGTTCCTGCGATAGATTCATCAATTTCTTTAGAATATTATATATCATATGGATTCGTTAATTTCATGCATTGTGGACGAAACTTTTACCGTTATGTGGTCGACGGCGCTGTCGACCGATGGTGGATTTTCCGCCAACTCAGTTGATGCGCAACTGCTGCGTTTTTGGGTGGGACTTCCTAACTCTTCATGCGCAGCAGCGGCGGCGGCCTGCGGGTTCTATTGCTCTTCTCAGATCTCTTGCCTAATCTTGTCCCTCATCGACTCGAGCTTTTCGTCGAATTCAGATGTCAACTCTGCTCTGATCGACGCCCGGATCTTGGCTTCAAGGCATGCATCTTTCTCTGCCTTGTTGGAAGTCCGCTTCTTGTACTGCCACGCGTAGTCTGGATATCCATACTTCCAGGGAATAGAGGACCCAATTCCCCATGTCCGTCCACGGTGTTCCTTGTTGCCCAACGCTTTCGTGAGGAGGTCGTCCTCGCGTCTTGGAGAGCTGGCCTCTTGCGATGCTTGTTGCTCGGCAACCAACTCCTTCTGCATTACAATTTAGTGGGATTAAATAAACTGCAAGATGGGAAACAATGCGAACATCTAGTTTGACTAGACACTTACTATAGCTTCGTACACTCGTTGATCTTCTGCATTTGGCATGAAGATTGTACCATCAGCATTCTTCTGGTATGTGGCCATGGCCCAGTTCCTAGCCCGAGGGTGTGGGATATCGCCAAACACAAGCGGCGTGTTCGATTCCTCCACTTCTTCATCCTCATGCTGCCATTCCTCTTCCTTACCGGCAAATCCGGCGGTGCCAAGCCAGTGCAGATGCTGGTTCTTGGTCTGGAGCAAACGATATACCTCGCTTCTAGCTATGGACTCAGGGGTCGACTTCTTCGCATGGAATTCCTCCTAGACCTGTTCCATGATCCAAGAAAATTTCTCTGTTGGATCGGGATTCACCGGGTTGAAGACGAACTCGCCGACTAGCTTACTCTTGAAGTTCTTCCAAGCATTGCCCATGACCTTAAAAGCAGCCTGCCTGATAAGGTTCTCGTGCTCTATAGGATAATCGAAGCTCTCCTTGAACGCTAGCCAAGCACTATCCTTCTCTGCGGCCGGCGACGTGCGTTAGTGAGGACACGGGCGGCGACGATGAGGAAGGCCGACGCCGGTCGGTGTAGAGGCTCGGTGGCGACGGCGGCGGGCTCGGCGGCGGCGGTGACTGGCTTGGTGGGGTTCGTCGGTGAGGAG
Organism: Oryza meridionalis; assembly: GCA_000338895.3. Taxonomy (NCBI): domain Eukaryota; kingdom Viridiplantae; phylum Streptophyta; class Magnoliopsida; order Poales; family Poaceae; genus Oryza; species Oryza meridionalis. The sequence goes on from CM002528.2 coordinate 8,073,605, forward strand.
GCGGCGGAGGTCCGAATGGAGGGCGGTGACCGCGGGCTCGGTGGCGACGGCGGCGGGCTCGGCGATGGAGGACGACGGCGACGCTAGGGTTCTAAGGAGGTGGGAAATTGTAGCGGGACTTAGAAAAATTTTCGATCCGATCTGAGAAACCCTAGTTATAGTAGAGTGATGAGTCATCTCAATCGGGCTTTGCCGTAGGACCCGTCACAGATGACTCATTGGTAACAGGCTCCATACTAATGTCCGATTGAGATGACATTCAGGCCCGTCACGAATGACTCATCTATGACGGGCCCTAAGATAATGCCCGATAGAGATAGATTAATCTCTATCGGGCTTGAACTAAGGCCCGTCACCGATGACTATTTTTCCATTTTTCCCATCAAGTCTTTATATTTGTGAGTGCAAAATATATAGCTGCTATATAATAATTCAATTTATTAGTCATAATACATTTTGGGATAGTAAATGATTTCAAATCGAAATATGGTCAACAACAAAATTGTAGAGCTTATCAAGGTTTACAACTTTTATTTGGTCATTTGTCTATATAACTTTATTCCCAACTGCTTGAAATTGATTTTGAAAATATGACAAATTAAAACAGCATTTGTAAATAGTAAATGATTTCAAATGAAAAAGTCAACAACAACAAAGTTGATCCTCTCATCAAGATCGGCAACTTTTATTTTGGTCATTTGTCTCTATAACTTTGTTTCCAACAGCCTGAAATTGAATTTGAATATATGACAAATGTAAACAACATTTATAAAAATGATTTCAAATGGAAAAGCCATAAACAGCAAAGTTGTACAACTTATCAAGATCTACAACTTTTATGTTGGTCACTTCTTAATCCGACAAAGTGGTAGTACCAATGTTTACAAAATTGACATATCTGTGTTGATGTTTATAAACCAGATGAGAGAAATGTGATTTTTGTGAATAATATAACTATCATTTTGTCGGATGAAGAATTGATCAAAATAAAAGTTGTAGACCTTGATAAGTTGTACAACTTTGCTGTTTATGGCTTTTCCATTTGAAATCATTTAGTATTTACAAATGCTATTTAGATTTGTCATATATTCAAATTCAATTTCAAACTGTTTGGAAAAAAGTTATATAGAAGAATGACTAAAATAAAAGTTGTAGATCTTGATGAGAGGATCAACTTTGTTGTTGACCATATTTCCATTTGAAATCATTTAGTATTTACAAATGCTGTTTAAATTTGTCATATATTCAAATTCAATTTCAAACTGTTGGGAAAAAAGTTATATAGAAAAATGACCAAAATAAAAGTTGTAGCTCTTGAAAGGCTCTACAATTTTGTTGTTGACCATATTTCGATTTGAAATCATTTACTATCCGAAAATATATTATGACTAATAAAATGAATTATTACATAGCAGCTATATATTTTGCACTCACAAATACAAATATTTGAAATGTAAAAATGGAAAAATAATCATCGGTGACGGGCGTTAGTTATAGCCCGATAGAGATTAATCTATCTCAGTCGGGCATTACCCTATGGCCGGTCACTGATGAGTTATCCGTAACGGGCCTGATTGTCATCTCAATCGGGCATTAGTGTGGAGCCCGTCACCGATAAGTCATCTGTGACGGGCCCTACGGCAATGCCTGATAGAGATAGATTAATCTCTATCGGGTTTAAACTAAGGCCCGTCACAGTCGACTATATTTCCATTTTTCCATTTAAAGTATTTGTATTTGTGAGTGCAAAATATATAGCTGCTGTGTAATAATTCATTTTATTAGTCATAATATATTTTTGGATAGTAAATGATTTCAAATGTAAATATGGTCAACAACAAACTTGTAGAGCCTTTCAAGATCTACAACTTTTATTTTGGTCATTTTTCTATATAACTTTTTCTCCAACAGTTTGAAATTAAATTTGAATATATGAGAAATTTAAACAGCATTTGTAAATACTAAATGATTTCAAATGGAAAAGCCATAAACAGCAAAGTCGTAGAGCCTTTCAAGATCTACAACTTTTATTTTGGTCATTTTTATGTATAACTATATTCTCAACAGCATGAAAATCAATTTGAATGTTTGACATATTTAAACAACATTTGTAATAAAACAAAATTAGCCATATAAATGACTACACATATCAAGTCTTTGTAATAAAACAAAATACTTCATTCATTACAATAACAATAGATAAGTACAAATGCATCGGTCACAAGGTTATGCCTTCCGTATGATCTAAACAAGCATATGCCACAGGCTCTTGGGGATCATCGTCAACGTCAATGTGAAGTCTTACATGAAGATTCTGGTTGTATTCTTCTTCATCGACGACGTTGTCAACTCCTACAATTCGGCGCTTGCCATCCCTCACGATGAGCATCTTCTTGTTTGAAGGGTCTTTTATGTAGAATATCTGCTCGACCTATTTCGCAAGTACAAATGGTTCATCGGCGTATCCCACCATTGATAGATCTACTAAAATAAATCCTTCCTTGTCGGCTTTGACACCAGTGCATAGATTCACCCAATGGCAGCGGAACAAAGGAACCTTGAACTTGACGTAGTTTAGCTCCCAGATCTCCTCAATGCGGCCGTAGTATGTGTTTGACCCAACTTGATCCTGGAATGCATCTATACGGATGCCGCTGTTTTGCACTGTGCTTTTGTCATCTTGTTTGATGGTGTAAAATCTGTATCCATTTATATCGTATCCTTACCATGTGTCTACGGTCCAAGACGGTCCCATCCCCAACAACTGCACTGTCTCATTTGGGACATCCGTGGACATTGTCACACGATTCTTGAACCATTCGTTGAACCGAGAGTTATGTTCTCTGTTAATCCATGTATCAGATCGCCCCAAATTCTCATCTTGGATTTTCGCTAAGTGCTCCTCAAAGTATGGGCCAACTTCTGCCATATGTTGGAGAACAGCGTAATGAGCCTGCGCGTAGTACGCTTGATCGGGCTTAATTCTTTTCCTTCCGATTGTGCCAACACTTAACAACCTTCCCTCGTGACGAGACGCTGGAACTCCGATAGGATCAGCATCGGACATGTAATTGACGCAGAACTCAATAGCCTCCTCGGTCGTGTAACCTTCAATGATGCTCCCCTCGGGTTTAGCTTTGTTACGAACGTAGGACTTCAGAACTCCCAAGTACCTTTCAAACAGCCACATTTCCCTTAGAAAAGCTGGGCCACATAGTTTTGTTTGCTTCACCAGATGAACAGGGAGATGAACCATTGTATCAAAGAAAGACAATGGGAAAAATATCTCCAGCTGACAGAGGGTATTCACAATATCGGTCTGCAACCCATCAAGATCTTCTGGATCTATAACCTTCTGTCCGATTGCATTAAAGAAGGCACATAGATGTTGGATCGTGTGACGCACTTTCGGTGGTAGAATGCCTCTGATAGCAACTGGCAAGATTTGTGTGATTAGCAAGTGGCAATCGTGAGACTTCATTCCAACCAGTTTTAGATCGTCCAATTTAACATACTTGCTTATCCTCGCTGAATAGCCCGATGGAACTTTAATATCTTTCAAGTATGATAACATTGCGATTTTCACATCCTTCGACAATGTGTGGTAGGCTGGAGGGAGGTACACTCTACCTGTCTCTGCATCTCCTATGGGCTGGAGTTCACTGCGAATATTCATGTCCTGTAGATCAAGGCGCGCGTTCAACCCGTCCTTTGTCTTCCCGGGAGTATTCAACATCAGGCCAACCAAACTCTCACACACATTCTTTTCTACATGCATGAGATCAATGCAATGACGGACATCAAGATCTTTCCAGTAAGGTAGCCGCCAAAATATGGATTTTTTCTTCCACATACCCTTCTCCTTTGTCTTGCTACGTTTTCTTTCTTTCCCAAACTCATTGCTTATGTCCTTAACCATATTGTGGACCTCATCTCCGGACAAATCTTTGGGAGCAGGCTGAAGTTCTCTCTTACCGTTAAAAATTTTCTTCTTTCTTCTAAATGCGTGACGTAGCACGAGCCACCTCCGATGACCCATGTATACCATCTTTCGTGATTTCTTCAGCCACCGGCTTCGTGTATGTGCCTTGCAATCGGAGCATGCCTTCTTTCCTTTTATAGTTTGTCCGGAAAGATTACCTAGTACAGGGTAGTCATTAATGGTGCAGAATAATAGAACTCTTAGCTTGAAGTTCTCCTGACCATATGCATCCCAAGTTTCCACACCTTTTTTCCAAAGAATCTCAAGATCGTCGATAACAGGCTCCAGGAATACATCGATATCATTGCCGGATTGCCTCAGACCTTGGATTAACAAGCACAACATAATATATTTCCGTTTAAAGCATAACCATGGCGGGAGGTTATAGTTCGCAATAAGAACTGGCCAAGTGCTGTGAGTACTACTCATATCACCGAAAGGATTCATGCCATCCGTACACAGACATATTCTCATGTTTCTAGGGTTGGCAGCAAAGTCTTTGTATTTTCGATCGGTATTCCTCCATTCAATCGAATCCGCTGGGTGTCTAAGCATACCGTCATTCCTTCTCTCCGTGGCGTGCCAACGTACTAACTTCGCTTCGTTCAGGTTGGCAAAGATTCTCTTGAAACGATCAATGATAGGTAGATACCACACAACCTTTGCCGGACCACCCCTCTTTGACTTCTTTCCTTCATCAGCACTTTTCTTTCGCTTGTATCGAGAAGCCTTGCAGACAGGACAAGCATCCAAGTCCGCATATTGCTTGTGGTACAATATGCAGTCGTTTGGACAAGCGTGAATTCTATGGACCTCTAACCCCAGTGGACACAGAACTTGCTTTGCTTCGTATGTCGTCTCGGGCAATATGTTCTCAGTAGGAAGCATAGCCTTCAAAATTCCTAAAAGATCTGTGAAACTCTTGTCTGTCTATCCACTACTTTCCTTCAGCTTCATTAGGTCTAAGGTAACTGACAACTTAGTGTGTTTTGCTTTGCATCCAGCGTATAGAGGCGTCAAGGAATCACTGACCAACCTGCTGAACTTCATGGAATCTCTCTCATTCTGGGCTGGGTCGTCAACGTCACGTAACATGTCTTGCAGCAGATCGTGATCCACATCAACAATTTCACTGCCCAATGGAGAAGTTATAAACATGTCATGCTCATCTTCATCTTCCTGACTATGCGCACCACTTCTGTCTGCTGCTGCTCCACTTCCTGATTCTTGCTCTCCATGCTTCACCCAACATGTATAGCCCTTCATGAATCCTCGTTGTATCAGATGACCGTGTACATCGTCTCCGCTATCAAACATATTCTCATTCTTGCAATCTGCACATGGACAACACATGTAATCATTGTTTCTTCTTTTCCGATCCTCCTCTGCGGCGTTCATAAAATTTATTATGCCCTTTTTGTACTCCGTAGAATGACGTTTCAAATTTTTCGCATATATCCAACTTCAATCAATTGCTACAAAATAAAAAAAACAAATTAGAGGCATATCTTATAAGATCAGTATTGCAAAAGTAAGACGTGATGAAATTGCTCAATTAATGATTAATATTACTCACTTGATTGCTCCATTTTGATCACTTTTGGGAATTTTCTGTTTTCCTTGGAAAAAAGACAAAAAATTGCCCCCTACAGCCTCCCACCAAAATAGTGAATAGTGGGATACAGTTACATTAGGTGGAGGGGGGTATTTATACTGTGCAACAAATATCTCTAACGGCCCTAAAACAATCAATCGTGACGGACATACAAGTAATCTCTATCAGGCCTTAATAAAAGCCCGTCAAAGAAGAGTGTCATCTGTGACGGGCATTAAACTTATCTAAATCGGGCCTCTCGTTGGTGCCCGTCACAGATGACAGTCATCTGTGACGGGCTTCTTTTAGGGCCCGATTGAGATATGGAACCCTCATCTCAATCGGGCCTCAACTATGGCCCGTCACAGATAAGTGTCATTCGTGACGGGTTTTAGTTTTATGCCGATCTACCATGGCTGTGCGACCATATCTTAATCGGGCGAAACTTCGGCCCGATTGAGATTACTTCCTTGTGACGGCCCGCAAATTCTAGTTTTATTAGGGGCCATCACAGATGGAAGGATCTGTACTAGTGGCAGATCGATAATAGTGGTACTATTTATATTCGAATTTATCTCTTCTATTTCAGTGTTTAGGTTGAATTTGAAATTGAATTTTGGTGGAGTTCTAGATGTCACTTCCTCTACAAGTCTACATTGTCAAGAAAAAAATTATATTTTTTTATAATTATTTGCATTGAATTTAGAAAAAATAAAAGGTGTATGAGGGATATTCACTCTCCATTCCCTTTTATGCCTTAATTCATTTATCGTACATTTCTCTTTTTACACGATTTGTATATAAATATGATATAGGTTGTGTTCAGTTGAATTTATCGAGCATTTTCACCTCATATGCATTTTAAAGTTGTGTTCGTGAATATACGATAAGGGATTCTGACGCTAAGGCCACGTGATGATGACAGAGTGACAATTGGACGAATGCAGCGACGGTGGTGGAAGGAATGAGAGTCATTACGATGGTGGAGGGATGAAAAATGATTGGATCAAAGTAGTGTTTAACAACGTTGCAAAATTATCTTATCTGCTGGGACAAGACAGTAAACGCCACCATTAATGACACCTTGCTGCCGTGCCATCGCATTGGCTGCCTAATTACGGTTGCTTAATTTCATCCAAATCGGATCCATCGCTCTCAGCTTGGGATTTGGGAATTGGAGTTGGGGCCAACATATGGTCATATGCCCATCCACATACAGTTGCAAACATATGCTCTCTGATTTCCTGCCTGGTCCGCGTGACCGCGTCTACAAGATCGACAAGCTTGTGCGTGGGTACACAAGGACAAGATGCTGCTTACCATTGTACGGAACGGAGGTTTATGACAGGTAAACATCGCGTGAGTGAGAGGACATGGAGCTAATGTTGAGATTATAGACATATAATGATTTAATCTATTCCATAAATAAATCATGACATTACAGATGAAAACTAGCATGAACGCATCATTAGATCTATACATGTAAACTATACAGTATAACATGATCAGATGAAATATGCGCAACATATTGAACACGTACCGAGGTGACGGAAAGACCGGCTGCTTGGTCGAAACTTTTCGCAGGTGTCTACGAAGGCACGAAACACGCGAGCGAAGAGGAAGGCGAGCCGTGGCGAACGAACAGGGAGCAGTCGCGCGAAGCGCTTCCCAAAAACCTTATTGCCGCCTTCTCCCGGTGCAGGACGTCGAAGCCAGAGGTTCCGGAGACCTGCTCTCCCGATCGCCGGTGCACGCCGGCGAGCGGGATGGAGTAGTCTACGAGCGACGGCGCAGTACAGAGTAGGAGGCAAACCCTAGATTGATTTCGCGTGCACTGCGTGAAGACGGCAGGTCGGTTTATATAGAGAAGGGTCGCTTGATCAGGGCGCCCGCACGATCTCTACTGCGCGTAACCGAACCGGATAAGTCGCGCGTAACTTATCCGGACTCCACGCCGTTTGCACGCACCGGATTTTTCGGAACGTTTCCAAAACAAAAACGAATCCGAATTTGCAGCAAAACAAAACTGCAAAAGGAGGCTGCATCTGCGCAAGGGTGAGGAGCCAATTTTTCGGACCATTCGACGCGTACGTCGTGCACGCGCGCCGCCTGCCCTGCCCTGCCCTGCCAGGCCAGGCCAGGCCAGGCCAGGCCAGGCGAGGCGAGCGAGCGCGCGCGTGTGTTTCCCCTCTTCTCTCCATCACACATGCTTCAAGTGACTAGGAGGGCATCCTCCCTTTTAAGGAGGTCCCCCTCTCCTAGAATAAGCAAGGTGGTACTAAACTCCACATGCATGCCATCCCATGAGGTGGGCTTTTGTGATTTTCCAAAGAATTAATCTTCGAGTGGGCTAAGGCCCATTCATTAATTCCAACAATCCCCCACCAAATCTCAAAATCCCACTGAGATTTGCCTTTTCCAATATACTGTTTATATACCAGTGGTTCGATGGAGACCAATTAAGGTTGAACATCCACCTAGAACTCCAAGCTACACTTACTCACAACTTGAACAATGGACTACGCCTTGAATTGCAAGTCTTGTGCAAGCAAGTTTCACTCAAAGTCTTATCTGGTACTAGACCGTCTGTAGACTACCCCTCGGGTGGAGCGTATAAGTCATACTCCTAAGTCTTTAGTAAGCTTCCTAGAAGATTCACCCAAAATCTTCATAGACTGCGACCAACAGTCAAGCTCACAAAGGTGAGTTCTTTCAAGAATGCTCTGCAGGACAGCATCTTCGCTAATTAAAGCCAACAGAACTCATTAAGGCATAGCCAACCTGCCTTGCAGCTCACGAGAGTATATGCATCTTCACTTGGAGAGGGTATATATATTGGTACTCTCCTCTAGTTTATTAATGGTTTGTTCTTCCCAGGATCTAATTCACGGGATCTCCGATCACATAGACTGGGTTACCACCATAGTATAACTCACATGGGTCTCAAACCCATCTCCTTCGATGCATTGTCTATCACATTTCGTGATAGTCCCTTTGTGAAGGGATCTGCCAGGTTTCTCGCTGTTTGGATGTAATCCAACGTTATAACTCCGGAGTTTCTTAATTTCCTGACAGACTTCAATCGTCTTTTCACATGTCTAGACGATTTCATATTATCCTTAGAACTATTCACTTTGACAATTACCGTTTGATTGTCACAGTTCATAAGGATAGCCGGCACCGGTTTTTCAACAACAGGCAGATCCATTAATAGATCACGCAGCCATTCTGCCTCAACAGTAGCAGTATCCAGTGCCGTTAGCTCTGCTTCCATGGTTGACCTCTAATTAGCTTAATGTTTAAGATAACATTAGCTACTCCCAAATCCTTCATATCAAAATTTTGAGACAAGAATGATTTAACCTCATTTATCACCTCAAGATTTGTCCCAAATATCAGTATGTCGTCAACATACAAGCACAAAATAACTCCCTCACCCCCACCATGGCGATAGTACACACATTTATCTGCCTCATTGACTGCAAAGCCTGCAGATGTCAATGTTTTGTCAAATTTCTCATGCCATTGCTTAGGAGCTTGTTTCAGACCATACAAAGACTTCAACAATTTGCACACTTTGCCTTCTTGACCTTCAACTACAAACCCATCAGGTTGATCCATATAGATCTCCTCATCCAGCTCTCCATTAAGAAAAGCTGTCTTAACGTCCATTTGATGAACGAGAAGACCATGTGAGGCTGCTAGGGAAAGTAGCACACGAATTGTGGTCAATCTAGCAACAGGTGAGTAAGTGTCAAAGAAATCTTCGCCTTCTTTCTGAGTATAGCCCTTAGCAACAAGCCGAGCCTTATACTTTTCAATAGTACCGTCAGGCCTAAGCTTCTTCTTGAACACCCACTTGCACCCCACAGGTTTACACCCATAGGGTCGCTCTGTCACCTCCCAAGTCCCGTTAGCGATAATGGAATCCATTTCACTACGGACAGCCTCCTTCCAGTAGTCTGCATCAGGAGATGCATATGCTTCTGAAATTGACTTAGGAGTGTCATCCACGAGGTACACAGTGAAATCATCACCAAAAGACTTAGCCGTCCTTTGTCTCTTACTCCTTCGAGGAGCTTCACTGACATCCTCCTCAGAGACAAGTTCATGTGTATGTTCAGTTTGTTCTGGTGGTGTGATTGAACTGGGAATTATTTCAGAGGGTTGGTTCGAACCACTATGTGTATCCTTCATTGGGAAAAAGCTCTCAAAGAAGGTAGCATCACGAGACTCCATAATTGTACCAACATGCATGTCCGGTACCTCGGATTTAACTATTAAAAATCTATAGGCAATGCTATGATGAGCATATCCCAGAAAAACACAGTCCACAGTCTTAGGTCCAAGTTTGCGCTTCTTCGTTATTGGTACATTGACTTTCGCCAAGCACCCCCATGTGCGCAAATAAGAAAGTGATGGTTTTCTACCAATCCATATCTCATATGGTGTTTTGTCCTTATTTCTGTTAGGAACTCTATTTAACACATGATTTGAGGTCAACAATGCCTCCCCCCACCATGCCTTAGGCAGTCCCGCGGTGTCCAACATGGCATTCACCAAGTCAGTCAGTGTGCGATTCTTCCTTTCAGCAATCCCATTAGACTCGGGAGAATAGGGAGGCGTCCTCTCATGTATGATTCCATGTTCCTCACAGAATAAGTCAAACTCGTTCGAGAAAAACTCTCCACCACGATCAGACCTAAGCCTTTTTATCTTTCTGTCAAGTTGATTTTCAACTTCTGCCTTATAAATTTTAAAATAGTCTAGAGCCTCGTCTTTCGTTTTCAACAAGTACACATAGCAAAATCTAGTAGCATCATCAATCAATGTCATGAAATATCGTTTTCCACCCTTCGTCAACACCCCATTCATTTCACAAAGATCTGAATGTAGGAGTTCTAGTGGTGCCAAGTTTCTCTCCTCGGCAGCCTTGTGAGGCTTGCGAGGTTGCTTCGATTGCACACAACTATGGCACTTAGAACCTTTGACAATGGAAAACTTAGGAATTAAACACATGCTGGAAAGCCGAGACATCAAGCCAAAATTAATATGACATAAACGTGAATGCCAAACATTAGCCTCATCATCCACACTGCCACAAATATGGTTCACAGACTTATTGCAGAAATCAGAAAGGGAAAAGCGGAACAAGCCTCCGCACTCATAACCTTTACCAATAAAATATCCATGTTTAGACACGACTACTTTATTAGACTCAAAAACCAACTTAAATCCGTCTCTGGTCAGACGGGAGCCACTAACAAGATTCCTGTCGATAGAAGGGACATGCTGCACGTTCTTCAGCTGCACGATCTTTCCCGAAGTAAACTTCAGATCTACCGTGCCAACACCATGAACAGAAGCATGTGACCCATTCCCCATTAGGACGGTAGAACCCCGTGCGACCTGATAAGAAGAAAACAATGAGATGTCAGCACAAACATGTACATTGGCCCCAGTATCAACCCACCAATTAGTAGACTGATTGACTGAAAAAACAGTAGGTAAATTACCATACCCGCTTCCATCTCCAGTGTTGCCAATGGTCACATTAGCAGACTTAGAAGTCTGCCCTGCAGGTGCCTTCATCCCCTTGCGCTGAGGACACTTCCTAGCCAGATGACCAACTTGGCCACACACAAAGCAAGTCCTCTCATCCTGATTAGGATTGTTGTTGTTCTTCTTCTGCTTCTTGAAGTTGGTGGTCTGCTGAGCTTTGTATTTCCCCTTGCTCTTGTTCTGGGCCTTGTGCACAACATTAGCACTGGACTGCCCACCATCGCCCTTAGACGCAGCATCTTTTTCCCGAGCTTTCTCCTCAACATCAAGAGACGCTATCAACCCCTCAACGGAGTATTCCTGTCTCTTGTGTTTGAGCGCAGTACCGAAACTTCTCCAAGATGGAGGTAGTTTTGCAATAATGCACCCGGCCACAAATTTGTCGGGTAAGACACACTTAAGGAGTTCGAGTTCCTTAGCCATGGTTTGTATCTCATGAGCCTGTTCGACTACAGAACGGTTGTCAGCCATCTTGTAGTCATGAAACTGCTCCATGATATATAGATCATTGCTAGCATCAGTAGCACCGAATTTAGTATTCAGTGCATCCCACAACTCCTTAGCGTCGGTCATATGCATATACACCTCGACCAGACGATCGCCAAGAACGCTAAGAATGCATCCCACAAAGAGAGTAGTGGCTTCCTCGAATTGCTTCTGCTGTTCAGCAGTAAGAACTCCTTCAGGTTTGCCAGTACTCACCCAGAAGCATTTCATAGCTGTCAGCCACAGAGTGACCCTGATCTGCCATCTCTTAAAATGCACACCGGTGAATTTATCCGGCCTCAGTGCATCGGCAAAACCAGCCATAGTAAAATCACAGTGCCTATAATAAGGTTTTTGGATTGTTGAGATTATAGACATATAATGATTTAATCTATTCCATAAATAAATCATGACATTACAGATGAAAACTAGCATGAACGCATCATTAGATCTATACATGTAAACTACACAGTATAACATGATCAGATGAAATATGCGCAACATATTGAACACGTACCGAGGTGACGGAAAGACCGGCTGCTTGGTCGAAACTTTTCGCAGGTGTCTACGAAGGCACGAAACACGCGAGCGAAGAGGAAGGCGAGCCGTGGCGAACGAACAGGGAGCAGTCGCGCGAAGCGCTTCCCAAAAACCTTATTGCCGCCTTCTCCCGGTGCAGGACGTCGAAGGCAGAGGTTCCGGAGACCTGCTCTCCCGATCGCCGGTGCACGCCGGCGAGCGGGATGGAGTAGTCTACGAGCGACGGCGCAGTACAGAGTAGGAGGCAAACCCTAGATTGATTTCGCGTGCACTGCGTGAAGACGGCAGGTCGGTTTATATAGAGAAGGGTCGCTTGATCAGGGCGCCCGCACGATCTCTACTGCGCGTAACCGAACCGGATAAGTCGCGCGTAACTTATCCGGACTCCACGCCGTTTGCACGCACCGGATTTTTCGGAACGTTTCCAAAACAAAAACGAATCCGAATTTGCAGCAAAACAAAACTGCAAAAGGAGGCTGCATCTGCGCAAGGGTGAGGAGCCAATTTTTCGGACCATTCGACGCGTACGTCGTGCACGCGCGCCGCCTGCCCTGCCAGGCCAGGCCAGGCCAGGCCAGGCCAGGCGAGGCGAGCGAGCGCGCGCGTGTGTTTCCCCTCTTCTCTCCATCACACATGCTTCAAGTGACTAGGAGGGCATCCTCCCTTTTAAGGAGGTCCCCCTCTCCTAGAATAAGCAAGGTGGTACTAAACTCCACATGCATGCCATCCCATGAGGTGGGCTTTTGTGATTTTCCAAAGAATTAATCTTCGAGTGGGCTAAGGCCCATTCATTAATTCCAACAGCTAATCCCTGACGTTAACAGAGTTGATTACTACTCCATATTACTTTTACTGTTTTAAAATATAAAGCTTGTAAGTTTTCTAAGGTAGCTTTAACATAAAGTTTTGAATATCAATATATTTCTTTTACTATCAACGTCTATAAATTTGGTATGACATGAAAAGTACATTTAAATGAATGTTACAATATCACATGGCGCTACACATACAAATTATTGAGTAAATTACATGGCCGGTCCATAAAATTGGAGTAATGTGTCACTTAGGTTCATGATCTTAAAAAATCGATATTAGGATCCACGATCTTATTTAAGTGACTCATTGAGATCCTGGACCTCTGATCAGGTTGACTGGCTTACGTGGCCATCCAAAGTGGTAGCATATTCGCCCACCCCCCACCCCCCACCCCCCCGGCCGGCGGCCGCCCACATTTTGGTTCCCCCCACTTCCAATCCAACCCTTCTCCCCCAAATCTTTTTCTTCTACCCACGAGCCCAGCTGCCCCCCAGTGGAAGCCCTCACCTACTCACATAGCTAGGAGTACTCCGAGAGAGGGCGGTGACACCAACGCTGGCTCCGCGGATGACGCCGAGTCGGGGTTCATTCACCCGAATAGAGTGGATGTCTGGAGGAAATGACCTTGCCGCCGTCGATGCTGCTATTGAGGCCGTTCCTAGTGAGGCCATTGTCTGTTGTACACCTCTTGTTCCATCGCTGCCGTCCTATGAGCAGTCCCTGGCATTGTGGCCCTCCTCGCCGCACATGTAGCATGCATGTTCGCCTCCTCCGCCGTTGTTCCTGCCATTGCCTCCGTAGCCACGGTCCCCGCCTGTTGACGGTTGTTATCGATCAGTTTCGACCGTCAATATTACCAAAATAGAGGAGAACTAGTGATGCTTGCAATGCATAAATATGTTAGAATAATAATATTACACTAGTATTAGGTATACTAACCTTTTGCAGAGAATGACAATAAAGTGGAGGTGAATCGACATCAACTCAGACGATACATCAATCGAACGATGTCGAGAACCAGACTTGTGTATAAATGGGCCAAGAACGCAGACTTGACACGATGAATTGGGCCAAAATTCACAAGTCTGCGGAGTGGAGCAATAGAGGAGGCCACCAGCCGAAATTGGGCTAGATTGGGCCAACCCCAGATTCGGCCGAACCAATTCTGGCGCTGTTGGATCCAGGTTTTGGCGTGGACGTCCAGAATTGCATCCCAATGACGGTTGGAGGGCACTTCGGACAATTCCCCTTCCACAACCGTCATAACTACCTCTATGTAAGGAGCTCACTCTCTTCACTTCAACACACAGCTCAAGCAATAGCTCTCTCATTTCTCTCAAGTTTAGTTTAGTAGTATCTAGCTGGTGGAATAGGAATAGAGTAGAAATCAGGAGTCCAGAAGACTTCGGAATAGTTCGGATATGGCTCTAGCAGCTTTCCTTTTCTCTTTTGTAAGCTTTGTACTTTTATTAGAATACTATTCTAAATACATTTATGTTATTGAAATACTTTCCGAGTATATAAGTACCTACTTTATATTATATTAATGTTATACTGAATATACGGCTAGCTTATCTGGGAGATGCTTTGGTGCGGCTATAATGTTTGCTTATGCAATTACTCTATGTCATGACGATGATATTAGAGTAGTATCTGGTAGTTTAGACGTGGTGTCTAGATTATGCGATATCATTATTTGGGGTTATATATTACGGATGAGAGGTGGGCTGCTGATGGTGACAGCTCAGTACGGGTATTCCTCCGCACCTATATATAATCCTAAGTTAATTTCTTGGGGAGGGTATTCCTCCGTATTTAGCCCCGGTTGTATGGTCATGACGAGCTGTCGTAAGGAACTCGGCAGTCAGGGGTGGCTTCTCGAAGTACCAGGAGGACATCGGATAGAGGGTATTAGCTAGTATATCAGTTAACTAGAATGTATGTATACTATGTATATTAGAAGTATAGGAATATATTTTCTTTCTCTTTTCTTTCCACTTAGCTTAGATCATTTATTATGAGAATGAGTTGCTGATACTTGTGTGTCACTCTACCCTTAGATTATCTTAACCCCTACTTAGAATATGATTATCACAAGTAATATATAAATTATTAGTTGAGTTCTCTCTACATGATTTTCCCATGGGATAAAATAAATACGATACCCTTGGAATACTCTCGGGTGAAATACTACAATGGTATATCCGTGCGCTTGCGGATGAACTCTGTAACCATAATATACCAGAATTATTTTTGCGCCATTGCTGGAAATTATATTTCTAGTAATGTCGTTAAGAAATACCAACACCGCCGTCGCTGGGAGGGGATCCACCGGTGAGCGGCCTTAGTGCAATTGTCGTCGCTGGATCCGACGAATAATTTCGATTACGTCGCCGTCGTTGATGCTCTGGTAGCCGTCAAACTTGAGGGAGGATTGGTGGATGAAGAGGTCCTCGCTACCATCTTCCGGGGTGATAAAGCCGAACCCCTTGGTGGCGTCGAACCACATCTCCATCCCCTTCACCTCTCCGATACCATCTCGCCCTTGCCGCTGCAAAGCTGAACCCTCCAAAACACTAGAAGCCGCCTGTCGCCCCGCTCTGCCAGCCAGCCACCGCCGCCGTACCCACCTCCCTTCTCATCGTCGTCACTACCGCCAATGCGTCTCCACCACCAAAATAAGGGAGAAGGGTTGGATTGGAAGAGGGAGGAGCCAAAATGCGGGTGGGCAGGGGGGACAATATGCTGTCACTCTGGATGGCCACGTAAGCCAGCCAACCCGATCATGGATTTAAACAAGAACCCTAATATCGATTTTTCAAGATCATGGATTTAAGTAACACCTCGCTTCAACTTTAAGGATCGGTCATGTACTTTACTCTAAATTACTTTTTACGATATTACATATGCACATATGCACACACATTATTGCACACAACATCACCCCACGTACCCACGAACTCACCTTTTAATACATGGTTAAAGAAACAGAAACCAACAATACATTCTTAATACATTCTTTGATCTTACTAAATTTCTATAAAAACAGCGTATTCTTGATTTCTTTAAATTCTTATTAAAAGTCCACTTATATATGTATACTATGTAATATTTCACCAAATCACCCGTCCTTCAGTACTTCTGACCGTCCTTTCTGCTACACTGGCCTGCTGTATTGATTATCTCCTCTGGAGTCTGCAGTCTGCACTAATTGTGAGCAGGTCAGTCATTGACGGCATTATTTCATATAGCACTGTAGGACAAGATCACGGAGTTAATTAGAATTTCCAATTTTCAAACTGAGGAATTTTAAGGAATTTTGTGAAACTAATTTAATTATCTAGAAATTCCTGTGTTGATATCCGACAAGAGCTGAGAGCACATATATATATTTAATATTAAATCTAGGGAACATAATATATACTGGTAAATATTTGTTATAGTAACCTATAAATGTTTGTTCAAACCAGCTAATGTATCATTTCAATAAAGTAGGAACATGTATTAATCTATAAAAAACCCCAAAAATAGTGGTGAGTAGTGAATGTACGTGTCACCACCCACCATCACTGTCATGTGGGTCTCCCGAGGTAGATGGAAGTTTGCCTCTTCTTCAACCTCAAGCCATCGAACAGAGAAAATTTCTTTTGAAGTGGGATAAAAATGATGGCAAATAATATTACCAAAAGATTTTACAATGAGAATAATGCCAATAGACAATAGAATGTCACAAACACGGTAATAAAAATGATGGTAGATACATAAGAAATAATTTAATTACACTAGCCAGCAGTGGCACATCCGAAAAACCAACATGAAATAAAAGGAAAATAAGAGAAGAAAAGAAAAAGCAAGCAGAAAACTAGCTCATCACTTTATTCCAGAAACGGTACAGTGTAGTGACTCGCTAGCGCTCCTTCCTCGGGTCAAATAATGTCGTCGGTGCCTCAAGCGTGCAGCCAGCAGATGCTCGGTCTCCAGCGATCGCCGTCACTGGTTTGTCGCTGGCGGCATGTGCGGCGGCTTGTGCTTCTTCGGCGGTGCTATAGGTTTCGGTCCAGTCTTAGGTTCAGGTTTCAGTTTAGGCTTTGGTTCTGGGTATGGTTTAGGCTCTGGTTTTGGTTCGGGATTAGGCTTTGGTTCAGGTTCAGGCGTCGGATGTGGTTTTGGCTCCGGGTGTGGCTTGGGCTCTAGCTTTGGGTCAGGTTTAGGCTTTGGCTTTGGTCCTGGGAGTGGTATGGGCTCCGGCTTCGGCACCGGTTTAGGTTCCGGTTTTGGCTTTGGATATGGTTTGGGCTCTGGTTTTGGTTCAGGCTTTGGCTCGGGCTTCGGTTCAGGCTCTGGCTTTGGCTCTGGTTTTGGTTCAGGTTTAGGCTTAGGCTCAAACTCTGGGTGTGGCTTAGGCTCAGGCTTCGGGTGTGGCTTAGGCTCAGGTTTGGGCTCAGGCTTTGGTTCTGGGTGTGGTTTGGGCTCCAGCTTTGGTTCTGGTTTTGGTTCAGGGTGTGGCACTGGTTTTGGTTTGGGCTCCGGTTTCGGTTCTGGGTGTGGCTTTGGCTCTGGCTTCGGCTCAGGTTTGTGCCCCGGTTTTAGCTCTGGCTTTGGCTTTGGGTATGGCTTTGGTTCTGGTTTTGGTTCAGGTTTAGGCTCAGGTTTAGGTTCTGGCTTTGGCTCCGGTTTGGGCTTTGGCTTCGGCTCTGGATATGGCTTTGGTTCTGGTTTTGGTTCAGGCATAGGCTCAGGTTTAGGTTCTGGCTTAGGTTTTGATTCTGGCTTCGGCTCCGGTTTTGTCTCTGGCTTCGGCTCTGGGTATGGCTTTGGTTTAGGTTTAGGTTCTGGCTTTGGCTCTGGCTTAGGTTCTGGCTTAAGATGAGGCTTTGGCTTTGGCTTTGGCTTTGGCTTCGGCTCCAGCTCTGGCGGCTTCTCGTACGTCACACGGCCCTGCTTCCTCATGAAGCGGGCGCCATAGTCGAGTCCCCGGCCAGCTGCCGCCACTTCATCAACGAAAGCGCTCGCCACTGCCAATGCCCCAAGCAGGAGCACGGCGGCAGCGAGGCAAGGAGAGCGCCTCGCCATGGCTCGCTGGCTCAGCTCCTCCTTCTCTTCCCTTATCTTCTTCTCCCTCTCTCACTTCTGCTGTTGTACGTAACTGAACTGTGAGCTTGTGCCAATGGATGGAAGGGTTGCTGGGGTTTTATAGCCCGGGAAAGCCAAACAAGCAGGTGTGGTCACATGTCTCCATGGCACCCTGCTTTTGTGATCTCTAGCTGCTTGCCAGATCTCACCCAGTATCATGCCTGCTTCCCTTCCATCCGACTATTTTACTCTTGTTCACTTTTTACTAACTGCTAACCCTACTTTTTCCTAATTAATCAGCACCTGTTCTGATTAATCAATCGGTTACTTGTTACTTCCATGTATGACTAGACAATTGGTCTTTTGTTGGAACACATGAATTTTATACAGCTTTGGTTAGAAACTGAAGTAGTACTAGTAGTAATTGGTACGAAATGCAAGTAGAATTGTTTTGAGTCATATTCAGCGGCGGAGCCCGCACGGCAAACAAACAGGGGAAATGGAACAAGTGCGTAAAATAGCTAGGCTAGGTGCAGCAGAAGCTAGCATTGCAGGAGCAGGAGATGGACGGATCGATCGTCAATGGACATCGCCGGTGGTGGGTCGCCGGAAGGGACAGCAGCCAGATAACATTAACGCGGTGAAAGTGTCCGGCCCTCGTGGCCATTGGACCTGTTCTGCGGCTGCGGTGCAGCTGGCACCAACAGTGCCGCACGTACACAGGACACAGCGCTGCCGCAACCATGACGAGTAGGCCCATATTCCCTTGAGAATTTGCATCGAACTGAACACATAAGATTTCTCTATGCATCACATTAATATTGGCACTGAGTAGTTTAAATGATAAATATGATCAATTAAAGATCGATTGAGCATTGTTTTCGAAAAGATGCTACCGTTTTCACATATAAGATTACCCGTCAAACAGAAGCTCCAACGGCTTCTCCTTTCAAGAAAAAGATTATTGGTCCACAGGCCATACCCACTCTCAGCCCAATTTCTCTCCCTTTCTCTTCTCCTCAGTGTTGGGCTTACGCGGCTGCATGAATGTTTGCCGGCCATGCATGCAAATCAGCCGACAAATAAATAAATTCAGCATGTCATTGGTGGTAGGCTATCTTTTCTTTAAATATTCCTGTTTAGGCCTCGTTTAACCCCATAAAAAATGGATTAAAGTAGATTTAAGGGATTCTACACCATAACAGGTACGGTGCACAATTAATCCTTTCCAAATCTCCCTCAATCATCCTGAGTGGGGCACGTAGGCGTTCAAATAAACAACGTCCACACACTCACCTATATATATAAACATGTACACACACCTTAAGAGCATGCCCAGCAGATCTTTCATCCAACCATCCATCCTATATTTGGTGTATGGAGGTGAAAAAACAAGGTCCAGCAGAGTCTCCATCACACACGCTATCTTTAGATGTCATCAAACCAAGCCCTCTCCATGCCAAATTTGGTGTTTCTTTCTCCTCACGCTATCCCCCAACTGCTCAGCTCAGATGAACTCGCGCCACCATTCGGATTGTACCGTGGGGAATAGAGAGGATGGACATACCGGGTCTGCCGTTGGAGTTCGCCGGAGATCGATTGTACCGTCCGCGCCGCCCCCATCGGGACTGCGCCCGCGCTGCTCCCATCGGGACTGCGCCCGTGCCGCTGTTAACAACCAAATTTGGTAGTTCAAGTATCGGAGATGAAGATAAAACCAAACCAGAATCCAAGGTGAAGATTGCTCAGGAAATAGAGCGAGAATCGGCTAAAGTCCGAATCGGCTGCGATCAGGATCGGCTGAGTTCGAGTCGGACAAGATTAACCGATTAAGCCGATTCCGATAATGTGACTCGATACACGTTGTCGGGTTGAATTAATGTGCTTCATGCATAAGGATTGCTATGCATGGATTGAGTCCTGAGAAGGCAATTGTATTTATTAATTAGGATATTCTATGTAATTTTCTTAGAGATAAGTTTGGGCAAAAGTCTGCCGCAAAGACTTATGGTATCTTAGAGTTTGTTAGAGATAAGAGTCGTGTCCGATATGGACATATTTTATAATATCGGGTATAAATATACACCGAGCCCCATGTAATCAATCTAACACACATTCAATAACAATCTCGGCGCATCGCCACCCTTCTACTTTTGTTTACTTTCGACGAGTTCTTGCTTTCGGGTTGAGCTGAATCGGTTTCGATCTTCAACTAGAGGTAAAATTTGCTATGGCGGCTTGCGTTCTCGGGATTAGTGCTTCTATCTTTATGATATTCTAATCTTATTTATGTAATTCGTCGAGTTATCATATATTCTATATAATCTCTGACAATATTGTTATCTAACTTTCAATCGGTTAACATCTGCCATTGGAAGGCAGCCGATTAAGTTAAGTAGCAACGTTGGCTTAGATTATATAGGGTATCTACCATCCTATGAAACATCCAACGGCTTGATTGTCTAGATATTGTTCTTCTTTTCATAATTATAGCTGCATCAGTTGAGTTTGACCTTATAAGTCGTGATTAGAACCATGATCTCTAGCCTGCTTTTGGTTGCCGATTAGGGTAGTGTCGGGGTTTCAGCCGATCTTACCTGATTTAACTTTTATATTTTATGTGCTTAATTAATATGCTAGATCTGCCTTTTATGTTAAGATCTTATTACAACAAAGTATGTTAGGCTTCTGTTTGATATATTTTACTTGCTTTAATATCTTAATATAGAGTAGTATCGGAGTATTAGCCGATACATGCTAGATCTATCTGATTGGCTATGTTATAAGCATCTATAATATCATTGTTAATATATATTTCGATCCAAATGATTTATTATGTCTCGGCATGGCGACCGATCTATCACAATCACTTGATTTAAGTATATATCGACATAAAGATTATATGTTGTTAATATCTACAGCTGATCGAATAGATTTAGTTCTTCCTTACTTGTTCGTGATTGCCGATCGACTTAAATATGACATCGGCTCAAAGATAAATGATATATCATCGGCGGTTGGCCGATCGGCTATCATTTATGGATTTAACTGCGGTTTCTTTGTCTTTATTTCTTGTTGATTGCAGGATCAAATCAACTGGTAAGCTCACGAACCTAAAGGCAAGATTTTTTGGACCTGCACTGGAGTTAAGCAGATCTCCCAGGCCACGTGTTTTTCGCATCAACAGCCGCCGCTCCTTCGCTCGCGTCGCCTGCCGCCATTGCGATGCACGCGGCCACTGTGGGCCTCCTCCGCCCCTCGCCCGCCTGCTGCCGGCTGCCTCCTCCCCGACCATCCGTGGCCCTCGCCCGCACAGCTGCTCGCCTCCGCGGCCGCCCCCGCCCCTCACCTGCCCAGCCGCTCGCCTTCGCCCGGCCACTTGCCTCCACCGCCACCCCCGCCACTCGCCCACCCGGCCACCACCGCCCCTCGGCTGCACACCCGCCGCCGCCTCATGCCAGCTCGGCCGCCCTGCTGCCACCATCGCCCACGCCGGGAGGAGAGGAGAGCTGCAACAAAAGAGAGAAGGGGAAAGAATGGAGAAGAGTGTAGAAAGGAGCAGAGAGAAAAGGAGGAACAGAAAAAGAGAGAAAAAGAGAAATATTGTCCGGGAGAAAGCCACAATTTAATGCATTAAATTATCCATTAAAAATATATAGGTTAAAATAAACTCATTTAGATTATTGTGATAAATAACACCATTAAAATTTAGTTGTTCAAGATATAGCCCTTAAAAATAACACAAATATATGGTTAGTTGGAAGATATTAGTAAAATATATGAGGGTATGATATAGAGGATGTAATATGGATGATCTATTGGAGTGGAAAGGTATATGAAGGAGGAATTTTTGTTGCATGGCCATCCATATAAGGATATGGAGGATCAAATTTGGATGAGCTGCTGGGATGCTCTATAAGCACCTTTGAAAACTAGATCAACATATCTTGATATATATAAAACAACCACAAGCATCTTGTTGGTGATGGACGCTGCCTACCACTGAAAAAATAATTAGTCATAAATATAAATTTATAAGTAACTGTGTCAAGTCTATGAGTTAAAATTTAGTAGGTATGTTACATCACCAGTAACCTAAAAGATGGAGTCGCGCGTTGATAAATCCACCATAGTACGCTACAGCTAGCCACTCTAGTATATTTATTAATAAATTATGCATGGAGTAAGCTACCCCTAATAATTTAAAAGAAATATATAATTAAAATAAATTGAGATCAAATACGTGGCTTTGTTGGGTTGGATGCAAAAAAAAATAAGAAAGAAAAAGGAAGGAAGTAGTACAACCTAGTGTTGGTAGACTCCATTACGCGTCCAAAGCATGCATGTGTCCGTCATGTTAGCAACAAAGACACACATGACACTTGGCAGAGTTAACACGGCATGATGGGATATGTCACATATGGCATCCGATTCCAGAAGAGAAAAAAAGATGGTTTGTTAGGTGACAAAGATGGGGAAAGGACGAATTAATTAGGAAAAACTGTAGATGCCTTGCAGATCGAGGATACAGTACACACATGATCATCGACTTGGACTGATGAGCAGCAGCAGCAGCAGCAGCTGGTGTGCATTTCTCTCGTGCCTTCGTCTGTGTTTGAGAGCGAGCGACCAACAGTTAAAAATGGATTAAGTTAGACTGTACTGTCTCAATTAATTCAAAACGCGCGTTTGATCAGTATGGGAGAACCTTTTTCTACTTTCCCGGTAGTATATATAGCTAGGTTGCTAGTTAAAGTGAATTTCACCATACTTTTCTTTTTAGATAATATTTCACCTGACTTTTTAGTTCTGGAAAAGTATATGGCTGATCACGCCATCTCAGCGAAGAGAAGAATTTTGGAGAACGCATGCCATCGCGATCATCCTCAATTTTTACTATCACTCCAGGTATGAAGAGGGAGAGGAAGGCTGGCGCCGGGTGCAACACCGCAGCGAGATGAGTTAAGAGGGGTGAGCCGGCGTCGACTCCGACACAGTCGTAGGCCCCGACGCCGCCACAACGGGAGAGAGGAAAAGGGGGAGGAGGCGCCGAGCTATGACGGCCGGAGTGCACGCATCGCTCGTGGGCACGTGGCCAGCTCCGCTGCAACCGGTTGGGCGACGAGAGCTCCGCCACCGCCGCAAGGCACGTTGCCGACAAGGTAGAGCGAGAAGAAGGGGAGAGGAGGCACCGGTGGTGGATCCGATGGCTGGGCGGGCGGGCGGAAGCGCGGGGGACAGCGGTGCCGGTGAGGCATGTGGGGAGGGAATGCGAAGGGATAAGGTTTGGATAGGGATTATACATCTTTTTACCAAAAAGACCCTGTATTTTTAATATTTAGGGCGCTATTCTTATAAGCCAATTTTTCTCTTCTTCATGATGTATTTTTCTAAAAGATGAGGTTTTTTTCTAATAAGATACAATGAGGTGTTAGGCGGTGGGAGTACTTATGTGCTATTTCATATAAATTTGAGAATATTTTTTGCAAAAATACACTAGTGACCGGACAAACCGGCTAGGGATTCCCCACCGAGGAGCCACAGGTGCAAAAGAACTACGTGTCACGTTTTGAGAGGAGGAAAGAAATTGTAAAATCGGAGAAAAAGGCTACCTATGAAGTGTTACTATCTTATTATACCCTTACTCCGCGCTTTTCCTCAAAGGAAGAAGTTGAGATATATTATTCACGAAAAATATATACTCCTTTCGTCCCAAAATATAGTAACTTAAGGCTCTTTCATATGTGAATGGCAAACCTTTAGTATTGGCACCGTTGTTTGTGCGTTCCTAACCAGGAAAGTGAGGAGCTGACCTGAAAAGGACGGCACCGTAGGGGATAGAGCCTTCTTAATGATGAGCCTTGTGACTATAGTATATGAGGAGGCGACCGATATAATTATAATGTGGTAAGAAATAAATAGAGGACGGCATCACATGCACTAGTAATAAACTAGGAAATAACCAGGTAGAGACAGAAGCACCCATTGGAACGATGAGGGGCGAGTGGCCAAGCTACAAGCTCATGACACCCCATACCTAGAGACCAGGCCTATCATATTAGCCAACAGCCAACCATTAACTCATCGAATCAATCAAGTATTTTCACTACCACGGAAAACTAAACCAGTCGGTTGAGAACCTTGCATAGGTGCCGGTTTTCACAACCGGTACATAGTAAACAACACATAAGAGAGAAATCAAAGGCGTCGGTTTTGAAAATGGCACCTTTGAGGTCCCAAGAATAAAGAAAAGGTAACTCTATGCATCAGCTCGAATCCCAATCACCCATAAGATTCCCATCTAAGAACACAATCACAGAATTAAGAACAAAATCAACATTCATGAACAAACATCCAAGAACACAATCACAGAATCAAGAACAAAATGAACATCCGTGAACACACAAAAATAGGATACCATCGTTGCCGTTGTCGTCTAGCGGGCCACCCCTATGATGATCTTCCTCCTTGTCATGGTGGCCAAATCCAGCGGTCGTTGAGCTCTAGGCGGCTGGACCTGGCAGTCTCTACCTCCAAGCGAGAGAAACCGCCGCCACCCTAGTGGCGGTGAGGGGAGGAGGAGTTGTAGCTCCGAAGAGGCGAGGAAAGGGGAGGGGAGGAGAGGGAGGCACCAAAGCCAGAGGGGTGGCACCCATAGGAGGCTAGATGGGAGGCTGCTGAAGAGGGAGGTGAATAGGAAGGGCAAGAGAGGGCGAGAAGAGAGAGGGAGGTGAAGGGCGAGGGAGTGGATAAGGACATGCTCCCTGTCCCTTTGCGCTAAAAAACTGGTACCAATAGTATTGGTATCGATTTTTCTCTATAACCAACACCTATAGTTACTTAAAGGTGTCGACTATATATTTTTTTTTCCAAGAAGGTGGAAAAGGCGTCAATTTGCGCCAGTTTTAAATTGGGAAAAAAGTCTGAAATACACCCCTAAATTATTGGGTGAGTACGAATTAACCCTCCTAAACCCAAAAACTAGACATCTTTCACCCTCAACTATCAATACTGGATGAATTATCCCCCTAACTCAATTCGGAGTGATTTTGGTTCCACGTGGTAGTCCCGTCAGCAAATCTTTTTTTTAAATCAGTGGGCCCCACCTATCAGTCTCTCACCCTCTCTCTTTCCCCGGCCTCACCTATCTATCTCTCTGTCTCTCTCTTTCAAATATCCTCTCTCTCTTCTCCCTCCCTCACCTCCATCTCTCTGTCAAGGACAGCGGTAGGCGGAGCTCAGGGCGGCGGACGGGACTGGCGGAAGGCGGAGCTCGGGACAAGTAGTGGCACCTCCATTAATCCGTCACCGAGAGGCAGCGGCAGAGGCGGAGGCGGAGCTCAGGAACAGTGGTGCACGGAGTTCGGGGAGAGGGAGGAGGCGAGTGGAGCTAGGAATGACGGAGGGGACAAGGGGCAGGCAGAGCTCGGGACAAGCGGCGGCACCTCTATCTCTCCATCATTGAGAGGCAGCGGCGGAGGCGGAGCACATGAACGGTGGCGGGTGGAGCTCGGGGCAAGCCGAGCTCAAGACGGCGAAGGGGACGGTTGGCATGCGAATCTCAAGACAAGCGGCGGCACCCCCCATCTCTTTTTCACCGAGAGGCAGCGGCGGAGGCGGAGTTCAGGACTGCCGAGGATGGTGAGCGGCAGAGGCGGCCATCTCTCTTTTCCCTCCCTTTCTGTCAATTGATTTGAACAACGAGCAACGGAGGTGGCGCTGCATAGTGGGGTCGGTGAGCGGTGGAGGCGGCTCCTCCTCCACGCCCGCCTCGTGAGCTTGCGGCCGCTCCCTCCTGCACTCGAGGACGCTCGCAGCCACAGACGCACGGCTCGTCCTCGGCTTCCGTCGGCGCACGGGTCCTCCTCCGGTGCGCGGCGTACAACTCATCTGTGGCATCTAAGAGGAGAGCGGCGAGCGGTGGAGAGAGAGAGGTGAGAGAGGAAAAAGATAGATAGGAGAGAGATATGACATTTGGGCTCATCTTTTTTTAATAAAAGAATTGCTTACTGGACAGCTACGTAGGACTAAAACTACTTGCAAAGCTGCACAGCTAGGTAATTCATCTCGTATTGACACTTGAGGGTGAAAGATATCTGGTTCTCGGGTCCATGGGGATAATTCGTACTCACCCAATAGTTCAGAATGCAATTCGGACTTTTCCCAACCGTACCTATTAGTCGTCTTTTAAGGATTTCATAGTATTGTTTAGGCATGAGGCATCAATTATTGTCTCATCTTCCTGACTAGTCTCGTTGTCTAGGTTCTCATTGGTTGCCCATATTTCATAAAAATTCAAAACGGCTTATTAGGCAATAAAATTAATTTAATTATAGATAAAGCTTTTATATATATATTCTTAGCGATTGAAAAGCTAATGCTGAAAAAACTACGTCAAAAATATTTTAAAATCAACTGCAAAATTAAATTTAAGAATTCAAAATTTAACTTCTGTTTTGACTTATTAGGGTAATCAACGTTTATTCGACAATTCATTTTTTGTCGTTAACTCACTCAACGCACGTCGATGCGCCACCACACCAGGGTGGTGAGCCAGTGACTGCAGTCAACATGCTTGCGGCGTGCCATGAGCAGGCTCGGCTACGTCTTTGCCCAGAGTTGTGTGATGGTATAATCTTGGATATATTTTTTTTACGAAACCGTTTTAAACTCTCGAAAGAATTTTTTTCTCGTTTTTCTAAAAAGTATTTAAATATTTATAGAAAATTTTGAAACAAATTGATGACATTAGTATAATATATACTTTACTAAATTTTTGATATACTAGCTAAATATCCATGCTTTGCTACAGATAAAAATAAATTATAGGTGGGCTAATGATATTCGGAACAAGGTTTTTTTTTGACAATTTCATCCCTGATTCACTGTAGATGTATTTGCGTGATAAACCTAAATTCTATAGAAAAAATACAACAGAGTTGGTGGGTGGCAAATTCACTATCACCACCATTGCCTTCTTTTGAAGGAGTATAGAAACTTAACTCACACACTGAGATATTAAAAAAACAAATCAACAGATTACCAGTAGTGGTACTATTTTTATATCCAAAATTGTTTTTTTCTTAATATGTAGGGTGAATTTAAACTTGATTTTTGGTAGAGCGCTAGATATCACTATACTATATATTGTCGATTTCTTTTTTTTATAACTATTTTTATTGAATTTGAAAAGAAAAATACTGACCCTCGAGGGATTAGAATCCATTTCTTTTTATGCCTTAGTTTATTTATTGTACTTTAGTTATTTTAGTGATTACATATTAGTATGGGTTGTGTTTAATTCTATTTATTGGTCATTTTCACCTTATATGTATTTTAATTAGTTAATTGCATTTACAGTATACAAACTTTATTAGGTAGGTGCAATATAGCATATAAACTTGTAAAACGCTTATTTTAATTCACGAACTTGTCAGGTGCATGTGAACTAAGGTTAAAAGAACAAAACACAACTAATATTGCTAATTTAAGTGTTAATTAGGATACTACTGTTTACACCCAAATTTGGCATCTAAGATTAAAATAGAGAAATTGTCAAAGTTTGGACGATCTACCGGTGTTTCCTCTGGGAGGCCGGTCTGACCGCTGTATATGGGCCGGTCAGACCGTGGCTTGAACTCCGGTCAGACCAAGATGGAGAAGAACCTAAAGCCTCTACCAGTACTAGCCAAGCCCTTATTACTCAAATACATAGCAAAACCGACGGGGCTAATATGCAAACCACCGATGAGGGAGATGTTGCGCTCTCAGCCGGTCCGACCAGGCCAGATGGCCGGTCCGACCGCACGTTCGCCTCTGGTCAGACCGGGTTTCCTCCTGGCGGTTAGACCGAACCTCAGATGCCGGTCAGACCGGGTCCTGGACCGGTTAGACCGGCGCAATCATCCCGATACAGGGGATTGATCCGATGAGTTGAAGAAGACCAACATGATTCTCAATGGCTTCAATGGTCAACCAACGGAGGCGGAAGGTGTCTTTTCCGTGGAACTTACCGTGGGGAACAAGACGTTGCCAACTGCTTTCTTCATTGTCGATGTGCAAGGTAACTACAATGTTATTTTGGGTCGTTGTTGGATCCATGCCAATTGTTGTGTGCCTCCTACCTTGCATCAATGTTTACTTTAATGGGACGGTGATGATATTGAGATTGTTCAAGTGGATACATCGGCCGAGGTTGCAATGGCCGATGCTACATTTGAATGGTGACATGGGAATATTCAATGCTTATCAGGGTTAGATCTTTCTAGCTATGATTTCATTAGTGTTTCCAATGGCAAATTTGTACCTATCTCTGTAAAGCCGGCTAGCATAGCACGGCTAGGCCATGTTACTTTGTATAATGAGTAAAGAAGCTAATTTAGAGTGGTTGCAAAAGAGCGTGCAAGAATATCGGTCTACAAAGAACGATATTGGTGAAACTATTGAAGATTTTGATGAAGTAGAAAAGCTTGGTCAAGGGTTTACATTGGCTAATCCATTAGAGGAAGTAGACATAGGTGATGGAACTAAGCCAAGGCCGACTTTTGTAAACAAAAACATTAGAGTTGATTATAAGATTAAAATAACCGAGCTACTTAAGGAGTATGTTGATTGCTTCGCATGGGAGTATCATGAGATGCCGGGTCTTAGCCGTGATCTTGTTGAGCATCAGCTTCTAATTAAACCGGGTTTTAGGCCTTATAAACAACCACCTCGTCGTTTCAATCCTTTGCTATATGACCAGGTCAAGGAGGAGATTGATCGGTTAATGAAAGCGGGGTTTATTAGGCCATGTCATTATGCGGAGTGGGTATCTAGTATAGTCCTGGTGGAGAAGAGAGGGAGTGGCAAGATTAGAGTTTACATAGACTTTAAAGATTTAAATAAAACTACTTCAAAATATGAGTATCCTATGCCTATAGCCGACATGATGATTAATAATGCCTCGGATCATAAGGTGATTAGCTTCTTGGATGGTAATGCCGGCTACAATCAAATCTTTATGGCGGAGGAGGATATGTACAAGACGGCTTTTAGGTGCCCAGGATTTGTTGGTTTATTTGAGTGGGTGGTTATGACTTTTGGATTGAAGAACGCCGGTGCAACATATCAAAGGGCAATGAATTTGATCTTCCATGATTTGCTAGGTATTATCTTACAAATCTATATTGAAGATATTGTTGTCAAATCGGATGGCATGGAGGGTCATATAGCCGATTTGAGATTAGCTTTTGAGAGGATGCGTCGGTATGGTTTGAAGATGAACCCACTCAAGTTGCCGGAGATTACAAATTCTTGGACGGGTTACTAAATATGTATCTTGATCAATGCTTGGACATTATTGCCAATTTTGATGATTTTGCTATTAGACATATTGCTAGTCATAATAATTCTAGAGCAAATGATTTAGCACAACAAGCATCTGGCTATAATGTGAAGAAGGGAGTATTTCTGATATTAGAAAAGCCGGTGCTTGATTTTAAACCTTTGAGCGAAATTGGCAAAATCACAGACCAGGGGCGGTCTGACCGGCGTTGCACGGCTGGTCTGACCGGAGACCATGGGCGGTCTGACCGGCCACCCTGGGCGGTCTGACCGGCCTTGCATGGCCGGTCTGACCGATTCTGGATAGGGAGTTGGGGGGCATGCTACAATCGATTCAAAGGCCGAATTAATTGTAAATTCGGACATTTGTGCCCAGGAAACAGAAGATGATTGGAGAATTCCTTTGAATAGATATTTGAAAGATCCTACACTTAAGGTTTATCGGAAGATTCGGAGGCAAGCGTTCAAATATACATTGCTTGATGGGGTTTTATATCGCTGAAACATAGATGGAGTGCTATTGAAGTGCTTAGATGATGATCAATCTAAAGTTGCTATGGGAGAGGTACATGATGGAATTTGTGGAACTCATTAATCGGCCCATAAGATGAATTGGTTGCTTAGAAGAGCAAGATTCTATTGGCCGAGGATGATCGAAGATTGTTTCAAATATTATAGGGGGTGCGAAGCTTGTCAACGGTTCGGTAATGTTCAATTGGCGCCTGCCGCCGTGTTGAATCCTATCATTAAACCATGATCGTTCCGAGGCTGGGCTTTGGATTTCATTGGTCAAATTTATCCTTCATCATCAAAGGGGCATAAGTTCGTGCTAGTTGCAACAGATTACTTCACCAAATAGGCCGAAGCCGTGCCACTCAAGAATATGACTTATACGGAGGTAATTGACTTTATTTTGAGGCATATTATCCATAGATTCGGTATAACGCAAACATTGACTATGGATTAAGGGGCTTCTTTTATGTCTAAAGAATTGAAGAGTTTTGCCAAATCTTATGGTGTTAAGTTGTTGAGTTCTTTCCTTACTACACTCAGGCTAATGGACAAGCCGAGTCGAGTAATAAAACGTTGCTGAAGCTAGTCAAAAAGAAGATTGAGGAACACCCGAAGAAGTGGCATGAAGTGCTTTCTGAGGCATTGTAGGCGCTTAGGATATCTAAACATGGTGCCACTAAAGTCACTCCTTTTAAGTTGGTTTATGGTCAGGAAGCCGTTTTGCCGGTCGAGGTGAATCTTGGCTCTCTTTGGTATGTCAAGCAAGATGATTTTTCAAGTGAATATTACAAGACTTTGATGGGAGATAATCTTGATGAAGTTATCGACAAACGTTTGAAGGCTTTGGAAGAGATAGAGAAAGAGAAGAAGAGGGTGGCCAAGGCATACAACAAAAGGGT
The DNA here is from genome assembly GCA_000338895.3 of Oryza meridionalis. Classification (NCBI taxonomy): domain Eukaryota; kingdom Viridiplantae; phylum Streptophyta; class Magnoliopsida; order Poales; family Poaceae; genus Oryza; species Oryza meridionalis. The sequence continues at coordinate 8,104,395 of CM002528.2, forward strand.
GAAATCAAAGTTGTTTCAAGTGGGAGACTTGGTTTGGAAGACAATTTTGCCTTTAGGTACTCGATCCAGGGAGTTCGGTAAGGGTCTCCTAGTTGGGAAGGTCCTTATCGAGTATGTGGCATTGTTCGAGGGAACGTATACTTTTTGGAGACACTTCAAGGAGAGTGTTTTCAGCGAGCAATCAACGGAAAATACTTGAAATACTTCTTGAGCGTTTGGCAAGATGCTTAGGAAGTTCTATGGCCGATAATTGAATTATTGCTCTGAGACCAAAACATGTTCTACGCTTTTAGATTCACGATGTTCATCAAAAACAAAAAGGCAGGGGGGCATGTGTTTACACCCAAATTTGACACCTAGGATTAAAATAGGGAAATTAACAAAGTTTGGACGATCTACCGGTGTTTCCTCTGGGAGGCCGATCTGACCGCTGTGTATGGGCCGGTCAGACCGCGGCTTGAACTCCGGTCAGACCACCGGCATGTGGCCGGTCTGACCGGCAGAGTCCAAACCCGAGTCTGTTTCGTCGGGTCTCAAAGTTTGCTTGCTCGGGAAGGCATGTTTCGGGTTTCCTTTGGATTCTATCCTGAGTTGGACGTGGAGGAGGGCCTGTAGAGGCCAAGACCAACCCCTATATAAGGGACAAGGTTGGTTCATTGTAAAATCAATCAACTATCAATCAATCAAATCGTTCTTTTACTTTTGCTTCTAGTTCTAGTTTAATTTGTCCATCTTTGTCGATTTGCGCCGTAAATCGTCCATCACCGCTACGAGAGTGCGACACCTCTTTGTAGGTTTATCCTAAAAACCTTCCGTTTTACCCACGAGACGGGTAGTTATCCACGTTTTCATCTAGATCGGCTCCACTAGCCGGTTTAGTTTATCAAAACCCATCTTGATTTAGCTTTTGCTAGATTAAGGTGGTTGGCGACTCTAAGATCACTCTAAAGCTTTAGGTGCTGTGATCGTGCTTGTCAACTTATCACAAAAAGTTGCCAACAACTACATAAACACGTACATGAGAAGAATACTATGTATATATGTTTGTTTGGTACAATGATTTAATAAGGGCATAAATATTGCACAAAAAAGACATAAAAAAACCAAAAAAATGATGCAAGGGGAAAGAACAAAAAAAAATAAAGAAGCACAAATAAAGTTTACAAAGATAGCATGTCTCATGCCCACCTCATGTGTGCACGTCGCGTCCTAATCGGTGTCTAACCTGATAAAATTGGACATGATATATCTTTTCCCTCTTGTTTCATATGGGTCAGATAAGTTTATGCACCAAAATGAACATTCTACAAGTTCATATAGTAAAATGCATCCACCAGATAAGTTTGTGTATCACCAAACAAATTTATTTTAAAATTCTATTTTAAAGCTGTGTTTGTAAAATACTCCCTCCGTCCCATTTTAAGCACAACCATAAATTTCCGTGCCCAACTTTGATTATCCGTCTTATTTGAAATAGTTTTATAATTAGTATTTATTATTATGAGATGATAAAATATGAATAGTAACTTATGTTTTTAAAATTTTTTAAAAAGTTTTTAAATAAAATGAACAGTTAAAGTTGTAAACGAAAAATCAGAGTGCACTTAAATTTAGATGGAGGGACGAAGGGCAAGGTGAGAGAATATATGATCAGGGAATGCTGATCGGTAAGACCAGGTGATGATGACAGAGGGACGATTGGACGAATGCAACGACGGTGGTGGAAGGAGCGAGGGTCGTTATGATGGTGCCAGGGGTTCATAGTGCAAACCACTCCTGTGCAGGTGAATCGAGAAGAAGAACAGAAGAAGCAAAAGAAATAAGCAAAACTAATGGCTTCAATTCATCCGGTCAGTAATCATCTCAATTCCTTATTTAGTATTGATGATTATGCGTTAAGCTAAGAAATTAGAACTCGAGTAAATAAGTTCCAACAACAAAACGCCACATTTAATGACACCTCTTGCTGCTGTGCCATCGCATTGGCTGCCTAATTACGGTTGCTTAATAATTTCATCCAAATCCGATCCATCGCTCTCGATCGATGCTGCCTGCTGAAGATCATAGCTTGGGATTTGGGAATTGAAGTTGGGGCCTACATATGGTCATATGCCCATCCACGTACAGTTGCAAACATGCTCCTCTGATTTCCTGCCGGGTCCGTGTCACGCGTCTACAGGACAAGCTTTTGTTGTGTGTGGAGTACACAAGGACGTACAAGATGCTGTTTATCATTGTACGGAACGGAGGTTTATGGCAGGTAAACGTCGCGTGAGTGACAGGACATGGAGCTAATCCCTGACGTTAACAGAGTTGATTACTGCTACTCCATATTACTTTAAATGTTTTAAAATATAAGGCTCGTAAGTTTTTAAAGGTAGCTTTAACATAAAGTTTTGAATATCAATATATTTCTTTTACTATCAACGGCTATAAATTTGGAATCATATGAAAAAATACATTTAAATGAATGTAATAATGTCACATGGTGCTAAACATATAAATTAGAGGATATTTCACAAAACTACAGATACTATGACCAAATTATCATAAAAACTACATATTTAACTCGGTGTATCATAAAACTACAGCTTTAACACCAAATTCATCACAAAACTACATATTTAAGATTAAGTGTCACAAAATTACATGTTTAGTAATTAAATTATCACAAAACTATATATTTAGAACCAATTTAGTTACAAAGCAATAATGTTTATTGCTCCAACATAACAAAGGTGCTAGGGATTTAAACTTCAAAAGTTGTAGTTTTGTGATAACTTCAATATTAAATATGTATTTTTGTGATACTTAACCATAATATATAGTTTTGTGATAAATTTGATGCTAAGTCTGTAGTTTTAGGATACAACGACTTAAATCTGTAGTTTTGTGATAATTTGGTCAAAATACCTGTAATTTTGTGAAATTTACTCTATAAATTATTTTTTATAATACAGCAGACGCACATACATACACAACACCACCCTCACACACCAGTGAACACATCTTTTAACACACGGTTAAAGAGACAGAAACCAACTATACATTCCTGATCTCACTAAATTTCTATTAAAACATTGTATTCTTGATTTCATAAAATTCTTATAATCACCCGTGCTCCCTAATACATATAAATTATTAGTTCAATTATTAATTAAAGTTTGTAAATTTTGATTTTTTTAATAAAAAAACATGTGGATGTCTTGCGGTGGGATGGGACTAGAGTAGTACAGTAGTGCTCCTTCGGCTCTTGAATGGTCATTACTTTTTTGGCTCTTGTGAATACTCTGCTGCATTATAGCAAGTTTAATAATACAGTCCACTACTAGCTCCAATTCATCTATAGTCAATCTAATAGTCAATTTATACAATAGTTGCTTACTATGCTATTAATATATGGTCTCACCTGTTATACACACATTGTGTTTTGGAGTCCGCGCTGTAGCTGGCTACAAGTCTGTAGCCCGCTGCTCTTCTCTCTTATTTTTTATATTATTAAAATATGTTTACATCTGGCTAATAGCCTGCTATTGTACCTGCTTTTAGCCTACTGTATTGATTATCTCCTATGCAGTCTGCAGTGTGCACCAATGGCGAGCTGGTCAGTCATTTACAACATTGGGTGTCCCTTGAAACTTCCAACACATGCATAAAACATTAAATATGGACTAAAAAAACCAACTACACAGTTTGCATGTAAATTGTTTGACCAATTTTTTAAGCCTAATTACGTTATGATTTTATAATATGGTGCTACAGTAAACATTTGCTAATGATGGATTAATTAGGCTTAATAGATTCGTCCCGCGGTTTACAGGCGGAATCTGTAATTTGTTTTGTTATTAGTCTACATTTAATACTTCAAATGTGTGTCCGTATACTTAAAAAAAATTGAAATGGAACTAAACACGGCCATTGTTTCATATAGCACTGTACTACAAGATCACGGAGTTAATTCTCCATGCATATGTCCAAATATTCGATGTGACGTTTTTGAAAAAAAAAATAGAAACTAAAAAAGGCCTTAAGCTTTCTAATTTTCAAACTGAGAATTTTAAGAAATTTTGTGAAAATAATTTGTGTAGAAAATTCCTGTTTTGATATTCAATACTAAATCTAGGGAACATGATATAGTGGTAAATATTTCTTATAGTAACTGATAAATATTTGTTCTCACCTGCTGATAAATCTTTTCAATGAAGTAGGAACTTGTATTAATATATACTCATTTGAAAGACCCAAAAAATAGCGGTGAGTGGTGAATCTGTCACCATCGACCACCACTGCTATGTGTGTCCCCCCCAAACAATGAGGTAGGTGAATTTTTGCCTCTTATGCAACCTCAAGCCATCAAATAGGGAAAAATTCTTTTGAAGTGAGGTAAATATTATAAAAATAATATTACTACAAGATTTCACAATGAGAATAATTTTATTTATTTATTTAGGCCTTAGAGTGTACGGCGGGGTTCTCTTCCCGTTGCAAAGCATGGGCATTCAGCTAGTTTTCTGCGTAACTTTTAGTAATTAACCAATCAAGTACTCCCTCCATCTTATTTTAAGTGCAGCCATGATTTTCCGCGCTCAACTTTGATCGTCCGTCTTATTTAAAAATTTTTTGAAAACATTTAAAAGCATAAGTCACGAGTAAAGTACTATTCATGTTTTATCATCTCATAACAATAAAAAATGCTAATTATAAAAAAATTTTAAATAAAACAGACAATTAAAGTTAGGCGTGAAAAGTAATAGTTTCACTAAAAATGGACGGAGGGAGTACTAGCAGGAGACAGTGGCAACGATGTGTTTATCAATGGGGAAATTATGTTACCCCGCACTTTGTCGGTGTATTCTACTTGTAACTAATAGAATAGTAAAATCAACAAAAATCAATGCAGGTCATGAGTTAAACCGTGAACCTGCAGAGGGCAGACTGGATCAAACCAGGTACAGATTGGATTACCCATGATGCTTATTTTACGTACTAATCCCTCCCTCCTAAAAATAAATTCATTTTCCATCGATCCAACATATATCAATATAAAACCAAAATCACTATAAAATCCCCACTTTATCAAATCCAAATTTAATTATGTTTCATTATCTAGCCTGATACATTTATCATATACTTTTATAAACTCCGATGTACTGATTGCTTGAAAAGAGATATTATTTTGAGATAAATGGGAGGGACCAAAGATCTTATGTAGAGATGGAGGGAGTAGAAGAGAGCCCGTACCATTTTCACTGTATTTATGAAGGGTGCTAATTCAAAATGTAATATTTAGGACAAACAGTCTTGATATTTTAGTGTTGGATAGTATACGTTTGAGTTAACTTTTAGATATTGATGTAATTTTACATTTGTGAAATATACTCTTTCCTTGATGAAACATTTTAGAAAGACACAATATAATCTAGAAGAAACTCAAAAGGAGCAGTAGTATTAAACAGAACTGGACAGCATAGAAGATGCACACACATATATATTATCATTATTATTATTTATATACACTACTAAGTAGAAAAGAATGCCAATAGACAATAGAATGCCACAGACACGGTAATAAAAATGGCGGTAGATACATAAGAAATAATTTAATTACACTAGCTAACAGTGGCACATCCGAAAAAAACAACGTGAAATAAAAGGAAAAAAAAAAAGCAAGCAGAAAGCTAGCTCATCACTTTATTCCAGAAACGGTACAGTGTAGTGACTCGCTCGCTCCTCTCTCTGGCGAAATAATGTCGTCAATGCCTCAATCGTGCAGCAGCAAGTGCTCGGTCTCCAGTGATCGCCGTCACTGGTCGGTCGCTGGTGGTATGTGCGGCGGCTTGTGCTTCTTCGGAGGTGCTTCAGGTTTTGGCTCAGGCTTAGGCTCAGGTTTCGGTTCAGGCTTTGGCTCTGGGTATGGTTTAGGCTCCGGTTTTGGTTCGGGTTTAGGCTCTGGTTTAGGTTCAGGCTTCGGCTCTGGTTTTGGCTCCGGCTGTGGCTTGGGCTCTGGCTTTGGTTCTGGGTGTGGTTTGGGCTCCGGTTTGGGCTCCGGTTTAGGCTCTGGATATGGTTTGGGCTCTGGTTTTGGTTCAGGCTTTGGCTCAGGTTTCGGTTCAGGCTTTGGCTCTGGGTATGGTTTAGGCTCCGGTTTTGGTTCGGGCTTAGGCTCTGGTTTAGGTTCAGGCTTCGGCTCTGGTTTTGGCTCCGGCTGTGGCTTGGGCTCTGGCTTTGGTTCTGGGTATGGTTTGGGCTCCGGCTTGGGCTCCGGTTTAGGCTCTGGATATGGTTTGGGCTCTGGTTTTGGTTCAGGCTTTGGCTCAGGCTTCGGTTCAGGCTCTGGTTTTGGCTCTGGTTTTGGTTCAGGTTTTGGCTCCGGCTTGGGCTCAGGCTTAGGCTCAGGCTCAGGGTGTGGCTTGGGCTCAGGCTTTGGCTTTGGCTCTGGCTTTGGCTCTGGTTTTGGTTCAGGTTTTGGCTCCGGCTTTGGTTCTGGCTTAGGCTCAGGCTTTGGTTCAGGCTTAGGCTTAGGCTCAGGGTATGGCTTGGGCTCAGGCTTTGGCTTTGGCTCTGGCTTTGGCTCTGGTTTTGGTTCAGGTTTTGGCTCCGGCTTTGGTTCAGGCTTTGGCTCAGGCTTAGGCTCAGGCTTCGGTTCAGGCTTAGGCTCTGGCTCTGGGTGTGGCTTAGGCTCAGGCTCAGGTTTCGGCTCAGGCTTTGGTTCTGGGTGTGGTTTGGGCTCTGGCTTTGGTTTGGGCTCCGGTTTTGGTTCTGGCTTCGGTTCCGGTTTTGGCTCTGGCTTTGGCTCTGGGTATGGCTTTGGTTCTGGTTTTGGTTCAGGCTTAGGCTCAGGTTTAGGCTCCGGCTTAGGTTTTGGTTCCGGCTTTGGCTCCGGTTTTGGCTCTGGCTTCGGCTCCGGTTTTGGCTCTGGGTATGGTTTTGGTTCAGGCTTAGGCTCAGGTTTAGGTTCTGGCTTTGGTTCCGGTTTAGGCTCTGGCTCTGGCTTGGGCTCAGGTTTTGGCGTGGGTTTAGGATGAGGCTTTGGCTTTGGCTTTGGCTCCGGCTCCGGCGGCTTCTCGTATGTCGCACGACCCTGCTTACTCATGAAGCGGGCGCCATGGCCGAGCCCCCGGCCAGCAGCCGCCGCTTCATCGACGAAGGCGCTCGCCACCGCCAACGCCCCAAGTAGGAGCACGGCGACGGCGAGGCAAGGAGAGCGCCTCGCCATGGCTGGCTAGCTAAACTCCTCCTCTCCCCTTATCTTCTTCTCCCTCACTCACTTCTGTTGTTGTACGTGGTAGAACTGAACTGTGAGCTTGTGCCAATGGATGGAAGGGTGGCTGGGGTTTTATAGCCCGGGAAAGCCAAGCATCTGTGGTCACGTGTCTCCATGGCCCCCAGCTTTTGTGGTCTCGAGCTGCTTGCCAGCTCTCACCCAGTATCCTGCCTAGCTGCTTCCCCTTTCCAAATCTGACCTTTTTTTTTTTTTACCCTTCTTCACTTTTTACCAACTGCTAACCCTACTTTTTGCTAATTAATCAACACCTGTGCTGATTAATCAATCGATTATACTTTGCTACTCCAATGTGTGTGACTGGGCAACTAGAGCTTTCTTGGAAGTTGGAAACACACATGAATATTTTAGACAACTTTTGTTAGAAACGGAAGTACCAGTAGTAGAAGTAATTCGTACGAAAACCAAGAGTAAAATTCTTGAGCCATCATGACAATGGCGATTGGCGGAGCCCGCAAGGCAAACAGTGAAAATAGATGCAGCAGAAGCTAAGCATTGCAATTTGCAAGAGCAGGAGATGAATGGCAGCAATGACGACTGGACAGCAAAAGAAGGGGACAGCAGCCAGAAACACACATTAACGTGGGTGAAAGCGTCCCATATTCCCCTTGAAAATTGCATCCAACTCAACACATTAACATTAGATTACCCGCGTTTCACGTTGCAATCGATTTCGGTCTCTCTCTCTCAGCCACGACGTCGCTCTCTCGCCGATCTCTCAATATACACGGGGTAGCTAGGAGCTAACTGGCTGCTGTGTGTTCAGACCGGCCACTGTGTTTAATTGCCGTGATGCTTCAACGAAGTTGACGAAACTGGCACGGGGTTGGAAGGATTTGAAAGCTAAATTTGTGGTAGATTGGTAAGACAGATGGGTAGATAGATTGATATTATGATCGCTATCGATCTGCGAGGTCGAGTAAACTGACCTTTGCTGATTTTTCAATTCTTTGACGCCCTCTCGGCTCTGCGACGACAGATAATTCAAGGTCCCGTACGTCAAGCTATTTTACTGGTTTCTAGTTTCTAGAAATATTACTGGTCCTGGTCTGTTGAAAACTTGAAGTACACGTACATATGTACACGGTACACCTGTATTGTTGATGATTTTGTTGCTGTATGTGCCGACCTTCTGGAATACTACCTTCATTTATTGAATTAACCAACGGCCATATATTATTGATAGGGGAAATATGGATTTTACCTTGAGAGCATGTACACGTAAGGGCGAACATCTACACAACGTCCAATGTACGAGTTTGGTCGTCATTAAAACTAACAAGGTAGCTAGCCTGTGTATTTACGCGGGTATGTATCGGAGTTTGTATTTGAAAAACTTGTAAGTACTATTTCTCCACAAATTTTCTTCATGCACACTGCTTAAATAAGTTTTTCAAACTATTAGTTTGATCTAAACTATAATCGTCTTCATTACCTAGAAAGAAGGTAGACTTAGATTATTTAGAGAACATGTCAATTAAGTGTAAATTAAAAGTAAGATATTTTATAATTAAATGTTTAGGTGCTGTCTTTTTTAACAATTTAAAAAACTATTATTTCTAATAAATGTGTTTTATTTGTACATGCAAGCATGCCTTCTAATTGGTTCATATTGACGCTTACATATGAATTACTAAATATAGAGGATATATCCTAGACCTTGTTTTCCTATGATATGCATGATCTACGGTGTGTGTGCGTTTAAAAAAAAAAAACTAGTCAGCATGAGTTCTATAATTAAAATTTAGGAGTAACAAATATAACATTAAGCCCACTATATAATGCTACCTTAATGTAGCTTATATATGCAATAATATATGGAGAAACTCATAGTTCCACGGTACAGGATAAGTGGAAGGCCGTATCATATCTAAGCATTATTTAAAAACGGTTACGGCAATTAAAAGCCAATGGTTGTTCCAATTTAAATCAAAAGTAAGAACCATTTCTTACGAATTTAATAGATTTTTCTCCAAATGGCTCAACCTAGTCCCTATTGCCAGATTGTAATTTCTGTTTTATTTTATACAAATTTTAAGTTCAAAATATGGGCATTACGAAACTTAAATTGTTGGTTTATTTATAAATAGAGCAACAATTCGATTAAAAATCAGATGTGCAGCTTAAAAATCATGGTCGTTTTAATGTTATTGATTGTTTCTCTTTTAGTTTGATAAGTACAGGGGGAGAAGAATGGATGGTGGAGAACCTGAGTCTAGAGGAGAGGAAAGGAGAGGAGACGGGGTGGGCAGTGCTGTGTGTATTCGAGGGGAAGGGCAAGGTAGAGGGGAAATTGTTTTTCTCATTTTTCTAAATGGTTTAAGTGAAAACTGATGATAAGATGGTTTTTTTCACAAAATTTCAAAGACTTTTTACAATTTTTATGACGTGACATATGGCAACAAAAGATTTTTCTAAAAGTATATCCAATGGTTAGAAATAATGGGTCTATCGATTTGATTAGAAACCAATCACTGGTAGAGAACCCATTTTTACAGAACCCATTTTTACTCCCGGTTGGTAACCTCCTTTTGTCCTGATTTTCCAACCGGGAGTAGCAATTCGGGACTAAAAATGGACATCTTTGGTCCCGGTTGAAATAACCGGGACTAGATAACACCTACCGGGACTAAAGAGAGGGATCTTTAGTCCCGGTTGATGTTACTAACCGGGAGTAAAGAAGAATAGCGACAGTACCAGATGGCCCCCTTTTCTTTTTTTTTTCCTTTTTATTTTCTCCCGAATCAAGTGGCATGCAAATCCCCAAATCCCTAAATCAAAATAACATCCCAAATTCACATCACCAAATCCACATTACAAATCTTAAAGTTATTTACACACACAAATCAAATACATCACAAATCCTAAAAAATTACACACAAATCAAATACATCACAGATCTAAAAAATTACACACAAATCAAATACATCACAGATCCATACAATAAATCACAAATTTATACATCTCTGTGAATCACAAATTATATATATATATATAAAAAAAAGCAAAGCCGCTGCAGCCGCTCGCCACGGCCACGTGCCCACTACCGGCCGCGGCCCCGCCGCCCGCCGGCCCAACGGATGGGAAGGGGAGGAGGGGGAGGAGGGGAAGGAGAGGGGATGAGGAAGAGATGGTAGATCTGATCTGTAGGAGTGGAGGAGGAGAAGAGGGAGAGATTCGATCTGTGAGTTGCGATTGTGGAGGAGAGGATAAGGGATAGAGATTACCGGTTGGTAATATCAACCGAGACTAAAGTGGTGATCTTTAGTCCCGGTTGGTGCATCGGCCTCCTGACATACATCTGACATCTTCCCCAACCGGGACTAAAGATCATAAAATAGCGATAGAGTTTTCAACCGGGACTAAAGATCATTTTTAGTCCCGGTTCTTTTTGGAACCGGGACTATTATGGTTTTGAGTCGACCCAGTAAAGATCATTTCTCTACTAGTGAATAGTCACATGTTAATTTCCTCATAATTTCTGAGAGATTTTATAATTTTTGAGACGTGACACATGGTGACTTAGAGAGTTATAGAGGATGTAGATTGATTTAGAGAAAGTCCCTTATATACCCCTGAAATTTCACCTAATCCTTTCTATACCCCTGAATTTTGCTTACTTCCTTGTATACCTCCAAAATTTGATTTTTGATCCCTTGCATACCCCTCCCGTCAGTTGACCGTTAGGTGACCATGTATTTTCTATAAAAATGACAATTTTATCCTTGGATGAACAAAGAAATTCATGAATTACATTATTAAAAATATAAAAGCTTCTCGCATGAGACTATTATAGTTATGAGTTTGTCGTGCGATGCATTATTTATCCCAAAAAAATAGTTTTAGATGATGCAATAAAAAAATACGTATTTATTTTTTAAAAAAAGGTCATAAAAATGAGGAGCATTCATATAAATATAAACATAGGTACACCAATGTTCACAATATTTTTTGTACGAATGCTCCCGATCAAAAAAATCCATTGTCCTACTAAAATTTCAAATAAAAATTTTAATTTATTACATTTATTTTATTTTCAAAATTTATGTCAAAATTTTCTGCACTAATTATTTAGTCTCATTAGTTTTATAAAATGCACATGATGTGCACTCAAACAAAATTTTCAATTGTTTTTTAAGCTTATATTTAAACCTAAAGCATCAAGGGCAAAAAGGACATTTGCAACCAAATGTAACAGTGAAATGATGGAAAATGTATCGGTAGGGGCATGGAAGGGATCAAATTGAAATTTCAGGGATATAGAAGGGATCGGGTAAATTTCAGGGGTATGAAAGGGATTGAGTGAGTTTTTAGGGGTACACAGAAAATTTAATATGATGTACTATTTATTGTCAATTTTTTTATAGTGATTCATTGCTGTTGTTATTTGGTCGCCCCACAACGAACAGAACTTGATGTTCCAAAAACGTATGTTAATTTTTATTCAATACAATTTGAGCAATATTCATCTTGAAATTTTTATTTAATTATAAAACAACAGTTCAAAACAAACTAAAAATTGAATATAACTTAAGAACTATTATCATTTAGCATTGCAATCATTGATTATTTTTATATTAACATGTTAATTAAAAAGTAGGAGAGGAAGGGATATCCTGATGGGAGAGGACACATGCGCATATAATGGAGGATGGGGAACATACAATAGTGGTATGGAACGGGTGGAGGATGAGACTTTGTTTTCTTTAAGAATACAATGGTTACTAAGATCTAATGGTATAAAATAATATGTCCATCACATTAGGTGAAATTTGCTAAAATTCTATTATAATTATATATGTTTTGTGCTTTTTTACAAACTGATTGTGTTTTAGTTCTTCTTAATTACTTTACTAACTGAAAATAGCATTAACAACTCTATTGATTGATTAAGATCTATCCCTCTTTTTTTTTTACTTCTGTGTTCCTACAATATATTCAGAGTAGATATTAAAAATATGAGAACACAAAAGTATAAAAGTAGTTTTCATGAAAAATCTGATAATATTATTGTGACTTATCATAATTTAAGAATGGGGAGAGCAATTTTTAAAAACAACAATCACAGTTTTGCTTATTTTACTGTTATATAGTTGTAGATATAATTTAATTATTATGAAGTTATGTACGATAGTAAATTCTACATCATTAGTTTTTTCATATGTTTTTGAATAGCATGAAAAATAAAAAAAATATAACCCAAAGATGACATATTTCTTTTGACAGTTGAAATAGAGTAAATATGGGTCTTTAAATGTAAATTTGTTTTCATAATTTTTTGAATGGCATGTGAAATAAAAGATTAAATTGCACCCACAGTGCAACAACTTGGTAGATGGGTGCGATATAGTGCAAGAACTTGAGAATTGAACGTCTTAGTACAACAATTTGACAAGTGGGTATGTTCTAATACAAGAATATAATAATTTATTATTTTGGTGTATCAACTTGGCTAAGTATATGCTAGGTGAGTTTTTTTTCATATTACCTTATAATATTGAATTTAATCTTTAAGAATTATACAGCACATAATATTACAATTTACATCCAATTACCTTTAAAAATTTTTTGTTGTCTTCACCTTCTCAAATATCAACCGAAATATAATAATTTTTACATCCAATTTAATTGGCTTTCAGTTATTACTTATTAGGATAAAAAATATAAATATACGTTTACAAATCTGTGCTAGTATATTGTCAAAATTAGTACTTAAATATTGAATTTATATAAAAAAATACTCCAAATAATTAAATTGTTGCATAACCTTTTAATTTATTGTATCAAAAACGTACCTACCTTACAAATTATTGCATTTATACGATCACTGATAAAATTCTTATACTAAATTGCACCTACATGCCAAGTTGTTGCACTAGAACGCTTATTTCTCAAGTTATTGCATCAAATTGCACCCACATGTCAAGTTGATGCACCGTGATGCAATTTACTCAAAATAAAAACTATAAACCAAAGTGACATATTTCTTTAAAAGTTAAAATACCTTTATGATTTACATGTTATAGTTATTTAATTTTTTATTAGAAATCATGTTTCCTAATTAATGTAGCATGAATATAGGGGAGAGAAACAGAAAGATGGGCGAGGTGTGTATGTCCATTACATATTCATCCACGCACGGGTCGGCCGGGGTTGGGCCGTGGGGGTTAGGAGGTGGCTATTAATTTTTCTAATCAAACATAATTTAAATGGTTAAAAGTAATGGGTCCATCAAATTAAATGAAAGCTAATGGTTTAGATTTTTTTTTAAGAAGTTCTCTAATTTATTAGAGTGTCATGTGGCATGTTGGGAACGTTTATAGGGGTGCCACGTGACTTCTTAGGAGGTTTTATAGGATGTTTGATGAATTTTTAGTATATAATAGATAGATAGATTCATAGGTACGATGAAAATTGAATTGATTTTTTTTCTGGGGAGTGAAGACCTGCATATGAAATTTAATTTTTGCTGTGACTGTGGACCTGTACGTGAAAATCGATTGCAATCGATCCACATGTGAAAATTGATTTTGAGATAATTTCCCTATAATCCTATCTTCCTATATAGTTGGTATCCACTAAGGTGCATTTACTCTTATAAAGCAAAAGCATGCAAGAAGCCACATCATCAATAATTCTAAGCCATCGGATCATATTAGTATATAGTTATCAGCCGTTGGATCAAGAAGCTACTCATCCATCTAATTTAATCATTGATTACTCATTCAGTCACCTCCCTTTAGCTCATAATCACGCGTGACATTGTTATCCATTTTACGCATAATACTATGTTTTCTCCTCCCAAGTCCTCCGAGATAATGCAAACTTATCTTTTTTTAATACAACTCAAATTATTGTATAAGATGTGAGTTTTGTTTTGTTATAAACAATTGGATAACATAGGGTAATTAGGTATCATTAACCCAAACCTATTTTTAAAACAAGCTTGAGATAAAGCAAAGAGGTGCAGACTACTCTAATTATGACGATATCCAGATTGTGCATAAAAATAACTTTCGTGCATCATAACAAAACACAATGATGTTTAAAAAAAAATAAAACATAAATTGTATTGTAATAGCAGAGGCTATATATGAAGCCACATTATCATTTATTTTATATAGTTATATATATAGAGTTACATCTAATCATTTAAAACATTGATTTTATTTAACGATAAAACTAGCAAATCTCGCGGCAGAGGCGTGGGGCGCCAACTAGTTAACATATATAAGTGCACCATAATATTATTATGCAATAGTAGATGTTAAAACCAAAGTCAACTCTTGTCTCTCCTCCCCTTTTAATTTGTCTCCCATTATCAAAATGTTACTACTAGCTAGCTGACAGCATTATGCATGGGCCATCATATTGCATTAAATACCGTAACGTGCAACATTATTAATTGTTCCAAATACCCAGATGCGTACGTTTTTTTTAATGGAAAAATCTGTAATCCACGTACTCCCTCCGGTTTCATTTTAATTGATGTTTTGGACAATAATATGGTCTATAAAATATATCTTTTACCTTATTTTTCTACTATAATATATATAATAAATAAATGCATGTTTATTTTTATTATAGTGCTTTGAAAGACAAATCTATATATGTTGCTCTAGTTTATTTATACTAAATATTTTTAAAGTTATTAATGGTCAAAGTTATAAAAGTTTGACCTCAACCTTGTTCAAAACATCAATTATTATGGAACCGAAGAGAATACTAAATTATTTTTACTCCCTCCATACTCGTACTCGTAAAAGAAGTAGTTTAGGACAGCGACACGGTCTCCAAAACATAACTTTGACTTCTTATTTCTATAAAAATATTTATTAAAAAGTGATATATGTATACTTTTATGAAAGTATTTTTCAAGACAAGTCTATACATATAATTTTTACATTTTCAAACTCAACAACTTAAGAGTTATTAATGATTTATATTCCTAAGGTTTGATTTAAACATTATCCTAAACGACTTCCTTTATGAATATAGAGGGAGTACTAGCACTAGTACTAATGTGTCACGCCGTAACTATATGTAAATTTAATTTCTATATATAGCTTACATCTAGTTAAATCAAACAGGTGAGTTTCGTGAACAAATTTCAGCACATGTAGCAGCAAACTCAGGTAATTAACATCCCGTGGGTGCAAAATTCAGGCTGCTTGGATGCCAAGTCGATCGAGCAGCAGCGTAGGCTCGAAAACTGTGAATGCATGAGATGAGAGTACTATTTTTTTTTAACAAATGTGTGCTCCGTAGAACATAATTAATCGAGCGCGCATAGGAGTTCCAAGGAGGAGAAATTAAGCTTCAAATTCGAATATGCATCGAGCTATAGCAGGTTGGTGCGGTGCAGCAGGAGAGGGGACGTTGGATTGACGCACCGACGCGAGCGGCCGATATCATCTGTGCTGCACGGGGTCGTACACGCACTGAACGACACGACTAGTAGTGGACCACCGGACTGCCTGCCTGCATCTGCATGCCGCGCCGCGGGCTCCACTCCACCAGTAGCTAAGCCCACAGGACTAACAGCTAGCTAGACACTGCAGTACTTGTGAGCCAAGCCATGTGAAGTGATGATCGATGTGAACGGAGATGCCTATGCCGATGGGATCGACGTAGTACTAGGGGGTGAAAAACGGGTCGGGTTCAATCATATCTCGCCCTTTATATATCCTAACCCATATTTTATAATCGGAATCGAGTCGGATACTGATAATGCCAAATATGGATACAAACTCAGGTAATGTCGAGCAAAAATACGGAATGAACACTATCGGTTACGAATATTTATTCAGATATCAAGTCGAAGACAATAATCTTATATATCAAGTAGACAATAACCATTTAACAATACCATATATCCATAATACGATTATATTAAGCTATTAGGACCTTAGAAAATAAATAGGGTACAATACATCGCAGTAGAACCAATTCATAGTACCAAAAATAACCTCACAAAAATATAATACGGGTAATATCCGTATAATTATCCGGGTAATACTCGGAACTTTTACTGGATAATCAATATCCGTTGGATACTACGTTTCTGAACCCGATCTCGTATCCGCCAAAAAAGGCCCATATTCGGACCCGATATCCGAAATTTCAACCCGAATTTATCCCGAAATAATGTGACTGGGCGGGCGGACGGGAGGGAAATACCCGCCCCCGTTTTCATTCCTACGTAGTACGTGCACAGGCGCAACAGTCATTGGCACCGGGTCGACCTCAATGTTTAGGCCCTGTTTAGATCCCCTAGCAAAATTTTACACCCTGTCACATCGAATGTTTGGACATATGTATGAAGTATTAAATATAAACGAAAAAAATAACTAATTACACAGATTGCGTGTAAATTGCGAGATGAATCTTTTAAGTTGATTTGATAATGTGGTGCTACAGTAAACATTTGTTAATGACGGATTAATTAGGCTTATAAATTCGTCTCGCGGTTTACAGGCAGAATCTGTAATTTGTTTTTGTTATTAGACTATGTTTAATACTTCAAATGTGTGTTTATATATATCCAATGTAACACGCCAAAACTTTACACCCCTAGATCTAGACACGGCCTTAGGGTTTAATTTGTTTGGAGATTTTTTTTTCATAGATGTAGCTTCTTCCAAAATTAAAGTCATCCACAGACATTCTATTTTTCCGTTAAAATTTAAAAAGTTGTAGAACTTATAAAATGTATTAGAAAACCACAGCCTAGAAAGCCCAGGCCAGCTTTCTCGTAATCGAAGAAGCTGGGTACCAACCAGGAAATAGACCTTGGCATGTTTGGGAAAGTCTTAGATTCTGATAAGCAGCTGTTTGGTAGCTAGCTTCTGAGAATTTGGAAAAGCTCTGAAATCCAGCTTCTCCAGCTTCAGGCTTCTTAGTTCATTTTTCAGTATCTGTAACTAAAAATTCTCAGAATCTGTAGACTGTTTAGGGCAGCTTCTAGCAGAAGCAGCTTTTGGGAAAAGCTACAGTTGGGACAAGCTCCTCCAAACAGGGCCCTTAGCTACATTGGCACGGGACGAGGCGCGGATCGATGGAGAAGCTATAGCAGCTAGCTAGCCACCCACACTACGTACCCCACAGCCACGCGCGACGGTCGGCCGGCCGATCGATCGCAACCTATCTATCTCGCCAAAACGCGTGCGCGCACTAGTGCCTCTCTGCAGCAAATGCCGGAACCCCTCTCGAAGACTCGAACGATCCATCCATCGTTCTATCGCAGGCAGATGAGAGTGGATGTGAAGGCCGGCCGGGGCGGGTGGAGGGTCACCGCGACGTATGGCGACCGCTTCCTGTGTCCATTCCCCGCGGCCGCGCACGCACGCACGCCGGCCGGCGTGTGCATGCATGCGTGATGCACAAGAGTCCATCCGTCCGTAGGCCTACCAGCCGGGTCCCTAACATGCATGTAATCTAGTTACGTTCCACATATAACATATTCTAATACTACGAATTATGACATTTTTAGATTCTAGCATTATAGCTGTGTACGTTTAGTTCACATCAAAATTGGAAGTTTTATTGAAATTGGAACAATGTAACGGAAAAGTTGGAAGTTTGTGTGTGTAATAAAGTTTTGATGTGATGGAAAAATTAAAAGTTTGAAGAAAAACTTTGAAACTAAACATACAAACTTCCAACTTTTCCATCACATCGTTTCAATTTCAACCAAACTTTTAATTTTGACGTGAGCTAAGCACACCCTCGTTACGTTTAGTACGTACTACTCAGATAAGGCCAATGAGAGCCGCACATAGCGTGACATATGTGCGATATACATCCGCCAACCGGATACGTATAAAGTCTGAAGTTGATCGATGGAAATATGGAATCGACGTAGGGATAAGATAGAGTGGTACAGCTAGCGCTGCAGGCAGAAAATCACAACCAGAGAAAGGGAAGGGAAAGGGTTCATCCAAAATTTTGTATTTCATATGTTTAGTCATATTCAGTTAGGTGCTACTGTTTCATTTATTGTATTACGACTCTCTCGAGCTAGCCTAATATATACCTCGAGACGGTTCTTATTATATAAAAAATTAAAAGACGATTGAAAAAATAATAATTGAGAGCTATGACAACTAGCCAAATCTTACATGAAACAAAACACAGGGATATATAGGCTCAGCCAGAATTTTTTGTCTCGAATTGCATATATTTAGTCATATTCAATCACACAATGTTTTATTATATCACGACTCTCTTTAGATAGCCTAAATTGGTAGAGGATAGTTGTGATCAGTTAAGAGATGAGAAAGTTGGAGATATTAATAAGAAATGGCTGAGATAAGGGGTATATATATAGAAGTAGCTATGTATTGGGACATAACTATAATTAATGCTAAATGTAGTTATGTTATGAAAGGGAGGTGATAAGAAA
Source organism: Oryza meridionalis (assembly GCA_000338895.3). Lineage (NCBI taxonomy): Eukaryota > Viridiplantae > Streptophyta > Magnoliopsida > Poales > Poaceae > Oryza > Oryza meridionalis. The sequence continues at coordinate 8,123,081 of CM002528.2, forward strand.
TTAATTAATGGCTCCTTTCAAACACAAGATTGCAAAAATTACAGAAATAGGAACAATAAAGGAATTAAGCATCATATATATATAGCTAGCCGAATCTTACATAAGAAAAAAAAAACATGTATGAGAATTTGGTAAAGAGGATTTTGGTTGCTCCAGAGAAAAATGTAAAAGATGGGCTTTCATCAAATGTTTTGGGATGGATGGAAAACAAATCATGTACTGATTTTGGAACACGTTCCTACAATACAAATGACTTTGTAGGGAATATTCTCATAGGATTTCAATCCTTCAAAATTCATGAAAAAAAATTCTCAAGTGGTGTTTGATAAATTCTATATAGAGTAAAGTCCATTACCGGTCTCTAAACTTGTACTGCTGTGTCATCCCGGTTCCTAAACTCGCAAATCGACCGTTCAGGACCTCAAACTTGTTCGACTGTGTCATCCCGGTCCCTAAACTTGCAAATCACTCGTTTAGGTCCTCCAACTTGTTCAGTTGTTTCACCCCGGTCTCTAAACTTGGATTTGAATATCATCTGGGTCAAATAGGACGGTCTAAAAACTTTATATTTAAAAATAATTCACAACTTTGTAGTTGAATTTTTTTATTTTAAGTCATTTTTTTGTCCCAAAATGTAATTTTAAAATTAAAATTTCAAAATCTATAAACATGCAACAATATTTTGGGACCCTAAACAGTTTTAATTCAAAAACTTTTCAACTACAAAGTTGTAAGTCGCGTCGAGGGCTATAATTTTGATATAAAGTTTGTCTTCATTAGAGTTCATATGAAAAAGTTATGAATTATTTTTAAATATAAGGTCTTTAGACCATCCTGTTTAGGGACCGGGGTGACACAACTGAACAAGTTGAAGGATCTAAACGAGTGGTCTGCAAGTTTAGGGACCGGGATGACACAGTCGAACAAGTTTGAGAACCTGAACGATCGATTTACGAGTTTATGGACCGGAATGACACGACGGTACAAGTTTAGAAACCGGTGATGGACTTTACTCTTATATATATTATATGCTTACACAAGAGCATGTATATATATGTAATTACTACTAGTTTGCCTTGCTTTCGTTTATTGTGCTCCAAATTATTTAATTTGTCATGCAATGCCTATATTACAAGTGGCACACATTTATTTCCGCTAAGTCTTGGGAAACATATCATGTAGATTGCCGTTATTGTATGTGTTGCTGCTGTCGGTGTATGGGTGGTGGCTATTTTTTCTTTTTTACCAGAATTTTTTTCCCCGCTCCCTATGTATTATGGATTTGAGGTTGAAATTGCACCCAACTTACCAAGTTGATATATTAGAAGACTCATTTGTCAAGTTCTTGCACCAGAACTATTAATTTTAAATAATAAGTAGTATTTAAATGTATGTTAAGTTGGTACATAGACCACATTATGATTTTTTTTTAAAAAAAGAACATAGTATAAACGTAGGCGTTCAAACGTGCATGCACTCATCCCTATAAACGCATGCATGCACACTCTACCCCTATGCGCACTTCTGGAAGACTGAGCCGATATATCTTGAGATTGACAAAGTCATCACGGACGCCTTGCTTTTCACAAGTATGTCGTGTACCAACAAAAGAATAATTAGCCGTGTGCACATGTGGTGGGTTAGTTACACCGCAAGAAATCTAATCAGTTGTTTCTAAAAAGAAAGAAATATAATCAAATGAGTTGTGCTCACTTCGCACATCATGTTACATTTGTACTCAAAAGTATAGGGAGTATATATTATCAAAAGGTTAATTAAATTATGTACCAGAATCATTTAGTCTATTCTTTTAAAAAAAAAACTAATCCTCCCTACATAGTGCCCAAAATTAAATGCCCGAAAATGAGATATACATACACATAGACATCAAGCTATAAAAATGACACGTTTTTCCTGCGAGGTGTTTCAGGGATTTATTAATATCATATTGGTGACGGTTTAGCAGACGGTACTGAATAATCTCCCCATTAATCCCCCGATGCCCCCACACGTCACTGGTCGGTTACTAGGTGTCGCCACAAGTAAATTAAAGCGCAAGATCGATCGAGCTCATCTCTTCAGATTAGATCCACAAATTAAAGGCGAGAAAGAAAAGAAAAAAAAAGATTAATTAGAGATTGGATGGAGAGATGGAGAGATGGCAGCTGCCAGGCAGAGGCCATCGTTGTCGCTCGCTTTTTCACGCTGTGATGAGGACAATCCTGCAATACCTCCGGCTTTTTGGCTTGCAAACTTCGCACAAATCTTCCATGGCCTCCTTCCGCGGACACGGACAGCGACCTCCCATCCGCTGCCATCTGCATGTGTACAATTCGCGCTGCATTTCTTGCCAATCTAGATCTCTCTCTCTCTTTCACCTGTATTCTCTCTCGATCTTGTTCTTGTTATACATGCGTTTGCGTGAGGCAACCGGCGAGTGATGATCGATTCGATCGAGCTGCTTGTGAGCTACATTTTGTTCCTATATGTTGTTGTTGTTGTTGCCATGTTACTCCATTTTAATTGGCGTGTGGTTTATAATTTAATTAATTGTGATTCTCTTTTGTGTATGGCTGCCGCTAATTATTCTGGCCCACATCTCAGGGTAGCTATAGGCCACGTAATGATGGAATTGAGGTGTAGCAGAGGATTAAGGAAAATTTTGAAAAGAAATATTTTACATGAGCGGTTACATTTGTGCCAAGATAATTTTCTTTTTGGTTGGTAGCATATATTGCAATTTATTTATTTATTTATTTGTATCACGGTGATCATCTTAGATAGATGCAGGGCACTGGATTAATTGAATGTAGCTAGCCGTGTAGCGTGTCTTTCTTTGAGATATGGTTCGCTATCAGCTGTTCACACATAGCTCATGCGTCAATGTCAAATTAAGAGTAGTCACTGTACTATACTATGCTCTAGCATAAATGCTAGGGAAAAAAAGAAAGAGAACAACATTTTCTGTTACAATATATAGTCAATTAATTCGTCCTACAAGTACTCTTCCCGCCAATTGCGAGCAGTGGAGTAAAATATTCTCTTGGCACCATTTTCCCCTCTCATCCTTTTTTTTCCCCTTAGAGTCGCTCTCGTGAAGCCATTTTACGTTGAGATTTTATATAAATTTTCAAATAATTAAATTGATTCCTATTAAAATTCTTTAACTCTAAAGGAGATCCCAATTGGTATGGATCAACTCTAAAGTTATCTGAGTTGAAGAGTCCAGCAGTTAAGCTTTTTGGGTTTTTCTTTGGTTCCGTCAATATTTTACCTGAAAGTATTCGCTCAAAAAAGTATTCTGTCAGAAATTGTTTACACACATATGGTGCACATTCATGAATTTTTCCTCCTAGATTTACTATTAAATACTGCTAATACTCCGAAATGTCCAATAAAGATGAAGAGATCAACCTAGTACATAACACATCTTTCTTTTGACTGCAAAGGTTACAAGCATCGTCATATATTCTCTCGGGAAGTTATTCCACTATTGAATATATTGATCTGTTCTAAAATAAAAAGATCATTCCACTATTGTCTAGTCTATTAGCTGAATTTCTTCTCGGTACAAAGACTGGATTGATTTCTATTATTGAAAAAATTATTGTCCTAGCCCACACAAGGTCTTCCAAATCGTAGGAAAACTGGCCCTGAATCCATGATGAGGTATTGTGTACACGCAACTAAACCAAATTAAAAAGAAGAGTCATGAGTGAGTTAGTAGATGCAAAATGTGCAGCGAAGAAAATAGTCGCAAAGCTTTAATTAGGGTAAGGTTGCTAAACAATATTTCAGTGATAAAGACATGGTTGGGGAAATATCCTCTAGAGGATATGGGTACTAATAAAGGGACCTAAAAGAGTTCCAACCTAGTTAACTAAAATGAAGCACATTAACGAACGAAATAAATTAATTGCTTTCACAAACATAATTGGACGAGGTGTACCATCTTGTCTCTAGAGAAGGTTCAAAGTGTACCATCATCAGGGCCATACTTTGGATTTTGGATGAGATAGAGAGAAAGATAATGGACAAGGAAAAACCACCTGCAGGCTGCAGTTGCCATGGAAAGTTGTAAACCATAGTTATTAGTTAAATAAAAAGAATCATAATCGCAACCAGTTCGCATGTAAACCATAGTAAAAAAGGAAAATAATAATAAGCGTGTAGGTGCAAAAGTTGCAGCCAAAATAATAGCAAAATGTTCAATGTTACTGTCATACTACCTAGGATTTTCGATGAGTTGGAGAGAGATGATAAACAAGAAACCATGACCTGCAGTTACCATGTAATAACCTTTATAAACCATAGTCAAATAAAACCAATAACAAGACCAACCAGTGCATGTAAACCATGGTTAAAAAGAAAAGAACAATGAGAGAGCGTGTAGGTGCAAAAAGTGCGGTGAAAATAGTAGCAAAATGTTCAGGGTCACTGGTGACAGAGACAGAGGACCGAAGAGCTGATACAACAAATGAGAGGGATAAAAGACATCTAATCCAATTAGTTGAGGAAGGGAACGTATCGAAGGAAACAAATCGCTCTGGCAGAGACAGCAGTACCAAATAGATGGACGCGTGAAACTGAACAAAAATAATAATAAGAACCCAACAGCTGCTGGGCTGGGGCGTGCGTAATACATACGTCATGCATTTCGTCACGGCAGTTAAATTTTAACTGGCGTAAAACATATCGGCTTCATAACTTTGGACCACATATGAAAGTGCCTAAACGAGTTAGCTACTCAAGTGTCAGTTAATTTGTTTGTGGTCGATGGCTCGATGGCGGATCCAGGAAGAACTAATAGGAGGGGCTGAACAAACCATACAAAACTGTAAGACCTTTTTCTAATGAATGTATGACATAAAATTTTAGTGTAGCTTTCATGGGGGTTCTTATGGTTACAACGCCGGTAGTGGAGGCTCGAGACCCCATAGTCCCCATGGTAGATCCGCCCATATTTCATCGAGATGGATGAATTGGAATGTAATGGTTCCAAAACCATCATACAAGATATGAAGTGAGCATAGTTTCTCATGGCAGAACATAAATTTTTGACACGAGTTTTCACATTTACAGCTATACTCTTTTAGTGATAAACCATCATCAACAATACACTCGTAGTGACTTTTTTAATCTTAAGATATGCTGATCTAGTTTTTAAAAATACTCTCGAAGGGGTACCCTAGATGATGCTCAATTTGCTCACTAACAGGAATAATAGGTACTGGTCACTTGGTGCTCCAGAGAAAGTCCTATCTATGACTCATTTGGTCACGCAAAGGCTTCGTTCGACAATGCTGATTGACCGGGCCTTTACAAACTCAGCCTAACTAGGACTGAAGATAGGACTGTTCCTGGAGTAATCCAAATGACTAGCGACATAGTTTCCTGTTAAACAAAAAATGGGTACGGTTTTTAAAAGTTCTGCAGGTCTACACCGCCCTCTGGGATTTCAAGTTTTCAACCCATAATTCAAGAATTCGAATAGGGAATTTCAGTACACAAGGCTCAGGAGTCAGGCCGTGATGGTTTAGGCTGTTCTGTATTCAACAGATAGGAAGCAACGGCATTCCGCACTCTGCAAGTCCGCAACATAGGAATACAGCTGCAACTTTGCAACGCTACGATAGATCATGGCACGGCTGACGATAAGACAAAAACAATTTAAATTTGGCATTCTTCAAGAACATGCCATGACAAGAGGATGCGATAGTTAGCACCTCGAGTACTTTTTAGCGAGGATTTAACTCAGGTCAACAAAGTATCAAAAAAGGATAGCACAAAAATTTATCATTACTATCCATCACCAACTGCACGTCCCACTGTAACGCAAAGGAGAGCTTCAGCCCTGATGATAGCAGGTTCAGTCAAATTGTACTTTATCCAGCTGCGTAATCATCTCCTCAAACTGCAAAGTATGACAAAGAAATGATACATTATGGGGTATAAATAAGAAAACTATAAGTGCATCTAACGAAATGATGTCACATGTGTGACCAAGTAAACATGGTAAGCTGTAAAAAGATCTACAGGTACCTTCAAAATCTGTCTCAAAAAGTAATCACCATGATTCTTGGTTAACTTGGATTCAACAACATGAATAATGTCCTGTGTGGATACAAAAAGATTTGGTGAGTCAAATAGAATAGTCATTTGTAATAAGTCGTATCACTCCATTTGTACGTCTAAAGTTTCATACTAGGAACTAGGAAGTGTGGGAAAAAAAACACGGACTTCATGTCATTCATGCAGTATTTCAGCCACTGATAATCATTACACTAGTCAAATTCATAACCCCAGGTACAGAAAGTTTCGAGTTCAAAAGCATACACAAGGAATTTATATATTTTCACTAAAAGCACAAATCATGGAGATAATATTTCATGAACATGCAAAACAAAAATTATATTCTCCAAGCATTTAATCGCCATCAGGAAATCTAAACAATAATAGTGCTTGAAGCGCGGAAGGTTTCAAATTAAAAAGCACACACAAAAAAGTTATCATAAAAACACAAACCAAGGAGATAATGTTTCAAGAATACATTAAAATGAACACTATTTTATCCAAGCATCTAGTCACCAACAGGAGATCTAAACAGTATGGGTGAGTCTGGTTCCCTGTATGCTGGATGGCCTGTCTGGACACACCAAGCCTGCCTCAGATGAACTGGTTTCCAACATAGATTTTGATTTGTTTGGTCAGCTGAGTTTATTTGGCCAGTCTACCACAGAAATTGTTTGGTTTCATGCATGTCACTTCTCTCATAGAACATCTTGACATGACACTGCATATAGGCAGCTCTTGCTTGACTCAAGCAACCAGGCCAATAAGAAATGATTCTGGAACTTGTTTCCTCATGGCCAGGCTCCCACTACTTTTTGGGCACAGAGGGATAGGTCCACTGACCTCTGCAGGAAACCAAACAAGTGGTTGCTGCATGCACTAAGCCAAGACGAAGACGACACGAGGAACCAAACAAGCCATAATAGTGCTACTACCCAAGCAAATTTATAGGAAAAACATAAGACAAACCATTTTTTTTCACACATGAATGTGAGGATCGGTACAAATAAATTCCATAGTTAACAAGGACATGAGGTAAAAATCAATTATCCTACCTCATCAATATAGAAGTCAAAGTCTGCACTGGATATGACCTTTCCGTCACTGTCGATTGAATGCATTTTGTGCTTGTATGTCATAAGAATTGTCCTGCCATCATATAACAATTATGTTATCATGAATGAGAAAAGTCAAGTATTAGCAGTAAAATATATTAAAAACACACAGACCTTAGTGTAACCTCATCCACATCCATGTATTTGGCAAGTTTACCAATTGTTATCGTTGAATACAACTTGAGATAGCTTCGGATACCAGAGAGCAACTGTTGTTGTTTCACTTCATAAAGAAACAGTTTCAACTGAAGACGATAAGCATCCTGTTGAATGGTACATAGTTAAATAATTTGGTCAGGATACAAGAAAAATAAAGCCTGCTTTTTGGCGAGTGAAACTCACAAAAAAACTTGAAATAAACAGTATTAAAATAAAAAACTATGTTTTCATAACCAAGTGCATGGTAGAACTGAACAAAAAGAATATCACTGATACTGCATTATTGGATTATCAGAATTTACTAGTAATGTCTGAGCAAGTAGATACCCGAAGATGTAAATTTCAGGTGTCACATAAGATGTTAAGTAAAGATACTCAAAGTAGTTAACATGCAACTTCCACAAATTGTAATGTTAATGCATATCATGGAAAATAGAACAAAGAACCTCAACGTTCAGCTGCTCAATTGTCATTTGAATAATATAAGGCAGTAAGGCATAAACAATAATTCAAAAAAAAATAATAACTCCTACATTACTTGAGATATTAGAGACATTTTGATACACCTATAATGCTTTGGTCCTAGCCCAATTAGGGGAGTAGTATAGTTCCAGAAAAAAAAATAAAAAATACCACAATCTTTACTTTTAAGTAATACCTGGTTGTAGTTTGTGTATGGCTCTCGCAGAACTGGAGGCGATGCAGTAATGAACTTGGGGCAGGCATAGGAAAAGAGTTCATCATAAATGGCATATGCTTCATCATCGTACCTATGCATCTTTGTCATTTTGTCCCCATACTTTTCCTTCAGCTGAGTGCCAACGTTTTCATCTATGAGTTTGTCCTGTGGACACAATGAGAGGCAGATTGCCAATAGTGCATACATCTGCTCATTCTTCTTAAGTAGCTGGTCATACTGGGGGGAATTCTGGTGGTATTGCTTACACTTCAGGATGTACAACAGAATTTTGTTGAATTCACGTATACCATCAATATACCTGAAATCCATCCAGAAATATGGTTTATCAAATTAAAGTGGTCAGACAGGACAATTCATGTTGGTGAACTAGTAACATGACTTCGATTCATCCCTTAAGCATTAGGTTCTCATCTGGACAGTAAATAGATATTAAACACAGTAATATGAAACTTCAGAAGAAAAATGGTAGTTAAGGGCCAGTTTGTTTGACAACACAACAAAGAAATTGGTAATGCTAATGTAGGATTGTGTTTGGTTGGCTTGCTACCAAAATTTTGGTAGGGTCGATAAGGTATTTTTTGGTTAGCAGTCAACAGGACTACTAAATGTTGAAAATCCAAAATTTTGGTAAGGTTGCAATAGGCAATGAATGTATAACTCCATTAGCTTTATCAATATTTAAGTAAGGCAAATTTTGGCATAAAAAAATCGGTCCCAAGTACTTCAGAGGTAAGTAGGGGAAGTGACCGGCTCAACTATGGACCTTGGAGTCTTGGACCATTAATAGTTAAAGGAGTTAAAGGAGTCATTCTGAAGTTTGTGAAGAGGCGCCAAAAAAGGTTTAACAATTGTATGGCACAGAAATTGGTCCATCACTGGTTACCCGAAGGGGTGAGGGTATGCATTTTGTATCCCATCAGCAGAAAACAAGTATAGTTTGATGCTAGACAAGACATAGAAGTATCAAAAGAAGGATACTGATTCATACTGTACCATACTGGGTAGGAAAGTAAAAGATAGCCAAAGAATTAATATAGCTAAAATATCACTAGATACTCCATACAATCCAAAATATAGATCATTCTAGCCTTCTCAACTCTTCTCTCTAAACGAGTCTTGGGAAGAAGTCTAAGTTCACTTATTTTGGTAAGAGAAAGCATGTGATTTTTATTTTAAAAAAAAAGAACTCTAGATGTAGAACAATAAACAATAGATGAAGAAAATAGAAATAAAGATGGGAAACAGAGATGCTCAGGCAAGTTAGCTTAATGCATACCTGCGCATCATGAGGCTGGCAAACCCATAGTGATAAATAGTGGAAATGTGGCTTCCAATCACCGTGGTGTAGACACCCTGCTGGCTTATATCTATTGGAGCCAAGCACTTGAGCCCAGTATGGTAATCCCCAAGAAGGCAATGCACCCTGAGCAGCCCAATCATGCTGTAGTACCCCAGCATCTTCAACACATTGCTCCCGCCCTCATAGTCATACCCATCAGTTGCCGTGAACTGTTCAAGCCCTACCTTCTCCCTCTCCAGGATCTCTCCAATCATTGACTTCTCCACCAGTGCTTTCAAGTAATTAAGAACCCCATAAACACTCCATGCCTGTAAAATTATAAACAACAGATCGATTATGACAGAACTATCAACAGAAAACTCATACATAAAACAAAGCTACGCCATCCAGATCCAGGATTCATCACACCGAACACCCAACCTGAATCTAACTCTGATAAACGACCTCGACAGCACATGTCAATGAATAAACAGTGAAATAAATGAGGCTACTGCTAAATAAACTCGTAATGGAAATTTAATGTCAACGCAAATCTCATAGCACGAGCAAGAGCAACCTCTTCCGCCTTAATTACAAATCACAAAGAAAATTGGGACTATCACTAACATGTTCAATCAAGAACCAACTCTATTATATTACTTCATAATAAATACCATAGTCCAAGTAAACAACAGAATTAAAGCCTACCCTTCATTAGGCAACGCCAGCATACCAATGGAAACTCGTCGAATCGCAACAAGATTCCTGATTTACTCTGAACGATGGACTAATAAAAACTAAGGGAGATTCAGATTATAGAGGACCTATGCCACTATACCAGTGGAAACTCATACTGATTTACTCTGAATGAACGATGGATATAATAATAGTAAAAGAGATCGCAGATGAGAGGACCTGGTCGTACTGCTTGAGGAGGGCGATCTCCTCGTGGGTCTTGTTCTTGAGCTTGGCGCGGTACTGGCAGAAGCTCTGAAACTGGTAGACGAACTCGTCGACCATGTCCCAGAGCCACTGGTTGGGGAGCTGCATGTTGACGACGCCCTGGAGGACGACACTGAAGAGGGAGCAGTAGTTGTCCCACGACTCGGCGCGCTGCGCCGGGGTGAGGCCCTGGACGCGGGCGTGGGCGTGGCGGAACCAGAGCTCCCGGTAGAGGAGGAGGAACACGTGGTCGCCGTCGCAGTGCGCCGCCACGGCCTCCGCCGGCGGCCACGGCGTGTCGCGGAAGTGGCGGTCGGAGAGGCGGGTGAACCCGCCCTCGTACATCTGGTGCGTCTCGTACACGTTGCGGTCGCGGATGTGGCGGTAGAGGTGCGACACGAACGTCTTCACCGAGTCCGGCACGTAGCTCGGGTCGTACGCCGCCATGGCGCCGCCTCCCCCGGGGCCGGACGACGGCGGCGCCGCGTCCTCCCTGTCGCGGTAGAAGGCGGCGGCGGCGGAGGAGGCCATGGCGATCTAGGGTTTCGAGGTTTCGGGGGGGTTTTTGCGTGAGCTGGTCGAGGAATGGTGATGACCAAGCCTATCTCACTATCTGGTCGGCCTGAAAGTGGGCCCATAACCTAATGGGCCGGCCCAATTTAGAACGGGCCGGTCCAAGCCCAACTCGCGGTGGCTAAATTTAGAGAGTTAGGGTTAAAACGATAAGGCTCCATCCTCGCTAGTTGTGGCGAGCCCCAAAACCAACTCCCAATCCGCATCTCCCTCCGCCGCGCCGGCGCCGCCGCCCGCCGCCGCCGTGGCCCGGCCGTCGGCTCGCCTCCGCCTCCATCCTCGGGCACCGGACGTCGTCCCCGCCGCCCGGAGGCCGACCCCTTTGCCTCCTTAGGCCTTCTGCCCTAGTTCCGACAGCCTGGCTCTAAATTCGGCCGCAGCCGGCGCAGGTCGATCACCGCCCGCGCGCCATTCGAAGCGGAGGTAATCCGCCGCCCATTCGCCAAGATGAAATGGCTCTTTATTTATTGATATGTGCTTCCGACCGCCAGGATGAAATGTTTGTTTATTGATAATTTGATATGCTGAGTTGGGAATTTTGTATGTGCTTGTGCACTTGATCAGTTGATCTGATTGAAACTAATGCTGATTTTAGGTGGAGAAAGGAAGCTGGCATTGGTGTGTGATTGAAATGCTAACCTGATTTTTTAGTACATTGAGGATGTGCGTTCTCTGAACTTTTTACTGAAATGGCAGTTGCATGAAAAATATGTGCTACATTCTATTTTTTGTACAACACTCTATGGACTGAACATATGCCATTTTTTTTGTTATAAATTCAACAGTAGCGATGGATGGAGACAGCTGTTATGTTAACTCACTGGTTGTTAAAATCAACTCACCAGAGTGGGATGATGGCACCATGATGGGGGCTAGTCCACCCGAGGAGCAACATTCACCGGTCGAAGAAGTTGTTGTCGTCAGACGAAACCAGAAAAGAACAAAGAATTTCAGCGGGAAGGAAGACGAAGGGTTGGTTTCGGCATGGTTGAATGTTAGTAAGGATGTAGTCCAAGGCATCGAACAATCTCGTTGTGCATACTGGAAGAGAATTTACGATTACTTCCACGCAAACAAGGACTTCACCTCAGACCGTTCTCAAAATTCCCTCATGCACCGTTGGTCTACTATTCAAGAGAATGTGACCAAGTTCGAGGGTTGTCTAAGCCGGATTGGGGATAGAAAGCAAAGCTGGGTTTCAAGTCAAGATAAGGTTTGCTCATATGTCCTTAAAACTAGTTCCTCATTTTTCATATAGTGACTGGACATTTAATATGACATTTTGATATGTGCAGATTATGCATGCATGTGCTCTGTACAAGGCCGAAGATGAGAACCATAGGCCATTTCACATGATGCATTGTTGGAATCTCTTGAGAAACCAGCAAAAATGGATTGATAGGTCGTCTCAGCTGCCATCTCACAAAAAACAGAAGATAACCAACAATTCAAGTCTAGGTATGTCTACTACTACTACTGATGATACTGCGGCTGCTCCTCCTCCTCCAGGATTTGAGTTATCGAAGACTCCAGAAAGTATTAATGCTCCTCCAAGATGTGAGTTATCTGAGAGACCAGAAAGTAGGAAGGGGGAAAGTAGGAATGCTCCTCCAAGATGTGAGTTATCTGAGAGACCAGAAAATAGGAAGGGGGAGAAAGAAAAACTACAACGAGGTGGAGATGTGGTCTTTGTGGAGGATTTAGATGATTTGTTGGCAAAGAAGAAAGAGGCAGATGCGGAGAAAGAGCTCAAGAAAGATGAGAGATATAAACAATCACATGCCCTAGAGCAAGAGAAGGTTGCACTAGAACAAGCCAAGGTTGCAAACGAGACAAAAAATCTTGAGATGAGGAGCAAAGAATTAGAATTGAAGACCAAGGAGATAGATTTGAAAAGAATGTTAGAAGAAGAGAGGATTATGACTACGGATATTAGTGCCATGTCTGGGCTACAACAACAATATTACAAGAGCTTGCAGGAGGAGATCGTCACTCGACGATTTAATAGCTCGGGTTGACCTCGTATGTCTATTATGTTGTTACGGACTATTATGTTTTGCGAACCATGTTAAAGTCGTATAGAGTATTATGGTAAACAGCAAACCTTGTTAAATTGTTCGGACTGTTATGGTATGCATACCTTATAGGCTTATACCTTATCAAGTTGTATGGACTATCTTGGTGTGTGAAGCTTTATTATGTTTGAGCTTAAATTATTTTGGTATAAATTAGGACAGTTCAAATATGCTACTCCCCCCGTCCCACGATATAAGGGATTTTGCTCCCCATCTTGTCCCACGATATAAGGGATTTCAGTGTACTACTTGTCACATCCATCAACTCCAATTTAAATTTTTACCCATTTTAACCCTCATCTACCCACTCACCTATAAGCAAATATCATTTAATAGGGGCATTCTAGTATTTTTTTTTGCTATCCTTAAACTTACCTAAAAGGGAATAATACTTTATATTATGGGATGGAGGGAGTAACACGGTACTGACCACATAAATATATTATTCCAACAATATGGACTACATTCCTAATGCATTTCTCCATGACATTCACTTCAAGAAAATTGAAGTGTTCCCCCCAAAGTTTTCAACATTGTGGCAATAATTTATACTGTTGCCAAAGTTTTAGTTTTTTGGAGTAATTAGTATAATTTGTTGAACAATATAGTGTTGTATTGGTACTCTTTTTTTTTTGGAAAAAAGTACTTTATAGTTTTGTTCCAACATAAATGAGTTATGGCAACAAAAAGAAAAATGGCTAACCTTTGCAACATTAAAAACTCTAATTCTACAATTCTGTTTTTGTGCCAAATAGTTTACCGTATTGCCATGTTATACAATTATTGTATTTCACAAAAAGAAAAAAGAAAAATACAAGGACATAGTATTATTCAAGTAGTACTGCTATGATTTCGTATCGATGTAATCAATTTCTTTAGCTTTTTTATATCCTTTTAGCCATGAATATCAATTTATTCTTAATAGGGAAATCAGTTGCAGGAACACACGGGCAGTTGGACTCTTGTAGCCACCAGCCAAACCAACCAACATCGCCACCAAAGCAAGCGTTGATTCCGCCCTTGGTCTCACGACCATCGGCTACAGCGGTAGTGGCCCCCTACTGCTACCGTTGTGACGTAGTGGACTGGATATACCATCTTATATTACTCCCTCCGTCCTACGATACAAGGGATTTTGAGTCTTTGATTACAACATTTGACCACTCGTCTTATTTAAATTTTTTTTTGCAAATATAAAAAATAAAAAGTTGTGCTTAAAATACTATAGATAATAAAGTAAGTCACAAATAAAATAAATAATAATTTTAAAAAAATTTGAATAAGACGAATGGTCAAACATTGCAAGCAAAAACTCAAAATCCCTTATATTATGGGACGGAGGGAATACAACATAGTGGTCACTATTTGGATTTGGCGGATCGCTATAGAATAACCTTATTTAATATAACCACTAACCCATATATAACAAATGACAAATTTCTTAGTTGTTTTTGTGTCCCAAAACATTGTATTATTATGAGTTGTAACATCTAATGAGTAGAATAGCATGTTTGGTTCTTAATTTAATTTTAGTTATAACAACATCTTCGAATGCTACTAAATATTTACTTATGCCCATAGGTTATATGTGTATTGATCTATCACTAATTTGTTTCTCAGTTGATTTTTTAATGTTTTTAAAGTCATTATTCAAGATATGTACACTCAAATATGTGTGATAATTAAATGCGGCTATTGAAATTTAGCATTTGCTGTAGCACCGACTATCCGTGATCCGCTACATAGGCAACCTTGCTTCTCTTCTCCATTGGCAGTGAGATTTGTCTCTTCTCGTCATCTTGAGTTGGATACTTGGATTTGCTTTACCTTAATACTAAATCAATTTCTTTTGTCTCTTTTGTGTTTGTGTGCGAACATGGAGGTACGATGGCTTCACACTATATCCTTCCTTGTTACTTGGGAGTATAGTCAACTCTAATGACCCAAAGGTAGGCAACTCTATAGCATTCAGTGTTGCATTTAGAGAGGCACTAGAGGAGAGAGTAGAGGATAGTGTCGTACCCATACAGTGGATTGTTTTTTCTAGCCATTCTTGACCAAGGATGAGTTTAGTTCCAAAATTTTTCTTCAAACTTCCAACCTTTTCATCATATCAAAACTTTCCTACACACACAAACTTTCAATTTTTCCGTCACATTGTTCCAATTTCAACTAAACTTCTAATTATGGCGTGAACTAAACACACCCCAAATACTAGGTACCAGCATTGAGTTCAATTCTAGTGGAGACAGAATGTGTCAGGGCCCACATGTCAGATAAATTATGTCTTTGGTCTGTTGAAGAGAGCTGATGAGTTTTTTTTTTAATATAGGTGAGGCTTATGATAATACCTATGGCTAATTCATACACTGTAGCAATTCCAGCGATTCTTGTACACGATAGGCCCAATGTTAATGTTGGGTTCTCTCACGATTTCACTTTGATTAACTAGAAAAGGAATAAGTTTACTTTAGGTTCCTCTCAATTCGTCAAGTCTGAAATTCATCCCTAAACCGAAAAAAACATGATAGAATGCGCCTCTCAACTCCCCAAACTACTGCAAATAAGCTCTCAGGATGGTTCGGACTGCGGTTTCAGCTGACTTGACACCTACGTTGATGGTTTGACTTGATCCTTATCCCACGTGACATTAAAAAAATAAAAAATTAAAAGGAAATATATGGGCCTATTTGTCAATCAAATAAAAACGTAAAAAATATAGTGGGACCCATACTTCCTCGACCTCACTGCCTCTCTCCTCTCTATCTCCTTCCCATCCATGGAGCTGCATCTCGCCGCCCTCTGCTTCCCCCGCCTCCACTCCCCCTGCCTACTTCCCCAAGGCCACCTCCACCACTGCCGCCTCTGCTGTCTCCTCCTCCTCGTTGTCGTCGGCGGCAGAAGCCCTCAAGCCTTACATGCATCTCCCGCCGCTGATGGAGGAGCAGCCCATTGTAAACCACCATAGGCTGCGAAAGGAGTTGGGTCCCGCCGCGCTCTCCTCCCTCTGCACGGGCATCGAGACACTAGTCACCGAGGGGCGGCACCACAAGGCGCGTGATGTGTTTCGCGGGGCCTAGGCTAGGGTGCCGTTCATGTCGCTTTCAAGTTCACCGGATAGAAATGGAGCAAAATTCACGAGATTTAATTCGAGATTTCTAGGGCTTTTTTTTCGGGGAAAGAAGGGGAGATCGAGGGAATTCCATATTCAATCAATTTTGAGGGAGAGAAAACACGTGGCTGGATCGAGCCAAGCAGGTGGCGTCGGTCTCAGGTGTGCACAGGACTTCCATTCAGGTGTGCACAGGACTTCCATTCGAAGGAGCAAGACAATGACTAGCAGTGGGGCCGAAGCTGTCAGCGAGATGGGAAGGATGAGATAGAAAGGAGAGAGAATGGGTGAGGTGGAGGAAGCGGGACACACTATTTTTTTATGTTTTTATTTGACTGACATATGTGCCCATATATTTATTTAAGTTTTTAAATCTTGATTCTAATACCACATCAACACCATGTGGGATGAGGATCAAGTCAAACCATTCACGTAGACACTATGTTAGCTAAAACTGTCGTTTAAACCATATTGAGACCTTATTTGTAATGGTTTTCCGAGTTGAGAGACAGACCTTATTTCAGTTAAGGGATGAATTGCAAATTCGGTGACAAATTGAGGGACTTGTTCCACTAGAAAAGGAATAAGTTCATTTGACTCCCTTAAAAGTGACCCGAATATAATCCCTGACCCTAAACCGTAAAACCGGATATCTCGACCCCCGAACTATTGAAACCGGTGTAATTTGACTCCCTAGGTGGTTTTGGAGAGCGATTTTGCTGACGTGGCGCTTACGTGGCGGTATTGATCGGGTCTTCTTTACACGTGGTGTTGACGTGGCACTTAAGTGGCATTACAATTAAAAAATATACGTGGGGCCCATTAGTCATTCACACGAAAAGAAATGTGGGCCCACTGACATGTGGGGCCCATGAGTCAGTCCCCTTTCTCCTTCCTTCTTCCTCCTCCCTCTCTCCCTTCTCTCTCTTTCTCTCCCCTTCTTCTTCCCCTTCGGCCAGTGGCGCGTGGTGGCAAGCAAGCCCGCAGTGGCGGTGGCAGAGGAAGAGGTGAAGGACGGCGGCAGGTGGGAGCAGGTCGACGACGGCAAGGGAGTTGGGCGGCGAGCAGGGAAGAAGGTGGGCAGCGTGGCTCACCGCGAGGAGCAGAGCAATGTGGTTGCGGCGGCGGGGATCCCAGCGAGCCGCGCAGACGAGGGGGGGAGGAGGCAGGGCAGAGGCGGAGCACACGGCCAGCCTACACGCCATGGCGGTGGGGGCAGCGGCGGCCGTTGATCCGCTCGCCGCACTGCCCTTCTTCGCCTCCACCGCTCCGGCTCCCTGCACGAACACGGCGCCGCCCTTCTTGAGCTCGAGGAAGGCGAAGGAGCCCTTCCCCTGCTCCCGCTCAGTCTTGACCCATGCGCCCATGACGACATGCTCGCCGGATGCAGGTGCGGATGGTGGCGGGCTCCAGATCGTCGGAGAGGGAGGCCGTGGCCATAGCAGCCGCAGCGGCATATTCGGCCATGGGGGAGGGAAGGGATGGATCGAATGCGTTTGCGGGCAATGGCGGGCTCTAGGTCGTCGGAGAGAGAGACCGCGACCATGGCGGCTGCCGCGGCATCTTCGGCTATAGGAGAAGCGAGGGTTTGGGAGGAGCTGGACGTGTTGGGCGGCAGCCTGGAGCATCTCGGCGGTGCTGTTCATCCTGGCGGCGCGGGGATGAGGCGCGATAGCTCTGCCGCTCCCTCGCTGCCGTGCACTGCACGGCCTGGTTGTGGTGGTGGTGGTGGCGCCCGTCGTTGCCACCGCCCGCCATACTGCCCTTCTTCGCCTCCCCCACTCCGGCTCCCCGCACGAAAACTGCATCAGGCAGCTCCCGTCGCTGCTGCTGTATTGGTGGTAGCGGCGGCGGCGTGGGGACGAAACGAGTCACCAGCTCTGGTGGCGGCGCCTGCAAGACAGCACCGGCGCGCGTGGAACTCGCCGTCAACGACGCATTCAGGCGGCCTCTTGTCGGTGCGTATGTCGGCGCCGAGTAACGGGGCGAGGACGTCCTCGAGGGCCGCGGTGCCGTGGGCGGGCGGGTCGTAGACTAAGGCTAGCAACGTGTCGGTGAATGACAAATGGGTCCCTTCTATAATTTTTAATTCTAATGCCACGCAAACGCCCCGTCAAACGCCACGTGTGATGAAGACCCGGTCAATACCGCCACATAGGCGCCACATCAGCAAAACCACCCTCCAAAACCGCTTAGGGAGTCAAATTGCACTGGTTTGAATAATTTAGGGGTCGAGATATCCGGCTTTGCAGTATAGGGTCATCCATTAGATTCGGGTAACCTTTAAGGGAGTCAAAGTGAACTTATTCCACTAGAAAAATCCAGTTCGAGTTCATCCTTTCCCCAGGTTTCCAGCCTGTTGCAGCTCAGCTATTTGGCCCACTCCGGCCCATGGACACGAGGGTTTGGAAACCTGGGTTGCAGCCCGCACCTATCTTCTGGTAGATTGGCCTGGGAAGTGTCGCTTGTGTATTGCCAGGAGCCTGTCTTGCTTGGTGGACATGTCAGGCACCGTGGTCTATGCAGCGAAAATACATTCAAAAAATTCACTGTAAATTTTGCCTTAAGGCAGGGCAAATACATCTTGATTTAACTGTTTCTTTTTTAAAAAATGTGTCAATAATATAAAGTTTAATCAGAACAATAACGTCTATCGTGCACAGCACACGACGTAACACTTCTAATTACCCATTTACCCTTATAGGGTTATTATTCTCAACCTTCATCGATGGTTAATGAATAAGCTTCTTAGCTTAAGAGCGATATGAACTTGACGGCGACGGCGACCGCGTTCTGCGCCGCCAGCGCCGCGAACACGCCGGCCTCGTTGGACTCCGCGGAGCCGCCGCCGGCGAGGTCGGAGAGCGACCGTATGGCGATGAACGGCGCCCCCTGCTGCGCCGCCACCAGCGCGACGGCGGCCGACTCCATGTCGATCGGCGTCACGCCCAGCCTGGACCGCAGGAACTGCCTGTACGCCGCGTTGTCGACGAACACGCTGGCGCTGCACCCGCGCTCCACGCGCGCCACCGCCGGCGCCCGCGCCAGGCACGTCGGCGTACTGCTGCCGTTGACGCAGCGCTCCAGCGGCATCGCCTCCAGCTTCTGGGCGAGCTGGTAGTAGCGGCCGTCGACGGGGACCCAGAACTCGTGGCGGCGAGACTCCGGCGTGCCGTCCGCCGGGAACACCTCCTCCGGCTGGTACCACACGCTGTTCAGCAGGTTGCCGCCGCCGCCGCCGTAGTCGGAGAAGTTGAGCGCCCCGTACTTCCTCGTGTAGTCGCCATTGGACTCCAGCGCGAGCTCCTTCTCCAGCCCATCGCCATACCGCTGTGTCCGATCAAAGAACCATGAACACCGATGAAATCACCAAAATCAATTTGTTCTTGATTTGGATGAAATTTGAGGAAATTAAACAGCCATTCACCTGCCAGTTCCAGAGTCCGGTGTGCGCCCAGTAGCGGGGGACGGTGACGTCGCCGATGTGGAGGTCGGGGTCGGCGTTGCCGGCGATGCCGAAGTGGACGATGCCCTCGACGTCGAAGAGGGTGAGGAGGAGCTGGGTGGCCACGCCGGAGTTGAGCTGCGTTCGTATGAAGCCGGCAGTTGATCAGGTTGGCACAATGGAATTAATAATTAAGGTAATTGACACAATCTACTCTATGATAGTTATGACGCCGTTAAATTTTATCATGTCTTATTAAAAGTTTTATGTAAATATATTTTATGTAAATATATAAGATATAATTCATACTTAAAGTATTTTAAGAGATAAAATAATTCACAATAAAATACATTATAATTACGTGATTTCTTTAATAAAACAAATGATAAAAATATAATTAAAAGTTAACGGTAACAGATATAATATAAGTATATGGCTTAATTAGGTAATAAAATTAATGAAGGTATACAAGTATTTACCATGCCGAGGCCTGTCATGACGATGATCACCTTCTTCTCTCCTATCGTTCCGAAGCGAAATCTCCTTCCTAATGGAAAGACATGTGGTTTTGGTGAGAAAATATTTAACCGAACTTGATTGATGTCGTCCCTTTTTTTTTTTTACTACAGAAAGAACAACTTGATGGGAATTGCCGTATTGGTTTGGGGGTGCTAATGGGCCTGAGTTTGAGGCAGCCCAGCTTGCAGTCTTGGTTTGGGCTATAAATTAAGCTCAAGCCTGGTGCATAATTCAAAATCTTGGCAAAAAAAGAGAGAAAATCTGTAATGTGGAAATTTATGATCCACTTGAAATTCTTCAATTCAAATTGGGATTTTGATGCAAATTTAAAAAATAAAATTTAATTTTCGTGGATTTTGATGCAAATTTGTTCAAATTTTAAATAAAAGTTTAATTTCGCTGGTCTGTGTAATCTTTTGAGTTTAGGTTGAAGGGGCATTTGCAGCTCTGTGCATGTTAGCATATATACAGCCATGCTTCAGGTGCGTCGACTCATGTACTACTCGTAGAAAAAGATCGATACTACTACTAATTGATGGTGATGAACCACTAATTTTATTATTTTTGTAATTCTGGCGATCAATTTATTCATCAAGATTGTGAGAGAGTCGCAAACAAGTTGTGACTACTTGCATATTTATATACGTACGTACACAGCTTATCAGAATCTGTTTGATCTTCAAGCTGGTCAATGGTATACGTTCGTACACTCCATGCATGGCCTAAACGAGTTGAAATTAAACCCGACGATTAGTAGAGGAAACGAAGTAGTAGAAGAATAATAGTAAAAGCTTAGCAACTTGGCCACATGGCTAGCTAGGTAGGTACACGTCGTCAACTTCTCATCTTTTGACATATAAAAGTCTATACAAATAATCTAGATACTGTTTTAACGTGTTTCTTTAGTTCTAAGTTAACATATATTTTGAAATGGATATACTAATTAACACATACTCCCTCCGTCTCAAAAAAAAAAATTTTAAAACTGAATATGACACATCTTAATATAATAAATCTAAACATTCAATGTGCTGGTTTTTTTTATGGGACAGAGATAGTACGCTACAATGATTAATGATTGAGCCGATCCTGACGACGTCGCCCACAGTAATCAATCATTTAAATAATCCTACCGTACGTTACATGCATGTGTAGCAAGTTGAATATGGTAGAGAATAAATCACAACTGACCGATCGAATGAGGGATGTTTTTTTTTCCTTAATGTATGTGTTAATTGTGCATGCGCAAGTATGGGATGATTAATATATATGCACATCCCTATATGCATCCATTGGTTTGGATTAAATAAACATACGTATTCAACCCATTTTTAACAATAGTATAATTTTTATTTGCCTTGTAACTTGCGTGTTAGATATATCTTCTCAAAAAATTGAATTGAAATATTCAAAGAGAAATTAATGGTAAAATTTTTAAATATGTTGACTACACGTATTATTATAAAACATCGTTACTTATTTGTGGAGTATTATTTTCTTGAAAATTAAATATAGTACGATCTCAAATCCCACTGGTTCTGACTCATATTGTATAAGCATATATACGCAGCAATATGATATCACGTGCAATTCTTTTAGTAGTAGTTCATTTGCAGAAGATTCGTTTGAACAACGTGGAATTAATTCGTAAAGCGATTGTTTGGAAAAGGAAATGCGTGAAGAAATCTACAACACGTATGTCCGCAGACCGCAGTTAATCCAACATAAAAAAAATCATACTCATGCTACTTGTTTGTTCGATATAGAGTACAGAAGAGTCGTTTCCCTACACGATTATCCAATCAAGAACAATGGACGACATACTTTTCCGATGTGTTTGTTGTATAATTAGGCTGCTCTCGAGAGAACTATTGAAAAGTCTATATTTTTTCGCACAACCTTCCCAAACCGTGAAATGGTACGTTATACGAAAGTTATTTTGAAAAAAATATTAATCTATATTTTTAAGTTTAAAATAATTAATACTCAATTTGTCATGTGTTAGCTAATGGCTCACTACATATGTTCTCAATATTCTCATTTTCCTCTCTCAAACATGACGTTAATTAAGGTTTATTTATCGGTCATTTGCATTTGGCAACCTGTTAATTCTTGCATAAATATATGGTTCTATCTCTCACTTGTTAACGAAATCTAATCGGGTGAAAAAATTTAGAGGATTATATATGAGATATTCTGGGACCTATAATACCGACATGTATATCCGTTTTTTATAGTTAATGTTTCAGTCTATCTATGTTTTCCATCCTCCAAACATCAAGCGGCTAACTGTCTAGGTAAACATTCAGGCTTCTGTGCCAGAATGATGGTGGTCATGCAAGTTTTCACCAATTTTGGATGAAGATATATGGTAATAGGATTAAGTGTTGAATAATAATGTCTTTTCACCATATATATAGTAATAGGATTAAGTGTTGATGCAACTTAAACATCTACAAGTTTTATTCATGCAGATGTTTGAGTTGCAAACTTTTTAATTGGTTATAGCTTCTACCAAAACAAACGCCCAGTTTTTAATTGGGAGTACTCCCCCAAAGAAGCAAGCACCTACACTAAAGGAATTATATAAAAGATCAAACAAGAGTATGGTAATACCTTTATCCCCATAGGTATATCTAGATTCCCCAATAAATATATCCAGATTTGTAGTCTACAATGTGTTTAACTTCATTTTAGGTTACTACTACGAACATTTTACTAACATTTTACTAGAACATAGGGATAATAGAGGGAGTAATTCCAACAAACAGAGCACGAATTAATTAGTTCATGCGCGTATGCGTACAGGAGTGTGTGCCTACGCATCGTACGTTTACTAACTAATGTACACGTGATGTGTATCTTAGATAATAGAAATGGGTTACATCTCCGGCCTCTACCCGTAGACACACAGCCAAAAAGTCCAGAAGTATATGTACCTGCGGCGTCGAGGTAAGGCAGCTTCTTGGCCGGCGAGAACGCCGGCGAGCGGAGGAGCGGCTGCATCTCGAACCCGTTGGGCACCACCACGCCGAGGTACGGGCCCCGCCGGTTCACTTGCCGGACGCCCCGCGCCGCGTCCGCCGCCACGACCGCCTCCGCCGCCACAGCAGCAGCCGCCACCGCGACCACCAGCAGCAAAGCCAGCGTCGTCGTCGTCTTCGCCGGCGACGACGACGACCGAGCAGCCATGTCGTTAATTAATTAACCTTAAGCTAATGAACTAAGCTAATAACGCGTATGCGTATAACGTGACGAATCGAATAGCTCTAGCAATCGATCATACAAGTCTCACACAAGTTGTGTGTGTGTGCGCGTGTTTGGGAAGAACGAGATGAAGAGAGACAGGAGAATGGTAGGGTTTATATGTATATAGAGCTAGCAAACAAGAAGAGGATTTGATTTGAGTCAGAGCTCAAGAACAATCGTGCTGGCCATCTTCAATTAAATATTTAGCTTACAGAACAAGATTTACATGACTGGCCATCTTCAATTAAATATTTAGCTTCCAGAACAAGATTTACATGAATGGAATCATTGCAATTACATCAAAAGGAATAATACAGTAGTTTCCGTGTATCCGTCCCAATATGTAATAATATAGGACGTGTCACTATGAATTTGAAACATGTACCATGTACCTATATTTGTAATTTTAGGATAAGTCTCATTCCATTTTAATTGAAGATATTGCTGAAACGAAGGTAAGGCCTGCAGCGTTGTGATCAAGTGGCAATGCGATTACTATATGATTCAGCGCTGAGCAATATGAACCAATTAATCAGATGGTCCGTCCACGTACGTAAGCGTAACTACAGCTAACGTGCCAGTTTGATTAACGATTTTGCTGACCAATACATTGTGCGAGAGAGAGCGCACGTTTTTGTACACACGTCAAAAATGGGCGCATGGTTTTAGACTGACTTGGAATAGTATCCATCATATCGCGTGCTGCTTGCCATTTGAGATAAGTACTGGTCATGAACTTGGCTGGACTTTTGCATGGACCAAATTAAGCTACAGTACTTGATCGAGTACGGAAAATTAAGGAAAGCTTCTTATCTTGTTCTTATTTTTTTTCTTTGAGACAAGAGACTTGTATCCTTACTTGAACGAGAGAGTACAAGACGAAACGGGCAAGGATCCGACTTGTATTATTTGATTGAGAGTACACGACGAGATGGGCCTTCAAAGTTTGCACGTGGTGAGAGCCGGGTACACGTGGTATGTCTGTATGTGCACTAGCCATAGGCTTAAAACGAGAGGGCTGCCAGTGCCATGACCCCGGGTGGTCTTCCTCTCGCGCGGTTGATACCGGATAAGAAGGGTTCAACTGGGTGAAATAATGGAAAATCCAACATCACCGCGCGGATGCGGTCGTGCACGATCGATCGTGTTTTAGCATTTTTGGGCCAGGAATAAGTTCACTTTGGGTCCCTCTATTTGTCGCCCAGTCCGATTTTCATCCTTTCATCGCAAAACCAGGTACGACGGGTCTCCCAACTTACGAAACCGTTTAAATAAGATCCCTCGGCAGTATTGTGTCCGGTTTTGACTGAGGTGGCTTGTACGTGACTAATTTTAACTAGGTCTTTGTCCAACGTGTCATTGGCATGTATGTGCGCGCCAAAATGAGCCACGTAGGCACCACCTCGGCCAAAACCGGACACAATACTACCGAGGGACCTTATTTAAATGGTTCCGTAAGTTGGGGGACCCATCGTACCCGGTTTTGCAACGAAGGGACGAAAATTGGACTGGGCGACAAATAGAGGGACCCAAAGTGAACTTATTCCTTTTTGGCTATGAGGGGGGAGGTCTATTAGCTATCTGGGCTGGTCTCCTTTCACCCGCCCCAGCCTGGCCGATTGGAATAAGTTCACTGGAGGTCCCTCAACTTAACAGCGAGAATTTTTGTGGTCCCTTAACCACAAAACCAGAAATGTGTATCTCCTAAACTCACATAAACCGTGTACTCAAGGTCCTATTACAGTATTGTTAACGACCAAATTTGGTAGATATGAACCAGGTTTGGCATTGGAATCAAAATGGATTCGACAAAGAGTTAGATTCAAAGAACAGAGTATGCATCGGCTGAAATGGATCGGATAGAGGACAACCGATACATTCGATACAGCCGATACAGCCGATTCCGATGAAGATAGTTGTAAAACTGCTTCTAGAATCGATCAACGTGCTTCACAAGGATTGCCACGATGGAGAAAAGCTCTCAAGGCAATTGTATCTATTAATTAGGATATTTTGAATAGTTTCTTTAGAGATATGTTTGGGCAAAAGTCTGCCGTAAAGACTTATGTGTATCTTAGAGTTTGCTAGAGATAAGAGTCGTGTCCGGTAAGGACATATCATGTATATCGGGTATAAATATGACCCGAATCCATGTAAACAACAACACACAGTTCAATAACACTTTCGGCGCATCGCCACCTTTTTACTTTTGTTCTATTTCGACGAATTCTTGCTTTCGGGTTGAGCTGCATCGGTTTCGATATTTAACTAGAGGTAAACTTGTCACGATGGCTTGCGTTCTCGGGATTAGTGCTTCCATCTTTATGACTCTATAATCTTGTTTATGTAATTCGTCGAGTTATCATATACACTTTATAATCTTTATTAGTTGTGTTATATAACTTGCAATCAGTTGGTTTTACTATCAGAAAGTAGCCGATAGAGTTAGATCTCGTTATTAATTTAGATTATATCATGTATCTACCATCTCTTAGAGGTTTTTATTATCTTGTTTAGATCTTACAGTTATCTTTATGCTTAATGCTGCATCAGCTGAGTTCGATCTATTAAGTTCTATCTATAATTGTGATATCTAGCCTGTTTCATGATCATCAATAGAGATAGTATTGGAGTTTTAGCCGATCTTACCTGATTTAGCTACTTTTATCTTATATGCTTGACTGTTATGCTAGATCTGTCCTTTATATTAAGATCTTATTGCATTAAAGTATATTAGGCTTTCTGTTTGATATATTTTGCTTGTTTTGATATCTTAATATAGAGTGGTATCGGAGTATTAGCCGATACATATTAGATCTATCTGATTGGGTATGCTATAAATGTTCATATAGTCATGGCCTTAATGTACATTTAGACTTAAGTGATTTATACTGTCTCGACATGGCGTTTGATCTATCCCAATCACTTAGTTTAAGTACACATCGAGAGAAAGATTATATATCGTTAATATCTACAGCCGATCGAGTAGATTTAGTTTTATATTGCTTTGTTTCTCATTGCCGATCTAATGCCAATAACATTGGCTTAGTGATTGATGATATGTCATCGGCTCATAGCCGATCGGCTATCGTTTATGGATTTAACCTTGTTTTCTTGTCTTTTATTCTTATTGATTGCAAGATCAAATCAATTGGCATGCTCACGAACCTAAAAACAAGATTTTGGACCTGCACAGGAGTTAAGCAGATCTTCCAGGCCAGCGTGTGTTTTTCGCATCAACAAGTATATATGGGTGGTTTCGCTGACGTGGAATCCTAATCAGAAAAAAATTTAAAAAAAGTACATGGAGCCCATATGTCAGCTGCACGTTCTCTTTTCTTCTCCTTAGATCTCTTCTCTCTTCTCTCTTCTCTTCTTCAACAAGAAGGTGGGCATGGAAGCATGCTCGGGTCCCGCGAAGTGAAGAAGGCCGGACCAGAGAACAGCAGCAGCGCGGGCGGCGACTTCACCATCATCGTCGTTTGGCTTGTGGAGTTTCTCTTCCCGCTGCTGACGCTCATGTCCCAGCTCCGCCGACGACGCGCGGCTCAGCGGCCGCTTGTTGCTGTCCCAGCGCTGGACAGCCTCCGCATTCACATGCGTTGGCGTGGCAGGGGATCGTGCTGCTAGGGCTAGACGATGATGCTGCCTAACTGCCGGCTTTCTTGTCTACGTCCCACCTTTCGACGGCGTCGGCTCGGCCAGGCTTGGGATCGGAGGCCGGCCGCGCGCGAAAGGAGGCGTGGAGGATGATGAGGCACGGCGTCGGGAGCAACGGCAGCATCTGGCTCCTCGGCGGGGTCAAGAGCAACGCCGGCAACATGGTTGTCGGCGCGTCAAGCGCAGCGCAGGGAAAACCGCTGTCACCATGACCGTCCCCGCGCTCGCCCATCGCCGCTCCGTCCGCGCCGGTCTCCCTCACTGAAGAAGAGAAGAGAGAAAAGAGAAGAGGAGGAAAAGAGAATGTGCAGCTGACATGTGAGCCCTACGTACTTTTTTAAATATTTTTTCTGACTAGGATGCCACATTAGTGAAACCACCCATACATACTACCATAGGATCTTGAGTGCATGGTTTGTGTGAGTTTAGAGGAATACATTTCTGGTTTTATGGTTAAGGCAGCTTAAAAAATCTCACTGTTAAGTTGAGGGACCTCCGGTGAACTTATTCTTGGCCGATTAGCCGGAAGCCCGGGACAGCCCAAGCCAAGCAGGCCGACCTGCAACCCAGCAGTCACATGGACATAGCCGAAGCCATTAACTTGAGGCCCAGCTAATTGGCACAAGGTGCCTAACGCTCATACTACCCAGCTCTCTATAACGTCCTCTGCATTTTTTTCTCTTTCCAAACAAAATATAACTCCCGGCCTATGTACATATACATATCCTGTGCACATAAATTTTTCATACACACCAACTAACAAATATTGTCGAAAATTGTAGAAAAAAATGTGCATATGCTTTTAACAGTAATACACCGATATGCAAAGTTTTAGCATCAAATTCATTATATATTAGCTGTAAAAATATTTTCTGATAATTTTAAGGTTATAAATTTGTCAAAATTTTATACTTTTCCCTACGCATGATGAATTTAAACATAAGGCTCTCATCTTTTGGCCCAATCAACATATGCCAATGCCAAAATTTAAATTTTTGAACTTAATTTTGAAGTTGTTTTTTTAATCATAGTTTCTTTTAAACATTGTCATTTAAGTCACTATGAGCATAACTGTAAAAGTTTTAATCACAAATTATATTTTTTCACTGATACGATAAATGGTGTGTTTTCCACATATAGCCATCAAATGAGGCCATAAGATTTTACACATAGATGTAATACTATTAATAATACATGTAAAATTCCTTCTAGAAATTTCTTTGATATTTTGATAGTTGGTGTGCACAGTGTGTACACGTGAAACCTTATGTGCACATAGGATACGTTCCATACTTATGAACATTAGTATTCAAAACCTAGTGAATGGAGTCATGCACTCACAAGTCATAACTCTACTATCATACCCAATGGTGCTTCTCCAGTATTCCTAAAAAAAATCAAGAAGACGTTTCGTTTGATTTAAATTATTAGTGGATTATTGCCACGAATTATCTACTTTGATTATAGGGATAAATTAAATATTTTAATAAATAAATTTAATAAATAGTTTATGGCAAGTGTTCCAAGTAATAAATCAAGCGAAATTTTTTTTGCATAACATATTTTTTCCAAAGCGTTGGACAAATAAATAATTAAAAAGAACAGCAACTAAAGTGGTACAATCAATTGCAGAATATTTGAAAGAATTAGCTAGCAGTCTAGCATGTTTGCTGCTAATTGAGCATCAAGTCATCAACCAATAGAAATTGGGCTGCACAATTATCTTTGGATAATGAATCGAGGACTTCCATGTTTAGTTTAATCCATAGCCTGTGATGCTAATAGAATCAACCTGCTCACAACAAATTGCAAGCTCTGAACTATCAACAGCTATAGGTAGCAGTAAATTGCTGAACTGAGCATCCCGACTCATGGTCATGGGGAGTTTCAGAATAGAGCACAGAAAATTTCTTGGCAATCTAGAGACAGTAGTAAAAGGTGATCACGGCCTGTTATGTTCTTCCATGGATTGCAGCAACGTTATTTCAAATTTTAGGCGTTCGAAATCAACACCTGGCACAGAATGTTCAGAACTACGTTCAGAGCTCTGAACATTTGCACAATATGTTTAGGCACTGTTTCTTTCAGTTTAGGATTATTATAATTTAGATTATTGAGTTAGATTACTATAAACTATATTGTTATAATCGAATAGTAGAATAAGCGGTTAGTTGTTTCTTTCCTAGATTATTAGAGCCTAGATTATTGGTTTTGCAAGTCTAAAAAGGGAGTGGGGTGACATGGTGAGTAATTTTTCACCCAATAATCTGGAAAAAGGTCACATAAATGAGCTTATCAGATTATAATAAACTGGGCTCCAGACTATGATAAGCTACTTTAATAAGTTATCTGTTTCTTTCAGCTTACTCCCAATAATTTGGATTATAATAATCCCAAGCTGAAAGAAACAGGGCCTTAGTGTTTTGAGCAAATGCACATTGTGCTCTTACCTCTGAATATTTGCAGGTATTTTACCCACTGGTTTGCATTGACACTTCAGTGACATGCCGTTCTATTTCAAGAAACATGGCTACGTGAGTACGTGTGCATAGGAACAAGCACATTGAGGATATGTATATCGCAATTTGAAATTCTAGCAATTGACAACTACTTGTGGGTAACCCCAAAGAGAGGTAACTTATAACAATTGAAAATTATGAAAGACCATACATACTACTTGCAGTATTTTTCTGAAGTTTAACCATGCTCAGAACAATGATTCAAATATACAGGGTGTACTTTGAGAACTTGTGCAGGCTAACAAATTGCCTTTCGTTATGCCACAATTTACTAGATTGACTATCTCCCAACATGTTGAGTGATCATTCAGGCCTTGTTTTGTCGCTAATGACAAGAGAGGCATTCAAATAATCTAGTGATGAACAAAAAACAGTTGCACGAAAACAATGACATGAGAAAGAAACTAGCTTAGGCCCAACATTATTACTCACTCAAAAGAGCTTCAAGATGAGCTAGTGCAGGCCTGTATAAGTAAAATTAAAGTAAGGAAATCTAAAAAGTAAACCTCCAGTCACCTCTTTAACTCACCTAATATAAAAAAAAAATTAAATCAGCAGCAGAAGCTACTCTATTGGCACTTGGATAATCTTATGCCTAGGTACATATAATACCATTCAGCTGAATTAGTCCATTCATATGGCCTTACATTAATCAGGCAACTCTGTTTGATTGTCCCCTGCTCTGAAGAAACATGCATCAAACAATGCTAAACAATTATGTGGAAATTAGATTTTAGTTGTAGTTTTTACTTTTTAGTTGCAGTCCTAGGAAGGCATGGAGCCAAGTATATTCTGGGTAGAAATGGGAATCAGTTGGAACTGAAGAGAGAGTACTAGCACTACACTGGCCAAGGTCACCTGTGACGGGCCCAAACCCTCATCTTTGACGGCTTCGCGCATGGTCAGTGATCAGTGGTCACTAGTGAGTCCAGTCACCTTTAACGGGTGGCCGGCCGTCACAGGTGACACCCACCTCTGACGAGCAAGTTACTATAAGGCCGTCAGAGGTGTTGGTCTCCGCTAGCCTAGGGCGAGTTGGGACCCGTCACAGGTGACTCATCTCTGACGGCCCTTTAAATAAAGGCCATTTAAAGGGCCGTCAGAGGTGATGGTCTCCGTAGATAGAAGCTGTCACAGGTAATCTACCTGTGATGGCCCCAAAAGTAAATGCCCGTCACAGATAGGTAACCTCTGACGGGCCTTTATTTGCTAGTCCGTCACAGGTGAGGTTACCTTTGACGGATTTTTGTTCCGACCCGTCACTGATGAGTTAATTCCAGAAAAAAAATAAATGCTAAATATTGGCTAGCCTCAGGATTTGCTAGCCATGCCCTCTAAAACACAGATACATCACAGATATATTCCAGTCACCTCCCAATATAACATCACAGATCCATCTCAAACATCATAGATCCCCAACAACACAGATCCATATCAAAAATTGACATCATTCACATATGCAGTTTAAATGCCACAATTTTGCACAGAAAATTCACACCCCTTGAAAGCCACAATTTCGGTCATTGCTCATAGAACCGCATATATAGTTACCAAATGGATTAAAGCCATAATGTCCTCGACCTCCACGACCTGTCAATAAGGAAAAAAAGGAGAAAACAAATAAATAGTACAACGTAAATCGTAGTTGATCAAATTTGATGACAATTTAGTAAACTACCATAAATATTGCACATATGAAAGTAAATTACATTGCACTTGATAAAAACATATTTTTTTACATCACAAGAAATTATAAAAACATCTTTTTTACATCACAATAAATTATCTAGCCAAGTTCATGAGTCTATTTGACGTGAAAACGTCCTTTCTTGTTCATTATTTCTGCAAGAATGAAGGCGCACACTTCGCCTCTGATAGCGGGGGGGGGGGGGGGGGGGGGGTTGATGGGTGAGATCTTGAAGCCAGCTCTACCTTTCTGTTTAATAAATAAGAGGTTAGCACGTTTTGAATAGCAATGTTGGTATTGAAATGAGCTTATTCGCCATTAGCAACAACCTCAGGGTCGAAATCTTTCACCTCTCTTAGAAGTGTTGACATGTTGTGGCACACGTGAAAATCACATTGGTCTCCGATCTGTTGTGCGCATGCGAACTTGGTGTCATGATAAAGTTCGTCCTTGCCCTCCTTGTGCCTATCACCCTTTTCCACATATGGGCCCCAAACCATATTTAAGGCCTTGGTGATTTCAGTGAAATCATAATCTTTGGACTTATTGGAGTTAAGGTAGGTAACCCTACTCCACTTAGGTACGATGACTAGGAGAATCCAATGTCGTCTGCGCAGTGGTTATGTAGCGTTAGTACTAAGAACCTTAACTTCAAAAACAATATACATGAAGGGTATTGTCCTCTTACTCTTGGTTGTGTGCGCACATGATGTACTCCTTGTCTTGATGGGCCCATAAACACCGGTTGACATAGTCAACCACCTCAGTGAAGCTCTGTCGTAAATTAACCTCGTTCACCATGGATGGATCAAGGAACCCAACCTGATTACCAAGGCGACGACTCTCGATCCAACACAACCTTAAAACATTTACATATTAGAACTAATTTAATTAGGAGATATAGTCCAATCATATCACAAGTATAGAAGGTATGCACTTACAAGGAGTAGCATTTTAGAAGACCAGTGTCCAACTTCCGGATCCTGAAAAGGTCGAAGAGGTCATCAATGCCTATAGTTATATAGGCAGGCGACGATAGGAACGGTTGGTGGTCATGATGTCCAACTATGGATGACTCCCTCATTTTCCGCTTGGCGTTGCTTAGCTCCATGTATTGCTTATGTAGCTCTCGGCAAGCAATACCCATCATGGCTAACACATTGTCCTTCACCAATGGCATGCCTAGCTTAAATTGGGCCGGCACCCTCACGACCTTCCCCGCTTTGCTCACCGGCATTGACGTCGCAGCCTTGCCCCTTTTTGGCTCCGGTGCCAACTCCCCGACCTTCCCCTTGCCGCGTTCACGCTTCTGGCCCTTAACAAGTGGTGGGGAGCTATCGGCCTTTCTTGTGGTCTTTATTGGAGCCAAGTTTTGAGCTATATCTGCCAAGTCCATATTAGCTCCATCAGGAGAACGAGGTACTGACAATGCCGGTCCACGGGGAGCCTCAGTTGATAGCTTAGACTTGGGAGGTGTAAGCTCCGTCAGTCGACTTGGACGAGGAGTCATCTTCACAACTATGTCTTCTTTGGGCCATTGTATGGACATCTTGCGCGCATCGCCCAAAGTCATGATTTTCATCATTGGGGGGCATGGGCAGCGGATAGCCTGACCAAGTGTCCTTTACTGTATCGATGGACACCTTGGCATACCCAGCTAGCAGGTCTGCGCCGTGGACCTTGTCTGTAATCGAGGGCTTGAAAGCCATGCCCTCAGCGACTTCGGGAGAGAAAGTTGGGTGGACCCTCGCTAGTAGGACACACTGTGCTACGCCCTGCATATGTGAAAGTTTGAATTTAATATTGGAACGTGTAAAGGTTTTTTGTTAGATATGGATCGGATAACATCAATTACCTCTATGTGGTCCACTGCAGCTAGTGGTGCGATCGGGAGACCAGGGGCTGGCACCTCTGTGGATGCACAACTACTCCTGTGCTGTGACGGACTCGCGTCGTGTTGTGCACGAGGAGTTGGATGCACAGCAGGTGTTGTGCCTCGGGGTATATTCATGTCGGCGAGGACCTTGTTAACCCTTTCTTCCACCCTAGCGTTCATGCTAGCTTCTAGTTCTTGAATGACCTCAACCTTAAGTTCGGCCTTCAAACGAGCGTCCCTCTCTTCCTTGGAGACTTTCCGTGCTTCCAGGGCACATCACTACCAATTGATGTGACCATGGCTACTATAGATACAACCATCGTTCACATCAAGATCAAGCCGTCCAAGTTCTGCAATCCAGTTCGGCCACCTGCTACAATGTCGGCTTCAAACGGCCGCCAAATATGCATGCGAGCTCCATTTTGGGTCCATGAGTACTTGATGGAAAGCTCTCGGAGTCATCTTTCCAATGGATCCAGCTTCATTGCCAAATTCCATCCCAGTCGGCCGAAATCACAAAAAGAAGGTGCTGCGTCACCTATAATGGGCCTATGGGCTTGTAACTTCGTCTGGGACCCCGGCCCAAGTGGGGCCCATGTGGGGTGCGCCCCAAGCTGGTGGAGCACGACCCTAGGCACCCCTAGGTCGTCCTCCCACCTCTATATATAGCTAGTTACCCCTTCAGGGTTTCTCGGGTTTTGTTTAGATGAAAGTTTAGCCATTGCTACTTCCTTGCAGCGCGCGTGTCGACTAGACCGTCCGTCTGCTTGTATTTGAAACCCCAACTTATCGTGTGTATTCATTCCTATTTGCAATTCAGATTGCTTTTATCTTGTTCTTGCTTGTTTCTTCGATTTGCTTGCAGGAATAAGGTTGATCTGCACCGGCAAGATCAACAACACACGGAAAGGTGTATCGATCGCTAAGGCGCAACACAACGTCTCGTACGGTTGTAGTCGGATCGTCAACGTTTCTTCCAAATCGTAGTTATCACAACTCACCGAAAGATCGGGCCAAACAACAGCCTTGAGTGTCAAGTGGAACTCAGGGTTCATCAGGTGGTATCAGAGCTTTCGTTACTCGGTGAGTTTTTTTTTCTTCCTATAACCAGAAAATAGCCATACAAAAAAAATTGCATCCTTTACCTAGCCATACTTGTGCCATCGCATTGTTCTTTTCAGTTTTTGCTTTGTTGAGTTTTTGTTGCGTTGTCGAGTCGTGCTGCTGGTCTTAGCATTTAGTTCGTTTAGAGTTTCGAGTTCTGGTCACGTTTAGTACCACTGTCGCCATCGCCACCGTGTCTTTGTTGTCATCGGGACCTACGAAAACGGAATCGTCTTTCCGCCTGGGTTCCATTTTTCTAGTTTTCAGAACTTTCTGTCGGTCGGTTTTGGTGTTGTGGAGTTGCATCTAGTGTTTTGGTCATGTGGTTGCACACTGTCCCGTGCTCCTGTTGTTCTGCTGATGCGCGTGAGGAAGAAGGAAGGCGTGAGGAAGATGGAAGGTAGAGATTAGATTGGTTTGGTTTCTATTTCGGGGCCACGTAGAAAAGGAAATAAGGAATTAGTTTCCTTCTTTCAGACTTTTTCACGAGTCCCACCACCTGTGCATGCGGCATTCCTTCCTTGAGTTCGACTCCCTCCTCTAAATCACGTACATCACAAGGTTCCGAGTTGTGTCAAACACCTTGGTGAATTTTTGTTTGGTGTCGGTTTTGAGATCTGTTTGGAAAAACGGAACCGGCATAAATTCAACATTCCATTTTTGTATAGTTCTCAATTTTGGGTTCGGACTTTTGCATTTGAGTCCTTGTAAATTTTTATATTTATGTTTGACTCCCTGTAACCTTGCATTAAGGTCTTTGAGTTGGTTTTTGCTGAAAAAAAAATTAAAAAAAAAGAAAGAAAAAAAGGCAGAAGGTGCATAAATAAAAAAAGAAAGAAAAAACGCACCAAAAAAAAGAAAAGAAAAGAAAAGAAAAAAAGGAAGAAAGAAGAAAGAAGGAAAAGAGAAAACAAAATAGTTGTATCTATGAGCTGAATTTGATATATCAGAGTGTGCTTGAGTTGTTTCTTGTGCTATATTGTGGTACCGTTTGTGTCTAGGCTCACGTCTAGTACGTCCTAGCCTAGGACCAGCACGGTACTTGACTTTGAACCATTATTCAACTTTGCATTCTCTGATTTGAGCATTTGCTATCCCTTTGCGACATATTTAAGCCTACCCAGAGCTCCACAGATCTGATTGCAGCCGTAGAGCAAGTGTTTGCTAAGGCATCGATACATCCAACCTTCATTGGGGTGCTTGGTTAAGTCAGTGTACATCATCATTCCGCTTGCTTTGGTAAGAACTTGTAAGAGCTTGGTTAAAAGCTTGAGTGTGTGTGATATTTGAGCTGCCACTACCTAGTAGTTGATAGGAGCGTGCATATTTTTGTGTGTTTCTTGTTTGCTACTAACTATGGCATGATTGCGTAAGGGAATAGGAGAACATCGACTTCTACACCTTCGACGAGATATGACGACTTCTCCACGTGATGCATATGAGGTGCATGACTATAATTTTGAACAAGTTGCATCTAAGTTACCCTTCTATGATGGAAAGTATGATTCTGTTGCATACATTGATTGGGAGCTAGCAGTAGACAATGAATTTGATATATATGATTTTTCTGATGCTCAAATGATTAAGGCTGCTAGTAATAAGTTTACCTCTTCTGCATTATTTTGGTGGACTTATGTTAGTAATAAACCTGAAACTTGGGATGAATTGAAAACCATGATAAGAAAACGCTTTGTGACATCTTATTACAAATGTACTCTTCGGGAGAAATTAGAACATCTGAAACAAGGTGACAGAACTGTTAGGGAGTACATTCATGAATTTAAGGTCTGTATCATCTACAGTGGTCTCAAAGAGTGCAATGAAAATATAACGCGTAGATTTTTCAATGGGCTTAATTCTGAAATTCAGGTTTTGCTTGATAATGTGACATATAATCATATTGGGCACCTATTCATGCTTGCTCGTAGCATTGAGAGTCAGATCATATCAAAGGCGAGGATGCATGACCAATGTGATTTATCTCCTATTTCTGAATCCCCAATATACTTATGTAATGATGATGTGCAAACATTAGAGGAGCAATCTTTTGTCTCCCCTGTTACTAACGTTTTGCAGGAAGATCAGCACATCCAAGAAAAGGAGAATGGTATACTTGAGAAGAAAGAGGATGAAGCACCTGCGATATCTGAAGAAAGTTCGCAAGGTAAATTAAATGGTGCTGAGAGAAATGAAGGTGAGTATTCTCAAGGTGAGCTACACTTGTCCACTTTTCCTGCTATAGTAGAGCAACCATTAGTGGAATCAATTGCTGAGTTGCCTTTGTCACAAGTTGATTTACTTGCTGTTCCTTGTGATAAAGAAGAGTTGTGCGATAATGTTTCACTTATATCCATGCCACAACTAGTGAATGAACATGCTATTCCTGTTTTTAATACTAACTGCGCTGATTTTAAGCATTTTGTTTAGATGAAAGTTTAGCCATTGCTACTTCCTTGCAGCGCGCGTGTCGACTAGACCGTCCGTCTGCTTGTATTCGAAACCCCAATTTATCGTGTGTATTCATTCCTATTTGCAATTCAGATTGCTTTTATCTTGTTCTTGCTTGTTTCTTTGATTTGCTTGCAGGAATAAGGTTGATCTGCACCGGCAAGATCAACAACCCACGGAAAGGTGTATCGATCGCTAAGGCGCAACACAACGTCTCGTACGGTTGTAGTCGGATCGTCAACGTTTCTTCCAAATCGTAGTTATCACAACTCACCGAAAGATCGGGCCAAACAACAGCCTTGAGTGTCAAGCGGAACTCAGGGTTCATCACCAATTCCCCTAGTCCGGCCAGGATGTTCCTTGGTTCCGAGCGCCTTTGTGAGGATGTCATCTTCGCGCCTCTTCGGCGCGGACTCAACCTCGCTTTGTGAAGCTTGTTCAGCAACCAAGCCCAACTAGAAAAAAAAGAGTCGTTTATACGAACTTCTACTTTAGACGAATGGAAATTAGTTAGGTTAAGTAGTGAACTCACCAGTTCCTAATAGACGACGGCATCACTTTTGTTCTCAAATGTGACAGAGCCGTCCGGGTTGACCTTACCCCTTGCTCGCGCCCAGTTGCGAGCTCTTTGTTCAGGGATGTCTGAAAACGGGGCAGGGACATTCGCTGCTGCAGCAGCTGCATCTTCTTGGGTCCATATTGCCTCCTTGCCGATGTAACCTGCGGTGCCCAGCCGATGCGGGTGCTCATTCCGCTGTTGCAGTAGGCGATGTGCCTCGCTTGATTCCCTAAACTCTTGGGTGTTCTTGAGAGAGCATAATTCCTCCCACACTGCTTCGGTTATTTGAGGGTATTCATCGAACGGCGTATGATTGTCGGGCGGGTTGACAAACTCGGTGAAGAGCTTCGATTTCTAATTCTTCCAAGCTTTGCCCATCTTATGAAATGCCTTCCGCATGAGCCTATCCTTTGCTTCACCTGGAAATGTGAACCATTTCTCCGTTGCCATCCAAGCTCGCTCTTTCTCGGCTTCTGTGACCATGCCGATATCTTTATGGAGAATCCCGAAATTCTCACGTGCCGCCAGCCCGCAGCAGTTAGACCATCTTCCAATGACAGTCCTCGGCGCCGTGGGCCTACCACTAGCGTCAACCTCTCTTATAACTTGCATTGTGGTCGGCCATATATTTTGTGACCGGGGATTTCTACTCGACCTACTTGCACTTGTCCCGCCCGACATCGACGTATGTTGTTCCTGGGGCGATTCTGCAGCACAAACAGAAGGCAACATATGCTAAGGGGTGCTAGCTAAAATTTATGTGGTCATGTGGTGAAAATTTATCCTATAAATTACCATGAATTTCGGGTTGTTCGACCGCTGTTGTCGAGGGATGACCTTCGGCAACTGTCTCTGTGACTGGGTTTTCTTCTTCCTGTATCCTCGCAGGTGTTGGGGAGGGCGGGTTTGCGCCGGGCGTTGTCATGGTCTAATTTTCCCGAAAAAGGTTATAAATTTCCTACCATTACACTAAATAGCATTAGATCCAATGTAATACGGGGTATACTATGAAACTATGGCCTCAGTTTTGCTCAGAAATTATGCATCAATTACCATCATTTGCATGAAGGGAAAAAAAGAGAAAATCAGCTACTAGGAGGGAAAAGCAACCCAAAGTAAAGCGTAAAAAAGAACCAAGTGTAGATAGTCTCCTCTTATCAATCCAGGAAAAAGAACAAGTGTACATAAAAAAAGAGTAAATTGTACCCACGGTACAACAACTTGGTGGGTGGGTGCGATATAGTGCAAGAACTCGAGAATTGAACGTTCGAGTACAACAACTTGACAAGTGGGTGCGTTTTAGTACAAGAATAGCTAAGCATATGCTAGGTGAGTTTTTCTCACGATGTCAATATGCCATTACATAGCAATCCTATGGATATTACCTTATAATATTTAATTTAATCTTTAAGAATTATACTGCACATCCAATTACCTTATACAAATCCACGCTAGTATATTGTCAAAATAAGTACTTCAAAATTGAATACGTATAAAAAAAGTGCTCCAAATAATTAAGTTGCCACATAACTTCTTAACTTATTGTATCAAAATCGTACATATCTTGCAAGTTGATGCATTTATACGATCACTTACAAAGTTCTTGTACTAAATTGCATGTACCCGCCAACTTGTTATACTATAACACTCATTTCTCAAGTTCTTACACCAAATTGCACCCACCTACCAAGTTGATATACCATAGGTGCAATTTACTCTAAAAAAAAGAACAAGTGTAGATAATCTGTTCTTATGCATTAAAAAGAAAACTTCTATAACAACAGCAGCAGCAGCAGCAACATCAATTCATTTTATAACAATCATCAAAATTCATCAAAATCAGGCATTCAGGGGCAATTCTTATGCATAAAAAAAGAACAATTGTAGATAATCTGTTCTTATGCATAAAAAAAGAACAAGTGTAGATAATATGTTCTTATGCATAAAAAAAAGAATAAGTGTAGATAATCTATGCATAAAAAAATGAATAAGGGGCACAGGGGTAGCAGCAGCAACAACAATTCATCAAAAAACAACAAGTGTACATAAAAAAAAGAACAAGTGTAGATAATCTGTTCTTATGCATAAAAAAAGAACAAGTGTAGATAATCTATTCTTATGCATAAAAAAAGAACAAGTGTAGATAATCAATGCATAAAAAAAATGAATAAGGGGCACAGGGGCAGCAGCAGCAGCAACAACAATTCATCAAAAAAGAACAATTGTACATAAAAAAAAGAACAAGTGTAGATAATATGTTCTTATGCATAAAAAAAGAACAAGTGTAGATAATATGTTCTTATGCATAAAAAAAAGAACAAGTGTAGATAATCTATGCATAAAAAAATGAAAAAGGTGCACAGGGGCAGTAGGGGTAGCAGCAGCAACAGCAATTCATCAAAAAAGAACAAGTGTACATAAAAAAAGAACAATTGTAGATAATCTGTTCTTATGCATTAAAAAAGAACAAGTTTAGAGGTATTTCTGTTCTTGAGCATTCATTGCTGGCCATTTAACATACACAGCAAGGCATCTGAGGTATTTCTGAAACAACAGCAGCAAGGGTATATAAATCATGTATATAAACAACAATTCATGCAATTCACCTATTCATAGACAGCAAGGGTATATAAATCATGTATATAAACAACAATTCATGCAATTCACCTATTCATAGACAGCAAGGGTATATAAATCATGTATATAAACAACAATTCATACAATTCACCTATTCATAGACAACAAGGGTATATAAATCAACAAGTGTAGATAATCTGTTCTGATCCACAAAGAAAAGAACATGCACTGCAGCAAAATTCATGCTAAGATCCTCTAGTACCAATAGAATAATTCCTCTAATACTGCATTCATCCAAAATCTAGCCCCTACATTCATCCAAAACATCCACAAACAACAAATCACATTTAATTCATCTACACAGCAGCACCAACAATCGAAACAAATCACATTTCATTCATCTAAACAATGCAATTCATCCATCGAAAAAAGGAGGAAGGGGGGAGGGTGGCGGCGTACTTGGAGAAGGCGGCGCAGGCCGTAGGCGTCCTGGATCCCGGCGGCGGCGAAGACGAGGGCGGGGAGGCAGCGGCGAAGAGGTCGAGGCGGTCGGCGGTGCAGGCCGATGTCGTCAATCCAGGCATCACGAAGGTCGGGGTCGGGGAGGTCGGGGCCAGTGATGGACGGACGGCGGCAAACACACGAGGGCGGTGGTGGAGATGGCGGCGGAGAGGGCGGCGGTGGAGAGGTCGAGGCGGCAGTGGTGGTGGAGATGGCGACGGAGAGGGCGGTGGTGGTCGGGGATCCCGGCATCGTGGAGGTGGAGGTGGCCGGCGTCGTGGATCCCGGTGTCGGGGAGGTCGGGGAAGTCGATGGACGGACGGCGGAGAGGACGAGCGGCGGCGGTGGAGAGGAAGGCGTAGAGGGCAGCAAAGATGGTGGCGGAGAGGGCGGCGGAGAGGTCGAGGCGGCGACGGTGGAGAGGAGGGTGGAGAGGGTGAGGCGGCGAGGGAGAGCAGCGTCGACGGTCGAGATGGCGGCAGAGAGGGCGGTGAGTGGCGAACACTAGATGAGGTCGAGGCGGCGGTCGAGATATTTAGTGAGGGTGAGAGAGTGGCCGGATCTGGATCTAGAAGAGGTCCAACCCTAGGTCAACCCTAGTCAAACTCACCTGTGACGGGCTCCAACTGTGGGGCCGTCACAGGTGAGGTCACCTGTGACGGGCGCAAACAGCAGGTCCGTCACAGCTGAGGCCACCTGTGATGGGCCCAGCGTTCTGGGCCGTCACAGGTGAGGTCACCTGTGACGGCCTCACAGTTAGAGCCCGTCACAGGTGAGTTTGACTACATGGACTACAATATTTTATTTAATTTTATTCTATTTCACTTAGTTCTTTTATTTTCCTTAACATATTTCCACATACACTACATTTTTATTTTATTTTAGTTCCGATGGTTATACTTGCTTAATTATTTTATTTCACTTCTAGTGGGTGCTTCACTTAATTATTTTATTTGACTATTTCATAAGGAATATACAATTAATCATTGCGAACATATTAGAGTCATACAGATAACAGATATGTAGACATAAACTACATACATAAATTACAAAAATAATCCTCCTCATGGTCGACGCGTGCATATTGAACGTCATCTTCTTCTTTCTCCTCTTCTAGAGGTATTTCTTGACCTATGCCGTGGACGTGCTGGTTGTAATCATCCTCGTCTGCAATATTGTCCAATCCAACAATTCTCCTTTTCCCTTCACGAACAACATGTAGTTTCTTGTTACACGGGTCAACTATGTAGAACACTTGAACAACTTGTTTGGCGAGAACGAGCGGTTCATCCTTGTACGCATTGTTAGCCAAGTTGACAGTGGTGAAACCTTCATTGTCAACTTTTACATTGCGAAGATCAACCTATCGACAACGAAACAACGGGACTTTGAACTTCAAGTAATCTAGCTCCAAAATTTGCTCAACTCTACCATAGTATTGATCACGCCGACCACCGTCACTAGCAGCCTCGATGCGTAACCCACTGTTCTGCACTGTGCATTTGCTGTCTTGCTTTACAGTGTGAAAGGTGTATCCATTTATGTCATATCCTTGCCAGGTGGTGGCACTCCATTCAGGACCCTGTGACAACCACTGAAGTGTTTCACTAGACAAGTTCTGCAACCTAGCAATTCGGTTCTTCAGCCACTCGTTGAAAGAAGACATGTGCTTATTTCTGACCCAACTCTCTGATCCGCCTGGGTTCTCATGTCAGAGAACTGCAAGGTGTTCGTCAATGTACGGCACCACCTCAGTCACATGCTGCAGTACCGTGAAATGAGCTTTATCGTACACCTTCCGAAACAACCTAACAGTCTTTCTTCCAACAGTAACAACACCATCAAGCCTCTCTTCGTGATGAGATCGTGGTAATCTAATTGAAGATGTTTCTGACATGTAGTCCACACAAAAATCGATGACCTCTTCGGTGGTGTAACTCTCGATGATACTCCCCTCGGGGTGTGAACGGTTCCGTACATAACCCTTAAGGATCCCCAGGTACCTTTCGCAAGGATACATCTGCCTCATGAATGCTGGACCACATCACTTTGTTTGCCTCACAAGGTGCACGGGAAGATGTTCCATTATGTCAAAGAAAGTTGGAGGAAAGTACATCTCAAGATGACATAGGGTTCTCACAAGTTCTGCCTGTAGTTTATCTAGTCCCTCGAGATCAATGATCTTCTGGCCGATTGCATGGAAGAAGGAACACAACCGCTGGATCGTGTGTCGCACCTTAGGAGGCAAAATATTCCTTATTGCAATGGGCAATAGCTGTGTGATAAGAACGTGTCAATCATGCGACTTCATTCCTACCAACTTAAGATCTTGTAGTGAAACGAGCCAACTGATTCTTGATGAGTAACCAGATGGAACCTTTATACCACTCAAACATGTTAGCAAATCCATCTTCTCTTCTTTCGAGAGAGTGTAGCAGGCTGGAGGAAGGTAAACCCTGCCAGATTCCGTTGTTATGGGATGTAGTTCCGAGCGAACACCCATTTTTTCCAGATCTCGTCAGGCGTTGAGACCATCCTTTGTAGTACCTGGGTTAAGCAGTAATCCCATTAAACTCTCGCATACATTCTTCTCGACATGCATCAAATCTACGTAGTGACGAACTTCAAGATCCTTCCAGTATGGTAGTCTCCAAAATATTGACTTCTTTTTCCACATGCTCCTCTCTTTTGTCTTTTGTTTTTCCACATGCTTCTCTGTTTTTTTTCCTTCGACATGCTCTTCTCTTTTGTCTTTCCAACTTTCCACTTTTTTCCAAACTCGTTGGTTATTCCCATCACTAAGTTGTGCACCTCTGTCCCTATTAGCTCTGCCGGGGGTCCGGCTGTATCTCTGTGTCCATTGAAATTCTTTCTCATATTCCTATACGGGTGATACCTTCAGAGAAATCTCCTGTGACCCATGTAGACCGTCTTGTGTGAATGCTTCAACCATTTGCTTCTTGTTTCCTCCATACACTCTGAACACGCCCATTTCCCTTTCACAGTTTGGTCAGGAAGGTTGCCAAGGGCCGGATAATCGTTGGTGGTACA
The DNA here is from genome assembly GCA_000338895.3 of Oryza meridionalis. Lineage (NCBI taxonomy): Eukaryota > Viridiplantae > Streptophyta > Magnoliopsida > Poales > Poaceae > Oryza > Oryza meridionalis. The sequence goes on from CM002528.2 coordinate 8,166,303, forward strand.
AAACAGCATCGCATGGAGGTTGAAATACTCTTGTGCATATGCTTCCCATGTTCGTGTGCCCTCATTCCATAGCCTTTCGAAGTCATCGATTATCGGTTCAAGGAACACATCGATATCATTGCTAGGTTGTCTCGGTCCTTGAATGAGCATGGCAAGCTTAATATACTTTCTTTTGAAGCACAATTAGGGAGGAAGGTTATAGTTAACAAGCAGAACTGACCATGTACTGTGACGACTGCTCAAATCACCAAATGGATTAATGCCGTCCGTACACATTGCGAAACGCATGTTTCTTGGGTCATTTGAGAATTCCTGGTAAATCCTATCGATTGTCCTCCACTGTACTGAATCTACTGGGTGCCTCAGCATACTATCGACTTTCCGTTCTTCGGCATGCCAGCGCACTAGCTTAGCTTATTCCTTATTCGCATACATTCTCTTCATGCGCTCCGCAATTGGGAGATACCACACTACCTTTGCGGGGCCTCCCCTCTTTGACTTACTTCCTTCACCTTCACTCTTTGCTCGTTTGTATCTTGATGCCCCACAGACAGGGCAGACATCCAAGTCAGCATATTCCTTGTAATACAAAATGCAGTCGTTCGGACATGCATGAATTCTTCTGACCTCCAGGCCCAACGGACATAATACTTGCTTCGCTTCATATGTCGTCTGCGGTAAATTGTTCCCCTCTGGCAACAGGTCCTTTAATAGCTCAAGAAGTTCTGTAAAACTCTTGTCCGACCAGCCATTACTAGCCTTAAGCTTCATGAGTTACAACACGCATGACAACTTGCTGTGCTTCGACTTGCATCCATCATACAAGGGCATCTGACAATCTTCCACCAACTTACTAAACTTCTCAAAATCTCTGTTGTTGTCCTCTGCGTCTTCAATGTCATGCAACATTGTAGATAGACATTGAGTGTCCAAATCTATGGTCTCTCCACCTAAAGGAGACGGTACGAACATGCCTTCTCGAGCTGCGGCGGTGTTCTCTACATCCTGATCCAACACTTCTTCAGCTGCGACATCAGGCGCCTCTTGCTCTCCATGCTTGGTCTAGCAGGTATATTTCTTCATGAATCCATTCATTGTCAAATGAGCATGCACTTCATCGCTATCAATGATCATCTGTTCATTCTTACAGTCCCTACATGGACACAACATGTGCATGCTCATTCTACTTTTTCTGTCATTATCCGCAAATGTGACAAATTCAGTGACCCCCTCTCTATACTCGGTAGACGAACGATGCGCATAGTACATCCATCTACGATCCATCTGAAATCAACAACATACAAAGAAAAATATATGATGATCGATATATTGAGAATGAATGGAGAATAATGTGTTTTTTACCTTGAATTTTAGCAAAAATTCACCCCCCTTGCCCTCCCAACCGATATGTGAACAGTGAACTGGTCGGGATGGAAAGCAGTCGGCGGTTTGTGGGGTATTTATAGACCCAACACACCTCAAACGGGTTAGATTAAAAAAGCCCGTCAAAAGTGTTGGTCATACCTTTGACGGGCTTCAATTGTGTTGCCCGTTAAAGGTATTGACCTACCTGTGATGGGCCATAAAAAAAATCCGTCACAGGTGGCGGACCACCACCTGTGACGGCTCATAATGCTATGGCCCGTCATAGGTGAGAGGATACCAGTGACGGGTTGGGAGGAAAACCCGTCACTTCCTCACCTGTGACGGCTTTTCCTTCCGGCCCGTCACAGGTGAGAGGATACCTGTGACGGGCTGCGGCCGGATGCCCCACCGATGACGACAAACCTAGCGACCCGTCAAAGGTGACGGTCATCTGTGACCAATTCATAGGCTCGTCACTGGTATGCCGTCATAGATGTAGGGTTCTGGCATAGTGTAGGATTTTATTCGTTGCTGCTCTTTGTTAGTACACTGGTAGTACTTGTGATAGACTAATATTACTGTGCATTAGAAGATTCAGAGAAGCTAGTGCAGCTTCTCTGAATCTCTGATACACAAAGTAGCTACTGATACAATGCACTCTGTCCCTACTCTTCTTATGCTACCACCACCCCCATGCAGGAGATGGCTAGCCAAACACTACTCCTGCCTCCCCCTCCTTGTCCTGACGGTGCTCATCACTACTGCCCCAATGGAACATCCAAAAAGTACTCAGAGCCCCAATCACAGAATCACACCAACCACAACCCAAATTAAGTTGCATCTAAGAACGTACACAAGAAAAACCAAAAAGAACAGCACCAAGAACTGCAGGTCAACCTTCCATATACCCAAATCCATTTTGCAGCCACTACGTACCTCCATGTCACTTCCGCTCGCTGTATATTCACTGTCTGGGGTTCGATGCCGGCCGCCGCCACAGGCAAGCCAGGTGTGGGTGTCAAGAAACACTAACACTAGGACATGGGAGAAGAGAGGGGAAGGAAGTACTCCTACTTACCGGCGGGTGCCGGATGGGAGAGCGTTGCGTCGTCGTCGCCACAGCAGCATCCCAGGCGACGGCGCCTGATCCCGTCACGTCGCGTGGTTTTCTTCCACACGTCTTGGGCTAATCTCGGGTGGCCTTAACTGAATGGAATAAGTTCACTTTAGGTCCTTCATCCACCAACACGTACTCGCTCGCATTCACCCTGCCACGACCGACAGGCGACAGCTCGCCGCCCGCCTCGGCCCCACCTTCGCCAATGACACCCTCTGCATGGCCGATCGAGCTAGTCTGCCACGGAAGGTGACCTCGCTACCGCAGGCAACGCCTGCCATTAGCTTCCTTCCCACCCCTGGCGCCCGCCAGCTCGGCCTGCGCCTACCTCGTTGGGCGGTCGCATATATCACCTCCCACGCGCTCTCCCTCACCGCGTCGTCGCTGGCTGACCCTCGCCTCCTCCACTCCAGTCCTTCGAGCTCCTCATCCTCTCTCGCTCCACTCCGCCGCTGTGGGTGATAAGGCCAACGTGATCCTTTCACAAGCCCGGCTCCTCCTGCGCTGCGCCTCCAAGTGATGGCCGACATCCCCGCCTCCTCCTCATCGCATCGCCAGGTTCGTCGATCGGTGTAGGAGTTATTGCCGAGGATGACAATGCGGAGAGAAGAGGCCGGGGAAAGAGAGAGGGGCGACGACATGGTCCCACTGCATTTTTCTTTGAACTTAACTTTTTACCGAATACTCACTAATATGTCCCATGATTTTTTTTTCTGATTTTGTCAACGCCATGGTGGCGCTTGCAATGGGCGCGCCATATCTGGTATTTTGCGGTTCATGGACGAATTTCAAACTCGATGATAGATTGAGGGACCTAAAGTGAACTTATTCCTAACCGAACACACATTTTTTTTCTATGGGCTGTGATTCAGTCCGCAATGAGGTGATCTGCAGCCCAACCCCAGCCATTCCCGGGCTAACCGAACAAGGCCTAAGGGAGATATCAATTTTTGCATTGAATTGGAAGGGGAAAAAAGCGGGAAGGCAGATCGAATCGGTGGTAGCGCTAGGGTTCCTCAAGCAGAAGAGGATTGACAGGCTTGGTGGGCTAGCCGGGGCATGGCCATGTGAGGAGGAGGGAGGCCTCGGCCTTCACCTAGACCGAGCAAGGGAGAGGGGCGCATGAGCGGCGAGGGGTGAAGGAGGGAGGACTAGGTGGGCTGAGAAAGTTGTGGCCCAAGGGACAGAGGAGACCTAGGAAGGAGAGGGAGAGGGGGTAAAGGGGTAGAGGAAAGAGGATCATCCGTGGCCGAATTGGGGGGAAACGGACGTCGAGCCAGGTTCGGACCAAACAGAGGGAGTGGATTATTTTTATGTTTTTTGTTTTAATAAACTCTGAAATTAGTTGTTGTTGCCCTAAAATCAGTTATTGTGCTACGAAAATTTAAGTAAAAATTGTTGAGAAATTTTAGAGTATAAAGAATTTAAGAGAGATACTCCAAGGGACATTCGATTTTTTTTTCTTGTGTGTACTTTAGTGTTTGAGATTTCTTTTATACTTTTAATTATTTCTATCATTCATTTTAGGAAGTGATTTTTAACTTGGGATGAATTTATCATGATGTGATAGGCTACAACCATTTCGTACCAATAAGAAACAAACAAAGTTAATTGCTCGTACATGTGGTTGAAGAGTCACGTATCTAGGAGAGAGGGAGGGGCCGCCTGCGCCGCTGCCGGTACCCGAGCTCCCTGAAGCATCTAGGCCCCCGCTGTTTATTTTGGTAATTAATGACAAGCGCTAATTATGGACTAACCGTTGCTATTGAGATATATTTTAAGTTAGGTCCACGTCATGTGTGCGCATGGATGATTATCGATGGATTAAAATTTGATGGCGCGAAGCGAAGAAAAAGAAAACGGTAAAACTAGTGCTTTAGTTTTAAAATTGATCGAGGTGAAGGGCGATCAAATTTGCTAGTTTATTTTTAGTTACGCCGTACTATCAAGAGGGGTAATGACCTAGCAATGAGATGATTTTAATTGCCACATTAGGTCATTATGCATTTAGACTTGTGCTCACATTTCACCACACAAACACACTTTTCACATCACACACAGTTTCAATGTGTTCGGCCTGACTAGGGGCGGTCAGACCGGCCACATATTGGCCACATAGCAGCACCATCCCGGCCACCAGAGGGCCGGTCTGACCGTGCATGTGCCACAGTCAGACCGGCCACATAGTGACCACATAGTGTGCCCTGGCCGGTCTGACCGGCCACAAAACGGCGGTCTGACCGGCGGCACATGCGCGGTCAGACCGGCCCTCTGGTGGCCGGGATGGTGCTGCTCGGGGTGCCCGATACAGAGCCGACGGAGCCGTATTTGGTCAGACCGAGCTGATGGCGGTCTGACCGAGCCGAGGCCGGTCTGACCGGCCACTCAACGTCGGTCTGACCGGCCACGCCGATGGGGCCCTCTGATAGGGCTACAATGGCTAGTTTTCTAGCTGTTGCGGAGTAGCACGGTCTAACCGGCGACATACCTCCGGTAAGACCGGCAGAGCACAGAGTTGGGGGATATCGCCCCCAACGGCTAGTTTTGGTTGGTGGGAGTATAAATACTCCCCCTCCAGCAGCAAGGGGGCTCTCTTGGCACCCAATTCAATTGCATACACCCCTTGCACCTCTCTCACACACCTTTGAGCTTAGTGTTCATCCATTGTAGTGGTTGAGGTTGTTCTAGCCAAGAGACAAGTGCATTGCTTCCATTTGTAGAGCTAGTGTGGCACTTGATTGATCATCTCCACACCGGGTCATTACTTGTTACTCTTGGAGGTTGCCGCCTCCGAGATGGCTTGTGGAGAAGTTGTCCGGTGTCCTCTCCGAGAAGATTGTGGAGGAGGCCCGGTGCTGGTTGTGAGTGGTTTGGAGTTCACCACATTCGGAGTGAAGGAAGAACTACCTCGAGTGATCGAGGCTTGGGTAGTCCTTTCCGTGGGCCAGCTCCCGCCTTGCCCACCCCTTGACGAAGGGGGCGTGCGGTGGCTTCGTGGTTGAGCGGTGGAGTTGGGCTCGCCTCAACGGGGAGTAGGAAACCGATGAGTTTCCGAACCTCGGTGAAAAATCTCGTCTCCTTGTCTCATTTGATTGTCGCATGTACATTTGTGTAATTTACATTCCTAGAGACATTCTTGAGATCATATCACCCTAGGATTGCAAAACATTGACATAGGAGTGTGATTTACTTTCTTAGAGAATTAATTGAGCCACTATCACCCTAGGTTTGCAAACCATAACTTAGTTGCTTAGTTAGACTTAACCCTCACCGAGCCTAGCAACTTAGGTTAGTTTTGTTTAGGTGTCATTTAGTTTTTAAATCGCCTATTCACCCCCCCTCTAGTCGACATCTCGGTCCTACAAGTGGTATTAGAGCTTGGTCTCTCTTCATTGGGCTTCACCGCCTAGAGAGAAGATGTCGAACGAGGTGAACCTTGTAGGGAAGGCTCCCATGTTTAATGGCACAAACTATTCCACTTGAAAAATTAAAATGTTTACTCACCTCAAAGCTATGAGCTTCCATATTTGGAGTATTGTGGATGTAGGCTTTGCTATCACCAGCACGCCCTTGACGGAGATTGATCATCGCAACCTCCAACTCAATGCCCAAGCCATGAATGCTTTGTTCAACTCTTTGAGCCAAGAGGAGTTTGATAGAGTGAGCAAACTTGAGACCGCATTTGAGATTTGGAACAAGTTGGCGGAGATCCATGAGGGCACAAGCGAGTACAAGGATGCTAAGCTTCATTTCCTCAAGATCCAATATGAGACATTCTCCATGTTGTCTCATGAGAGTGTGAATGACATGTATGGGAGGCTCAATGTCATTGTGAATGATCTCAAGGGGCTTGGGGCAAACTACACCGGTCTTGAGGTTGCCCAAAAGATGCTTAGGGCTCTACCGGAGAAGTATGAGACCCTTGTCACCATGCTCATCAACTCCGACATGTCAAGGATGACACCCGCAAGCCTCTTGGGGAAGATCAATACCAATGACATGTACAAGTTAAAGAAGAAGGAGATAGAGGAAGCCTCACCTTCCAAGAAGTGCATTGCTCTCCAAGCCAAAGTTGAAGACAAGGGCAAGGGCAAGGTGAATGAAGCCAATGAGGACTTGGAGGAAGAGATTGCCCTTCTTGCTAGAAGGTTCAATGATCTCTTGGGAAGGAGAAAGGAGAGAGGAAGGGATTCCAACTCCAATAGGAGAAGAAATAGAAGACCCAACAAGACTCTCTCCAACTTGAGGTGCTTTGAGTGTGGTGAGAAGGGACACTTTGCTTCCAAGTGCCCTTCCAAGGATGATGATGGAGACAAGTCATCCAAGAAGAAGAGTGGAGGCTACAAGCTCATGGAGAAGCTCAAGAAGGAAGGGAAGAAGATTGAGGCCTTCATCGGGGAATGGGACTCAAATGAGGAGAGCTCCGCCTCATCCGGGTCCGAGGAAGAAGGTGGTGATGATGCAAGCTCCAAGAAGAAGAAGATGGCCGTTATTGCCATCAAGGTGGCTCCATCACTTTTCGCTCCACTTTGTCTCATGGCAAAGGGCTCTTCTAAGGTAACATCTCTTAGTGATAGTGAGAGTGATGATGATTGTGATGATTTTTCCTATGATGAGCTTGTGAGTATGTTTGAGGAGCTCCATGCTTATAGTGAGAAGGAGATTGTCATGTTCAAGGCCCTAAAGAAGGATCATGCTTCTTTGGAGATCTTGTATGAGGAGCTAAAGACCTCTCATGAGAGACTCACCATTTCTCATGAGAAGCTTAAGAAAGCTCATGACAACCTCCTTTCCACTACTCAACATGGAGCTCATGTTGGCATATCTTGTGATTTGCTTGATGATAGTGCTACTTGCCATATTGCTCATGTTGCATCATCTAGCATTTCTACCTCTTGTGATGATCTTAAGGATATGCCTAGCTCTAGCTTTTGTGTTTCTATTTGTGATGCCTCACTTGTTGTTGAGAACAATGAGCTTAAGGAGCAAGTGGCTAAGCTCAACAAGAGTTTGGAGAGATGCTTCAAGGGTAAGAACACTCTTGACAAGATTTTGAGTGAGCAACGGTGCATCCTTAACAAGGAGGGACTTGGATTCATTCCAAAGAAGGGTAAGAAACCTTCTCACCGTGCCACTCGGTTTGTCAAGAGCAATGGTAAGTATTGCTCCAAGTGTCATGAGGTTGGGCATTTGGTGAATGATTGCCCCGGTGGTAAGCCTTCTAAGACATGCATGTTTGTTTCTCATTATATGCTTAGGAAGGCTCATGATGGTAGTATTGTTGCTAGATATGTGGGTTCCCCTATACTCGGTGGTAAAAAGAATGCCATTTGGGTGCCCAAAGCTTTGGTCTCTAACCTCGAAGGACCCAAACAAGTTTGGGTACCTAAAAGGGCTTGATCTTCTTTTGTAGGTGAACTACCGCACCGGTGGGAGCCATTGGGTGCTTGATAGTGGATGCACTCAACACATGACCGGTGAAAGGGCTATGTTCACCACATTTGAAGTAGGAGGGAAAGAAGAAGAGAAAGTGACATTTGGAGACAATAGCAAAGGAAAGGTAATTCGGTTAGGTAAAATTGCTATCTCCAATGATTTGTCACTTGATAATGTCTCTCTTGTTAAATCTCTAAATTTCAATTTGCTTTCGGTTGCTGAAATTTGTGATCTTGGCTTGTCATGTGCTTTCTTCCCGCAAGAGGTTATTGTTTCTAGCCTTCTTGACAAGTCTTGTGTTTTCAAAGGTTTTAGATATGGGAATCTTTATTTGGTTGATTTCAATTCTAGTGAAGCAAATTTGAAAACTTGTTTAGTTGCAAAAACTTCATTGGGTTGGCTTTGGCATAGGAGGCTAGCCCATATTGGCATGAATCAATTGAGCAAACTTTCAAAACGTGATCTAGTTGTGGGCTTGAAAGATGTGAAGTTTGAGAAATATAGGCTTTGTAGTGCTTGTCAAGCCGGCAAGCAAGTTGCATGTTCTCATCCTACTAAGAGTATCATGTCCACATCTAGACCATTGGAGCTCTTGCATATGGATTTGTTTGGCCCAACAACCTATAAAAGCATTGGTGGTAATAGTCATTGTCTTGTGATTGTTGATGATTATTCTCGCTATACTTGGGTGTTCTTTTTTGCATGATAAGTCTATTGTTTCCGAGCTTTTCAAAAAGTTTGCAAAAAGGGCCCAAAATGAATTTAGTTGCACTATTGTGAAAATTAGAAGTGACAATGGTTCCGAGTTTAAGAATACCAATATCGAGGACTATTGTGATGATCTTGGTATTAAACACGAACTTTCCGCTACCTACTCACCGCAACAAAATGGTGTAGTGGAGAGGAAAAATCGTACATTGATTGACATGGCAAGGACTATGCTTGATGAATATGGTGTTTCCGATTCCTTTTGGGCGGAAGCCATAAACACCGCTTGCCATGCAACCAATAGGCTTTATTTGCATCGTCTCTTGAAAAAGACTTTCTATGAGCTAATTGTTGGGAGGAAGCCAAATGTTGCCTATTTTTGAGTTTTTGGTTGTAAGTGTTATATTTATCGAAAGGGTGTTAGACTAACCAAATTTGAAAGTCGGTGTGATGAAGGGTTTCTTCTAGGTTATGCCTCAAATAGCAAGGCATACCGGGCCTACAACAAAAACAAAGGTATTGTGGAAGAATCCGCCGATGTTCAATTTGATGAGACTAATGGCTCCCAAGAGTGGCACGAGAATTTGGATGATGTAGGTGATTGTCACGCCCGGAATTTCTATCCAAAATTCCAAACGCTTACATGTGTGTAAACCCTCGTCAAGGAATCTGCCGAGGCACACAATAACAAATTGATAATAGAGTACCATTATTACTCTAATTAATAAGCGAATAAAATGTCATTACAGAGGTAGATAGTTCCTCTCAATCAATAAAGATCTAAGCAGCGGAAAAAATAAAGATAAACAGCGCAGACGACTCCACTCCACAGGCAGCTTGACCAGGGCTACGCCTAATCCTCAACACCATCAGCATCACTGTAGAACTCCTCCTCTGATGAATGATTGCAAGGTGAGTATATGACATACTCAGCAAGCCACGCAGCAAATATGCAAGTGCACAGGATAACAAAGGATGGCATAATATAGTCTCATTTGCCTAAATAGCATTTAATAAATATTTCAGAATTTAATAAAACAGTAGAGTATTAATTAAGCAGCATTAATCCAACGCTATACAAAATACCCTGTTGCATAGGCCCATCCATTCTGAACAACCAATCCCGGCTGCACAGTTCTATCTCCAAACCAGGAGCTAATCAAATTATTACCAGTTATAGCATCATTTATTGTAATGAAAAGTGTGAGACTAATCATGAAAGACATTGTTAGACCCACCCATTACCGCGGGCACGGCTATTCGAATAGTTTTACTCTGATCAGAGATGTACCACTGTATCCACAAGACACAACCTCAACATCATGTCAACCATGCATCGCGATACTTAACCAGTACCCGAATAGAGATTGTGACAATACCCTCTATATAACACAATTCAAAGCAGTGCACCGTTCCCAGATCATAGTCACCCTCTTATAAACAAGGCATGGAGTCCCTAGCGACCCCCGTGGGCTTATCTCCGCCACTTCACAGTCTGGTGCTCTACTAGGAACCATACTATACAGAAAGTAAAGCCGTTGCCCACGCTGGCTTGTGGTTGGCACGGTAAATGTTTCACAACCGAAAATCGTGAACCGGTCCTTAATTGTCATGAGCACGACCATCAAAACCATGTACTCACAACCCACCATTATCAGGTTTTAGTTGACAAATTAATTAGTAAACCAATCACGATTGACCATCGTGAGCTATTATTAAGCCATCATTAAATAATGGTGATTCATAAGTTATCCCAATGATGTGCTAAGGTTTCTAAGCATGGTTAAGCAATTATATCTAATATCTAGCTGAACCAATATATAAAGCTCAACTAGTCAAGTTACAACAACCCAAGGTATCAAGGAATGAAGTAATCAAGAACGAAAGGGCTATAACAAACAATAGGTTAATTCCACCCAATGACATTCAAAAATAAATACAACAGTTGAATAGAAACAATAGCTTTAAATGGGATCAACATGCTCAAAGGATTGTTTGGGATCTATGTGACTTGCCTTGCTGGCCTTAGAACTCTTCAAATTCTTCTCCTGCGAAAACGGACTCTCCGAAAACGTCGGAATCTAAACAGAAAAGAGGAAAATCACCAAAACAGCACATAAACAAGCATGAACAGTACATGTGGATATTTTTAACATGTAGATCTCAATTTTAGAAAAATTTAGAGACTTGAACCAACTAAATCCGTGCTAAGATGAATTAGTTATGAATTTTTAAAGATTAAATTGGATTAAACCATTTATACAGATTTTAATTGAATTATGACGCAATAATGAATTATTTTTGAAAAGAAAAAGGGGATTATTGCGTCAGCGGGCTCGGTTCACGGTGGACCGGGTGCACGGCTACGGTCTATGGAAACGAACGGCCGAGATCGATTCCAACCCGAACGAACGGCCGAGATCTAACGGTCTACGACCGGTCTACGGCGGACGGCAACGATGACGTCAGCGGTGACGTCATCACCGGCGACGGCTCGGGCGGCACATGCTCGCCGGCGAACGACGGCGCGGCAGCGCAAACGGAGAGCACCAACAGGATGCGGGCGACGCGGCGAACTCACCAGTGACCAAAACAGCGGCGGAAGATCAACGGACGGCGACGGCGACGAGGTTGAAGCGGCGGCGACCTTCGGCTTGACGACGACGGCGGTGCTCCAGCGATCTATGGCAAAAACGGAGGACGGGACGAGGACGGCGACGACGACAACCGGAGCGACGGCGGCGCACGACTGGACAAGCGGCGGCGACGGCGGCACTAAGCGGCATGGCGCTAGGGCTCTACCGGCGACCAGAGACGAAGGCGAGGGTGGCGACGGGTAGCGGAGGGCTTGGGGGTCCTTTTATAGGGGCTAGGGGGCGGCGGCGAAGGCCCACGGCGACCGGCGACGAGAAGGAAAGTTAGGGTTCGGAGAGAGAGAGATCGATCCGAATCGAACTCGAATCCACGGATTTCCAAACCGAATTAGCGATAGATTCCAAAAGAGGAAAGATAGAGGAGGTCTCGGGGATCATTTCCCCTCTTTCAATTTGACCGGAGATGGAAAGGGGCGAGCGAATTGGAAAGGCGGCGGCGTGGCGTGGCTAGGGTTTCGGCCTGCAGCGGCGCGAGGAGGACGACGAGTCCGACAGGCGGGGCCCACCTGTCAGCGGGAGAGAGAGAGAGGAGAGCGGCGGCTCGGCTGCGGGCCGACTTGGGCCGGGGAGGAGAGAGAGAAGGTTTTGGGCCGACTTTCGGCCCAAAGCCAAAAGAGAATTTTTTTAAAAACTTTTTCAATTAAAATTATTCATGAAATGCAATTTCATTTATTAAAAATACTTCCTTAGCTCAAATAAATCCCAGAAAAATCTAGGAATTATAGAATCAAGCAAAGTATTTAATAAAATTTTATCTGCCCCAATTTTATATTGGAATTTATTATTTAAAATTAGATCTTCTCTTCTAGGCTTTTAAAATTATTTGTGATGATTCCAATTAAACAACAATTTATATATTTAAGATTTTTAGGGTGTGACAAACCTACCCCCCTTAAACAGAATCTCGTCCTCGAGATTCGGAAGAACTGGCAAAAAGATGCGGATGAGTGGACTTTAATTCATCTTCTCGTTCCCAAGTAGCTTCTTCTTCCGAGTGATTACTCCATTGAACCTTACAGAAACGGATAACTCGATTCCTGGTTCTTCTCTCATCTGTCTCCAAAATACGGATTGGTTTCTCGACATATGTCAGATCCTCTTGGATTTCTATCTGTTCAGGATTAACTTCCTCAGTGGGTACCCTTAAACACTTTTTCAACTGTGACACATGGAACACATCATGGACTCCTACCAACGATTGAGGTAACTCCAACTGATAAGCAACCTCACCTCTTCGACTGACAATCTTATAAGGTCCCACAAAACGCGGTGCCAATTTTCCTTTGGTATGAAAACGATGAACCCCTCGAAGAGGCGTGACACGAAGGTACACATGATCTCCTTCTTCAAAACTCAAATTTCTGCGGCGATTGTCGGCATAACTCTTATGGCGAGACTGAGCCACGCGCAATCTTTCTTGAATGATCTTTACCTTCTCTTCTGCTTCCCTTAGGATATCAGTTCCGAAAACCTGACGTTCTCCCGTTTGATCCCACAAAAGCGGAGTGCGACACTTACGACCATACAGTGCTTCGTAAGGAGCCATTTGAAGACTAGCTTGATAACTATTGTTATACGAGAATTCCGCGTAAGGCAAATTCTTATCCCAACTTCCACCAAAGTCTAAAGCACAAGCTCTCAACATGTCTTCCAAAATCTGATTTACTCTTTCGGTTTGTCCGTCTATCTGCGGATGATAAGCAGTACTGAAGTTCAGCTTAGAACCCATCTCTTCCTGAAGCTTCTTCCAAAACTTTGAAGTAAACCGACTACCTCGATCAGACACTATTTTCTTAGGGACGCCATGCAAACACACAATCCTTGCCATATACAATTCCGCCAAACGACTTCCGGAATATGTTGTCTTTACCGGGATGAAATGAGCTACTTTGGTAAGTCTGTCGACTATCACCCAAATAGAGTCGTGGCCTGATGACGTTCTGGGTAGACCAGTGATGAAATCCATACCGATTTCTTCCCACTTCCATTCTGGTATCTTCAAAGGTTGCAGCAAACCTGCGGGTTTCTGATGTTCTGCCTTGACTCGCTGACATACATCACACACAGCTACATACTCTGCTATCTCACGCTTCATACTTGCCCACCAAAATTTTTCTTTGAGATCCTGGTACATTTTGGTACTACCAGGGTGAATGGAGTATAAAGTGTCATGAGCTTCTTTTAGAATTACATCTTTTAAGTCCTTGTTATCTGGAACACAGATCCTTTCACCCAACCATACAGTCCCTTGCTCATCTTCCGAGAAACCGATAGCTTTTCCTCTTCTCATATTCCTCTTGATCTCATGAACATCAGGGTCATTAATTTGGGCTTCTCTAACCTGATCAATGAGAGTGGGCTTTGCTTCTAAGACTGCGACGAAACCTCTACTGACAATTCCCAAATTCAATCTTTCAAATTCCTTACATCACTCCAATGGCAACTGTCGTCCTTCCGTAGCATTGCAATAGCCTTTCCTGCTAAGAGCATCTGCTACAACATTAGCCTTTCCCGGCTGATAATGAATTTCCATGTCATAATCCTTAATTAATTCCAACCATCTCCGTTGTCTCATGTTCAGATCTGGTTGAGTAAAGATATACTTTAAACTCTTGTGATCGGTGTACACCTCTGTATGGATACCGAAAAGATAATGACGCCAAATCTTCAACGCATGAACCACTGCGGCTAACTCAAGATCATGAGTAGGGTAGTTCTTCTCATGCGGACGTAACTGACGAGATGCATAGGCAACCACCTTCCCATCTTGCATCAGAACACAACCTAACCCAAGCTTAGATGCATCGTAATACACTTGGAAACCCTTCTTTGGATCAGGCAAAATCAGAATGGGTGCTGATATTAAGCGACTTTTCAACTCTTGAAAACTCTGCTCACATTCTTCTGACCACTTGTACTTCACATCTTTCTGAAGCAGTCGTGTCATGGGCTTAGCAATCTTGGAGAAATTCTCTATAAACCTCCGGTAATAAGCTGCAAGACCCAGGAAACTGCGAATCTCTGAAACTGTCTTTGGTTGTTTCCAGTTGGTTATGGATTCTACATTACTAGGATCAACGGCAACTCCTTCGGCTGAGATGACGTGACCAAGGAATTTCACTTCAGACAACCAGAATTCACACTTGCTAAACTTGGCATACAATTGATGTTCTCGTAGCTTCTCCAATGCAAGGCGAAGATGTTCTTCATGCTCTTCTTTGGTTCGAGAGTAGATAAGAACGTCATCAATAAAGACGACCACGAAGTTGTCTAGGTATTCCATAAACACCTTATTCATCAAGTTCATGAAGAAAGCGGGGGCATTGGTAAGTCCGAAAGACATAACAGTACACTCAAACAACCCATACCGAGTGGTGAACGCCATCTTAGGTATGTCTTCCTCTTTAATCCTCAACTGGTGATACCCTGATCGAAGATCGATCTTGGAGAAAACAGTGGCACCTTTGAGCTGATCAAACAAATCATCAATTCTGGGCAGCGGGTACTTATTCTTGATAGTCACATCATTTAGTGCATGATAGTCCACACACATCCTCTGGGTATGATCTTTCTTTTCCACAAAAATAACTGGAGCACCCCATGGAGACGAACTTGGTCTAATGTACCCATTCTGAAGCAAATCATCTACTTGCCTCTTGACCTCTACTAATTCATTGGCTGCCATTCTATAAGGTCTCTTGTGGATTGGAGCTGTACCTGGTACCAGATCTATTCTGAACTCTATATCTCTTTTAGGCGGCATACTAGGTAAATCATCAGGGAACACATCTGGGTATTCTCGTACTATAGGAATCTCTTCCAAAGCTATTTAGTTCAGACTTGACCTTAAGGGCTCAGAAGGCAATGCATGAACAGTTACAACTTGACCATCATTGCTGGTGAGAGTTACTTTTCTATTGGCACAGTCTATCACACCTTTATATCTGGCTAACCAGTCCATCCCTAGGATGACATCAAGGTCTTTAGATTCTAACAAAATAAGATTGGCCAAAAATGGTACTCCTTGAATCTCTATTCTGACAGAGGGGCTACGTTGCACTGAGAGTGCCTGATTACTCGGGGTACTAACCATCAAAGGACGTCTAAGATCTTCTACTTCCATCCCATGATTTCCCGCAAAACTCATAGATAAAAATGAATGCGTAGCACCAGAATCGAAAAGCGCTGTTGCGGGAACTGAGTTAACAGGGAACGTACCCAAAATCACATCTGGAGCACCTTGAGCTTCTGCAGCAGCAACATGATTGACACGGGCCTTTGTCGCTGGTGCGGTGGAATTGATCTGGGCAGGGACAACCTTCACGCGTCGGGGCTTCGAACACTTGTCAGAGTAATGGCCTGGTTCACCACAGTTGAAGCATACTCCGGGCTTGTTTCCTTGTTCCCTCTTGGCAGGCTGATGCTGTGTCGGAGCTGTCACAGGACGTGGAGCTTGGTTGCGGTTGTTGTTGCCAGCATTGTTGTTGAAGAACTGACGCTGCGGATGAACAATAGATGAAGAACCTCCCTGAGGCATGGGCTGGGGTCCCAAAGCAAGACGTGACCTCTGACTACTCCCCTGCTGAGCTTTGAAGTGGGCTATCCCGCGTTTCTTCTGCTCCATGCGGTTGTACTTATCCTCCTGGCGAATAGCCTTATCCACTAATTTCTGGAAATCATGATAATCCCCAGTCATTAATGGGTAAGAAAGCTCATCGTTCAGTCCTTCTAGGAACTTCTCTTGAAGCTGTTCATCAGTGCGCACATCTTCCGGAGCATAACTAGCCAGGCGATTAAATTCATGCAGATATTCAGTAACAGAGCGAGACCCCTGAGTGAGCGCCCTGAACTCCTTCTTTTTAAGAGACACCACTCCCGATGGTATGTGCGTCTTACGAAAAGCAGCAGTGAATTCAAGCCAAGTGATAGGTTCCGCCGTGGTCCTGTTGAGACGGAAGTGATCCCACCACTCAGAGGCAGGGCCATGCAGCTGATGTGAGGCAAAAGAGACCTTCTCTTGATCGGTGCACTGAAGCAAGTCCAACTTCTTTTCTATGGCGTGCAGCCAATCACCAGTCTCAACTGGATTAGTAGTGCTAGAAAAAGTGGGTGGCCTCACACGAAGAAATTCTGCTAGCTTGTTCTGGGGAGGTGCATGGTTATTTCCCTGGTTCTGCTGGTTCTGGAGTTGCTGCATCATCATGTTCATAAGCTGTGCCTGTTGAGTCAGGACTTGAGCAAGCGTGGGATTCTCTCCATTGTTGTTGTTGTTGTTATTGTTGTTGTTGTTGTTGTTGTTGTTGTTGGGACCATTCCCAACGCTGCGAGTGAGCACCATCTGGCATGGACAGGAGCACAAGAAGAGAAACCGAGGGAAACTACTTAGGACAGAGAATTAATTTTTTTCTACTAACTTAACTTTTATTAATCTTAACCGAGTTTCATTATTACATATATCTGAAGACTCTCACACCACTTAACTCACCAACTTCCTAACACTAGAAAGCAAACAAACGCATGCACTTACATCCCACCACTGATGTAAACCACATGCAAGACCCACACACACAACCAAACTTAAAACAAGCAAACTAGCACAACGGTCTAGGGCAATGGCTTAACAAGGCGTTCTAGGTCTTCCGAACATCGGAGTTGATTGAAGACTCGCTCGGCTCGTCTTCATCATCTTGAGTTGCTTCCCACTCGACCTTTGAATGGGTGCGCTTCGATTCTTCTCCTTCATCATCACTCACGTTGACGACCGGAGGATCCGCTGGGGCTGGGGTAGCTTCTTTTTCCACCACACGAACCTTTGGCGCCAACTGGTAGCGAGGGACGAATAGAGCTCTTTTTCTTGCGGTAAGACGAACCCTGGCTTTTCATAGTGGTGCTTCTCCCTTCAATGCGGCTAGCTCCTTCTCCAAACGATCCACCTTGTCCTCCAGCTTGCAAATCTTACCACGATTCCAGTCTTCACGATCTTGAGCTGCTAACACAATCTCCGCGCGGGTCTCATCCATGGCCCACAGCATCTCGACCAAATGCCTTGTGGTAGCATCATTCTCAATCCCCGCAAGTTCAAGGTAACTGCCACGGTCACTTCCCTGGGGTTGGCGGGGATGGTAGCGATACTCAGTGTTGGCCAACTGATCACTGTAGCGGTCGCGGAGCTCTCCTATGGCGATCCTTGCCACCTCCTGACATGCATGAATATAGTTTCCCTCTCCAGCCTCGAACATCACCGATGGGATATCTTCACAATTACTGTTCAAGGTGACTTTGACACGACACTTCTCTTCATCACGATCATGAGGAATCTGGGCATACAAAGGGGCAGTCCCAAATCCTATGGCAAAGGACATCGTACGCAACTCCTGGACAAATCCTTCAGTACCAAACAAGTACTCAGGCTTGAAGCGCGGCATCTAAAGACAAGTGAAAGGAGGGAGTTAAGACATTTATCCAATTAATAGCACAATTTTTGGGTTAATTTGAATAAAATTAGAAAATCAAAGTGAAAGGTAACTAAATAAAGCAAACCGATCTTTCAATATAAGTTGAAACGGTTAGAAACAGGATCACCGGTTTTGCACTTTTGAATAGCAGGTTTCAAAAGAAATAAATTAAAAGAGAGTTATAAAATCAACATGCTAAGTTTATTACATTGCCGCAAGATTAAATAAAACAATATTGTAAAACATTTGCTGGTAAATGGGCCATTAGTACAGTAATAGATGTACAGTACTAACAACACAGAAAAAGTAAATTTTAAAAGGTAACAATTTAAGAGCCTATAAACTGCATGTGCCATTAGCTTGGTTTAATTAAAAGAGAAAGGGAGGAGAACAGTTCTATTTTTCTAATATTTTTAGAGGGCTCCTATAGGTAACCATTTGGTATATCCTATGGTCAAGGAGGCTCTGATACCAACTTGTCACGCTCGGAATTTCTATCCAAAATTCCAAACGCTTACATCTATGTAAACCCTCGTCCAGGAATCAGCCAAGGCACACAATAACAAATTGATAATAGAGTACCATTATTACTCTAATTAATAAGCGAATAAAATGTCATTACAAAGGTAGATAGTTCATCTCAATCAATAAAGATCTAAACAGCGGAAAAAATAAAGATAAACAGCGCAGACGACTCCACTCCACAGGCAGCTTGACCAGGGCTACGCCTAATCCTCAACACCATCAGCATCACTGTAGAACTCCTCCTCTGATGAATGATTGCAAGGTGAGTATATGACATACTCAGCAAGCCACGCAGCAAATATGCAAGTGCACAGGATAACAAAGGATGGCATAATATAGTCTCATTTGCCTAAATAGCATTTAATAAATATTTCAGAATTTAATAAAACAGTAGAGTATTAATTAAGCAGCATTAATCCAACGCTATACAACATACCCTGTTGCATAGGCCCATCCATTCTGAACAACCAATCCCGGCTGCACAGTTCTATCTCCAAACCAGGAATATACCAATCCAAACCAGGAGCTAATCAAATTATTATCAGTTATAGCATCATTTATTGTAATGAAAAGTGTGAGACTAATCACGAAAGACATTGTTAGACCCGCCCATTACCGTGGGCATGGCTATTCGAATAATTTTACTCTGATCAGAGATGTACCACTGTACCCACAAGACACAACCTCAACATCATGTCAACCATGCGTCGCGATACTTAACCAGTACCCGAATAGAGATTGTGACAATACCCTCTATATAACACAATTCAAAGCAGTGCGCCGTTCCCGGATCATAGTCACCCCCTTATAAACAAGGCATGGACTCTCCAGCGACCCCCATGGGCTTATCTCCACCACTTCACAGTCTGGTGCTCTACTAGGAACCATACTATATAGAAAGTAAAGCCGTTGCACACGCTGGCTTGTGGTTGGCACGGTAAATGTTTCACAACCGAAAATCGTGAACCGGTCCTTAATTGTCATGAGCACGACCATCAAAACCATGTACTCACAACCCACCATTATCAGGTTTTAGTTGACAAATTAATTAGTAAACCCATGGAGACGAAGGCGAGGGTGGCGACGGGTAGTGGAGGGCTTGGGGTCCTTTTATAGGGGCTAGGGGGCGGCGGCGAAGGCCCACGGCGACCGGCGATGAGAAGGAAAGTTAGGGTTCAGAGAGAGAGAGATCGATCCGAATCGAACTCGAATCCACGGATTTCCAAACCGAATTAGCGATAGATTCCAAAAGAGAAAAGATAGAGGAGGTCTCGGGGATCATTTCCCCTCTTTCAATTCGACCGGAGATGGAAAGGGGCAAGCGAATTGGAAAGGTGGCGGCGGCGCGGCTCGGCTTGGGTTTCGGCCGGTAGCGGCGCGAGGAGGACGATGAGTCCGACAGGCGGGTCCCACCTGTCAGCGGGAGAGAGAGAGGAGAGCGGCGGCTGCACGCGCGTGGGCGGCGGCTCGGCTACGGGCCGACTTGGGCTGGGGAAGAGAGAGAGAAGGTTTTGGGCCGACTTTCGGCCCAAAGCCAAAAGTGAATTTTTTTAAAAACTTTTTCAATTAAAATTATTCATGAAATGCAATTTCATTTATTAAAAATACTTCCTTAGCTCAAATAAATCCCAGAAAAATCTAGGAATTATCGAATCAAGCAAAGTATTTAATAAAATTTTATCTGGCCCAATTTTATATTGGAATTTATTATTTAAAATTAGATCTTCTCTTCTAGGCTTTTAAAATTATTTGTGATGATTCCAATTAAACAACAATTTATAAATTTAAGATTTTTAGGGTGTGACAGTGATGAAGGCTTGATGAGAGCTATGATGAACATGACTATTGGAGATGTCAAGCCTATTGAAGTGGAAGACAAGCCATTCACCTCCACTCAAGATGAGCCATCTACTTCCGCTACGCCAAGTCAAGCTCAAGTTGAAGTGGAGGAGGAGAAGGCACAAGATCCACCTATGCTACCAAGGATACACACCGCTCTTTCCAAGGATCACCCAATTGACCAAGTATTGGGTGACATTAGTAAGGGTGTTCAAACTTGATCTTGTGTCGCTTCGATTTGTGAACATTACTCGTTTGTTTCTTGTCTTGAGCCAAAACATGTAGATGAAGCTCTTTGTGATCCGGATTGGATGAATGCTATGCATGAAGAGCTCAACAACTTTGCAAGAAACAAGGTGTGGACTTTGGTTGAAATACCTAGAGACCATAATGTCATAGGGACAAAGTGGGTCTTTAAAAACAAACAAGATGAGAACGGGTTGATGGTGAGAAACAAGGCAAGGTTGGTGGCACAAGGTTTCACACAAGTTGAAGGTTTGGACTTCGGTGAAACTTTTGCCCCCGTGGCAAGACTTGAGGCTATTCGCATCCTTCTTGCATTTGCATCATGCTTTGATATAAAACTATTTCAAATGGATGTGAAAAGTGCTTTTCTAAATGGTGAAATTGCCGAACTTGTCTTTGTTGAACAACCTCCCGGTTTTGAAGATCCTAAAAATTCTAACCATGTTTACAAACTCTCAAAAGCTCTTTATGGTTTAAAACAAGCTCCTAGAGCTTGGTATGAAAGATTGAGAGATTTTCTTCTGTCAAAGGATTTCAAAATTGGAAATGTTGACACCACCCTTTTCACAAAAATCATTGGTGATGATTTTTTTGTGTGTCAAATTTATGTTGATGACATCATATTCGGTTCTACTAATGAGGTATTTTGCAAGGAATTTGGTGATATGATGTCTAGGGAATTTGAGATGTCCATGATTGGAGAGTTGAGCTTCTTCCTTGGACTTCAAATCAAGCAACTCAAGGATGGAACCGGTAGATTTAAAGCTTGATGAGGGAGGTAAACCGGTAGATTTAAATCAAGCAACTCACGGCAACCAAGGACATCTCGACCTTGATGAGGGTGGTAAACCGGTAGATTTAAAGCTTTATCGTTCCATGATTGGTAGCTTGCTTTACCTTATCGCATCTAGGCCGGATATCATGTTTAGTGTTTGCATGTGTGCACGGTTTCAAGCCGCTCCTAAGGAGTGTCACTTAGTGGCCGTGAAAAGGATTCTAAGATATTTAAAGCATTCCTCAACTATTGGCTTGTGGTACCAAAAAGGTGCTAAGTTTAAGCTTGTTGGCTATTCCGATTCGGATTATGTTGGAAGTGCATAGAAAGAGCACATCTGGTAGTTGCCAAATGCTTGGTGGATCCCTTCTGTCATGGTCATCCAAGAAACATAACTCCGTAGCCCTCTCTACCGCCGAGGCGGAATATGTTTCGGCGGGTAGTTGTTGTGCCCCATTGTTTTGGATGAAACAAACCTTGTTGGACTATAGCATATCCTTCACCAAAACCCCACTCCTATGTGACAATGATAGTGCCATAAAGATAGCCAATAACCCGATCCAACATTCTAAAACCAAGCATATTGACATTCGCCATCACTTCCTAAGAGACCATGTTGCCAAGTGTGACATAGTCATTAGCCACATAAGAACCGAGGATCAACGAGCTGACATCTTTACCAAGCCTCTTGATGAAACCCGCTTTTGCAAGTTGAGGAATGAGTTAAATGTCATAGATTTCTCAAATGTGGCTTGAGATGATGCACCATGGTTTCTTCTTTTCCATATTGTATTTTTGCTCCTATTTGCTCTTATGCTTTGGATTTATTGGCATTTGGTTCTTCTTTGCGAAAATGGAGCATGTCACATTAAGGGGGAGTTTTGCACTCTTGCATGTGCTCTACTTCCTTTTATGTGTGAGTAAATCAACTACAAGTGCTAGTAGTGCTTTCAAAATGCCCATGTCAACATAAGTCAAAACTTTTGCAAAATCAATGTTATTTGAAAACTATCTCTTGGAAAATGTTTCAAAAGGTTCCCTATATGTTTTCCAAGCCTCACATTGCAAGAAAAATGTATTTTGGATGAAAATGCCTTTTTGGCTCTCTTTTGAAGAAACTATATTCTTATTTTTGGTCAAAATGAGATTTTCCTCCAAAATGAGATAGAGGGAGAATTTGAGAAAAGTTTCAAAATAAAGTTAGTAGAGAGGAGGATTTGAAATGTTTTTGGTATTCAAATCATATTCAAAAACCAAATCATTCAAAAGTTATTTGAAAACCAATTTAGCCCAAAAACCCCTATAGACCATAAAAGGTTACCTCCTAGCACTTCAGTGAGTTTGATTGCAAATCATCATAATCTTCAAATATTATGAATGGTTGGCAATATTTCAACTCACACATTTCAAAATTGCTCCAAAAATCAAATTTTTATTGAATTTTATTGTGTGGGGGTTGCCGGCTTGTGCAAGGGCTGTGCACAGCCGGCGGGGGGCCTGGCGGTCTGACCGGAGCTATATGCGCGGTCTGACCGGCCAGGTGCGACGGTCTGACCGGCCACATAGGATTGGTCTGACCGACCGGCAGGTGGGCCCAGGACATTTGTCCCTTTTCTTCTCCCTTCTTCCCCTACCCGACTCCATCTCCTCCCTTTCAGTTTTTTCCTTCCCCAACTCGAAAATTCTCTCTCTCTCACCTCTCCTCAAACCCTAACTCCTCCCTCCACCAAATCCCCTCGGTTTGACCGCGGATTTCTCTCTGGTTACATCGTAAGTGATTCTCCTCCGCTTCCTCTATCTATTCCATGGATTGGTTTGTGTTTTTGTTGAGTTTTTGATCCATGGCATGGAACCCTAGGTGAAGCACAAGGTGTTCTTCGATTTGCACCAATAGGGGGTAGTTTCTTGGTGTGATTCAACTCCTTCAACCGGTAAATCACTCTCCCTCATGTGCATTCTCTCAAATCGATCTATTTCACCCTAGGGCTATGGGTAGTTGTTCCAATCTTGATGAAATAGGTCCTACCCTTTGTTGTTCTTGATCCAATCTTGTGCAAATTTGTTCTAGCAATTCTTAGACTCATTTGTGTAGTTGTGAAATTGTTGTGGATGCTTGGGCCAATGTCAGTAGTGGTCTAACAGGAGCCAACCGACGGTCTGACCGCGGCCTTGCCGTCGGACTGACCAGCCGATGCGCGCGGTCTGACCGGCCGTTGGCCGTCGGTCTGACCGGCAGGTGTAGGCGGTCTGACTGGCCTGATGCCATCGGTCTGACCGGCCTACAGTCTGCGGTCTGACCACCCCTGACACTGGATGTGAGCACAATTTCACTTCAACCAAGTGGCTTCTAAAATTCTTGCTAATATCCTTTCATCCTTTGCTCTTTGACAGTGATGCCTCCCCGCACTCACCATGGTCGTCGTGCGCCTACTCCGAATCCCATGAGTGAGCCTGAGGAATCGAGCGGAGAGGATTACGCTCAAAGTGATGAAGAGGTTGAGGAAAATGTTGAGGGGGCTAGTGAGGAGAAAAGTGGAGATGATGTCAGTGGTTGTGGGGAGGATGAGGATGAAGAAGGTGATGAGATGCAAATTGATCCCTCCATCCAGTTTGTGGTGAACATGAGGAATCCAGCACAATATACCATCTTGAGGCATCATGATCAGTTCTTGAGGCCTCGGGACACCCCAGATCCCCGGTTTCACACCGCTTTCCAGAAGACTGTGTATGAGCAGGTTTATGCAGGGAAAGCTTTTGTAGAGCATAAGTGGATTTCTTGGAGAGACATCAATGAGACTCTAGAGTTTGAGAGCTTGCATAATCTCTTCAAGACAGTTGGCATTGATCGGATTGTGACCCTCAAGCAAGGCTACAATAAAGATTTGATCCGACAGTTCTATGCTACAATGTGGGTGGCTAGAGACTATAGTGAGATGAAGTGGATGTCTGACACCCTCTAGTGTTCTATCTCTCGGAGGCAGTTCCGGCGGCTCCTCAACATTCGCTTGGATTTTGGAGATGATTTGCATGAGGAGCACACTCACAATCCGCTCTCCATAGACTATCTCTCTCAGTTCTATGAAGATGGAGTGCGGTATACACATGGGAAGGTTGCAGGCTTGAGAACTATCCCCAGTGTGGTTAACAAGATTGTGAGAGCTACTGTCCTCCCTCGCCTTGGCAACAATGATGACATTAGGGGGGTGGCTTGGCACGTCATCGATGCAATTAGTCAGGGTCGTCAATTTGACATTCTGTCTCTCATGATGCAAGAGATTGCTATCTCCAAGGGGACATCCACTCAGGGAATCTATTATGCCCCTTACATCATGAGGTTGATTCAAGACAAGCTTGGGGCTGCCGGGCAAAATTTGAAGAAGCACAAGCAGTACAAGCCCCGGCTTCAGCTTGGAGCTCCCTGTGCTCCTAGGACGGTGCCCTCTTCTCACCCTGGAGCTAGCTCAAGCTCAGCACCTCCTCCTCCTCCTCATGGGTATGATCCAAATGCTTTCTTCCATCCACAATATGCTTACTTTGGTATGCAACCCAATGAGTACTTCAACCCGGTATTGGGGCTATTAATGAAAGCATTCAATGCTTGTCTACCAGGCATGAAGCATTGCATGAGGATGTTCGTCGCTTGTGCACCGATGTTGGAGACTTGAATGCTTCCGTGGGAAGATTGCACACTAGGGTGGGTGTATTGGATTCTCGTGTCCAAATGTTGGAGAGCACCCAAGCTTTTGTATATCATCACCACCGTGATACTCCTCATCCTTCATCTTCGGCACGTCCTCCTCCTCCACAAGAATGAAGACCTTTTTGGTACTTGATGCCAAAAGGGGGAGAAAAATGTCCTTACGTGTGCTTTATGTCTTGTGGGTTGGGACTAGTGGTAGTGAGGTTAGTCACCTCATATCTAATAGGTTAAGGTGCTTTGGGCTATATTATGTATGGGTTTGGGCTATTACCTTATTTTGTGTGTTATTTTTCGTTTTGTTAAACTCTATGTCATTTGGATCCTTCGTGGTCTTGTAATAGCCTATGTTTATTTGTGAGCCCTTTTAGGATGATTTGTGACTTAGGTGATTTGGATGGTTAAGTGATGTGAACTTGTGCAATGATGGATGGTGTATGTGATATTGACATATATATGTGACCATCTTATGCTCATGGATGAATATTTCTTGAAGTTCACATTGAGATATTGCTCTTGTGTTTGTGATATGTTGAAATATGAAATTGAAATATGCATTGGCTCCATATTTGTTGATATGCACATGTTTATGGGAAGCTTTTGATTTCCTTTGCAATATATGTCCATATGTTTCATGTTTGTTTATATATATTTGTGGTGTTTGTCATCAATTACCAAAAAGGGGGAGATACTCCAAGCGACATTCAATTTTTTTTCTTGCGTGTATTTTAGTGTTTGAGATTTCTTTTATACTTTTAATTATTTCTATCATTCATTTTAGGAAGTGATTTTTAATTTGGGATGAATTTATCATGATGTGACAAGCTACAACCATTTCGTACCAATAAGAAACAAACAAAGTTAATTGCTCGTACATGTGGTTGAAGAGTCACATATCTAGGAGAGAGGGAGGGGCCGCCTACGTCGCTGCCGGTGCCCGAGCTCCCTGAAGCATCTAGGCCCCCGTTATTAATTTTGGTAATTAATGACAAGCACTAATTGTGGACTAACCGTTGCTATTGAGATATATTTTAAGTTAGGTCCACGTCATGTGTGCGCATAGATGATTATCGATGGATTAAAATTTGATGGCGCGAAGCGAAGAAAAGAAAAAGGTAAAACTAGTGCTTTAGTTTTAAAATTGATCGAGGTGAAGGGCGATCAAATTTGCTAGTTTATTTTTAGTTTCGCCGTACTATCAAGAGGGGGTAATGACCTAGCAATGAGATGATTTTAATTGTCACATTAGGTCATTATGCATTTAGACTTGTGCTCACATTTCACCACACAAACACACTTTTCACATCACACACAGTTCCACTGTGTTCGGCCTGACCAGGGGCGGTCAGACCAGCCACATAGTGGCGGTCTGACTGGTGCATAAGGCCGGTCTGACCGGCGGCACATGCGCGGTCAGACCGGCCCTCTGGTGGCCGGGATGGTGCTGCTCAGGGTGCCCGATACAGAGCCGACGGAGCCGTATTCGGTCAGACCGAGCTAATGGCGGTCTGACCGAGCCGAGGCCGGTCGGACCGGCCAGGCCGATGGGGCCCTCTGACAGGGCTACAATGGCTAGTTTTCTAGCCGTTGCAGAGTAGCACATACCTCTGGTTAGACCGGTAGAGCATAGAGTTGGGGGATTTCGCCCCCAACGGCTAGTTTTGGTTGGTGGAGTATAAACACTCCCCCTCCAGCAGCAAGGGGGCTCTCTTGGCATCTAATTCAATTGCATACATGTCACGCCCAGAAATTCACTAGTAATTTCCGAACTTATTTGTGCATAAAATCCTCGTCCAGGAATCAGCCGAGGTACACAAACTGACAATTTAATATACAAATCCATCATAATAATAACGTTACACACTTACAAAAGAAAAGAAAACAGCAGCGGAATAACGGTCTAGCGATGGCTTCAGCTCCACTCCCATAGGCAGCTCAACTGGGGTATAAGCCAAACGTCTTCTCCTTCTGGATCCTTTTTCTTCAACTGAGGTTGATTGATTATTGCAAGAATGAGCATATGACATACTCAACAAGCCACACAGCAAATATGCAAGTGCACAAGGATACCAAAGGATGGCATAATATAGGCTCATTTGCGAAAGCAGCATTTAGAAAAGATTTAAGAGAAGTAAAACAGTGGAGTAATTAATCAGAAATTTTAATCAACACTGAACAACACACCCATGCTGTACAGGCCCAACCATCCTGAACGACCATACCCGGCTGTACAGATCTAACTCCAAACCAGGAGCTAAGCAAATTATTACCAGGTATAACATCAATAATTATTGTGAGAGGTGTGAGACTAATCACGAAAAACATTGCTCAACTCGCCCATAACCGCGGGCACGGCTATTCGAATAGTTTTACTCTGGCCAGAGATGTACCACTGTACCCACAAGACACGATTCCACACATGTTGCCATGCCCCGAAGTACCACCACGGCACTGCAAAGGGGGAAATCGTGACAATACCCTTCGCACAACACAACTCACCACAGTGCACCGTTCCTGGATCATAATCTCCCCCTCAAAACCAGAGGCAATAGACTCCCCAACGACCCCCACGGACTTCTCGCCGCTTCTCAGTCTGGCACACCATAATGAATCATGCTATACAAAAGATAAAGCCATTGCCCACGCTGGCTTGTGGTTGGCACGGTAAATGTTTCACAACAGTAGCTCGCGAACCGGTCCTTAATTGCCATGAGCACGACCTTCAAAACCATGTGCTCACAACCCACCATTAATCATATTTTAATTACCAATTAATTATCATAACACGATTAACCATCGTGAGCTACCATTAAATATAA
Organism: Oryza meridionalis; assembly: GCA_000338895.3. Lineage (NCBI taxonomy): Eukaryota > Viridiplantae > Streptophyta > Magnoliopsida > Poales > Poaceae > Oryza > Oryza meridionalis. Next base: position 8,193,939 of record CM002528.2, read on the forward strand.
CCATAAATAATAATGTAGTATATATGATTCATCCCATTAGTGAGCTAATGTTTCTAAGCATGGCTAAGCAATTATATCTAACATCTAGTTGAACCAATATATATAAAGCTCAACTAGTCAAATTATAATATCCCAAGGTATCAAGGAATAGAATAATCAATGCAAACAGGCCATAACAAAGGAATAGATTCACACCACCCAGTGACATTCGAAAATAAATGCACAGTTGAAATAAATAGAGAATTTAAATATAGGATCAACATGCTCAAAGGATTGTGTTTAGGATCTGTGTGACTTGCCTTGCAATAATCGGTCTTCAATTAATCTTCTTGAACACTCCCAACGCACTCACGAACCTTCGCAACGACGGAAATGACAAGCTAACACGCAAAACGAAGAAAAAGACTAATAAAAACCAAATAAACAGTACATGTGGATATTTTTAACATGTAGATCTCAATTTTAGAAAAATTTAGCAACTTGAACCACTTGAAACGGAGCTACGGTTATTTAGTTATGATTTTCCGAAGATTTAATCTATTAGAAAAACGGGAAAAAGAAAAACCGACGATGACGCCATGATGACATCATCAATGGCCGGCCCGGGTTGGCGACCTCGCCGGAGATTGGATGGTCGGCTGCGACTTTGGAGGACATGAACACGTAGAGGACGACGAGGCGAACCCAACGGTGCTCACCAAAGCGACAAACGACGACGAACAGCGGCCGGCGACGAGGTGGCGGCGGCGGCGAACTTGACGGCGGCGGCGACGAGCCTACGGGGCACGGGAGACCATGGGAGAGGGGGCAAACGAAAGAGGACGACTAGGAGGTCCTATTTATAGCCTTGGATCGAAGAGATCGGACTCCTCCCGCAAGAAATCGGCCCGGGAAATCAAAACTCGGTTTTGGAGATAAACTCGAAAACGAGTTCGATTCGGATAAAATACTCAACGATTTGCTCCGATTTTTGGGGGTAAAGATAGAGGAGAATGAGAGGATCAAAACCCCTCAAACAATCGGAAGAAACGGGGCCGAATTGGAGACGGATTTGAAGGGAGAAGGGGCGGCGGCACTGTGCACGAGCACGGCTGGCTCGGCTCTGTCTGGAGGAGGAAGATGAAGTACTGTAGCGCCAGGGAGGTAAATCAGACTTTTCTGCCGGCTGAGAGGAGAGGAGGGAATGGGCTGAATTCGGCCAGGCTGAAGAGGAGGACGGGGCGGCGTCGGCTGGGCCGGCTTGGGCCACGCGGAGAGAGAGAATGTTGGGCCGAAATTGGCCCAACGGCTTAGGGGAGGATTTTTAAAACTTTTCCAATTAAATTAATCACTTAAATGATCTTTGAATTGTTAAAAATACTTCCAATGCTCAAATAATTTCAAGAAAAATTCTGAAAATACTTGGACACTCAAAGTACTTAACAAAATTATAATTAGACCATTTAATGATTAATTGAATATGTGGGTAATTACTGAAATGCTCTTTGTATGATTAAAATTAAGAATTGAGCTCCGAAAAATCCGAGAAAATTCTAGAGAGTATAATTAACCATGGAGAATTTAATAAAAATTAAATCCAGCCATGCTTTATATTTAGGAAATTTTATTTCCCACATCTAACTTCACTTGTAAATTAATGAACATTTAATATAAATTCTAATAATGATTTATTAAATAATTTATAAATCCTGAAACAAAAATCAGGATGTGACAATACACCCCTTGCATCTCTCTCACACACCTTTGAGCTTAGTGTTCATCCATTGTAATGGTTGAGGTTGTTCTAGCCAAGAGACAAGTGCATTGCTTCCATTTGTAGAGCTAGTGTGGCACTTGATTGATCATCTCCACGCCGGGTCATTGCTTGTTACTCTTGGAGGTTGCCGCCTCCTAGACGGCTTGTCGAGAAGTTGCCCGGTGTCCTCTCCGAGAAGATTGTGGAGGAGACCCGGCGCTGGTTGTGAGTGGTTTGGAGTTCACCACCTTCGGAGTGAAGGAAGAACTACCCCGAGTGATCGAGGATTGGGTAGTCCTCTCCGTGGGCCGGCTCCCGCCTTGCCCACCCCTTGACGAAGGGGGCGTGCGGTGGCTTCGTGGTTGAGCGGTGGAGTTGGGCTCGCCTCAACGGGGAGTAGGAAACTGGCGAGTTTCCGAACCTCGGTGAAAATCTCTTGTCTCCTTGTCTCATTTGATTGTCGCATTTACATTTGTGCAATTTACATTCCTAGAGACATTCTTGAGATCATATCACCCTAGGATTGCAAACACATTGACATAGGAATGTGATTTACTTTCCTAGAGAATTAATTGAGCCACTATCACCCTAGGTTTGCAAAACATAACTTAGTTGCTTAGTTAGACTTAAACCCCCACGGAGCCTAGCAACTTAGGTTAGTTTTGTTTAGGTGTCATTTAGTTTTTAAATCGCCTATTCACCCCCCTCTAGTCGACATCTCGGTCCTACACTCCCCCCTTCGCCGGATCTAGGAGGGGGGGAATGGGAGGAGAAGCGCCGCTGCCGACGCCCGAGCTCCCCCGGCCTCTGCTGGATCTGGGAGGGAGAGAGAGGAAGAGGAGGGGGGGCACCTCCGTCGCTGCCGGTGCCCGAGCTCCCACCTTCACCAGACCTAGGAGGAGGGGAGGGGAATGGGAGGAGAGGCGCAGCTGCCGGCGCCCGAGCTCCCCCCTTCGCCAGATCTAGGAGGGGGGGAGGAGAATGGGAGGAGAGGCGCCGCTGCCGGCGCCCGAGCTCCCCCGGCCTCTGCTGGATCTAGGAGGGAGAGAGAGGAAGGGGAGGGGAGGCGCCGCCTTCGCCACTGTCGGTGCCCGAGCTCCCCTCTCCGCTGGATTTGGGAGGGGCCGCGTCGCTTTCGTCGAAGTCGCCTCCCCCATCCGCCTGCTAAGGCCGCTGCCGGCACCCTCCCCTTTATGTGACTCGTGAAATATGTGGTTGTGGGATCCCTGTTGGCAACATTTTGTGACAAGTTGACAACGACGATCGCAGCACCTTATGCCTTGCGGTGATCCTAGAGTCGCCAACCACCTCGATCTAGCAAAGAGCTAAACCTAGATGGGTTTTGACAAACAAACCGGCTAGCGGAGCCGATTCTAGATAACTACTCGTCTCGTGGGCAAAACGGAAGGTTTTCAAGACAAACCTACAAAGAGATGTCGCACTCTCACAACGGCGGCGGACGATTTACAGCGCAAACCGACAAAGATGGATAAACTAAGAGAAAACTAAAGGCAATATGAAAAACGATTCGATTGATTGATTGTAGATTGGTTTTTTACAATAGAACCGGCCATGTCCCTTATATAGGGGTTGGTCTTGCCCTCTACAGGCCCTCCTCCACGTCCAACTCGGGATAGAAACTAAAGGAAACCCGAAACATGCCTTCCCGAGCAAGGAAACCTCGAGACCCGACGAAACATAGTCGGACTCGGACCTGCTGTTAACAACCGAATTTGGTAGTATCAGCATCGGAGAAGAGGATTAGATTGAGGTAGAATCTAAGACGAAGATCGTTGCGGAAACAGAGCAAGAATCGGCTGCATCTGTCACACCCTAAAAATCTCAATTATATAAATTATTGTTTAAATGGAATTATCAGAAATAAATTTTAAAAGCCTGGAAGAAAAGATTTAATGGTAAATAATAAATTCCAATATAAAATTGGGCCAGATAAAATTTTATTAAATACTTTGCTTAATTCTATAATTCCTAGATTTTTCTGGGATTTATTTGAGCTAAGGAAGTGTTTTTAATAAATGAAAGAGCATTTCATGAATTATTTAAATTGAAAAAGGTTTTAAAAATCTTCTTTTGGCTTTGGGCCGAAAGTCGGCCCAAAACCTCTCTTCTCTCTCTCCTCAGCCCAGGCCAGCCCAAGCCGGCCCAGCAGCCGAGCCGCGCGCGCGCGAGCCGCTCTCCTCCCTCTCTCCCGCTCGCTGACAGGTGGGGCCCACCTGTCAGGCCCGTCGTCTTCCTCGGGCCGGAACCCTAGCCGAGCGCCGCCGCCGCCGCCCTTTCCAATTCGGCCGCCCCTTTCCCGATCCGACGAAATTGTTTAAGGGGAAATGCATCCCGTGATCTCCTCTACCTTTTTCTCTTTGGAAGCATCGGCTATCTCACTTTGGAAACGCGGGGATTTGAGCCCGATTCGGAGCCGGCCGAACCCTAACCTTCCATCGTCGTCGCCGGGCCGCCGTGGGCTTCGCCGCCGCCTCCCGACCCCTATAAAAGGTTCCCCGCGCTCCCCTCTACCCTCCGCCGCCCTTGTCTTCGCCTCTCGTCGCGCGAATCGCCCTAGCGCCGTGCATCCGTGCGTCGCCGTCGCCGCCGCCGCTCCAGCCGTGCGCCACCGTCGCTCCGGTCATCGCCGTCGCTCGGGGAGCTCGCCAACGTGGTCGCCGTCGCGTCGCCGTCCTCGTCCGACCCTTCGCCGTTGCTGTGGACCGCCGGAACACCGTCGCCGTCGACAACCCGAACCTCTCCGTCGCTTCATCCTCGTCGCCGGCGTCATCCGTTGCTCCTCCGCCGCTAGTTCGGTCGTCGGTGAGTTCGCCGTGCCCTCCGCATCCCGTTGCTACTCTCCGTTCGCGCCGCCGCGCCGTCGTTCGCCGGCGGGCATGCGGGTCCGAGCCGCCGTCGTCGCTGTCGGGGAGGGTGACGTCATCGCTGACGTCATCGGTGCCATCGCTCGTGAGCCGGCCGTGCGCCGTTTGATCTCAGCCGTCCGATTCGGTCGGATCGATCTCACCCGTCCAATCCCGTAGACCGTTGCCGTGGACCCAGTCTACCGTAGACCCTAGACCCGCTGACGCAATAAATCCCCTTTTCCTTTTCAAAAATAATTCATTATTGCGTCATAATTCAATTAAAATTTATATAAATGATTTAATTCGATTAAATCTTTAAAAATTCATAACTAATTCATCTTAGCTCGGATTTAGTTGGTTCAAGTCTCTAAATTTTTCTAAAATTGAGATCTACATGTTAAAAATATCCACATGTACTGTTCATGCCTGCTTATGTGCTGTTTTGGTGTTTTTGCTCATTTCTGTTTAGAATCCGACGTTTCCGGAGAGTCCGCTTTTGCAGGAGAAGATTTAGAAGAGTTCCAAGGCCAGCAAGGCAAGTCACACAGATCCTAATCAACCCTTTGAGCATGTTGATCCTGTTTAAAGCTATTGTTTCTATTCAACTATTGCATTTATTTTCAAATGTCATTGGGTGGAATTAGCCTATTGTTTGTTATAGCCCTTTTGTTCTTGATTATCTTATTCCTTGATACCTTGGGTTATTATAACTTGACTAGTTGAGCTTTATATACTGGCTCAATTAGATATTAGATATAATTGCTTAGCCATGCTTAGAAACTTTAGCACACTAATGGGATAACTTATGATTCACTATTATTTAATGATGGCTTAGTGGTAGTTCACGATGGTCAATCGTGATTGGTTAATTAATTAATTTGACAACTAAAACCTGATAATGGTGGGTTGTGAGTACATGGTTTTGATGGTCGTGCTCATGACAATTAAGGACCGGTTCACGAGTTTCGGTTGTGAAACATTAACCGTGCCAACCACAAGCCAGTGTGGGCAATGGCTTTATCTTTTACATAGCATAGTTCATTGCGGAGCACCAGACTGAGAAGTGGCGGAGATAAGCCCACGGGGGTCGCTGGGGAGTCCATGCCTTATTTATAAGGGGGTGACTATGATCCGGGAATGATGCACTGTAGTGGATTGTGTGGTGTGAGGGGTATTGTCACAGCTCCTTTCCGAGGTACCGTGGTGGTACTAAGGCACATGGTGACATGATGTGGGGCTGTGTCTTGTGGGTACAGTGGTACACCTCTGATCAGAGTAAAACTATTCGAATAGCCGTGCCCGCGGTTATGGGCGGGTCTAACAATGTCTTTCGTGATTAGTCTCACCCTTCACACCATAATTAAAGATGCTGTAACTGGTTATAAATGATTAGCTCCTGGTTTGGAATGGAATATTCCTGGTTTGGAGATTAGAACTGTGCAGCCGGGATTGGTTGTTCGGAATGGTTGGGCCTATACAACAGGGTATGTTGTATAGTGTTGGATTAATACTGTTTAATTACTACTCTACTGTTTTATTACATTCTGAAAATATTCTTTAAATGCTATTTATGCAAAGAAGCCTATATTATGCCATCCTTGGTTATCCTGTGCACTTGCATATTTGCTGCGTGGCTTGCTGAGTATGTCATATACTCACCTTGCAATCATTCATCAGAGGAGGAGTTCTACAGTGAAGTTGATGGTGGTGAAGATTTGGCGTAGTCCTTGTCAAGCTGCCTGTGGAGTGGTGTCGTCTGCGCTGTTTATCTTTATTTTCCGCTGCTTAGATCTTTATTGTTTGAGAGGAACTATCCACCTCTGTAATGACAATTTATTCGCTTAATAATTAGAGTAATAATTGTACTCTATTATCAATTTGTTATTGTGTGCCTCGGCTGATTCCTGGACGAGGGTTTACACACATGTAAGTGTTTGGAATTTTGGATAGAAATTCCGGGCGTGACAGCATCCAAATCGGCTACGGTCAGGATCGGCAGAGTTTGAGTTGGACGGGGTTAACCGATACAGCCGATTCTAACAAAATGACTCGGTGTATGTTATCGAGTTGAGTTAATGTGCTTCATGGTAATTGCCATGCACGGATAGAGTCCTGAGAAGACAATTGTATCTATTAATTAGGATATTCTATGTAATTTCCTTAGAGATATGTTTGGACAAAAGTCTGCCGTAAAGACTTATGGTATCTTAGAGTTTGTTAGAGATAATAGTCGTGTCCGGTATGGACGCATATCTTGTAATTCTCGGGTATAAATAGACCCCGAGCCTCATGTAATCAAAAAAGACACACGTTCAATACAATCTCGGCGCATCGCCACCCTTTTTGCTTTAGTTTTATTTCGACGAGTTCTTGCTTTCGGGTTGAGCTGCATCAGTTTCGATCTTCAACAAGAGGTAAAACTTGTTATGGCGGCTTGCATTCTCGGGATTAGTGCTTCCATCTTTACGACACTCTAATCTTATTTATGTGATCCGACGAGTTATCATATATCTTATATAATCTCCAGCAATATCATCATCTAACCTACAATCGGCTAATATCTGCCGGCAGAGCATAGCCGATTAGGTTAAATATCGATGTTGATTTAGATTACATAGGATATCTACCACTCTATGAAACTTCCAGCGACTTAATTGTCTAGATATTGTTCTTCTTTTCATACTTAATGCTGTATCAGTTGAGTTTGATCTATTAAGTCGTGCTTAGAACAGCAATCTCTAGCCTGCCTTCTGGTTGCCGATTAGGGTAGTATCGGGGTTTCAGCCGATCTTACCTGATTTAACTACTTTATTCTATATGCATGATTGACATGTTAAATCCGCCCTTTACATTAAGATCTTGTTGCATTTAAGTATATTAGGCTTCTGTTTGATATATTCTACTTGCTTTAATATCTTAATATAGAATAGTATCGGAGTATTAGCCGATACATGCTAGATCTACCTGATAGGCTATGCTATGAATGTATATAGTTCCATTATTAATATATATTTCGATCTAAGTGATTTATACTGTCTCGGCATGGCGTCCGATCTAACCCAATCACTTGATTTAAGTATATATCGATATAGGAAGTATGTATTGTTAATATCTACAGCCGATCGAGTAGATTTAGTTCCTTCTTATTTGTTCATGAATGCCGATCGATACATATATGACATCGGCTCAAAGATAAATGATATGTCATCGGCACCTAGCCGATCGGCTATCGTTTATAGGATTAATTACGGTTTCTTTGTCTCTATTTCTTGTTGATTGTAGGATCAAATCAACTGGCACGCTTACACACCCGAAGGCGAGTTTTGGACCTGCACTGGAGTTAAGCAGATCTCCCAGGCCTCGTGTTTTCTGTCAACACCTGCCGGTCAGACCGGCCACACACCGCTGGTCTGACCGGCCTTCAACCGGCGGTCTGACCGCCCAACACACGGCGGTCAGACCGGCCTACTCGGAGGAAAACGGTAGACTTCCAAATTTTGACAATCTTTCCTATTTTAACATTAGGTGCCAAATTGGGTGTAAACAATCCCCTTTATTGCTAGGCTCCACCGCACCTCCTGTTCGTCATCACTATTTGCAAGAAGCATCTGAACACAGTCATATCTAGATATCCTAATTAAGCTTTAGGCCACTAGATCCGGTGGCTTCGAGCTCATGAAGCCACTAGATTGATCAAGCCCTCAGGGAAAGCAGGGAATGAGAAGAGGGTGCACAACAACATATTGCAGGAGGCTAAGGTCGTCGGATACATGAGAGGGGAGGAGGGTGAACCGCACTGTGGACAAAAGAGGGGGCGGAATATGGGATAGTTGGGGATGCACCACAGCTCGAGAACTTAGCATAGTGAAGGCCCGACTACTTCGCTTTCTACGGCTTATGAGTATCGCTGCTGTGTTAAAACTAATAGTGATTTATAGTATCATTGCCCGTTTTTATCTTTAGTTAGCAGCGAAAAATGTACCTGTTAGTTCTAAGATCTAAGAGCCGGTTCAGAAGCCCATTTGTATGGTAGCGAGCTAGTGCTGTAGTGCACGCGTTTGAAGGTGCCAGAGATCGATGGAGTCTAAGGTAGCATGTGCGCGCATAGCGGAGCAAATAGAAGGTTAGGAATTCACAATATTTGTCCCCTAATTTTCTGTCGATTGACATACAGAAAATCCATATATAGATGCACACAAATAATTCAGCAACATCGGAGACAAATAATATTGCTGACTTAACTCAGTAAATAACTGATACAAATTAACTGTCAATATACATATATGTGATATGGGATATCAACTTTAATTTCCTACATACACCAGCCGACCAACTGACGGAATATTGACACTACCGCGCAAGCTTTTCTGCTTCTGATGATAAATCAAAGCACGGTATGAGCAAAGTGTTCACTAACTTGCTAGATTTTACATATACATATCAAAGGGGCATCAACTTTTGCAAGGTCTCCTTCTTGAACTGAAGCTTCTTAATTTGCAGATCCAGAAGCTTGATTAATTATACTAGCTAGTTACCTCTCACTCCCATAGCATCAAGAGCAATCAGCCTTACAGGTAATTTTTTCTTACCAGAGAATGACTGCTCATGATGTTATGTTACTCCTGCACCCCAATGCACACTCTGTTCTCCATTCTTAAGAGACCTATTTCGGCTGTAGCCTCCTCATGCATCACCATATAGTACGATTCGCTGTGCCGCCATGCTTTGTATGCACGAATCTCAAAGATGCATTCTACCGTAGGATCCCACCGAGCGGCGCCGGGGCCCAGTAGTCAGCGGCATTGTCCCCTCCAAAGTGCGACGTGCACGACACTGGAACGAGGCACAGCCCCCGGCTCCTCAGGTCCTTCTTTCCATCGTCGTTTGCTCCCTAATAACAATTATCAAATGCCATGAAATTATTATACAGAAAAAAAATACATATAGGAGCTAGTAACATGCATGTTTTCGCAACTATTATCAGTATATGTAGTAACTATATATAGACGTTTTTAGTGAAAAAAAAGGGAAAAAGAAACATATGAGTATGGTATTAATTTTGCCCTTCAAAACTTATAATCTCTCCGTTTCCGTTTCAAAATGTTTGATACCATTGACTTTTTAAGTACGTGTTTAACCATTCGTCTTATTCAAAAAATTTAAGTAATTATTTATTCTTTTCACATCATTTAATTTATTGTTAAATATACTTTCATGTACACATATAGTTTTATATATTTCACAAATTTTTTTAATAAGACGAACAGTCAAAGATGTGCTAAAAAGTTAACGGTGTCAAATATTTTGAAACAGAGGGAGTATATAACAACATGCCATGCACTCTAGTCGACACAGTACTCATGTATATACATCATTGTGAAAATGGCTTTGAAGCTAAGCAAAGAGCATACATACCTGCTGCTCAGGTTGGGCTGCAGGCTGCTGTGCTCCAGTGTTGCCATTATGGTTTAGCAACTGCACAAGGAACCACACAACAAAAAAAGATATGAGGAAAAAAGTGTGGCTTGGAGCTGGAAAGGAATATATATAGATAGATTATATTCTTATATCTATAAGAATTAATAATCATGTGCATGTACAGATCTCTACACTAACCTGGCCAGGGTATTCCGGGAAGAGGCCAGGGTTCCTTTCTCCAACTGGTCCCTATAAAATCAAAAGGAAAGTAACTGTGTCACATGTCAACGTTGCACGTACAAGCGTGCAAAAAAGCTGAGGGGAGAATATTTTTTTGGGTGTGGTAAAATGATTGAACCCATGAGTTGTACTGGCCCATGGTTGTCTCAGATGCATATGGCCAATGTCAACTAAACTAAGAATGTTATGGTGGCAATATCTATCTTATCCATGTCTGTGTACTTTGCATGGTTTTTTTTTTCCTGTCATGTGATGATGACACAATTAATCTTGGACTAAGCTGTTTGAAAGTTTTAAAATGGAGAAGTCAATTTTACTACGGTGAACTATTTTGCTGCTTCACTTGAACTACTGAACTAAGACACTTTACTTAATTGCAAATGGCATTTCTCTTTTTTATTCTCCTTATAAAGTTATATTTTCAATTAAAATCTTGCGAGATGATATATATATTACACGAAACCCTTTTTTGTACAAGAATGTTGTTTATATGAACCTATGATTAATTTAATATATGAGATAATAAAGTGGATTTAAATAGCTATCAATTTTTTTTTGAAAATAAATATGGACATAAGGTATGATGTCATCAATTAGTGTATAATTAAAATATCATGGGTAAAGTATAATTTTCCTTGAATATTGTTCTAAATCATGCATACAATTTTGTTAATTTTTCCCTCAGATTCATACACCTTTTTAAAGCTATACATGCCTATTGTTCAAGCAGTTTATGAGAAATTTAATCTCTTAAGTGGGGTCTTAATTTTCTTGATATACTTGAAACATTGTATAATTTTCACCGATAATTTATTCCATGCTTAAAAAAAATTGAAAACCACGCTGGTTTCTGTCCCTTCTCCACGTGTTGTAATAAAAGTGTATAATATATAACCGATGTAGTTTTACGCATGTAAATATGAACATTTTATGTTGAGAAAAAAAATTAACACAGAGAATAAATTATAATATAGTTATATTATACGAAAATAGTTTTACAGACAGAAAAAAATGGCATGTTAAACTCGTCTTTGCTTTAGAAACACAAAATTAATACATCTGTAAGAGTGCATTTATATTAATTGTTTTTCAGCGGCTAATATGCTCTAGTCAATTTGATGCCTTAAGCATGCTAAGCTTTTAAAAAATTTATATATCATAGCTATATGTATTGTATATATGCAATAACCCTCATTGTCTGAACAACATGCCACTGATAGCAGGAGTTTCATGCATAATTAAAGGACAGGTAATTATTCAGTGGCATATACAAAAATAATTAATTTGGGAGGTTATTCAGATCCATTGTTCTAAACATATAAATCATCACGACATACTCAGTTGTTTTAAATTTTTTGGGTTACTATTTCTTATATCTAATCAAATGCCACAAATTTTAAGGAAATTTAATTTTCTTCCATCCCATGAAAAAAGGAACACGTGCAAACTATGCATGGATTTGTAAACATAAAAATTTTCTGGATTATTCGCACATAAATTCATGGAGGTTATATATATTTGTTTCCAGAACAGATCGATCTTGCCGTCATGCACGTATAAAGATCGTAAAAGATCTAAAGCCTTTGGCCCCCAAAGGTCACCAAAAGGATGATCCTACTCAGCCTAACCTTTGATGAAAGGGTTTTTTTAGAATGCCTTTGATAAAGAGTTTTGTTCACCTATGATAGTATCGATCTACAAAGCCAAGGCAAAGCTAGCCTAAGTTGGCGTTTCACGGCACCCCTGCACGTGCGTAGGGCATCTTCTCGCTCGTATGTATATTACTCCTTTCCTCTTTGTGCTCATATTTAGCCTTATAATCCCTCCGTATTTTAATGTATGACGCCGTTGATTTTTCGACCAACGTTTAACCATTCATTTTATTCAAATTTTTTGCGCAAATATAAAAATATTTATGTCATGCTTAAAGATCATTTGATGATGAATCAAGTCACAATAAAATAAATGATAATTACATAAATTTTTTAATTAAGATGAATGGTCAAACGTTGGAAAAAAATCAATGACGTTATACATTAAAATATAGAGGTAGTACTATGTATACCTGCGTAAATATGTGTGCGTGAGAGAGATGCAACAACGAACTTACATTTTGCATAGGACCGGTCCCGTTGGCGTCGCCCATGTAAGGGTAGCTCAGAGCCTGCACACACAAGAAACAACATCCTATGGTCATCAAGAGAGAGATATGTTTGTTTTTTACTGAAGATAAAGATGGATTTAGGGCATGAAAAACTAAAAAACTATATATTAGTGCATGGTTAATTTAGTTTAATTATTATAATTTTGAAAAAAAGTTTTTTCTTATTTTTTAATGCAACTTATTTATAAAAATTGTTCACACGAAATATACCATTTAGCAATTTAAAACAAGAGACTTAGAAAGCTAGAAGAAACGTAGAGAGAGTACAACCGTATACTGGTCTCTGAAACACACAAAACGACTACTCGTTATGTTACATAAAAAAAATCAAATATGACACATTTAAATACTATGAATATATTTTGAGAAATGGGACACTACTACAAAACATCACCTAATAGATAGGTTTATAGGTATCGATTTATTTAAAACCAACACCTATTTACCATTTCCCATCACTTCGAGACGAAGAACTAGATAACAACATTGCACTTGGCTACAACGACATCTCCATCAATCGATCTCGCTGCAGCCGCAGATGCAGATGCAGCTACTGAAGCCCATGCACGCACAGCCATGACCATGAGCCATCTCTCATGCATCTCTCGCCGTGCAGCTAACTTTAACAGCGTGCGCTCCCGCTCAGACCTAGCCCGGCCCCGCCCCCATTTTGCATGCATCCATGCATATGCATATTCTCTCCTCTCCCATCTTTTCGTTTCCCGCGCGCAGTGTCCCAGTATCACATGTACTATTACTGCTGCACAGGACTGTCCCTTACTTGTGGGGACACTCCTCTGTCGGCCCCACTTTGCAGAGACAGAAGTTTCTTTTTTTTTTTGGAAAAATGTTACTGTGGCTGAAACAGCTAGAGTAGCTGTAGAGACTGGCAAAATGCTGCAACTGCCTGCAGTGCAAATATTCCCTGTTCACCCATACTTATTCCATCTCAATGTCCTATGCATATACTACTCTTGTGTCTTAAAAAAAAAAAGAAGACAATCCCTAACTATGAACCTGGATACGCATATATCCAGATTCGTAGCTAGAATTGAGTTTTTTTTGGAACGGATGGAGTATGCGATATATATGCCCATTACAAAGAAGATTGATCACACTCTCTCCATTTTAGAATATATCTATTTATAATTAGGAACTTGATAAAAATAACGGGAAGTTTTTTTTTTTTCACCCTCTAGACACACACGCAGACAGAGCTATAGAAAGTGAGAGGGAGAGAGATTGGACCTCAATTTGACTCAGGAGGAATCTGATATAGCCAATGGTCTCTTGCAGTACAGACGCTGTGTCAGTCTGTAAAAGGAGGCACGTGTGTCAGAGATTTACTTTACTTGGACACAACCCCTCGAGTGAAAACCAGCAACAAAGAAATAAAGGAGCTGGCTAGCTTGCTACTAGCTCGATGCTTGGCATGGCACAAACTATAGATAATTGCATGTAACATCATCAACATATAAATAAATAAAACTACTCTAAGTCATCTATAGCCTATTTGCATACTGTGCATGCATGACAACACATTCATATCTTGATGTAATCCATCTCTCTCTATACTTATATATATACAGAATGCAGCTGATTGTTGCTAGCTTACTACACTAATCTCTAAAACCATGAAAGGGGTTAACTGAAGTTTAATGTCTTTCTATTACCTTGCCAAATGGGGATACAATCTGATGAAGTGCAGTTATTCTATCCCCTAGCCTCTCCTTCCTCACCTGAAAACAAATTATCACACCAAGAAACCTCCTAATGTAAGGATTATATATGTTAACATGCTACATAATCCAAGATATTCCAAATGGAAACTACTGCCAAATGTTGTGATTTTCTGTGCACGAACTTCCAAAGTAAGCACACTTTATGCGTGCGTGCGTGCAGAGAGAGAGAGAGAGAGAGAGAGAGAGAGAGAGAGAGAGAGAGAGAGAGAGAGAGAGAGAGAGAGAGAGGATGGGGTTTGTGTGCCATGGAAAGCAGGGAGAGGCTGATGAGGAAGAAACCTTTAGAGTAGATTGTGCTGAAGAGGAGGCCTGAACCCTAGCCTTCTTGAGGGCCGAACCAGTCGCTGTGCTGTTACACTAGAGAAAGACAAAGAAAGGCAAAGCGTGAATAATCATGACCCCAATTTCATCTTGTCCCGAGAAGAAGAAGAAAAACACATCTCTCTACCCTCTCTAAAGTGAATTCTCCCCCAGTGATTCTACATCTAAACATTCACTGACCTCTCATGTACTACTACAGCAGTTAGCCATAAAAGAAGAACAAGGTGAAGAGTATGACCAAATTAAAGATCTCATGTTAGCTAGCTCTGTCAATGGATACTGTATACATGACCTACACTCTTACCAAGATATCATGAAAACAACATGGGGATGTTCCCTCGTTTACTTAAAAACCATCTAAACGGTTATAAAAAATTCAGAAAAAATTTGACAACATTCATACAATACATACATACAACTCCACAAAATCTTAAGTCCAAACTCAACTCACAGGTCGAGATATAAAAAAGACAAATTCAGCGTATGAATAGTAGCGTACTGTTTATATCTAAATTTGTCTTTTTTGTTTCTCAATGTGTAGATCGAATTTGAACATGAATTTTGGTGGACTAGTAGGTATCATTATACTCTATATTGTCATTTTTTTTGAATTTTTCACAACTATTTGCATCGAATTTTAAAGAGAAAGGTATACGAGGGGATATCCCCCTCGAGGAATTAGAATCCACTCCCAGAGAACATGCTATGCAAAACATCAAGTGGTAACTTTGACCAGAGTGGATTTCCCATGGGACATGAAAACATGTACCTTTTTCATGGAAATAAATAATAATAATAGCACACTTTCAATTCATAGAACTATGGAGGACAGAATGCACCATTGCCAAGAGATTGGATTAATTGAGTATTGACAGCCCGTAAAAGCCTTGGCCTAGAGGATCATTAGGGAGAACATGATCAAACTTATAACTTTTCCACCAAGCAGTATGAGGAAGAGAAGTATGCTTTGGAAACTGCAACTTTTCAAGAGGGGATGAAGAACATAGCTTATATACTCGATGAAAAATTAACCTAAAGATCTGTCAAACATGTAAAGTTCAATATATTACTACTTCTCATTTTGGATACACCTAGTAATCCATTGCATCCCATGTAGCTATTTTTTTTAAGAAAATAGAAGATGAAGAATACATATCTCTGGCCACTAGACCTACAGTGCACCCTGCCTTATGTATGCATATGCATAATTGAAACAAGCCATAAAAAATGCCAAACATTATCTAAAAAAATTTGGAAAATGACAAAGCAAAAGAGAACAAGATGCAAGACCAATACTACTTGAGAGCTAATGATCTACACACACC
Organism: Oryza meridionalis; assembly: GCA_000338895.3. NCBI lineage: Eukaryota > Viridiplantae > Streptophyta > Magnoliopsida > Poales > Poaceae > Oryza > Oryza meridionalis. The sequence continues at coordinate 8,209,751 of CM002528.2, forward strand.
GAAATCAAATTACAATCTTACCTCCGATGAATTGTCGGAGTTGTGGTGGTGGCTCCGGAGCTCCGGCGGCGCCGCGGTGTTGGAGAAGTCGAGCATGTTGCTGCCGAGGCTGGTGGTGATGCATGACCTAGGAGAGGAAGCCATCAGCATCTGGCTCAGCTGAGACTTATTACTAGCACCTCCTCCTCCTGCTGCTGCTGCTGCTTGGATCTCATGCTGATGATCACCAGCAAGGTGGCTCCCATAGAAGCTGTAAGCAGCAGCAGTGGCTGCAGCTTGAGCCATGGAGCCCTCCTCCTTCATGCCACCAACCATGCATGCACTAGCGTGATCTCCCCAATTCTCTAATCCCTTTGACAGGAGAGCCGCAGTGGCTCTGTACCTCTCCTGATCTCCAGCTAATCCCCCACTGTTTTGATTGCATGCAAAAAAAAAGTGCAGTTAATTAGCTTGATTGCACAGGGAGCACACACACAGATGAGCACAAGAACATGAGTCCATGGAGATGGAAACAACTGCAGCAGAGTTAGTAGCATGAACACATGCTTGTATATATCTCTCTGATGATGGGTTAGCAGAAAAGGAGAAGAACATTAGGAAAGGCTTGATCTACTATAGGACAAAGTGGGTTAACCACTTTATTCCTTCTCCCTAGAGCTACACTTAAGTATGCTGTTTAACTATAGTTTAATTTACATGGATGTGCATGGCTGGCTTGTTTCTTATTTGAATCTCTCTCTCCCTGCGTGAAAATGATCAGGAGGCCATGAACTGAATATAGAAAATAGAGATAGATAAGGTCCAGAAGGAGAGAAGAAAAGGAGAAAGGTGTTTACAGAAGCAGTTGGCTCCATGACTCCGGCATGCTGCTCTCATGGCCTCCGCCGCCGTCGTGCAAGCTCGGAAGAGAAGCGGCGCTGGCGCCGGCGCCGCTGTTCATCGGAACTAGACCTGGAGAGCTGTGCTGAAACTGCTGAGAGAAGATCAACGATGGAGAAGACAAGGAGGGCATGTTAGGAGAGGCCTCTTGATCCTCATGGCATGGCTTCAAGCTGCCCATCAAATTGCCGGCGCCGCCGCCGGTAGCCGTGCCTGTACTACTGCCGCTCCAGATCATCTGCTGCACCAGGGAGCTCTGGAATTCTCCTCTATTCATCACTGCTAGTGACAGAGAGGAGAATTAAAGGATATGTAGAAACAAAGATGATGAGTTCTTGCTTGCTTCAAGCTAAGCTAGCTGTGGGAAAGGAATGTGTGTTTTGCTAGCTTAGCTTTGGCCTCTCTTTGCATGCACACAACTTGTGTACTGGAAATCTCAGGTCAATCTTAAAGGGGCCAGTGGCTTAATTTTCTCTTTGAGGAGAGAGAGAGGACAGCTGCAACAACAAGGAAGGAAGAAAGAAACAGGAGAGGAGAGATGGAGAAGAAGAAGAAGAAGAAGAAGAAAAAGCATAGGGCCTGTTTGGAGAGGAATCTGGGCTTTGTTTTGTTTTCCTCCTCTCTTCCTTTTGCTTCACTCCTTTATTTTGTGAACTTTCCCTTGCTTTCCTCCCCTCTCCCTGCAGCCTCTCTCATTCTTTTTCTCTCTTGCTCTCACATATACATACATGCATACATTTTTTTCTTTCTCCCCATAAGTTTTTTCTTTTCTTTATTTCCATTCTTCCCTGTCACTTTTGCTTTATCATTAAAGTGATGTAGGAAAGGTATGTGAGACACACCATTCCGGACCAAAAGGAGCGGTTTAAAGACGAGGCTGGTGCTTGTTAATAATCCTGGTTACGTTTAATTTCATGTAGTACCTTTCAAGCCTCCAATTAATTGATTGATTAATTAATTAAGTAGGAGCTGATGATGATAATTAGCCATGATATGAAGACGTTGTTACATATGTAGTGTGTGTAGTAGATGCAAGAGAGTAATTACCTCTGCAACACGCACATACACAGGGGATATATATGCAGCAACAGTAGTGCACGCATGCATGCACGCACAGAAAGCGATCATGTAGAAGTGGAAAGAATATCCGTTTACTTAAAATATTCGTCCTCTCATGAATGTGGCGTTTGTATCTGTATCAAGGAAAAACGGAAATGATACGGTTTTCTTGCTTTATTTCAGGGAAAAAAAGTACTATCAGTGGTACTATATAAGTAGTGTAAATTCTTTTGGAATATAGTATATATATACATGTTTTTTTAAATAGGGAAGTGTAGTAGTGTACTCACGCTCTCTATGTTAACTACTACCTCCGTCCTAGAAAAACTGTAGTTTTGCACTGTTTATGTCTAATGTTTAACCGTCTGTCTTATTTGAAATTGTATTATGATTAATATTTTTTTATTGTTATTAGATAATAAAACATGAATAGTATTTTACGTGTAACTAATTTTTTAAAGTTTTTTATAAACTTTTCAAATAAGATGGACGGTTAGACGTTTGATACGGAAACCATAATTGTATTTAAAATGGGACGGAGGTAGTACTAGATGCACACAACAATTACAGTACCATCGTTGTTTTGTTAAATTACAGTACTTTGTTTGGGATCTAACGTGATACTGTATATATTAATTGCCAACATGATATTTGGTCGTATCAGTTCGATCGGTAAGGGGATCCACCAAAAAACAAAAGTTGCTTGACTAGCAACCGAACAGGTGAGGACCAAGCAAATCTTGTTTGTTTTGAGAAAAAATGTTTTGATGCTCGATCGCCCAAAAGCTGATAAAGCATAATTGTGAAACAAACTGATTGATTTAAAGCTATCCGCTACTTGTACAGCTTTCTTTAAGGCTCTCATTTTTTTCCCTAAAGCACATATATTATAGTAGAACAATATTATGCCCTCTGCATTTCTATTTGAAAAGCCCTAGGATCAAACTTTCATAAAGAAATATTGTGCATAACTAGTGGAATATATCTCAGTTGTATTATATGATCCACGGAAACTAGTGGAAGATGTAGCACAACAACATAAATTTAGCATATGCATACACTACAAAGTTCAATTAACAGCATCTACTTAACTGGTACATGTATATATATTCATAATTTGTTACCATGTTTGGTCTGTTTAAAGCATGCAAAGGCTTTTGCATTCAGCATATGTAACCTTACATCAATTTATATGTATAATTAGTTTGCATATATAGTACTTCACTGTCAGTTCAATAATTATTCCATGAAAAAAATTAAGCAATTCAAGATTCCTATTAGTACTCAAAACAAATTATCCCACTCAAATAGCTCAAATAGGAAAACATGTTTTATATACGGATCACTCTGACTTTCCATGTCTTCTATATATATCATCCCATTTTTTTAACCCATGTTTATTTTCCTTAACTATTCACAAAAACTCAATATGAGATTGTTGAATAAATTAATGAGTTAAAACATAATTTTAACCACTGAATAGATCATTAGTGGTTCTTTGTGAATATGCCAAGAAAACAATAATTCTTACAACTATTAAAGAAGGTATTAGTAATGTCTAGATGCATTAGTGATTTGTGTCAATTATTCCTACCGATCCATCATAAAAAAGTCTGATAGTATATTTTTCTACGGTTTCGCACCCACTAGCTTGCTCTGAAGTCTAGTAGTAAATTCACCACTCCACTTTCTCTAAATTTCATTTTGACGAATTTATCCTTGAAATGCCATGCAATAGTCCTTCCAGATATGTTATTGTTCTTATTTATACCCAAAAGGGTTAAATTTTTCATATATGTAGAATACACAGTAATTAATTAAGTAGTATCTGCAAAAATGACAAGTACCCAGCGTGTTTCATGCAAAACTCAAATAAAATGCCCTTGAACAATATTAAACATGTGTGGTTATTTTGTTGTGCATAGTAAACACCATTATTTATCTTATTAGAATAACATATGGACTCATGGAAAAAAATGGATTGAACTAATGCAAATATTGTTAGAACTTACTTCTGGTATAGGCAAAACATTCATCCTAGCTGCGATATTCACTTTCGATATATTGAAATAACACAAATATTGAAAAAAAAATCTTATTAGTTATTTTATGGTTCTTATGAATGTAAAAGCTTTTATAGTATAAATTTTTGTACTACTAATGAGTAGGTCTGAGATATAAGGTGATATCAGAAACTAAAACTAAAACTAAAAATTATGTTACCAATTATTACCTCCTCAATGAACTAAAAATGCTCTTGGGGGTGTTGTAAAGTTTTTTTAGGAAACACAATTCTATAGTAATTGGATCCATAAGAGCATGTTTGAATCTACCCTTTTCTAACTTTCACTCCTCATTTTTTGTGCACGTTTTCTGAATTGGTAAACAATGCGTTTTTTTTTCAAAAAAAATGCATTCTACAAGAAAGTAGCTTTAAAAATTATATTAATTTATTTTTCAAGTTTTTTAGCCAATATTGAGAGCATGTTTGGTAGAGATCCAACTCCTAAATTTAGCTCCAGGAGATGGGATTGGAGTGGAGTTGTGGAGTAGTTTAAACCCAGCTCCACCTCTCTAGCTAGTTCATTTTGTGAGAACGCTCCACCCAGTTCCGTTTCCATTTTATGTGGAGTTGAAACTGTTTGGTTAGGCTCTAGCTCCAAGAGAGGACCTTGATTTAATCATGAGCTGATGAGTTGCTCCGATTCACCTGCAAGGGGAGAGAAGTACCCAACCGGAACATTCAAGCTTAGCCTAAGGCTGAGTTCGGGAGGTGGATTTAGGCTGTGTTCGGAGGTGGGTGTTGGGAACCCATCTCCCATGCACGGAAAACGGAGCGGTCCATTAGCGCGTGATTAATTAAGTATTAGTTTTTTTAAAAAAAGTAGATCAATATGATTTTTTTAAACAACTTTTGTATAGAAACTTTTTGTAAAAAACACACTGTTTAGCAGTTTGAAAAGCGTGCATGCAGAAAACGAGAGAGGAGAGTTGGGAACTTGCTCTTGCAAACACACCCTTAGGAACTCTACATCCTCCACAGAAAAACGGTATGCCCATTAACGTGTGATTAATTAAGTATTAGTCTAAAAAACTTCAAATATAGATTAATATGATTTTTTAAAGTAACTTTCTATAGAAAACTTTTGAAAAAAAACACATCGTTTAACAGTTTGGAAAGTGTGCGCGCGGAAAAAGAGATATACGAGTTTGGGAAAGAAGGGCAAAGAACACAGCCGAAGCAGGGTTCGTGCAACCTCCTCAACCATAGAACTAATTTTACAATTTTGCATTATCTGTGCGAAACAATACCACGATTTTCTTTAAAAAAAAAAAGAAAAGCGTAACATCATGCTTACATTCTGTTACACCACCTACCTTGGAATAAAATTCCTTTTGCAACCATGCCAGGACAAAATTTATGTGTCAAAAACAGCACAAGCCACTCGCGAGGCCGTCGGCAAAGCTCCACGTATACATGCATGCGGTGGCTTGATGGCGAAGTGACGGAGCCAAGTCCAGCATCATGTCGATCCTACGTGGCGACTCCACAAAAAAATAAAAAAAAATCTGGCCCCAAGAAAAAAAAATCGTAGAATGCACGTCAACAAGAAGAGGATATATATACACATGATCATGATGTATAATCACATGCTACTCCTTTTGAAGTACATGTCTACGCCCTAGTTAATACAGGTTAATTCCTTTTGGGCTGCATCATTTAGCTTGGAGAGACAGTATCTGATAAAAACATGTCTCCCTCAGTCAGTCATGTCAAAGAAAGCAGCCAAGCTGCAGGCACGTGTAGGGCAATAAAATACAGTGTAACTTTATAGCTGCCTAAAATGCGTATTCTTCACCTCACATATATGCCTATATCTAGCTGATAAATTAAAATAGGGATCGAACTTTAGATTGGGAAGTGTGTGACTTTCTCATATTATCTAGCTGTGAGAGATAACATATTTTTGTAGCAAACAAAATATATGCCCAAAAAAACTGCCTTAGTTAATTACTACTATATGTGAAGTAGCTAGCGTGGATCCCAAGAGAAAGATAAATGTAAGCCTATAGCAATTGGATTATCCCAATCAAACCGTCAAAACTAAGATTACATTTCTCTTCCTCCAAATTTGTACTGCAACTAATATCCAAAAAATGAAGAAGAAAAAAAAAGCAAGGTATATTATGTAGAGATGAGTATATGCATTAATATTCATGAAGCTAATTAAGAGAGGATATACAGTGTAACTGATTAGATTGATCGCAGAGAGGGTGAGGAGCAGGTGATAAACTATATACTCCATATAAGTGTGTAATGATTTTACTTTCTAATGAAGTCAGAGGGGGCGGAGAGACATGGATGTGAAAGCAAGTGCAGGTACATGAATGAAGGAACATTTGGCGTCTTTTTTCGTGTAGAGTGTATCGATAGATTGTACTTTAGGTGAAAGCCGCTTTAGCTGAAAGCTCGCTCCTGCTTTTGCTCCTCGATCGCTGCTTTTGAGATCTCTTGGCTTACATATAGAGCCCTACGTTAGCACACACTTGTCGCTCCAGTGTAACAATTCCCCATTTTTACACTGTCCTTGTTAAGCTAGCTATGAGCTAGTGTGTTCCCTATCGACCAATATATCCTGCCTGGCTGCAGATTCCCATTGCCAATAAACCCCACAGGGCAGAGGTTTTGCTAGCTAATGGTGTTGTGGTGTGTTTTAACCCCTGGGTTTCTGATGCACAATGCAATATATCGATGTGACAATTGTAACATATGGAATATATCCATGCGTCTTATCGCTCAACTGTTTTCCTTCGGTTGGAATGTGGCATACTTTGACTAGTATAAAAGATACTACTACACAAATATACAATTTTATAGGCTAAAACGGTGCGAATAGTTTTCAGAACAATTTATAACATATATATATGTAAAAGAAAGAAATGCTTAACTGGTGGTTTGTAACTTATTATAGACGATTTATGTAGGAATCCTTTGCAAAAATTAGCCCATTATGGAGTGCTTTTATAATATCTTTGGTATGTCTGATATGTTCCATTAATTTTTGGTGCCCACTAACTGTGTACTTTCCTTTTGCCAGTTTGATTTTGTTATGACATTTTTGTTACGAATTAGTTTAGTGCATGTTTGTTGCGATTGATCTCAAATAGATAATCATATAAAACTGCAAACTACCATATATAATATTTTTCATAGATCATGCATAAATATATACAATTCTGTTTTCATTCTAAATTTTTATATTGAACAAGAACATTTATCGACATTGGAATACTTATGAAAAATAATATGAGCGATTGGAAGTACGGAATGACATGTTTGAAATTCATCAATGACATTTTTCTATATAAAAACTAGAAGCTAGATGAATGCATCAGATGGAATTTATCTTAAAATATGAAATGTATCCCAATAAAAATTCACATTAATTGTACCAAAAAATCACAGAGGATCATATACATATATGGTCAGCTCTTTCTAAAGACTTTACAAGGCTTGAACAGATTCATCCATTCAAGATCTGAATGTCCACGATCGCCAGATAAGCAATATATAGGAGTAAATAAAATCAATTCCACCCCACATAATTATGCGCACATATCAATATGCAATATATATGATACCTGCCAATATATATGTTATGTACTCTCTTGTCAGGTATTTTATTAGGTTCTCATCATCCGCAATCAACTTTGAAGTGTGAAGCTTAATTTTTTTAGTTAATTTGAGGTTATCAGTAGTAGTATATTTTTCAGTCTTAGCTTTTTAACTTTTAATAATACATATTTAAAAATTTTGCACATAAATTATTTTTTTTCTTGTTTCGTTTTCTATAGCTTATGAGCCATATATATAGCTCAATTGATCAGAGCCTATCGTGTCCACTCTTAGCAAAACATTTTTTGTTGTCACATAGAAAAATCCACAGAAAAATGTTAGGTAGCATGGTAGATCCCCAATTATGTGGATATATGTGGCAGTATATATAAAAACAATGGTGATATGACCAAGAAGTTGATCCAAACGGCTTACCTTATTAAAAAGAAGCATCAAATGGAAATTTGAAAAATGAAGAGTGTGTGCTTCTTTGCTAGTACAATTGGACATATATTGAGAGACGTTAATTAATTTATCATTCTCTTGTTGTCTATATTCGCATGCTCTACACGCTTGCCCGGAAAGAAACTTCATCTAGTGCTAATCATTCAACAGAACCCTAACATAGATAGCTAGATAATGCAAAATATTTTATCCAACTGTCGTTATAATAAATAACTGGCTTAAAGCGTACGTTAATTAAAGAAAGCCAACCCGGAATTATCATCCATGATTGATATACCGAGCTTACTGTGCTTGCATCGAGGCAGACCATATGATGAGTAAAACAAGACATGTATAGTTCGGAGTATCTGTTAGGTCTACATAACTAAACTATAAAATTAATAACTAGCATATCTCAAATTTCAGCTAGTCTAGCTACGTACACCGTCTGTTAGGTACAAAGCTACTAGCTAGCTAGTGTATCCACTGCAGTGCAATTGCCAAGTAAATTAATTAAAGTTTGGACAAACAGGAGAAAAGCAGAGCTAGAGGGAATGTAGGTTCGATCAACAATTGAAGTTTAACTCGCTCTGTGCCTCCAAACATTCTATCCATTTGGCCTAGATGGGGCCGGGCTAATTCAATTCCTAACACTGTAATAAGCAAGCCGGCCATCTAAGCTATATAAAACCTACTAGAGCCGTTCTGTATAATCAATGAACATGGCGTGTTTTCTGGAGCTTATCATGCTAGTATCATATGGGTTTATTATTAATTAAACAAATAAATGATCGACAAAGCTAAGTATCGTGCTCTCTGCATCTAACTGAGCTTTATATGTGGTGTTCTCTCCCCCGAAGGTGAAGCTGAAGTTAGGATACAGAAAACATGAAAACCCCATAACTTAAAAAATAGATTTAACTGATATATTAAAACAACTTCTTAAAAAAGATATTATATGAAATTATCATATAGTATTTGAAAAAAACGTGTTAACGAAAACATAGATAAAATATACTATCTTCGTCCAAAAATATGAGAGATTTTGATTATATAGTTAGATAGATAAAAACTCTTATATTCTCGGATGGAGATTGTAGTATAGTAATACTTCTATATCTTAATGTAAAGAAACGGGGGTTAGGATTAGTATATGGGAGTTTGGGGGCGCCGGCCGGCAGTACGCTGCTCCAAAATCTTTGTCGGGACAGCAAGTCTTTTCCAAAGATGAACCCGTCTTTTCCTGCTTCTGCTGAGCTTGTTTGCTTGCATTGCATGCCTCTTTGAATTGAAACTGCTCTGTTTCTTTCGTAGCTGCAACTATCGAGGGAATCTTTGGGCAGAGGAGGGGCATTTTCCCTTTGGTTTTGTCTTGTTTCTTCAGGCTCATATTCTCCTCGCCGGATGAGCTAGGGGTAATAGTAGTACTCGTCACTCACTCAGTCAGTCACACGTCACCATCTAATCACACGATTCTCGATTAGTGATGGTCATTGCAGACAAAGGGAGCAGTGTTGCAATAGGGGCTGTTATATATCCTTTCGGAAACGCAGTGTAAATGGTCACAAAACCTTAGAGAAAAGTCTACAACCTTACATTTCTATTGAAGTCTTTCAACCATAACTAATTGGGTAGGTAACACATACTCCCCACGCCTAAAAAAAATCCAATTCTTAAGAGTCTCTAGAATCGGAGGGAGTACGAATACTCCCCTGTTTTAAAAATAAATTAATTTAATATGAGATGTTAAATCCTAGTATTACAAAAATGTACATAATTAAATAGTATAGATTTGTAGTGCTAAGATGTATCACATTCCGTGCTTGATTAATTTATTTTGGGATAAAGGGAATATTATTTTAGCTTAAAAATTTATGCCTCAAAGATAATAATATTAGGTAGGGTCCACTGGAACACTTTAATTCCACTTCATCTTTTTCCTCTTTTTTTAACCATAAGACAAATAGTCTATACTCGATCATCATTCTCATTCTCTCCTACTACTTCTTATTTTCTCTGCATATTAATGAAGAACATGGTAGCCTTTTTACCTCTTGCTTAATATTTCCTCCATATTTTATAATGTATATTGCCGTTGACTTTTGACCATTCATCTTATTTAAAAAATATTTAATTATTATTTATTTTATTGTGATTTAATTTACCGTCAAATGTTTTTGAAGCATGCCATAAATATTTTTTATATCTACACAAAAATTTTGAATAAGACGAATAGTTAAACGTTGGTCAAAATGTCAACGATGTCATACGTTAAAATATGAAGGGACTGTTTTTTTGGATAAATTTTGAATGATAGAGAGTAATTCCTTTTAGGATGGAGGGAGTAAAAATTAGTGTGATTCCCTTTGATAATTTATTTAAAACCTAAATGAAGTGTGGTTCCTAGTATAAATAGTACTTAATTAAATATCAATAAAACCATGGTTCGGGAGACAATTTTTTTTCTAGCCTGGACCAAATTATCTATGTTCTAATTAATTAGTCCAACGTGCAACTACGATTGTTTTCATTAACTTTTTAGAACATTTAGTACAGTTTTAGAAATTTCATACACTTCCAAGGCTAAAATTGCACTTCATTTTTTTAAAATAATTTGAAATTACTAAAATATCACAATAATAGCTCGAGTCGCACCTGTTTTTATTTGTCACACAAAAATGGGTTTTCTCCTAACTTTAAACTTGTCTTTTTATGGATACTTTTTTTTAGCGCGTACTGATTTTTTTTTCAACATAGCTAGTGATGCAATTTGCGTTCTCATTACATCGATTATGGATGCATATAAATATTTAATTGTGAATAGTGGTTGGAATCCTTGAAGCGTGGAGTCATATGGACTATAATAATTTCACGGTATTTCCCATCTAATGTGAAGACCTGATGGATCATATATATGGAGCCGACCCAGTGAAATTTTCGGCTGGACTTCGCCTCTGCTTTATTAACTAAAACAATATAATTAAACACACATCATGTTATGCTGTGGCAGCTTGTTCTCCTATGGTCCTTGACACATTACAACGGTTATGATGCGCTCGACTAATTTCTAAACAGGTTTAACGAACTAATTAAAATTGACAGGTCTAGTTTCACACTTGGTAGGTGCATGCGCCCGTATATATTGTACGCCAGTGTGCATACACGCGTGTTCGTGGGCGTGTGGTCCTTTTCTAGTGGATATTTTCATTGAAACCTAATCCTTCCGTTCTATATTATAATGCGCCTTGATTTTTTTAATTCAAACTTCTATAAGTTTAATCAAATTTTCAGAGAAATGCAACAACTCTTATAATACCAAATTATGTTAGTTAAATCTAACATTGAATATATTTTGATAGTATGTTTGCTTGATTTAGAAAGCGTTACTAGCTATGTTTTTTATAAATATGGTTGACACTTAAATAAATTTGACTTACACAAATTACACAAAATGAAACAGGGAGAATACTGTCCTCTCCTTTTCGGACGGTACGTGCATGCGCAGTTGGTACCAAGCTCTTGTCAAATTATCTACATAAATATGCACACATATATTCACACACATGTAGCATTCTATATATTACCATGTTCACACAAGCATGAAGCTTGCATGCACGCTTCTGAAAGCAACGAACTAAAGTCGGTACTGCCAAACACACATATATATACTACTTCTATATGCTATCGATTGCAAGAGGTATATATATTTCTCAAAGTAATAATGTTATTATATATGTGTAGCGGTAGGTGGCAACGACTATATATTCTCTTGCATGCATGCGCGTGCATGCAGTTCCAATCAATTAATATTCTATATTACCTTCATCTTTTAATAAATAACGTCGTTGGTTTTTTATCACACACGTTTGATCATTCGTTTTATTTAAAAAATTACGTTATTATAGATTTATTTTGATGTAAGTTGTGTTATCACTTAAAGTTTTGTAGGCATGATTTATATCTTATATATTTGCATAATTGAATATGATGAAAGATCAAATATGTGTTAAAAGTCAATGGCGTCATTAATTAAAATGGAGGGATCAGTACTTGTAGATGTATATATATGCTAGTGTATCATTATATTGTAATAAGCTGTATGTGTAATTAAAACCATATCAAATTATATTCCATGATGGCCTTGCGGGAATCAAAATGATGATGACTACTTTTCGCGAGTGGTCAACACCAACAACAGCAAACAAAAGGAGACGTACACGTGGATATATATCGTATATACATGGTGTCACCGTCCTGTGTAGAACCGTACGTACGTAGTAGGTACGTTTATACATGACGGTGACTATACCAAAAAGGTTACGTACAAACGAGTGATGACACGACACCCGTCTATTTGCTTTCTTTAGCTATAGATCGATAAGCATTTTGAGTGACGGATAATGTCATGCTTTGTCGGCCAATTCGACGCATCGAAACTAGCTACCAACAATATTATATAGATAATTACATGCATGAATTAAACATTATGCTCAAGTGTGCATAGACATACGCATGATTATGTTGAAACATTAATCCACATGTTATGTTTATGCAAAATTAAGTTCATTATTTTTAGTGTGTACAATTTGGCCTTCACCTTCCTGTGGGGTAGGTGTGCCTCCTGGTTTGCTGGTAAGTGGGACCAGCTATGTACATGTGTCTAGCTATAGCTTCGATGCCCATCATATACAACAGCCGTTACGTGGGTCATGGCAATGCAACGGGGACAAGCAAGAGCAATGCAACAATAAGCTAAGCTAGCCATATAGCTAGCCAACACATCGATATTCATGTGCATGTGTACGCTGTGTGCATGCACATGATGACACAAAATGCACTTGAATATATATACACACATCTATATATATGATGTATATGTTTATGCATGTTATATGTGGCATGATCTATAGGTATACCTATGAATTACGTATAAATAGGTAGGCTTTAATAGGATCTTAGTAAGATCATAAATGTGTCAGTGGTTTCTATCTCTTTTAGCATGTGTCGGGGGATGTATTCGAAAGGGTATGAATGTGGTGTTACGTGTACAGTAGTATATGTGTGCATGTGTGTCTGCCATGTAATCGTAAAAAAGAAAAAAAATGTGGCATATGGCTCTATGTATGTATATAGATAGCTTCAACACATTATCTTGTAGGTGAAGTGACTTGGCAGCAAAGCACTGGTGATGTCATGAGAGCTGTCTATGTGTGTAATATAGCTATAGTTACCAGCTGCCAGAACAAAATGGGTTGTTGGGAGTTCTCATGGCTGAATGATTGTGTGAATCGTGCGAAGGAATTATCCGGTGCATGCTAGCTCTCTCCTAGATTGCTGCAACGGCAGGCTGGAATGGAATATTTTGTGATGCTGAAAGATAAGGTTGTTTCGGGGCACTGCTGGGTAGCTTAATTTGTACTACAGGGCACAAGACAGATTCTCCGTTACTTAAGTTTGTAAGATAGAGTAATTAATTGGGAAGAGCACACGTTACTAATGGGACCAATTAGACCAAAAACATGCCACGTCAGCACTACTAAACCACCTCGCCGCCGCCGTTCAAATGGCCCCAAAATCCTGTTGGTCTAGATTTTTTCAACTACAATATACAAGACAGATGCCCATTCCCGTCAAGAAAAAAGACAGATACACGTGCACACATACAACGAACGTGCTTATCTAATATATACTATCTCCATTTCAAATTAATGGCCGCTTTGACTTTTTCTTACAATAGTTGATCATTTGTCTTATTTGAAAAATTAGTGTAAATATAAAAAAGATACTCCCTCCATTTCATAATATAAGGCACAACCACTTTTTTAGATGTTCCATAATATAAGGCACAACCACTTTTTTAATGCATGCATGCCATTAACTATGACATATTCTCTATTAAATTACTACTTTTTTAAATCCTCCTCTCACATTCTCTAACTCTATTGGATGCATGCATTATATTATTAGAATGATCCAAACTACAATATGATAATAATTATTTCTTGGTCTTTGGGTTAATGGTGGTTGTGCCTTATATTTTGGAATGGAGGGAGTAAGTATACTTGAAGTATTTTTATAATAAAGCAAGTCATAATTCCATAATTTTTATAATAAAATGAATGATCAAAAGTTAAAAAAAAACTCAAAGCGACAAATATTTTGGAACGGAGACAGTACTACTAAATTCTTATTAAGCGCAACCGCAAACCCTGGTGGTATACGAAGTCATGCATACATAACTTCACCGCTACACTTTGGTGCTTTCTGACTAGCAGAGTCCTTCATCCATGAAGGGTCCTAAACCCTCATTTGTGACGTATGGATGACTGGTCATGAATAATTGGTGACTGTATGAAAACCCCATCTGTAACGGGTGAAGATCTGACAAAAGATGAGTGTGATCTCTAACGGTTCACATGTTAATACCCGTCATCGATATGCATACCGGGGGTAAAAAAATTTCAGTTCACGTATTAACACCCGTCACAGATGTATATTTAACATGAATAAAAACAAAAAATGTTAATCCTTAGTGGTCGATGTCGCATTCAATACAATCACAAAAAACTCCACACTGAATAGATTTAATCTTTTTTGGATCACATATTACAATGAAAAATAAACTTCCTCAGCTGATTCATGTCAATCACAAAAACAGCCATCGAATCATCTTCTCTGTTTCAATCTCCTCAATTCACATGAAGAATATATTTAATCTTTTGGATTTTAGATTACAATGAAAAAAAAACATCTTCCTCAGATGATTCATGTCAATCACAAAAGCAACCATCGAATCATATTCCTCTGTTTCAATCTCCTCAATTCACATGAAAAAAGGCAACACAAATTGTAGGCAGTAGACACATGAAATTGCAAGTGGTTTAGGGAGGAAAGAAAAATATTGCTCATTGGTTGACCTCAAGCTGGATCAAAGGTTGGGAGTGTTTGGATCCACCGGTTGACCTCAAGCTTGCACCGGCAGTGGAGGTGGATGACAACGACGAGGTGGCAGCCGCTCCCGGCAACGAGAAGGAGGAGCAGTAGCCAGTCGACCTCGAGCTCCGCACCGGTGATTGAGGTGAATGCCAACAAAGAGGTGGGGTCGACCGCTCCCGACTACAAGAAGGAGGTAGTTGGCCGTGGATCCGGAGGCGGTGGTGGCCAGTTGAACTCAAGTTGGCGCTGGTGATGAAGGTTGACGATGATGACAAGATGGGGGAACCTTTCGCTGCGACAAGAAGGAGGCGCGTAGCCATGGATTTGGAGGAGGTGGTGGCCGGTCAACCTCGATTTGGCGCCAGCGATGAAGGTTAATGATGACAACGAGATGGGGACAACTGCTCACGGAGACGAGAAGGAGACGACTAGCTGTGGATTTGGAGGCGGCGATGGCCGGTTGACCTCGAGCTGGCGCCCGCGATGGAGGTGAAAGACGATGACAGGGTGGGGCGACCGCTCGTGGTGACGAGAAGGAGGCGGCTGGCCATGGATCTGGAGGTGGCAGCAGTCAGTCAACCTCGAGCTCGACCTGGCGCTGACTGTCGCTGGTAGAGTTGGAGTGGTGTAGGTGGTGGCGGTGGTGGTGGATGATGGGCACGAGAAGGGGGTGGCTAGAAATACTGCCACCGAGAGAGAGATGAGTGAGAGAGAGAGAAGGGGTGAGATAAGAGAGACGGGAGAGAGAGGCCTAAATTTTTTATGTGTGTGGATGAGAGCGGTTCTTTTACATTGTTGACAGGTTAAAAAAAACAAACCAGTTAGAGATGATTTGTTATCTTTATCAGGTTGTATTATTGATCTGTTACTCTAATTGGTGATGGGTTAACACTAGAGACCGACCCGTTAAAGATGTGGGGTCATTCATAATGGGTTGTAGTTATAACCCATCACATATGATTAGTGATGGGCTACAATAGATGACCTCGTATCGATGACGGGTTATTTCAGGCAAGCTAATCTTAAACGGGCTAATTTTTTACCTGTTAGAGATGATGATCTTTGTGACGGCTGCAAGGATCTGGCACAAATGAGCCGTCAATGATGAGAGGATATGTAGTAGTGCCGCTTGCTGGTTTACTTAGAGTGATTAGATAATTAAAATAAATAATTCCAAAGTTGAAGTTGTGTAATCTCCAATTTTGAATTGTAAGATTAATTTTCAGTAATCGACAAAAGATTAGGGACTTAAATAAGTTTTTTTTAATTTTTAATAAAATATATACTGAGTGATGTAATAAGATATGATTCGATTAAGATAAGCAATTCTAGCAACATATATATGTTGTGAATGGTGTGAAACGGATTCCTTGTTATCTCTACACTGGGGTCCATTTTAATCAAGTTAATTCTAAAATCACGCTTTGTTAATCAAAGATTTAGCTTTATATCATTATCTAACAAAGATTTCGTTAATTCTATATACTCAACGCGTCCAGGTAACTCCACTGGAAAGTAGGAAAGCTTGGCTATTTCGCTTTCTTACAGCTTACCTTTATACTGGATCGGCGTACCACAAGTCTCAGTATCAATTAAAGCGCATAATTGCATCTTGTACATTGCTAACGACGTGAGATTCTTGCCATGATTACTAGATCGGCATTAACATTATTATGCATGAATTAATTGGCAGTATACTGGTTAGTCGCCTAACTACTGTAACTTTCATCTGCATGTGTAGATAGAAACCTCTCACTAGACCGACATGAATATTGTGTGCTGCCGCATGTACTCGATCGGATACTCTCGGCCCATTCGTGATTCAAGTTGTGTTAAACTTTTGAACTCATTTCTAAATATATTGAGGCATCACAAAAGTCTGAAACACTTTTAGTCAATACTACATATTTTCTTCCTGATTTGTCCATGCCATGGAGGAGTAAATGTCATTATAGTATTGTACGCTCATGAATAAATTATACTCCTTCCCTCTAGTTTTTAAGTTTTTAATATATAACGTAATTGACTTTTTAAAATATGTTTGATCATTCATCTTATTCAAAAAAGTTATGTAATTATTATTTATTTTATTGTGATTTGATTTATCATTAAATGTTTTTTAACCATAATTTAAATATTTTTATATTTGCACAAAAAATTTGAATAAAACGAATGGTTAAACGTTAATTAAAAAGTCAACGGCGTCATATATATACATTAAAAAATGAAGGTAGTATAATTTATTATGGGTTCTGACAAGATTCTCCATGGATCTCTATTAGGTTTTCATTCTCCAATCATGGATTATTAGGGAAGGAGATATTCACGAGTAATAAAGTAATTTCATTATTGAAAAACATATAACTATATAATTGTAATATCAAATTAAGTATATAGTTCAACCAGTCGTGAGTATTCTACATGAGAAAAGAAAAAAGAAAACTACTATACATGTTTCCGACGTAAAGGTATATATTCAACAAATGAAAATCCAAATGTATAGTCCCTTTCTGAAATTTTGCAATTTTTTGTGCGAAAAGAAACTGGCCTCATGTCTGGGTTGCTCTCGAACCTGGCAGTGTGGGCAAGGATCAATCCTTCGTCTGTTTGGGGAGATTGGCTCTAATGGGCATCCTATCACCCTGCTTTTATAATGGAAATAAAAAAAGCAACTCATCATTCCGAAATTTCCATTGAATTTTCTATGGGTTGGATGAATTTTCATAATCTGATAATATGAGTATATATAGTAAAATTAGTGTGTGACTGCCTGTCGCCCGTTCTGCCGCCTAAGATCAGGGGCAAATAAGTGACTTTGAGATGAAGAGTTTTCCGTGCTTTGGTGGTGGTATAATTTTTTTTCTTTTTCTGTTTATGACCTTTTAGGATTGTGATCTTGTAATTTTCTCCTGCTCTAAAAAAAGAAGAGTTTTTCGTACTCTGAAGCTAGGAGAGGGCCATATATATAGCAACATATATACAAAGCAAATTGTAATTCATCTAATGCATTTAGAATCAACTTAATAGAATGCATGAGTATTAAGGCTAATTAACAAATCAACCATGCACCAAATTAAACTCCATTTCTTACATAAAGTAGAACAAAATTTAAAAGGAATTAACGATACCTAGGTTGTGTTTAGATCCAAAGTTTACCTCCAAACTTTGCATTTTCTCGTCACATCAACCCGTCATATACACATAACTTTTCAGTCACATCATCTTTAATTTCAACCAAAATCCAAACTTTGGATGGAACTAAACACAGCCCTAGGGTGCCCAAACCCATAAGCTCTTGTCCTCTTGTACAGTGACGCTGCCTGATGTCACTGTTGCATCAGCATCGCCAAATAATTGGCCACATAAGCACGAGCTAATCAGGCAATTAACAGAAAAAAAGGTAACAGTATTGAGTAGAGTGCTAGCTAGGGTAGCCGCAAAAGATGCAAATAATTAGCGAGACAACTCGAGTCAACTAACAAAGGAAAATTAAAGCGAGATTAGCATCAGCAGGGGTATAGTTTTTTAATTATAGCTCGTAATTAAAGAATGTGGCGATGGGGTACAAGACACCAAAAGCTTGCAGGCGCGAATCCACGCTACTCAATTCATGTCTTTGACTTTGGTCATTCAGTAGAGGTTGTAGGTATTTGGCCATTAATTTTGGGAAAGATATGTTTTGAAAGCTTAATTAATTTCTCCTGCCAAATTTCACGATTGTGATATCTAAAATGACAAGCATGTACTAATTGCAAAATAACTCCCAATTTCAAAATATCTTTGTAATTAAAATGGTCTATATTATCTAAAAAAAATGTAAAATGATCCATGTGATATCATGAATCAACGAAAAATAATTTTAGGTTTGGACTTTCATGTTTCTCCTCTTTAGCAGTTGAGAAACCTAGGCTACAAAATAGAAAGCGATACAAACACCTGAATTTAATTCTCGAACAAACTTTTTCTTTAAAAAGGAGTCAAATTTGACCGCATCTTATATTATAACATGCATATAGCATAATTGCCCACAATTTTTTTTTGGAATAATTGCCCACAATTTATTACGAGCCGTTTACTTATTAAAAAAAATGATTTCTGAGTAAATTTTTATATATTTTTAGCAATATAGAAACCAATGCTGAAAATAAACTAAGATAAAAAAACATGAAAAAAAAATTTTAGCGGCGGTTACTAAGTTGGAGAGCAAATTGGCTATTGGGCTAGTTATATATACATTGTATTAAACTGTAATTGTATAAACATATATGAATGCTCAAATTATTTATGAGACATGATCTGGAGCTTTCAGAAATGCTAAATGCAAAACTCGTTTTTACCGACGTAATTTTGAACCTGACCAAAACGTCGGATCCACTCGATCGATCAAGCTCCTTGAAATTAATTTGCTCCCACCGCCTAAATTCCGGCCAAAACTTATTCATTTTTTTTTCAGTTCCTCTTATTCCACGGGGGACGAGAAACCCTTTTCCTGAGCCCTCAAAGGTAAACAATTTTTTCAGCGGAATTCATTAGAAGATAATAGGAGTGCGATACCTGGAAACTAATTTGGAATCGACCGCCTGTTACCGTGGGTTAACTCGTTAGGTTTATTTATGAAACCATTCCATCCAGTTCAATCCTTCAAATCCCAAACTTATACCCATCGATAACGAAGTATCTGTGGTGACTTCGTTAATCATAACATATATCGGTCCAGTTTTATTTTAAGATACTCATATGTATACCAGGTACGTGTGTGCATTTATAAAGATGACGTTGACATCGATACGTCTATGATAACTTCGTCAATCTCAAGAGTCGATATACGATGGTTTAGTTTCTTAAAGGTACTCACAAGGGTAGAACGTACGCGTATACCTTCTTCGATGTAAGTATACGTGTGTTATAAACGTCTGCGTGTCGTTATACCGTGTTTTATGCAAAAGAAAAAAAAATAAATTGATAAAACCAGATTAGGAGCCGGATTATTGCGAGGTGCTAGGGGCGGCCGGCAACGTGGGCCGGCGAGCGACGGCACGCGTGCTCCGCCCAACGGCGAAAAGCCAGACAAATCATGGAGACGCGTGGGGCCCACAGGCGCCGCGGCATCGATCACCGATCGCGGAGGCAAATCCGCCCAATTTTGTCTCCTTTCGATCACCACCTGATGAGAGCTTTTCTTGATAGCGCCCACCTACGTATCTTTGGATTCGCCATGTGTATATAATATACATGTATACGTTGCTATCAGAGGTGAAAATTCAGTTCTGTGTATTAGTGTATATATCTCTGCTAGTACTCTTTCTTGTTAAATTCTTGAGAATTGTACAAACCAAGTACTCCCCCTTGTCCGAATTATAGATACTTCTATTTCAAATTTAAACAAAAAAGGTAGCTATATTTTGGGGGTATTGGGAGTAATCTTATTTTGTAACATATGCAAAAAAAATTATTTATCTTTTTTTTAAAAAAAATGAAGCATAAGCATAACTTGTAAAATAGGACCGCATCAAATATTCCACATGAAGCGCATTTTAAGTACGGCAATTGCAATATTGCCCAAAGTAAACTTTCAGTTCTAATTATAGTTTTACCCCTGTTTTAGTGTTTGTAATTATAGTTATCATGCATGCTCCCAATGAGGTGCTCTCCGATTACCAATTGCAAATTAGGTTAGTTCATTCCTAAACCATGCTTCTAACTCAACATTGATTGGTTGATTGATATCTCAGTTAATTATTTCAATGGTGTGCGCCAATTGTATATTTGTATCTTCCTTACAATTTTCCTCGAATTTCTGTGATTTTGCAGCCCTGAGTTGCCTATTTCCTTTATCATTTTGTTCAAGTAATCTGTAGTAGTATAAAACCAAAATATTTCTTATTGGTTCCAAGACATGTTTCCTGCTCACCAAGCAAGTTGATGCTTTGTTTCAGGAAATATAGGACAGATAAACAGATGACTGTTTTAGACAAGCTCACCCTATTGATTGCATCAAAAATAGATGCTCAAGATGGATGATAATAACAACAAAAGCAAGTGGTTAAGTCCTCCAATGTTTCATCATTTACGGAGGAGTTCATAAGGTAAGTGAACGTGAAGCTGTAACCAGATTTTTGTGTTAGTCATGTATCATCTTTTCCAATTTTTTGAGATCTTTTGCTGCATTTCATCTCAGCAAATGATGTGAATAATATGAGCCATTTGATGACACTTATTTGTATACATTTTCATCTAACTACTGTTAAGCTTTGGTTATTCCAACAGTTTACTATATGTCATCTATACTAATATAAAAATACTAATATAATCTGCAGGCTCGCCCCAGTCTCTCGCGGCAATGGTCTGCGTGTGCTACAATCTACATCCCTCCACGCCTGAGTAATCCCCTCCGTGCCCATGTTGACCGACGCGGCCGCCGCTATCTCCTCCAAAGCAGCAGCGGTCCAAGCCGAATTGGCCATCCCCACCGCCAAACACCATCGCTGGCGCCGGCAGCCTCAATCCGTGTCGAGTTTTCATCTCCACTAGCACAGTGGTCTCTACACATGAGGTTGGTCTCAGGCTGCAACTTGGAACTCTTATTTTCCATCTTTTATTCGAACTCGATGCGAGCATGGGCTTAATGCATTCAGGCTACAGTCTCAAAGCATTCTGTATTTATGTTGATGTTGGTTGGTTGCTCTTGATGTGCATGTCAGGTACTTGCAGGTTTTTTATTTCCCTCATGACGAGAATTTGTTTTCTCTTATCTTTCAGGCCTCGAGTGACAAATCAGAGCAGCAATCATGCTTTGTTGTGGCTTTTATCTCCGCCGATCTTATGGCAATCTATCGATGTACATTTATATTTTGTAGTTGGATAAAAAGGTAGCAATAGTTGCATCTTTTTCTCTAGGAAAAACTGATTTATTTATATGCTTTCTCAGTTTATGTCAGAGGAAATGGTTAGTTGAGCTTGTCTCCTGTATTGAATGTGCTTGGGGTTAACTGAGCTTTCAGTCAGTAAGCATGGTAACAAACTCTTCATTGAGTTAAGTAGTCCAATAATTATTTTTTATAAAGAATTTCAGTCAGAGTAGAAACATTTATATTTTTTCTCTACTGACTGCATTTGGTATTTTTGGTAATTAGCTGGCATCACATACTTATATATATAATCATATGGACATCAAGCATGTTTGTGAGCTAATATAAGCTGCTCTAAGCAGAGTAGAAACATTTATATTTTACATTCCTATGGTGACTGCAATTATCTATTTTCGTGACAGCAATAGACAATATGTCATTTGCCACGAAGACAAATACGTACTGATTAATTTAGAACTAATCATCAGTTGGGAAGGATAAATATTAGCTACACATACAGATTCAGAGCTAACATCAATGACCATGTTATGTTTCTGTCATTCACTATCTCAATACACACAACTAAAATAACTTTTAACCAATTTTAGGTCATCTATACAGTTATTTGCCATTGTACAGAAGATGCACAGTTGAATCAAATATACAATTTATAGATCGATGCTGCATATCGTATTTTTTGTTATTTGTGCAAATGGCCATATTTAGATCATATTGGATGTGTGTTGAACTGTAGATGTTGGTCCTGATAAAAGATACCATTTTTGTATAGTTTAATCTATACTGGTAAGCCTTCCAAAGTTTAGTACAGTACACTGTTATTAATCTTCTGGTAATAGGTAAATTACCTTTGACCAGTACATGGGGGAGATTGAATCATTTCCTGGTTGTTCCTTCTGCTGAAATTGAAAGAGCAATATCTGAATATTACCTTTTTATGTGTATTGTTTCGCTGAAACTGAATGTGAATCAATTATTGCGATTTTTTGACAGTATGTCAATCCCATTGTAGGAAGCTTTGGAACAATATGATCCAAATTGAAATTCAATTAACCTCAGTTACACTATATGATGAGTTTTCTGTACACATCCAAATGGAAAACAACATGCATCTGTTTTGTTCCAAAATACATCTCCCAAATTATTTTCTGAACATGTCTTTACATGTAATTCTAGCATGTATGTTAAAAGAAAGGAGCATTTAATTAATTGCTGCGTATTATGTAGGTGACTCGGAAATATGATTTTTTTTAAAAAAAGTGCTCTAGCTTTTGTTGATATTATGCAATGAATTAGGTTTTCAAAAAGAGTGTATGATTGCACTTGTAGTATGTTAGCCTTAATTTTTTTTAGTTAATGACGTGCATTGCACGTGCACATTTACTAGTAACTTGTAAAATAGGACAGCATCAAATATTCCACATGAAGCGCATTTTAAGTACGACAATTGCAATATTGCCCAAAGTAAACTTTCAGTTCTAATTATAGTTTTACCCCTGTTTTAGTGTTTGTAATTTTGCCCTTAATTAGTTTTTCTAAACGAATAAGCGGATTGCCCCTATTCTTTCTTTTAACCCATGTTACTGGTAAAATATAATGTACGAAAAAAAAGTATACCCCTACATATTTACCTCTAGTTTTGTAGACAACTTGTGTATTTACCCATGGTTTGAGATTAATTCAGCCATGTTAGCATGAACTTTGGGCATGTTTCAAACTGAATTTTCAAATATTTCAAATCTAACCTAAATTTTGACAAAGTTTGACAAATATGATAGTTTTGACAGAATTTCAGCAATAATTTCGATAGAATTTCAACAATAATGTTGACATAATTTCAATAGAAATTAAACAATAATTAGCAAGCATAACAAACATTCACCATTGTCAAGGAAATATGGATATCTCTACTATGAATACCAGTATAGAAATGTGCATCTCAAACAAATCCTCTGTATATTTGTTTATCTTTGGGAACAAAGATAGTGCAGTTTCAATATAGTAGAAACCTAGAGATAGATAGAGTTAATTTTATTTTGGGCTACCTTTTATTACTGATGTTTTGCTTTGAACCATCTTTTAATTTTTTCTTTTACTTTGAACCAACTAATCTTACTTTTGTGGCACTTTGGATCGGCGCCCCTCAAATATTTTATCTATCTACATTCAACTTGTCATATGTCAAAAAAAATACTCCATTTTTAAATATTTGACGCCGTTGACTTTTTTAAATATTTTTGACCATTCGTTTTATTCAAAAAATTTAAGTAATTATTAATTCTTTTCCTATCATTTGATTCATTGTTAATTATACTTATATGTATACATAAAGTTTTACATATTTCATAAAAGTTTTTGAACAAGACGAACGATTAAATATGTGCTAAAAAATCAACGGTGTCAAATATTTAGAAACGGAGGGAGTATTTTGCGTACAACTGTAAGAGTTCATTGACGAGTAAAAACCGATGTGGTCGAAATCATTCAAATGCTAGATAAGAGAGTCAGGGTAGTGCAATATAAGTCCTCTCATCATTTGCTCTATGCTTAATGAGTCATGGAAAAATAAACAAAGCAATAAAAATAACTTTTATATCGGTGTTTTTAACGATTTAAACGCTTGCCAATGCTGGAAAATAAATTACAATAAAACAAACACCTCAAAATCATCTAGTTTTAGAATTTAAATCTTGGTTTCAACTGATAAGCCAACAACTAGCTTGTTATATGTGAAACAACTTAGAGAAATATACGTTACCCCAGAAGTTTTAAAGCACTTGTAATCTCCCATTTTCCAGCTTTTTATAACATAAATCACACACTTATAGCTATAAATACCGTGGGTACGTTTACGTTATACGTACAATCAACATTTATATTTTTGGAAAATATCATAGCACCTCAATTTATGTCTGCATCAAACTGTATATCACAACGTCTTTAGCACTTTTTAGTAACAAAGCGAACTACAAAAATTATAGTACTTCTCATAAAAAAAAGAGAGAGAGAATCTGATGGGCCAAATGATTATTATTGTTGGCCTTTATTTTTTTTCTCTCTGAGGCCAATATAATCTGGTCTACTAGAGTAAGTTCACCTGTCATCCCTCAACTTTACAACGAGTTTAATTGATACCCCTAACTGTAGTACCAGAAATTTTCATTCCTCATCTTAACAAAACCATTAAATCAAGTCCCAAGCCAGTATGCACTGTTGTTGACGTGACATCCTAGTTAGCAAAAGAAAAAAGGTGAGACCCTCATATCAACGACCACCTCTCCTTCTTCCTTCTCTCCCCCTTTCTCCCTAAACCGCAAAACAGGATATCTCGATCTCCGAACTATTGAAACCGGTGCAATTTGACTTCCTTAGTGGTTCTGGAGGGCAGTTTCGCTGACGTGGAGGTGTTGACCTAATCTATGGGGTTGACGTGGCGCTTAGGTGGCATTTGAATTAAAAACATATACATGGGACCCGTTTGTCATTCACAAACATAAAAAATTGTGGAGCCCACCGACATGTGAACCCCATATGTCATTGTCTCTCTTCTTCCTCCCCTCTTCCTCCCTTCTCTCTTTCTTTCTCTTTCTCTTTTCTCTCCTTCGCCCAGCCGCGGGAAGCACGGGCTGGAGCGGCGGCAGCAACGGCAGCGTCGTGGCCATCAAGCGACTGCGCAATGCCACGGCGGCGGCAGCGGCGTCCAAGAAGGATTTCGAGCACCACATGGCCGTGCTTGGCCGTCTCCGTCACCCGAACATCATGCCAATGAACACCTACTGCTACGCCCGCGACGAGAAGCTGCTCGTCGAACACTTGTTGCTGAGACATCCCATTGCAGGCAACCATGGTCCAGGGCGCACGCCGCTGGACTGGGCGGCGTGGATGCGCATCGCCTCCGCCGCCGCGCTCGGCCTAGCATACATCCACCACGCGAGTCGCCGGGGCAGCGGGACGCCGAGGCTGTACCACGGTTGCCGAGGCTGGCGCACGGCAACATCAAGAGCACGAACATACTGCTCGACAAAGCTGGCGTGGTGCGGCTCGCGGACTGCGGCCTGGCGCTGCTGGGCTCGTCCCCGGCGGCCGCCGTGGCGCGCTCGGCGGGGTACCGTGCCCCCGAGGCGCCCCCGCCCGCCGCCGCTCCAACCCATGCTCCCCGTGCCTGGCTGAAGGGGAGAGAAGAGAAAGAGAAAGAAAGAGAGAAGGGAGGAAGAGGGGAGGAAGAAGAAAGAGAGAGATGATGATATGTCAATGGGCCCCATATTTTTTTTGAATGATAAACGGTCCCACGTATATGTTTTTAATAAAAATGCCACCTAAGCGCGACGTCAACCCTACAGACTAGGTCAACACCGTCACATCAATGCCACGTCAGTGAAACTACCCTCCGAAACCACCAAGGGAGTCAGATTGCACCGGTTTTAATAGTTTGGGGGTCGAGATATTCGATTTTGCGGTTTAGGGTTATAGATTAGATTCGGGTTAGGGAGTTAAAGTGCACTTATTCCTTCTAGGTTATCACAAATAAGATAATGTAGGCTATGGCCCAACAAAAAATAAAGACAGAAATACAGAAATAGAGACAATATTTTTGTGCGTGATGTCATCTGGCGTCATTGATACAGAGATCCTTTATACGGTAGTAAACAAAAGCTGCTGCCGGATTGTACATAGACAGTCCCAAATCTATATCTACTAGCAAAATGCCCGTGCTTCGCTACGGATAAAATGATCATTTAAATGTTATAAATGTTTCAAGAACAAATATATAAAACACTATTGTATTTTGATATGCTCATATTGTCAGAACACGTTCTCTGTCAACTTTGACGTGTCAAGCACATGTTATCATATATAAAATTGAGATCTTGCTCGGACTCTAATAATATGTCGAGTTTTGCGGATGACGGAAAGAAAAAAAATTACTAACTTAAAATTATCGATTTTTGAATTATCCGTTGTTGTTCGTATAGATGGGCCTTTATTTTATTTTTATGAGTATATAATTTTTTAATATACTCGTGAACTGGTACATGAAGAAAATAAATTAAGTTGCATTGACAGCACATATGTATCGCGACGTTCAAAAATTATATTTTTTAGCGTAATTGATTGTGGAAATATTCTCGTGTGTTGCTACGTGTAAAAAAGTGTGGATTTGAACTGACGGCACGTCTAAATTGTGGCACGTAAAAATTATACTATATATCATAATTATGAAAATCAATGTTATTATTTTTTTCAATGGGAGTATTGTTTTTCATTTATAAATCACATTGTCAAATATCGGAAAAAAAGAAGAAGCAGATTAGACGTATAGAAAAAAACAGAAATAAAAACAATGGAAGCATAGTGACAGGGGAGAGGATAAGAAAGCAGCAGCAGCAGTCTCGTTTCTTCCATTCGTTTCTCTTTCTCTACGCGATATTTTGTTCTTATCCTCCCATCTCACTCTCCATCACTTTCCCCATGTTTCTCCTCCTCCTGCTCAGCTGCTCTTGATAGATCCGTCGTCTACTCGTCTTCCTCCTTCTGCTCCTTCCTTCCTTTCGCTCTTTCCTCTCGGTTTTCTCTCCTCTTCGCTACACACTCAGCGACGCCCTCCGCCGCCCCCTCCTCGACCACCCACCCACCCACCGACGGCGCCGTTCCCCCTCCTCGTCCCCCCACCGAGCCCGCCGGCGACGGATCCAACTTCCCCGAGTTCGCTGGCGATAGATCGGCCTTCCCTGGGCTTGCCGACGACAGATCGACCTCCCCCGAGCTCAGTCCCAGCCGTCGTCGCCGTTGGGTGGCAGTCGTCATCGTCATAAAGGTCATCTCGCCACCCGATGCCGCTGGCTCCTAGTCGCTAAAGCCAGAGAGATATTCCTACCGGCGGCGAATCAATCGACGCCGACGACAGATCGAGCTCCCCAACGGTGGATCGAGCTGCCACAACGGTGCAGTTCGGTGCCGAGCGGATTTGGGCGGCCTCGGCCTTTAGGCAGAGGGAGCGGTCGGAGACGGGGAGGATGAGCGAGTCGTGGATGCCGGATCCGGTGCCTGAACTGGTGAGTTTTTTTTAAAGTTGATTTGAGTTTTCACTACCTTTTTTGTCAGAATAATTAGATCATACCATAGTTTATTTGATTTGTTTGGTTTGAGTAGATCAACCAAGACCACATGTCTAGGTGGACTAGTGTAACAATATTGATTAAAAACTTGTCCTGTTACTCTATATTGGTTGAATGCGGATGCTTTCGAGTGATATTTTTTTTTGGATGGGTGCATAACTGCAGATCATCATCAGATGTATCAACATGGTGAATCTCGCCTAATTTCTACCCTAGCACCTCAAGCTGCATATCAATGACCTTTGATAACATTCAAGGACAGAAGGTAGTTGAGCCTTTTGTGTTCAGGTATGATCACTCTCGAAAACAAGCTAAGGTGCATGGAGAGTATCTTTGAAAGGAATATGAGCACTGAGTAGGCGTTTGCAATAAATCTTGCATTTATTTATGTCTACAGATAAAGAATGTTAATTAATCTGTAATTTGTCAACCTCCTAAACTATACGTGTCATAAATAAATCATATGGGGCTTTCAATTCATTCGGTTTGAAAGGAAAATTGCAGAGAGTATCAGCTAACATTCTCATACGCCATTGTCAATCAGGTAACTGTTCCTGCATTGGCTTCAGTTTACCATGAAAAGGCTCTAAAAAGCCAGTATCTATCTTCAGGTTTGACTCTATCCTATGCTATCTTGCTAATGCTTTTATTGATCTATCTGAAGCTGACTTTTAAACCGCAGTGTTCATCTCATGCTTTCAGAATTTATTTCTATATGGATATGGTGAGATATTTAATTTCCTTGGGCTCATGATTACTGCTGTCATCCAAGATAGTCTCCTTGAAAGTAATATGCTTATTGCAAACTCCTGCACAAGCTGGTTTGAACCTATTCTGTTGTGCTTATCAGGGTCATTTCATTGTGCCAATTACACTCATTTTAACCAATTGTTTTAAATCTTCCAACATAGAGAATAAAGACCAGGTATTTTGTATTTTATGACAGGATTCCTGTTAGATAACATGATTGCAATATACCTTGATCCCTCATAGAGATTATTTTTGCCATGTTCACCCCACTTTACCCCGCTCTTAAAGATATCCCTTCATCATCCAGATCTGATGTGTGTGTGTTGCCAGGTTTTCAAGAAGACGAAAGGTGAGATTTGTTGACTTTGATGGGTTGGAGTTATGGAATCGAGATGGTTTCCAAAAAATATATTGGTAATTTTTTTTGTTCAAAATAAGTTTGGTTGCATGGCTAAATTGGAATCTACCGTACTTACTATGCCCCCTTTAATGCTTTGGAATTTTTAAGAGCTCTATACTGTTGTCTGATGGTTCTGCATGGACCATAGGAAACGAACGAATTCATCTTAACGTACAGTTGGATTCCATTTCGATTTAACAAGCAAGCAATCGTTTCAGAATAACAGTTAAGATTAGACTCGGATTTGATTCTATTCAATTCTTGCAAATAAATAGATGAGCGTATATTTTTTTGACGTTGTAGATGAGCGTATATCAACTGATCATGGGCAATCCAGGTTTCAGAGATCGATATTTGGTTGCATGGCTAAATTGGAACGTACTGTACTTGCTATGGCCCCTTTAGTGCTTTGGAATTTTCGAGAGCTCTGTACTGTTGTCTGCTGGTTCTGCATGGAGAATAGGTGTTTATTTCACTTACTGTGTTATATTGCCATTAAGCAATACTTTTTTGCACACCGAGTTCAGAGTAAGAAGGTATTAAGTATTGCCAGTGGTTGATTAAGACTATTAGATTGAATTGAATATATTTATGTCTCTACTAAGGGATATTGTGTATAGTTTATGCATGCTTTCAGTTTTTAAACATTGTCAGTGGTTTATGACTGTTAGATTGAATATATTTTTGTCTCTATCATACTATTATGTTCTGGATTTTTTTAAAAAATATCCAGGTAATTACTGCCAATACCATCTTGTTAATAATGAATTAATTACATGCATTTAATACGACAGAGTTTATGCAAATTACAATTGCTCCTAAAGTTATGAAAAAAAACAAATCTAATTGTTAAGGGCTAAAGAATTACTTTCCGTCGTCATAAATGCAGTAAACGCAGATGTATCACGTTCAACAGGAAATTGCTCGTTTTTTCAAAAAAAAATACTGGGTGCATATGAGTAGAGTCGAGCAAGAGATTGCTCAATATCCACACCAAATAAATATTGGGTGTGTATATGAGTCTTGTTTGTGTTCAGTTCCTTTATATAGGCTGAGAAGATGTTTGTATCCTACTTGGATATGTAATTCTTATTCTTGGATTCTGTATGTAATTTCTGTGTTGTAATTCTTGAGCCATGTAATTGTATGACTGTATTTGGGATTCAATCCTTCCACGTGCCAAAAAAAAAAAGGAAACAGGGCAAAAAAAAAGCATGCGTGAAAAATAAAAAGAATTGGACGAAAAAATCGGACAAAGAAAACCAAACGAATTGGATGAAAAAATCGTGCAAAAAAAAACCGGAATCGGACAAAAAAACCGTGAAAAAACCGGGCGGAAAAACCGTGCATCCAAAAAAACCCAAAACAAATCGGATAAGAAACCGCGTGTGCGGTAAAAAAAACCGACGGACGAAAACAACCTAACGGAAGCCTTACTTATTTTTTAATTAGGTATATAGATATAGATATAGATCTTAACTAACATGTATTTTTCCTTAGGTCACATCTCAGTGATCGCGCGTTTTCATCCATCATTAATCGCGCTAATTTTACCTCATCTGATCCGATTCATCCGATTGAAATTAATCGTGATTGGTTCGGTCCATACACAAGCCTGCATCCGATTCTGATTTGGTTCGGTCCATACACATGCCCAAACTGATTTCAGTATTCTAGGTCCATCTACAAGCCCATACCCACACCAACTCTGATTTTTCCAGGATTCTACATCTACAAGCCCATACTCACACCGATTCTGATTTGTCCAGTATTCAGCCCACGATTCTATCCCGGTTTTCTTTCCGCTATTTTTAGCGCACTCGACTAACATGATTGTACAGATTTTTTCTCGCAGACCAAAATACATAAATTCAATTATAGGCAATAGAAATAATAGAAGCGCACAAGAAAAATATATAGATCGCAAGGCTCTTCCTCGAGGACGTCAAGGCACCTCCAATCAATGTTGATTCCAGGTTATCAATGAACTCAACCCTGAATGCAATTTCAATTTCATTATTAATTACATAAAAGGAAATCAACAGCAAGCAAATCATAAACCGTACATAGCCACATCCCAACTCCGTGTTTCCGAGTTTCAGAAACAGGCTTTACTATTTGTTGTGCAATGTGATCTGAAGCAAATCTTCGTCACAGAAGGAAAAGCCCAATAACTAATTGTAATAAACGTTCTCAAATATAAATGCTCTCAAATCAACAACAGTAACAGTCTACTACTGATTTAGACTTGGTTTAGACTGGAAGTTTGGAAGCTAACATTCCGGAAAAGTTTCAGATCAGCAAACTTAGGCCAGTAACAGTCTTACTGAGTACTGACCATGCTAATGGCACTAAGCAGCACACTACAGGATTCGAATTCAATGCCAATGCTACCATAATTCTACTCACCGCATGGCCCTGTCGGAGTAGTGATATACTGATTTGATTTGTTCGACTTGCATATTCAGACGAAACCACCAAATGGGCCAACAAACAACGATGATTCCAGACAAACAGATGTTTATGAAAAAAAAAAGGTTCTCTATACATTGTTCAATGTTTCTGGTTCACTTAACCGAGAACCACATAACACAAGAATACCAGGCAACCCTCATGAGAAAAATTCAATTGTAAATACTTCTAAGGCAGCTCATGAATGAACTAACAATACCATCTAATTAATTAACATATAGTGGTAAGATTGTCTAGATTCGTTTCACCTACGAAGGGCAATGCAGCTGTGTAGTGCAGGGATGGAGGTCTGTCTGCTAATACCAATATGTATCCAATTCTTTTTCCAGTCAATGCAGAACATATAGCAAGTTAGCAACATAAATATTTTTCAGTTGTTCAGCGGCTATTATCACGACATACCAAATTTCGTCCTAATGGGACCACAAAATCTAGGAGTTGCAAACCCAAATATTTAAATCTCCTTTTTAAGTGGCTTTATATAACTAGAAGAAATAAAACTTAAGTATTGGTAATTGCAGCAACAACAATTTTATGCAGAAAAACATTAACTGGGCAGACAGCTGAACCATTTGAATCTAGCCTAACTATATTGCAATGTTTATTAACAGATTCATTTTCCAAGCTAGATGTTGCTGTGACACCATCTGGATTGACATCCCCACCCTTGGATCGTAATGCACGAAGAAGGCAAAAAGATACACAAGTATAGATCGGCATATCTATGAAGATCTGCTTTTGTCATGGAAGATGCGATAATCGTCGTAAAGTAACATCTATGACGAACTTACGAAATAGGATTCGTCATAGAAGTCGCGTCACATCTGAATCTGAGTGACTGTCCTTGGTGGGGTCCACTTGGTAACTGACTCCACATTTGCTGGATCCACAGCTACTCCTTGAGCATTCACGACATGACCGAGAAACTGAGCTTCTTTAAGCCATCGCCTGCCGTCGTCCTCCGGCTCCTTTCCGTCACCATTCGTCGTCGCCTCCTCCCGCCTCCTCTTTTCCCCTTAAGGAAGTGTGACTTCTGGCTTAAAGAAGCTCAGTTTCTCGGGATTAAGAGGTAAAACTTGTTATGACGACTTGTGTTCTCGGGATTAGTGCTTCCATCTTTATGATACTCTAATCTTGTTTATGTAATTCGTCAAGTTATCATATATCTTGTATAATCTTCGGTAATATCGTCATCTAACATACCATCGGCAAACATCTGTTAGTAG
This sequence comes from Oryza meridionalis, assembly GCA_000338895.3. Taxonomy (NCBI): domain Eukaryota; kingdom Viridiplantae; phylum Streptophyta; class Magnoliopsida; order Poales; family Poaceae; genus Oryza; species Oryza meridionalis. The sequence goes on from CM002528.2 coordinate 8,242,516, forward strand.
AAGGCGGCCGATTAGGTTAAATAGCGACGTTAGCTTGGATTGTATAAGATATCTACCACTCTATGAAACATCCAGCGGCTTGATTGTCTAGATATTGTTCTTCTTTTCATACTTAATGCTGCATCGGTTGAGTTTGATCTATTAAGTCGTGCTTAGAATCTTTCTTTGAGATCCTGATACATCTTGGTACTACCAGGGTGAATGGAGTATAAAGTGTCATGAGCTTCTTTCAGTATTGCATCTTTCAATTCTTTGTTCTCTGGAACACAAATTCTTTCGCCCAACCATACGGTCCCTTGCTCATCTTCCAAGAAACCGATAGCTTTTCCTCTTCTCATATTCTTCTTGATCTCCTGAATATCAGGGTCATTAATCTGGGCTTCCCTAACTTGATCAATGAGAGTAGGCTTTGCTTCTAAGGTTGCAACAAAACCTCTAGTGACAATTCCCAAATTTAATCTTTCAAATTCTTTGCATAACTCCAAGGGCAACTGTCGTCTTTCCGTAGCATTGCAATAGCCTTTCCTGCTAAGAGCATCTGCTACAACATTAGCCTTTCCCGGGTGATAATGAATTCCCATATCATAATCCTTGATTAATTCCAACCATCTCCGTTGTCTCATGTTCAGATCCGGTTGAGTAAAGATGTACTTTAAACTCTTGTGATCGGTGTACACCTCTGTACGGGTACCGAAAAGATAATGACGCCAAATCTTCAATGCATGAACCACCGAAGCTAACTCGAGATCATGAGTAGGGTAGTTTTTCTCATGCGGACGTAACTGACGAGATGCATAGGCAACCACCTTCCCATCTTGCATCAAAACACATCCTAACCCAAGCTTAGATGCATCGCAATACACTTGGAAACCCTTCTTTGGATCAGACAAAATCAAAATAGGTGCTGATATTAAGCGACTCTTCAACTCTTGAAAACTCCGCTCACATTCTTCTGACCACTTGTACTTCACATCTTTCTGAAGCAGTCGTGTCATGGGCTTAGCAATCTTAGAGAAATTCTCTATAAACCTCCGGTAATATCCTGCAAGACCCAGGAAACTGCGAATCTCTGAAACTGTCTTTGGTTGTTTCCAGCTGGTTACCGATTCCACATTACTAGGATCAACGGCAACTCCTCCGGCTGAGATGACGTGACCGAGGAAGTTCACTTCAGATAACCAGAATTCACACTTGCTAAACTTGGCATACAACTGATGTTCTCGTAGCTTTTCCAATGCAAGGCGAAGATGTTCTTCATGCTCTTCCTTGGTTCGAGAGTAGATAAGAATGTCATCAATAAAGACGACCACGAACTTGTCTAAGTATTCCATAAACACCTTATTCATCAAGTTCATGAAGAAAGCAAGGGCATTGGTAAGTCCGAAAGACATAACAGTACACTCAAACAACCCATACCGAGTAGTGAAAGCCGTCCTAGGTATGTCTTCCTCTTTAATCCTCAACTGGTGATACCCTGATCGAAGATCGATCTTGGAGAAAACAGTGGCACCCTTAAGCTGATCAAACAAATCATTAATTCTGGGTAGCGGATACTTATTCTTGATAGTCACATCATTTAGGGCATGATAGTCCACACACATCCTCTGGGTATGATCTTTCTTCTCAACAAAAATAACTGGAGCACCCCATGGAGACGAACTTGGTCTAATGTATCCTTTCTGAAGCAAATCATCTACTTGCCTCTTGACTTCTGCTAACTCATTGGCTGCCATTCTATAAGGTCTCTTATGGATTGGAGCTGTACCAGGTACCAGATCTATTCTGAACTCTATATCTCTTTTAGGCGGCATACCAGGTAAATCAGCCGGGAACACATCTGGGTATTCTCGTACTATAGGAATCTCTTCCAAAGCTATTTGGTTCAGACTTGACCTTAAAGGCTCTGAAGGCAATGCGTGAACAGTTACAACTTGGCCATCAATGCTGGTGAGAGTTACCTTTCTATTGGCACAGTCTATCACACCTTTATATCTGGCTAACCAGTCCATCCCTAGAATGACATCAAGGTCTTTGGATTCTAATAGAATAAGATTGGCCCGAAATAGCACTCCTTGAATCTCTATTCTGACAGAGGGACTACGTTGCACTGAGAGTGCTTGATTACTCGGGGTACTAACCATCAAAGGACGTCTAAGATCTTCTACTTCCATCCCATGATTTCCAGCAAAACTCATAGATAAAAATGAATGCGTAGCACCAGAGTCAAAAAGTACTGTTGCAGGAACTGAGTTAACAGGGAACGTACCCAAAATCACATCTGGAGCATCTTGAGCTTTTGCAGCAGCAACGTGGTTGACACGAGCCTTTGTCGCTGGTGCGGTGGAGTTGTTCTGTGCAGGGACAACCTTCACGCGTCGGGGCTTCGGACACTTGTCGGAGTAATGGCCTGGTTCACCACAGTTGAAACATACCCCGGGCTTGTTTCCTTGTTCCCTCTTGACAGGCTGATGCGGTGTCGGAGCTGTCGTAGGACGTGGAGCTGGGTTGCGATTGTTGTTGCCAGCATTGTTGTTGAAGAACTGACGCTGCGGACGAACAACAGACGGAGAACCTCCCTGAGGCATTGACTGAGATCCCAAAACAAGACGTGGCCTCTGACCTTTCCCTTGTTGAGCTTTGAAGTGAGCAATCCTGCGCTTCTTCTGCTCCATGCGGTTGTGCTTATCCTCCTGGCGAATAGCCTTATCCACCAATTTCTGGAAATCATGATAATCTCCAGCCATTAATGGGTAAGAAAGCTCATCATTTAGTCCTTCCAAGAACTTCTCTTGACGCTCTTCATCAGTGCGTACTTCTTCCGGAGCATAACGAGCTAAACGATTAAACTCATGCAAATATTCAGTAACAGAACGAGATCCCTGAGTGAGCGCTCTGAATTCCCTCTTCTTAAGAGACACCACTCCCGATGGTATGTGCGTCTTGCGAAAAGCAGCAGTGAATTCAAGCCAAGTGATAGGTTCTGCCGTGGTCCTGTTGAGACGGAAGTGATCCCACCACTCAGAAGCAGGGCCATGCAGCTGATGTGAAGCAAAAGAAACCTTCTCCTGATCAGTGCACTGAAGCAAGTCCAACTTCTTTTCTATGGCGTGCAGCCAATCACCGGCCTCTACCGGGTTAGTAGTGCTAGAAAATGTAGGTGGCCTTACACGAAGAAATTCCGCTAACTTGTTCTGGGGAGGTGCATGGTTATTCCCTTGGTTCTGCTGGTTCTGGAGTTGCTGCATCATCATATGCATAAGCTGTGTCTGTTGAGCCAAAACCTGGGCAAGGGTGGGATTCTCTCCATTGTTGTTATTGCTGTTGTTGCTGTTGCTGTTGTTGGGACCATTTCCAACACTGCGAGTGAGCACCATCTGGCATGGACAGGAGCACCAGAAGAGAAACCGGGGAAAACTACTTAGGACAGAGAATTAATTTTTCTACTAACTTGACTTTTATTGATCTTAACTAAGTTTCATTATTACATAGATTTGAAGACTCTCACACCACTAAACTCACCAACTACCTAACACTCGAAAGCAAACAAACGCATGCACTTACATCTCAACACTGATGTAATCCACATGCGAGACCCACACACACAACCAAACTTAAACAAGCAAGCTAACACAACGATCTAAGGCAACGGCTTAACCAGGCGGTCTAGGTCTTCCGAGCATCGGAGTTGATTGAGGGCTCGTCCGGCTCTTCTTTAACATCATCTTGAGTTGCTCCCCACTCGACCTTTGAATGGGTGCGCTTCGATTCTTCCTCTTCATCATCACTTATGATGATGACCGGGGGCTTCGCTGGAGTAACTTCTTTTTCCACCACACGAACCTTTGGCGCCAACTGATAGCGAGGGACAAAAATGTCACGACCGGAATTAACCCAACGGGCGTTCCTTACGTGCGTGTATTATTCCTTGTCCCAGGAGGCAAGGTACACCAAAAGTTGATACATTTCAGAGTTTATCAAGCGGAAGCGTACATAAATAATTTATTACATGGACGGCGAAGGCCCAACACACACAAAGACAAACGAGAAACAGCGGAAGACTAGGGCGACGACCACAGGCGCTTGACGGCAGGCACGAGCTAGACACCAAAGCCTTCATCTTCCAGGGGCTCCTCTTCTGGGTTTGGGAAAAATTGAGCAAGACTGAGTACAACCACCGTACTCAACAAGACACACCCACAAGTGCAGAATAAATGTAAGGGAGTACAAGGGAGTTATAGTATAAAGGGTTAGGGTTTGCAGTAAACAGCATTAAAAGACACTTAGTTGCTCAAAGCTATTTTGTAAACACGATTCCCGAGCTATACAACATTATTAAACAAGGCCGTGAACCCACACGAACCTGCCTTAACCCAAGGCCTATGATGATTCAGACCGAACTGGCAACCCGACCCTGGATCCCAGCTCGTCCCAAGCCAACCCAGGCCAACCATTCCACATTTTAGTTGTTAAGCAGGTTTTAAGAATTTAAAACACTAACTTGGGTACATTGCTCGGCTTGCCCATAACCGAGGGCGCGGCTATTCGAATAGATTATACTCTGATCAGAGGTGTACATCTTTACCCACAAGACACATCTTCCTCACGTGTAACCACGTGCCACATACCACCATGGTATACGGACGGAGGACGTGACATAGTTTCCAACCCATCCTAGCCATAGACAAGAGTACCGACCCAATCCCACCTACGGCCAGAACCTCCGGGACAGGTAGGCAGGACTGAGCCCCTAGCAGCAGGACACCGGCCCTGTGCCGTGACATCTCGACTACCGGCCGCAGCTCGTGTAGCCTTCATTTGCCCTGGAGATGTCCATCGACCCCCGACTTCGTCCATCTCCATCCGTGTACTTTTGTTTATAACCAGACTGAGCCACAAACTAAGCCTTACCCACTAGACATGTGGAAGTACGGTGGTGCTTTGCAACAGAGGCCCGAAGACCGGTCCTTATATGACCGAGGTGCTACTATCAAAACCATGCACCCCGAGCCCAGCCTAAAACCATTTTGAGGATTTTGAATAGAGGGGGAGGTGTGAATCAAATTCCACAATAATCCAACCATTCCAAAGTGTCCAGGTGATAAGAATGCTCCCAAAGTCTAGAGTTATAAAACCACCTAATGTTGCCTAATTAAGCGGCGAAGCATCTACCTAAAATCATACTAGTGGTATCATGAGTAGCGTGCCCACTAGTTGGGGTTTTGTTTATTCTAGGGTGAACAAGGAAATAATAACAATAACAATAATAAGGTCATAACAAAGGTAAATAGGCATGGCTAGATAAAACAGTGATAACGCGGGAATTTAAATAAAGCGATAATGCAATAATTTAAATCAACATAATTTTATAAACTGGGATTCAATATGTTCAAGGATGATGTGACTTGCCTTGCTCGCTTTCCCAAACGTCGGCTTCAACCTCCACGAAGAGCGGATCTTCCGGAGCTGCAGCGTCTACACGACCAACGGAAAAGAAAAGGCTTATACTCTAATAAACTCCATATGACAAGCAGGAACAAAGCACAAAAATGGGTTCTTGACTTCTTAAGGAAAAATTAGAGACTTGAACGGTCCAATTCCGAGTTCAAATGGCCAAGTTATGGCCATTTGAAGTTTATATGCTCTTTAAATGAATATTTGCGAATTTCTTTATTTAAATTTTAATTTAAAAGCGATTTATTGCGTCAACCGAGGGGAGAGGGCGCGCGGACCGGGTCCACGGGAGTGGGGCCCACGCGGCAGCCTCACGGTCCACGGTGGACCGGGTGCACCCGGGCTCACACCGGTCGGCGCCGTGGGCCCCACGCGTCAGCCGCACCCGAGGGCGCGGGCGGCTGACGGCCGGGCCCCACGCGGCAGCCACTCGGCGCGCCCGAGGGCGGCCAAGCCGGCGCGGCCGGCGGGAGGCGGCGCCCGCGCCCCTATGGTCGCCGGCGGCGGCCATAGGCACGGCGGAGCGGCGGCCGAGAGAGGGGAAGGGAAGGGGGAAAGGAGGCGGCGGTCCACGGCTCACCCCGAGGCGACGGCGGCGACGGAGGAGGCGGCCGGAGCGAAGGGAGGCGGCGGCGCGGTTCGGGTCGACGGGGTCGACGGCGTTCCGGCGGTCGACGAGCGAAACGGAGGGGTGGACGAGGTCGGCGAGGATGCGGCGAAGCCGAAGGAGGCGGCGCCGAGGTGGAAGGTGGTCCGGGGCGACAACGGCGGCGGACCAGAGCTCGGCGGCGACGGCGGAGAGAGAGAGCGACGGCGCGAGCTCGATTCCGGCGAGGAGGAGGGGCGGCGAGAGGCGGAAACGGACGGAGAAGGCGCGGGGAGGGTTTATATAGGGTTGGAAGGGGGAGAGGGCGGCCGGCGGGGAAGGAATAGGCGCGGGAGGTCCGGCCGCCATCAATGGCGCCGGCGAGATTTGCGGGGGCAAATCCGCCCGTTTGAACGCGGGAGAGAGAGGGAAAAATGGGGGGAAAGGGAGAGGGGATCACGGGGAGTGATTCCCCCCTATTGATTGCACGCGGGGAGGACGGGGGCGGCGGGATTCGCGGTGGCGGCGGCGCTAGGGCGCGGGCGAGGCGGCGGGAGCGGCGGGAGGAAGGGGATGACGGGTGGGCCCCACCCGTCAGCGAGGGTGGCGGGCGGGCCCGCCCGTCAGCGGCGCGCGCGCGGGGAGTGAGGCCGGATGGGCCGATTGGGCCGCGGGGGAGAGGAGAGAGAGGGAGGGGGAGGGGAGGAGATGGGCCGGGCCGGCCCAAGAGGGAGAGGGAGGGAAAGGGGACTTTTTAGAGTTTTTCTTTTTATAAACTCATTTTAACTTTGTTTATTTCTTAATAATTATTATTTGTGCTCTGAAAATTCCACTAAAATTTATTTACGCATTTTAGGATTTTAGGAAATATACAAAAATCCTCCAAGCCTTATTTGACTTTTAACTTTGCACATTTTAATTGTTGGAGGCTTTCACACGGATTTTAATTATTCTAGGCATCATTTAGAGAATGTATTTTAGAGTCGTTTTGGGACGCGACAAAAAAGAGCTCTCTTCCTTGCAGTAAGACGAACTCGGGCTTTCTGTGGTGGTGCTTCTCCCTTTAGTGCGGCTAGCTCCTTCTCCAAACGATCCACCTTGTCCTCCAGCTTGCAAATCTTAGCACGGTTCCAGTCTTCACGATCATGAGCTGCTATCACAATCTCAGCACGGGTCTCATCCATAGCCCATAGCATCTCGACCAAATGTCTTGTAGTAGCATCATTCTCGATTCCTGCAGGTTCAAGGTAGCTGCCACGGTCACTTCCCTGGGGTTGCCGAGGATGGTAGCGATACTCCGTATTGGCCAACTGATTACTGTAGCGGTCGCGGAGCTCTCCGATGGCGATTCTTGCCCCCTCCTGACATGCATGCATATAGCTTCCCCCTCCAGCCTCGAACATCACTGATGGGATATCTTCACGATTACTGTTCAAGGTGACTTTGACACGACACTTCTCTTCATCGCGATCATGAGAAATCTGGGCATACAACGGGGCAGTCCCAAATCCTATGGCAAAGGACATCGTACGCAACTCCTGGACAAATCCTTCAGTACCAAACAAGTACTCAGGCTTGTAGCGCGTCATCTAAAGACAAGTGAAAGGAGGGAGTTAAGACATTTATCCAATTAATAGCACAAGTTTTTGGGTCACTTTGAATAAAATTAGAAATTCAACATGAAAGGTAAAGGAATAAACAAATCTTGCAAGATAAGTTGAAACGGTTAGAAACAGGATCACCGGTTTTGCACTTTTGAATAACAGGCTTCAAAAGAAATAAATTAAAAGAGAGTTATAAAATCAACATGTTAAGTTTGTTATATTGCAGCAAGATTAAACAAATCAATGTTGTAAAACCTTTACCAGTAAATGGGCCATTAGTACAGTAATTGATGTACCGTACTAACAACACAAGAAAACAAAAAGTAAATTTTAAAAGGAACCATTTAAGAGGGTATAAACTGCATGTGCCATTAGCTTGGTTTAATTAAAAGAGAACGGGAGGAGAACAGTTCTAATTTTCCAATATTTTTAGAGGGCTCCTATAGGTAACTGTTTGGCATATCCTACGGTCAAGGAGGCTCTGATACCAACTTGTCATGCCCGGAATTTCTATCCAAAATTCCAAACGCTTACATGTGTGTAAACCCTCGTCCAGGAATCAGCCGAGGCACACAATAACAAATTGATAATAGAGTACAATTATTACTCTAATTAATAGGCGAATAAAATGTCATTACAGAGGTAGATAGTTCCTCTCAAACAATAAAGATCTAAGCAGCGGAAAATAAAGATAAACAGCGCAGACGGCTCCACTCCACAGGCAGCTTGACAAGGACTACGCCAAATCCTCAACACCATCAGCATCACTGTAGAACTCCTCTTCTGATGAATGATTGCAAGGTGAGTATATGACATACTCAGCAAGCCACGCAGCAAATATGCAAGTGCACAGGATAATCAAGGATGGCATAATATAGGCTTCTTTGCATAAATAGCATTTAATGAATATTTCAGAATTTAATAGAACAGTAGAGTATTAACTAAACAGTATTAATCCAACACTATACAACATACCCTGTTGTATAGGCCCAACCATTCTGAACAACCAATCCCGGCTGCACAGTTCTAATCTCCAAACCAGGAATATACCATTCCACACCAGGAGAGAAACAATTATTACTAGTTATAGCATCTTTCATTATGGTGTGAAGAGTAAGACTAATCACGAAAGACATTGTTAGACCCGCCCATAACCGCGGGCCCGGCTATTCGAATAGTTTTACTCTGATCAGAGGTGTACCACTGTACCCACAAGACACAGCCCCACAACATGTCACCATGTGCCTTGATACCACCACGGTACCTCGGAAAGGAGCTGTGACATTACCCCTCACACAACACAATTCACTACAGTGCACCATTCCTGGATCATAATCACCTCCTTATAAACAAGGCATGGACTCCCCAGCGACCCCCGTGGGCTTATCTCCGCCACTTCTCAGTCTGGTGCTCCGCAATGAACTATGCTATACAAAAGATAAAGCCGTTGCCCACGCTGGCTTGTGGTTGGCACGGTTAATGTTTCACAACCGAAACTCGTGAATCGGTCCTTAATTGCCATGAGCACGACCATCAAAACCATGTACTCACAACCCACCATTATCAGGTTTTAGTTGGCAAATTAATTAATTAACCAATCACGATTGACCATCGTGAACTATCATTAAGCCATCATTAAATAATAGTGAATCATAAGTTATCCCATTAGTGTGCTAAAGTTTCTAAGCATGGCTAAGAAATTACATCTAATCATCTAGTTGACCCAATATAAGGCTCAACTAGTCAAGTTATAACAACCCAAGGTATCAAGGAATAAGGTAATCAAGAACAAAAGGGCTATAACAAACGATAGGCTAATTCCCCCCAATGACATTCGAAAATAAATGCAACAGTTGAATAGAAACAATAGCTTTAAACGGGATCAACATGCTCAAAGGATTGATTAGGATCTGTGTGACTTGCCTTGCTGGCCTTGGAATTCTTCTAAATCTTCTCCTGCGAAAACGGACTCTCCGGAAACGTCGGATTCTAAACAGAAAAGAGCAAAAACACCAAAACAGCACATAAGCAAGCATGAACAGTACATGTGGACATTTTTAAATGTAGATCTCAATTTTAGAAAAATTTAGAGACTTGAACCAACTAAATCCGAGCTAAGATGAATTAGTTATGAATTTTTAAAGATTAAACCGGATTAAATCATTTATATAAATTTTAATTGAATTATGACGCAATAATGAATTATTTTTGAAAAGAAAAAGAGAATTATTGCGTCAGCGGGGCTCGGGTTCACGGTGGACCGGGTCCACGGCGGCGGTTCACGAGATTGGACGGCCGAGATCGAAGCGGTCCATAGCGGCTTACGGGGAAACGATGACGATGACGTTGGCGATGACGTCACCACCGGCGACGGTTCGGGCACGCATGCCCGCCGGCGAACGACGGTGCGGCGGCGCGAACGGAGGGCACCAACGGGTAGCGGACGGCACGGCGAACTCACCGGTGACCAAAACGACGGCGGAAGATGACCGGACGGCGACAGCGACGAGGTTGAAGCGGCGGCGGTCTTCGGGTCGACGGTGACGGCGGTGCTCCGGCGGTCTACAGCGACGGCGAAGGGGCGGACGAGGACGGCGACGCGACGACGACCACGACGACGGCCTTCCCGAGCGACGGCGACGGCTGGAGCGACGGCGGCGACGGCGGCGCTCGGGTTGCACGGCGCTAGGGCGCTACGGACGACGAGAGGCGAAGGCGAGGGCGGCGGCGGGTAGAGGGGACACTGGGGGTCTTTTTAACGGGGTCGGAAGGCGGCGACGAAGCCCACGGTGGCCCGGCGACGGCGAAGGAAAGCTAGGGCTAGCCGACTCCGATCCGAGCTCGAATCATCGGTTTCCAAACCGATCTAGCCGACACTTCCATAAGAGAAAAGGCGGAGGAGATAACGGAGAGCATTTCCCCTTAATCAATTGCACCGGAGAAGGAAAGAGGCGACGAAATTTGGAAGGGCGGCGGCGGCGGCGCTCGGCTAGGGTTCGGGCGCGAGCCGACCGGAGGTAGACTAAGACTGATAGGTGGGCCCCACCTGTCAGCGGCAGCGTGCGCGCGCGCGGCGGACTGGGCCGACTTGGGCCGAGGAAGAGAGAGAAGAGGTTTTGGGCCGACTTTCGGCCCAAAGCCAAAAGAGAATTTTAAAAACCTTTTTCAATTTAAATTATTCATTAAATGCAATTCCATTTATTAAAAATACTTCCTTAGCTCAAATAAATCCCAGAAAAATCTAGGAATTATAGAATTAAGCAAAGTATTTAATAAAATTTTATCTGGCCCAATTTTATATTGGAATTTATTATTTACAATTAGATCTTTTCTTCTAGGCTTTTTATAAATCATTTCTGATATTTCCATTTAAACAATAATTTATACAATTACGATTTTTAGGGTGTGACAGCTGATGACCTGCCTGCCTTGGATCCATCCATCGAACAAGCTCTGGATGAAGAAGACATTAAAGATGATATTGATCAGGCTGCAGCCGATGTGAGCGATACAGAGAGAACACTATCGGCTTCGCCCAAACAAACTCCTCCAACTCCTTCTGCTCCGGCTCATTTTTCAAGAGTAAGCAGCTCTCCTCAGCTCCTTTTGCAATCACTTGACTTATAGCCGATTGCTCACTGATCTTATAGTTGCAGAAGAAGAAAACTGCTGTGAAGAAGAAATCGGTAGCACCAACTCTCAAACCGGCTCCACCAGTAAGATATTCTCAATCCTCTCATTAACTGATCCTGCCCGATTATGTCTAACATTTGTCTTTTTTACAGCCTCCTCCTCCTCCTTCACCTCCTGTGCAGCTAGAATCAGGCAACCGTACTCCATCGGCTGCAGACAGTCACAACGTCGAAGAGGAAGAACAACCAACTGCCCCTGCTATTCCAGTAAGTTTTTGTTGACACAAATCTGAGATCGGCCAATCATGTTTTGATCCTTAACCATCCAAAATATTATCCCTTGCAGGTCTTAGCCGATCTGTTTTCCTTTGATATCAAGGATTATCTCGATGAAACAGAGGAAGACACCACCAGTAAAGCTATAGCTCCTCTGTCTGATGATGTGAAGAGAATGCTTGAGGATATCTCTCATCGGCTAGAAGCATCACTAGACAATTTGGTGACCAACTGTGGCTCGATCCGGGCAAGGTTCATAGATATCCAAGTTCTACTCCCGGATGAACTAGCCGATGCCCGTACTCTCGCCGTCTACCTTGAGCAACACCAATTCAAGCTGGAGAAGGCCAGGCAGAGATTAGCCGATCGCCGGGAGCGTAAAGATATTGGAGCTACAATCCAGCACAATCGGCAGCTTGTGCTTGTAGAGAAATTCAAACTTGGTCAAGTCAAATATTGATCGGCTTGAAGCTCGTAAGATTGACCTCATGGCACAACTTCAAGAATGCAACGCCGAGCTGGATATGGAGCACAAAAAGTTAGCCGATCTCCCGAAATCTATCGAAGATCAAAAAGCCAGACTCAAATCGGCTATCAAGAATGTTGCGGATTTGACCAAGTCTCTGAAAGCCATCCCTGGAACCGATGCTCAAGATGCCCAAGCTATTGAGGAAGTAGAACAAATTAGGCAAAGGGCTATTTTGGCTATACAGCGATACTTGTCTCTATGACTTTCTGTGTAATAGACTTTAGAAAATTTTTTGTAATCGGCTAAGATACTCTAGTTACTTTGCTGTCTTGATAGTCCTTTGTGCCGATTAATACAACTTCGAAATTTGCTCAAAAATTTCCATTATTTGTATATATATGCCCCCCTAATTTTACAATGTCAAAAGCATTGATAAAATTATAAAAACAACTAAGGGCGATATAACAATATCGGCCATTGTACATCGGCAAACCACAACCGATTACAAAGAAAAAAAACAACTAAGGGCGATAGAACCATATCGGCCATTGTACACCAGCAAACCACAACCGATTACAATATGAAAACAACTAAGGGCGATATAACCATATCGGCCATTGCACATCGGCAAAGCATAACCGATTACAATATAAAAAGAACTAAGGGCGATATTACCATATCGGCCATCTCAAGGCGATGTAAACACATCGGCTATCATGCATCGGCAACATCAGCCGATCATGCATTAACCCAAACACTTGGGTAGTATTTCTTCAAGTATTTGCCATTTAACGCTCTGCCATAAACTTCTCCATCGAGTCCTTGCAACATGTAAGCTCCCTTAGATACCACCTTATGAATTTGGAACGGTCCTTCCCAATTTGGCGACCATTTGCCGAATTTGTCATCCCGAGTCCCAATCAGCAAAATCAACTTCCACACAAGTTCACCTTCCGAAAAATCTTTGGGTACTACTTTCTTGTTATAATGCCGAGCAACTCGCTCCTTATCCTTGGTAACTTTTGCGAGGACTCGTAACCGTGATTGAACCAGATCCTCCCTCTCATCGGCCATAAGGTTGTAATACTCATCGGCTATTAAATCATTTTGCAATTCCGTTCTTCTAGAGCCGATTCTAACTTTCCATGGCAAAACAGCTTCATGTCTATAAACAAGTTTATAAGGAGGAACTTGTATCGATCCATGACAAGCCATCCGATAAGACCACAATGCTTCGGCTAAACGAGTATGCCATTGCCGAGGATAATCAGAAATCTTCCTCTTAATCAACTTGATCAAGCTCTTGTTAGATGCCTCGGCCTGCCCATTAGCTTGTGCATAATACGGTGAAGAATTCAACAACTTGATTTCCATGCTATCGGCAAACTGAACAAACTCATCAGACACAAAAATTGAACCTTGGTCAGTCGTAATGGTTTGAGGGATACCAAATCGATAGATTATATGCTCTTGAACAAACTGTATATCATCCCCAGAATCAACTTTCTTCAAAGGAATCGCCTCTACCCACCCACTTGGTAAAATAATCGGTTGCCACTAATATAAACTTATGTCCTTTACTCGACGGTGGATTAATCATGCCGATCATATCAATTCCTCAACCTCTAAATGGCCATGGTTTAATAATAGGATTCATAGCCGATGCTGGCGCTCTCTGGATCGCTCCAAATTTCTGACAATCTTGACAACCCTTATAATATCTGAAACAATCCTCAAGCATTGTCGGCCAAAAATATCTAGTACGTCGAAGCAGCCACTTCATTTTATGAGCCGATTGATGAGTGCCACACATCCCTTCATGAACTTCACCGATTGCAACTTTTGCCTGATCGGTACTCAAACATTTAAGCAACACCCCATCAATCGTCCGATAATAAAGCTCATCGTCCAACAATGTATACTTCAACGCTTTATATCTCAACTTCCGAGAAGCCGACTGAGATGGATCCCGTAAATAGAGATAGACATCATATCTCCAATCATTGGCTGTTATGGCAGCAACTTCAATCTGAACATCTCTGATCATCGGCTTATATCTCGATGCCCCTTGGGCTAAATCATTAGCTTCAATATTCTGCTCTCGAGACACATGCTTCAAAGTTACTAGCCGAAATTTCTTCATCAGTTCTTGGCAGTTCTCATTATAAACTATCAACGTATCATTCTTGCAATCATATTCTCCTGCCAATTGACTGAACACCAACAAAGAATCCCCCATGATTTCAATAGTATCGGCTTCAACTTCCTGGAGTAGTTGCAACCCCTTCAGAACTGCCTCATATTCTGCTTGATTATTAGTTGCATAAGGTTTAATACTATAGGCAAACTCAAAGCATGCCCCCCGAGGGGAGATTATAACCAAGCCGATACCACAACCATGAGTACAGACTGACCCATTGAAGAATAAAGTCCATGGCACAACCTCAACCGAGCCAATAGAATCATCATGATGGTCAACAATAAAATTGGCTATAGTTTGTCCTTTGATCGCCTTCGGTGACTCATACCGAAGATCAAACTCAGTCAATGAAAATATCCACTTTCCAATCCTTCCTTTCAGAATAGGAGCCGATAACATATACTTGACAACATCGGCCTTGCATACGACAGTACATTCATTGGACAGTAGATAATGTCTTAACCTCGTACATTCATTGCATCCAAGAGCCGACGGCTCAAATAGACCACGACCCTCTCTCTTCCTTCAAGCTCCTGAATCAAGACCGAGCCGATTTATACTTTTGCACCACTGTCCCCTTGCGGGTCTGCATGAATGAGTTCAAGAACTGGTTCTGTGCTTGCTGCATCATTGCTTCAAACTCCTTCTTCTGATCAGGTGTCAATTTGTCCAGAGTAATGGTCATGACGTTGCCCTCATTAACTTCAGATTGGTCTAATTGCTGGATCTTCTCTTTAATAGAACCTGGGCTAGCCGAGGATGGCGATGGTGGCGGCTTCTCGGCCAAGAGGAAAACTGCTTTCTGACTTCTAATCGGCCCCACTGGGCGTGCCAAAAGCGTGTTGACAGAAAACACGAGGCCTGGGAGATCTGCTTAACTCTAGTGTAGGTCCAAAACTCGCCTTCGGATGTATGAGCGTGCCAGTTGATTTGATCCTACAATCAACAAGAAACGAAGACAAAGAAACCGCGATTAAATCCATAAATGATAGCCGATCGGGTAGGTGTCGATGACATATCATTTATTTTAGGCCGATGTCATGTGTACATCGATCGGCAATCATGAATAATCACGGAAGAGCTAAATCTACTCAATCGGCTGTAGACATTAACAATATATAATCCTTATGTCGATATATACTTAAATCAAGTGATTGGGATATATCGGTCGCCATGCCGAGACAGTATAAATCACTTAGATCGAAATATAAACTAACAACAGAACTATATACGTTCGTAGCATAGCCGATCAAATAGATCTAGCATGTATCGGCTAATACTCCGGTTCTGCTCTATATTAAGATATTAAAGCAACTAGAATATATCGAATAAAAGTATAATATACTTAAATGCAGCAAGATCTTAACATAAAGGGCGGATTTAACATACCAATCATGCATATAAGGTAAAAGAAGTTAAATCAGGTAAGATCGACTGAAACCCCGATGCTACCCTAATCGGCAACCAGGAAGCAGGCTAAAGATTGATATTCTAAGCACGACTTAATAGATCAAACTCAACCGATGCAGCATTAAGTATGAAAAGAAGAACAATATCTAGACAATCAAGCCGCTGGATGTTTCATAGAGTGGTAGATATCTTATACAATCCAAGCTAACGTCGCTATTTAACCTAATCGGCCGCCTTCTACTAACAGATGTTAGCCGATGGTAGGTTAGATGACAATATTACCGAAGATTATACAAGATATATGATAACTTGACGAATTACATAAACAAGATTAGAGTATCATAAAGATGGAAGCACTAATCCCGAGAACACAAGGTTTCATAACAAGTTTTACCTCTTGTTGATGATCGAAACTGTGGACCCCCGTTTTTATAACAGGAATCAATCGTGTAAACAGTACCATTTCCCTGGATCAAGTAGTCTGGTACACACGAGTTCATTGCTGACATACCAAATGCACATACACGAGAGTCTAATGCTAACTATTACATCATAAGCCCGCAGGCATAGTCTTAGATCATCGGATCGTGTAGTCCGGAATACATTCCAAAAACAGATGTAGATAAGGCAGCGGAGTAAAGGCAGCGGCACGCCATTGCCACAGGCAACGACCGTAACTAAGACCTACTGAGCGCCATCGTCTTCATCACCCTCCTGGTAGTAAGCGTAGGGATCCTCCGAAGCTTCATCTCCGACCTCTGATTAAGTTTGTATATTGCAAGGGTGAGTACCAACCGTACTCAGCAAGCCATCACAGTAACAATTCACATGATAGAGGGTATTCAAAGAATGGCTATGGTTCTTTTGCGCAAAGTAAGTTTTGTAATTCTTTTCACAAGCCTAAGACCTAGCATAGACTGATCAAGTTTTAATACCAGTGTTCACATCAGACAACGACGGTTCTGTCCACCATCCATTGTGATCCCAAGGATAGCTTCCCGCCATTGAGCCGTCATGGTTTTCTGAGGACGTCCACCTTCCCTCCTCTCAGGAAGTGCCTCCATCAGCATAAAACTCATCATGCAATATCCCATCCCACACAAGTTAAGAATTTAGAGTCTAGCCAAGTGTAATACACGTCTCGGTGCTCAATAACCGCGAGCACGGCTATTCGAATAGATTTGGTTTACTCACACTGCAGTGGATGTACACTTTACCCACACTCCGCGACTGCCCAACACATGAGCCTCGTCCCAACATATGAGATGCGTCATGGCAAAGCCTTTCGATAACCTCGCATTGGCAGTACCCGCTCCTTGAACTTAAATCCTCATGTACTCTAGGCGTCCATGTTTCTAGCAGTGAGAGGAGTTCTGGCGCTCCCGGGAATGAGAAGTCTCACACACATATTAAATTATGGTTCAAGTTAAGTTCTCTCTTTCTCACACACTCAAGGCAGTCCTACCAATGGCGACACCGATGTAGGGCACGCCTCTCGGCCCTACCTCAACGGCTGTCCCACCGTAGCGCACCTGCCTCACTCAGGGGTGAACCATCTATGCAGGGATACTGCCTCCGCTCGGCTATCTAATCCGCTAGGTCCATACCCATTCGAGAAGTACGGTTGTACGGGGGTCGTTTCATGCTTAACTTCTTGGCTCGGTCCTTAATTGACCGGGGTCGGTACTAGCCTTTTCCAGATACCACCCAAATCCTCCGTCCGCCCCAGTCGAAAACAGTTGTTTAGTTTTATTTTTCCTTCACAAATCATGTCATCAATACCATGGCAATGTGGCGCTCATGTCTCCACATGCCGCATCTCAATTACCTTCCCAAAGGTAATTGCCCAAGCATATAGCATTTGATAAATATGAATATGCATGAATCTAGAGTAGCATTTTCTAAGCATTTGTCATAGTTGACTAGGGACTCATACGTAATCATGGTTACAAGGATTTAAGGGTAAACAATACAAGGCATGGCATAATCACAAGTAGGATATTTATCATTGCATGCAATTTTATTTGTAAAAAAAATAATTTCGCAATTGGGATCAATATGTTCAAGGAATAGTGATGACTTGCCTTGCTCGTAGTCCTGCGGGTCTTGATCCTTGCTCGGATCCGCAAGTCCCTCGGGTTCTAAAATTACGTGCGAAGAAACGATTTGAATTCAGTTAGAATTCAAATAAAGATCCAAGTAAATCCAAGAAGATATCGGGCACGGAAGTCGGTTCCTTACATTATCTATTTTGTTCGTGAAATAGAGCTACTCCGTTTGTTTAACTTTATCCATCCCCAACCTATTTTGCGGCATAAATATTTTATTAGCACAAGTTTTTAATTTAATCCGCCCGGGTATTACATCCTTGTAATAGATTAGTAATTTCTATCGCAAGCTAAATATCGGACGAGTCCCTAAAATTATCTTATAATAATGTATGATTTAATTTGGTCTATGACTAAACAAAATTCATGATTAAATATAATACATGGCTAAAATTTCTAGCAATTAAATCCGAATATCTACCGTGAATGGATTACATATAGGGACTACCAAAATAATATAAAATTATATAATATTTTGTAATTTTACGACTACAAATAATTCTTTAACTAAATTCTAATTATTTTAAATTTTCTAAACCTCCTTAATTTCTCTCTAATTTTCTATTTATTTTTCCCTTCCTTTTTCTCTCTTCTTTCTTTTTCTTTCTTTTCTCTCCTCCTTTCTTTTTTTCTTTCTTTCTTTTCCTCTCCCTCTTCTTTCTTTTTCTCTCCCTCCCGGCTTCTTCTCCCTTCTCTCTCTCGGCTTTCTGGCGACGTTGGCCGAACAAGGGGAGGGGGCGGTGGCTTACCGACAGCGGCGGCGGCGACGGCGGCGCAAGGCGGCGACGCACGGTGTGGCACACGACGCGGTGCGGCGGTAACGAGGGCGGCGACGCGGTGGAGAGGAAGAGGGGAGAAAAGAGGGGAAAGAGGGAGGGGGTGGGGTGGTGTGGGATGGAAGGGCGACCGGGGGTGGGTTCATAGGGCGTGGGGAGGGACGACCGGCTTCATGGCGATGGGACGACGCGGCGCGCGGGGCGTGAGGCGATGGTGACGCGTGGCGACGCGACGGCACGGCGGCGCAGGGCTCGGAGCGGCGATGCGACGGGTGGGCGGCGCGGCACGGGGCTAGGCGCGGCTCGGCATGGGGCTCGGCGCGACGCGACGGGTGGGACGGCAAGCGGCGCGCGGCGACGGGCGACGACGCGACGGGCGGCGACGCGACAGGCGGCGATGCGACGACGGCGCACGGGGCTCGGGGCGGTGACGGCACGCGCGGCGCGGCAACGGGATGGCGACGGCGACGGCGCGGCAGCGGCGGCTTGGCGACGCGACGTGCGGGCAGCGCGGCGCGGGGCTCGGAGCGGCGACGCGACGGGTAGGCGGCGCGGCGTGGGGCTCGGCGCGAAGACGCGATGGGCGGGCGGCGCGGCGCGGGGCTCGGCGCGATGGGACGCGACGCGACGGCGCGCGGCGGCACGGGGCGCGAGACGATGGGACGACGACGCGGCGACAGCGACGGCGACGGGCAAGCGGCGATGGCGATGGCGCGCGGCGGCTCGGGGCGCGAGGCGGTGCGATAGCGCGGTGTGGCAGAGGAGGGGGATGGGCTAGGGGACGCACTCGAGCACCTAGCAGGCAATGAATAGTGAATTTTCCTATTTATCCCGATTTTAGCCTATTTTCTATTTAAATATAGCCCTATAAATTCTAATTTTTGCAGAAATGAAGTTTACTCAATATTTGTGTTATTCTAACTAAAAGTTCACCCTAAATTAATACTACCCATATTTTATTTTTATATAATTTATTTGAATTTTTAATTAGGGTTAATTCTTACTCCATCGCACTTAAATTTAATTATTACCATTATGGTCGCGATAATATTTTATTTATTTCTATCCTCACCTAATCTTTATTTTAAATTATATTTATTTTGCCAATATATTTTTAGGGTTTATTCCTAATTAACTATTCTTTACTCACGACTAATGAACTTCGAAATCAAATCCAAATAAAATAGGCGAATAAAATCGGCATGATGCAATTAATTTAAAAAGTTTTCGAAGGTCCGCATTTTTAGAGTTTTGTTTTTATTGGTCGAATTTTCAGGGTGTTACAGAAAACGATGCAGCTCAACCCGAAAGCAAGAACTTGTCGAAATAAAACTAAAGCAAAAAGGGTGGCGATGTGCCGAAATAAAACTTCATAGGGCTCGGGGTCTTATTTATACCCGAGAATTACAAGATATGTCCATACTGGACACGACTATTATCTCTTACAAACTCAAAGATACCATAAGTCTTTGCGGCAGACTTTTGTCCAAACATATCTCTAAGGAAATTACATAAAATATCCTAATTAATAAATACAATTGCCTTCTCAAGACTCTATCCATACGTGGCAATCATCTTGAAGCATATCAACTCAACCCGATGATGTACACTGAGTCGTATTCTTAGAATCGGCAGTATCGGCTAGCCATGTCTGACACGAACTCTGCCGACCCTGACCGTAGCTGATTCAGATTGCAGCCGATTCTTGCTCTGTTTCTGCAACGATCTTCGTCTTCGATTCCGCTTCGATCTAATCTTCCTTTCCGATGCAAATATTACCAAATTTGGTCGTTAACAGCGGGAGGTTAGGGACGACCGACAGGTGGGGCCCACCTGTCGGCACCCGAGAGAGAGAGGGAGGGAGGGAGGACTTCAGGGAGGGGAAGGGAGTAGCGAGCGGGCCCACAAGGAGGAGGCCGAGCGCCAGGGGTGAGGCGGGGTGGACTGGGCCGACGGCCCAAGAAGGAAAAAGAAAGAAAAGAAAAAAAAGAAGGAAATGGAAAAAGGATTTCCGGGGTTTAAAATATTGCGCTTGCTCATTTTTAATTGGTTAAAATTATTTCCAAGGCTGAAAATTCCACTAAAAATCTTGTTAATGCATTAGGGCATGGGGAACTCCAAAAAAATTCCACCATGTCAATTCCAATTATTCATTGCATTTTTTAATTAGGGAATTAGCTCTGGGTTAATTAAGATAATTTCTTCGGACGATTTATTAAACAAAATTTAAAGCTACGATTTATTAAACAAAATTTAAAGCTAGGATGGGGAACTTTAGGGCGTGACACCTATGGTGTTTTTTCCCCTAAGTCACTCAATTCAGCCACTGCTTGGTCAACATCTTCCGCAATCTCCTCATCATCCAGGGCTTGTTCTATGGACGGATCTAAGGCAGGCAGATCATCAGTTGGCTTGGATTTCTTCTTTTTGGCCTTTTTCTTTGGAGCTAGGGCTGATGGATCAATAGCTGATGCCTTAGTTTTCCTCTTCCTGCCGACATCGGCTGGCTCTCTCAGCTGCCCTTGAAGAAGACTTGAGGTCCTGGGGGCATGGTAGCCAACGACAGAAGGGGCCAATCCACCTCCATTTGGTATAAGGCCTGGAGCATATTCTATGTCATTGCTGCTGTTACTTTTGCGAGGACGAGAAGATTCTGTTGTCTGCAAGACAGTAGAGGAAGTTAGTTAAGATACAAATCGGCTGATAATTATTATACAAGATTGATGGAGTAAGAGGTTTACTGTAGACCCCCGTTTTCATAACAGGAATCAATCGTGTAAACAGTACCATTTCCCTGGATCAAGTAGTCTGGTACACACGAATTCATAGCTGAAATACCAAGTGCAAATCCACGAGTGTCTAGTACGAATTATTACATCACAAGCCCGCGGGCATAGTCTTAAATCATCGGACTGAGTGGTCCGGAATACATTCCAAAAACAAAAGTAGGTACGGCAGCGGAGTTAAGGCAGCGGCACGCCATTGCCACAGGCAACGACCGTAACTAAGATCTACTGAGCGTCATCGTCTTCATCACCCTCCTGGTAGTAAGCGTAGAGATCCTCCGAAGCTTACCTCTGATTAAGTTTGTATATTGCAAGGGTGAGTACCATCCGTACTCAGCAAGCCACCACAGCAACGATGCACATGATAGAGGGTATTCAAGGAATGGCTATGGTTCTTTTGCACAAAGCAAGTTTTGTAATTCTTTTCACAAGCCTAAGACCTAGCATAGACTGATCAAGTTTTAATACCAGTTTTCACATTAGATAATGACGGTTCTGTCCACCATCCATTGTGATCCCAAGGATAGCTTCCCGCCATTGAATCATCATGGTTTTCTAAGGACGTCGACCTTCCCGCCTCTCAGGAAGTGGCTCCATCAGCATAGAAATCATCATGCAATATCCCATCCCACACAAGTTAAGAATGTAGAGTCTAGCCAAGTGTAATACATGTCCCGGTGCTCAATAACCGCGAGCACGGCTATTCGAATAGGTTTGGTTTACTCACACTGTAGTGGATGTACACTTTACCCGCATTCCGTGACTGCCAACACATGAGCCTCGTCCCAACACATGAGACACGTCACGGCGAAGGTTTTCGATAACCTCGCATTGGCAGTACCCGCTCCATGAACTTAAATCCTCATGCACTCTAGGCGTCCATGTTTCTAGCAGTGAGAGGAGTTCTGGCGCTCCCAGGAAAGAGAAGTCTCACACACATATTAAATTATGGTTCAAGTTAAGTTCTCTCTTACATACGCTCATGGCAGTCCTACCAATGGCGACACCGATGTAGGGCACGCCTCTCGGCCCTACCTCAACGGCTGTCCCACCGTAGCGCACCTGCCTCACTCAGGGGTGAACCATCTATGCAGGGATACTTCCTCCGCTCGGCTATCTAATCCGCTAGGTCTATACCCATTCGAGAAGTACGATTGTACGGAGGTCGTTTCATGCTTAACTTCATGGCTCGATCCTTAATTGACCGTGGACGGTACTAGCCTTTTCCAGATACCACCCAAATCCTCCGTCCGCCCCAGTCGAAAACAGTTGTTTAGTTTTATTTCTCCTTTCACAAATCATGTCATCAATTTCATGGCAATGTGGCGCTCATGTCTCCACATGCCGCATCTCAATTACCTTCCCAAAGGTAATTGCCCAAGCATATAACATTTGATAAATATGAGTATGCATGATTCTAGAATAGCATTTCTAAGCAATTGTCATAATTGACTAGGGACTCATACGTAATCATGGTTACAAGGATTTTAAGGGTAATCAATATCAAGGCATGGCATAATCACAAGTAGGATGTTCATCATTGCATGCAATTTTATTTGTAAACAAAATAATTTCGCAATTGGGATCAATATGTTTAAGGAATAGTGATGACTTGCCTTGCTCGTAGTCCTGCGGGTCTTGATCCTCGCTCAGATACACAACTCCCTCGTGCTCTAAAGTACGTGCGAAGAATTGATTTGAATTCGGTTAGAATTCAAATAAAAATCCAAATAAATCCAAATAGAGATTGAATGCGAAAGTCGATTCTTTTGTTTTAACCATACTACTCGCGAAATAGGACAAATCGAATTTCGGTTTATACACCCTAAAATATTTCATGAATTATAAATACTTCAATACTACCAATTTTAATCTAATCCGATCAAGAAACATATTCCTTTAATTAACCCTGAATTTCGATCGAGATACTATTACACTCTAGGAATTTCCAAAAATAATCTATGATTAACCCCGACCATTTTTATTTCCTAAATCCTCCTAATCTCTCCCCTAATTTCTCTTCTATTTTCTCCTTTTCTTCTTTTCTATTTTCCTTTCTTTCTCTTTCTCTCTTTTCTTTTCTTTTTCCTTCTCTTTCTCTCTTTTCTTTTCTTTTTCCTTCCCTTTCTCTCTCTCTCTTTTCTTTTCTTTTTCCTTCTCTTTCTCTCTCCATTCTTCTTTTCTTTCTCTCCGTCCCGGTTTCTCTCCTCCCTCTCGGCTCTCTGCCTACCCGGTGGCACGGCGACCAACAGGGGGGGTAGCGGCTCACCGACGGCGGCGGCGACGACGGTGTACGGCGCGGCACACTGAGGCGGCGGCGTGGCGGCACGAATGCGGCGGCACGACAGCACGACGACGGCGGTACGACGGTGGTGGCACGGTGAAGAGGGAGAAGATGGAGGGGGATGGGTGTGGGGGAGAAGAGGAGGGCTGGGGGGGGGGGTTTTATAGGGTGCGGGAGAGGGAAGAGAGGGGGGCGGTGAAGGGGGTGACGCGACGGCGGCGCGGCGGCGCGTGGCGTGAGGCGGCGACGGGACGCGCGCGGCGACGGGATGCGCGCGGCGATGGGACGTCGACGGCGACGGCGATAGCGGTGGCGCGCGGCTCGGGGCGGGACGCGACGGGCGGGCGGCACGGCGCGGGGCTCGGCGCGGCTCGGCACGGGGCTCAGCGTGACGGCGACGGCGACGCGACGGTGACGTGGCGCGGCAGCAGCGCGGGGCGTGAGGCGGCAACGCGACGGGCGAGCGGCGCGGCGGGGTGCGGGGCGCGAGGCGGCGAGAGGGCGGCGCGCGGCGACGGGACGGGCGACGGCGCGCGGCGCAGCAGCGGTGACAAGACGTCGGGTGGCGCGGGGCTCGGGGCTGCCAGGCGGGTGTGGCAGAGGAGGGGGTAGGGCTAGGGACCTCGTCGAGCACCTAGAGTGCAATAAACAGTGTATTTTCCTATTTATCCCGATTTTTACCTATTTCCTATATAAATTCTATTCTATAAATCCTAATTTTTGCATAAATGAGGTTTACTCAATATTTATGTTATTCCAACCAATGAATTTACCCAAGATTAATTTTATCCATATTCTATCTTTATATAATTTACTTGAATTTTAATTAGAGTTAATTCTAATTCCATCGCATTTAATTGTTACCATTATGGTCGCGTTAATATTTTATTTATTTCTATCCTTACTTAATCTTTATTTTAAATTATAATTCAATTATTTATTTTGCTCCTTTAATTTTAGGTTTTCTTCCTAATCGATTGTCTTTTATTCGCGATCTATAAATTTCGAAACCAAATTCCAATGAAACGGGCGAATAAAATTGGCATGATGCAATTTATTAAAAAGTTTTTTAAAAGCCCATATTTTTAGAGTTTTGATTTTCGTTGGTCGAATTTTCAGGGTGTTACATTTACCTGAGGGATAACATCCGGGAATAAATCTGTCATATACATGGAAGCCGATTGATGGAACAAGTGTTGCTTACATTCACCCCACCAACTATCGAAATTTCTTCTCCTGAACCTTGCTAGCTCTATATTCCCGATGTTGCCCAAGGGGGGTCCTGGGATATTGAGCAGCCGATCCATCATTAATGCCGATGAAATTTCTCCTCTGCATTGGATCGTATCGGCAAAACACAAGCTGATTGGCAACTGTCCCATCACTAATTGCCTGGCCGAGCTCATTGGATGATAGAACTCGTAGGATACTTGTATATTTCTTCCTTGATGGATGCCAACCGGAAGGATACACGGGCTGATAGCAGCAGCAAAGACTTCTCTGGACTTTTCAAATTTCTCAGAGTTGATTTCTTCAAATCTGAAGTCCGATGGTAGCTCAAAGTCCATTGAATCCTCATATGCAAACCAAACTCGAGCATCTTTCTAGAGGCCCTCATAGAAACTACAGAACCAATCCTTGAGCAGTTCAGCCAATAGCTTTGCTCCAGAATCGGCTGGTGTTGTTGCAGCTTCTCCATATAACATACATCTGCGATGGGTTAGTTCTCCCCCATCGTCACTTGTGATCGGCTCTAATCTTGGAAATTGGGACTCTGACAGAGCTGGCCGATTTACAGTACTGATGGCAACTAGGTTGAGCCATGTTTGCAGTAGCCACCATGGACCACCTGCACCTACTATTGAGCCCGCGGCTATCTTGGCCGATGCGTTGGTCAACATTTGATATAGATAGCCAAGAAGGATTTTGTCCAAAGGGATTTGCTTCTTTGCTTCAAGGGCTTCGGCTAAGAATTGCCAGTTGGTAGTAGGGCCACAGCTTGATCCACAAAAGAGGAATTTCTCAAGCCACATCAGCAGAAATGCCGTATGCTCTCGAGGGGTAACAGATCCTTTGCCCATGTTTGCAGCAATATAACCAAACCAGCAGCCTATGGTTTTTGTCTTTAAATTCAAACTGATTTTTGGAGTTCAAATTCATGGGATTGGCCGATGAGGTGATGTCTAAGCCAAAGATCATGGTGATATCTAGCAAAGTGGGGGTCATCGGCCATTGGTTGAACATGAAGGCATTGAGGGTGTTGGACCAGAAATAAGCTGCAGAGGCCATCAGAGGTTCATCCTTAGCCGAATTTGCTATTGTAAGAGCAAGCGCTTGGCCGATTCCGAGTTCATCCCAATGAATCTGCTTGCTAGCTGACACGCGCTTGTACCAGGCGGGCCAACTTTTCTTAAGGGAAGGCCAAGACTTGAAAGTGTTTTTCCTATGACATTGATTTGGGTTGGCCAATCTAAAGGGTGTCCTATTGGTTTTGGCGCTAATAAACTCAGTGGGGTTGGAATCACCGATCGGACCAAGGAAATACTGATGCTCACGGGATAGACTGGGAATTGCAATCAGATTGGCAGGATGCTACAGAAGAACAAAGAAAACGGGATTGAGACAAGGAAAACCGTTCTATTGCACAAAGGAGAGGATCTAGCCGATGGGTACTGTCACACCCTGAAGATCTTCTCCCAAGCCTAAATTTAATTTATAAATGGTCTCGAGAAAAGTACCAGTGTAAAAGAAAGAGTGAAACCCTAATTAAATTAATGCAAATCATAAACGGAAATGGCATGTGGAATTTTTCTTGAGTTCTACATGTCGAAATATGCTAACAAGATTTTTAGTAGAATTTTCAGAGCTCTAGAAATAATTTTAACCAATTAAAAATGAGCACGAGCAATTATTTAATCCCTGGAAATTCATTTCTTTTTCCCTCCTTTTTCCAAATGGGCCGCCGGCCCATTCTCTTTCCCCCCTCCCCGCTGGGCCGGCCGAAGGCCAAGGCCCAGCAGCCGGCCGCCCAAGGCCCTCCTCCCCTAGGGTCACCGACAGGTGGGCCCCACATGTCGGGCCTGTCTCCCACCTCCGGCCGGCGCCGCCACGCCCGCAACCGCCGCTCCCGCCTCTTCCATGCGTCAATGCCCACGTCGCCCGCTTTCCCGGCCCTCTGCCACACACCCCCGCAACCACCGCCCTACTTCCCCGCCCGCGCCCGCGCTCGAGACGGCCGGGATTCGATTTTCGAATCCCGCCTCTCTCTCCTCCCCACCTCTCCCCACTCCGCCGGCGAAATCGCGGCTATCTCGGCCACGATCAATCCCCTCGAGCCTATATAAACCACCGCCGCCCCTCCCTCTCTCTTTTTCACCATTTCGCCGAGCTTCCCCGTGCCCTCCTCCGCCCTAGCGTCGTCGCCCACCTCTCCGCCGCCGCCGCCGCCGCTCCGGTCACCGCTAGCCGCCGCGCCGAGCCGCACCGTCGACGCCATGGCGTTCGCCGTCGTGCGGGCCGCCTCGTCCAACCCTCCTCCGTCAGATTCCGCCGCCGGAACCCACTCCGCACCGCACGCCGGTGAGATTCACCATGGCCGCCGCCTTCGGCCGGCGTCCTAGCCGTCCATGGTCTCTCTCTCTCTCTTATCCCTCTCTTTTGATTCCTTAGGTGATCTCGAAACTCGGCCGCTCATCGCCATCTTCATTCCGTCGATCATCGTCGTCGATCGTTGTCGGTGGGGAGCCCCTCCCTTTGCTCTCTCTCTCACCCGCGTCGTCGTCGCATCGCCGCCGCTCTCCACCGCCGGCTGCTCGCCGCCTTGCGCCGCCGCTGCGTCGCAACGCGCCGCCCCGCACTATGGCCGCCAGGCCGGTTTGAGCCGCCTGGGCGCGCCGGACGCGTGCTACCCCTGCCGTCCGATCTACCCTCGGGTAGATCGGGGCCACCCAATCCCGCCGCCCGCGTGGCTGCCACGTGGCCGCCACATGCGTGCCACGTCGGTGCACGTGTGCACCTCGTGGTGCGCCGCCCCCTTCCCGGTCCATGGACCCGGTCCACCTTGAACCGGTGCACCGAATCTATGACATGTGGGGTGTCGTGTCCCAAAACGACCCTAAAATGTATCCTTTAATTTATGCCTAGAATAATTAAAATCCGTGTGAAAGCCTCCAACAATTAAAATGTGCAAAGTAAAAGTCAAATAAGGCTGGGAGGATTTTTGTATATTTCCTAAAAGCCTAAAATGTGTAAATAAATTTTAGTGGAATTTTCAGAGCACAAATAATAATTATTAAGAAATAAACAAAGTTAAAAAGGTTTTATAAAAAAAGAAAAACCCTAAAAGTCCCCCTCCCCTCCCTTGGGCCGGCCCGGCCCAACTCTCCTCCCCCCTCTCTCTCTCTCTCCTCTCCCCCGCGGCCCACTCGGCCTCTCCCCGCGCGCGCGCCGCTGACGGGCGGGCCCGCCCACCACCCTCGCTGACGGGTGGGGCCCACCCGTCATCCCCTTCTTCCCACCGCTCCCGCCGCCTCCCCCGCGCCCTAGCGCCGCCGCCGCGAATCCCGCCGCCTCCCGTCGTCCCCGCGTGAAATTAATAGGGGGGAATCACTCCCCGTGATTCCCTCTCCCTTTCCCCCCATCTTTCCCTCCCTCTCTCGCGTTCAAACGGGCGGATTTGCCCCCGCAAATCTCGCCGGCGCCATTGATGGCGGCCGGACCTCCCGCGCCGGATTCCTCCCTCCCCGGCCGCTCTCTCCCCCTTCCAACCCTATTTAAACCCTCCCCGCGCCTCCTCCGTCCGGTTCCGCCTCTTGCCGCCCTTCCTCCTTGCCGGATTCGAGCTCGCGCCGTCGCCCTCTTTCTCCGCCGTCGCCGCCGAGCTCCGGTCCGCCGCCGTCGTCGCCCCGGACCGTCTCCCGCCTCGGCGCCGCCTCCTTCGGCTTCGCCGCATCCTTGCCGACCTCGTCCACCCCTCCGCTTCGGTCGCCGACCGCCGGAGCGCCGCCGTCCCCGTCGACCCGAACCGCGCCGCCGCCTCCCTCCGCTCTGGCCGCCTCCTCCGTCGCCGCCGTCGCCTCGGGGTGAGCCGTGGACCGCCGCCTCCTTTCCCCATTCCCTCCCCTCTCTCGGCCGCCGCTCCGCCGCGCTGGTGGTCGCCGGCGGCGACCATCGGGGCGCGGGCGCGCCGCCTCCCACCGGCCGCGCCGACGTGGCCGCCTTCGGGCGCGCCGAGCGGCTGTCGCGTGGGGCCCGGCCGTCAGCCACTCACGCCCTCGGGTGCGGCTGACGCGTGGGGCCCACGGCGCCGACCGGTGTGAGCCCGGGTGCTCCCGGTCCACCGTGGACCGTGAGGCTGCCGCGTGGGCCCCACTCCCATGGACCCTGTCCGCGCGCCCCTCCCCCTCGGCTGACGCAATAAATCGTTTTTAAATTAAAATTTAAATGAAGAAATTCGCAAATATTCATTTAAAGAGCATATAAACTTCAAATGGCCATAACTTGGCCATTTGAACTCGGAATTGGACCGTTCAAGTCTCTAATTTTTCCTTAAGAAGTCAAGAACCCATTTTTGTGCTTTGTTCCTGCTTGTTATATGGAGTTTATTAGAGTAAAAGCCTTTCTTTTCCGTTGGTCGTGTAGACGCTGCAGCTTCGGAAGATCCGCTCTTCGTGGAATTTGAAGCCGACGTTTGGGAAAGCGAGCAAGGCAAGTCACATCATCCTTGAACATACTGAATCCCAGTTTATAAAATTATTTTGATTTAAATTATTGCATTATCGCTTTATTTAAATTCCCGCGTATTCACTGTTTTATTTAGCCATGCCTATTTACCTTTGTTATGACCTTATTATTATTGTTATTGATATTATTACCTTGTTCACCCTAGATTAAATAAAACCCCAACTAGTGGACACTCTACTCATGGTACCACTAGTATGGATTTAGGTAGATGCTTCGCTGATTAATTAGGCAACATTAGGTGGTTTTACAACTCTAGACTTTGGGAATATTCTCATCACCTGGACATTACGAAATGATTGGATTATTGCGGAACTGGATTCACACCTCCCCCTCTATTCAAAACTCTCAAAATGGTTTTAGGCTGGGCTCGGGGTGCACGGTTTTGATAGTAGCACCTCGGCCATATAAGGACCGGTCTTCGGGCCTCTGTTGCAAAGCACTACCGTACTTCCACATGTCTAGTGGGTAAGGCTTAGTTTGTGGCTCAGTCTGGTTATAAACAAAAGTACACGGATGGAGATGGACGAAGTGGGGGGTCGATGGACATCTCCAGGGCAAATGAAGGCTACACGAGCTGCGGCCGGTAGTCGAGATGTCACGGCACAGGGCCGGTGTCCTGCTGCTAGGGGCTCAGTCCTGCCTACCTATCCCGGAGGTTCCGGCCGTAGGTGGGGTTGGGTCGGTACTCTTGTCTATGGCTAGGATGGGTTGGAAACTATGTCACGTCTTCCGTCCATATACCGTGGTGGTATGTGGCACGTGGTTACACATGAGGAAGATGTGTCTTGTGGGTAAAGATGTACACCTCTGATCAGAGTATAACCTATTCGAATAGCCGCGCCCTCGGTCATGGGCAAGCCGAGCAATGTACCCAAGTTAGTGTTTTAAATTCTGAAAACCTGCTTAACAACTAAAATGTGGAATGGTTGGCCTGGGTTGGCTTGGGACGAGCTGGGACCCAGGGTCGGGTTGCCAGTTCGGTCTGAATCATTGTAGGCCTTGGGTTAAGGCAGGTTCGTGTGGGTTCACGGCGTTGATTAATAATATTATATAGCTCTAGAATCGCGTTTACAAAATAGCTTTGAGCAACTAAGTGACTTTTAATGCTGTTTACTGCAAACCCTAACCCCCTATATTATGGCTCTCTTGTACTCCCTTGCATTTATTCTGCACTTGTGGGTGTGTCTTGTTGAGTACGGTGGTTGTACTCAGTCTTGCTCAATTTTTCCCAAACCCAGAAGAGGAGCTCCTGGAAGATGAAGGCTTTGGTGTCTAGCTCATGCCTGCCGTCAAGCGCCTGTGGCCGTCGCCCTAGTCTTCCGCTGTTTCCCGTTTGGCTTTGTGTGTGCTGGGCCTTCGCTGCCCATGTAATAAATTAATTATGTACGCTTCCGCTTGATAAACTCTGAAATGTATCAACTTTTGGTGTACCTTGCCTCCTGGGACAAGGAATAATACACGCACGTATGGAACGCCCGTTGGGTTATTTCCGGTCGTGACAAGTTGGTATCAGAGCCCCCTTGACCCTAGGACGAGCTTTAGATCCCAAGCC
This sequence comes from Oryza meridionalis, assembly GCA_000338895.3. Lineage (NCBI taxonomy): Eukaryota > Viridiplantae > Streptophyta > Magnoliopsida > Poales > Poaceae > Oryza > Oryza meridionalis. The sequence continues at coordinate 8,273,392 of CM002528.2, forward strand.
TTAGCAATATTTTCGAAATAAAAATCCTTTCTTATTTGTGAAAATCCTTTAGTCTCTCTCTGTCCTGCTGCTTCATTTATCGTCAAAATCTGATTCTTAAAATGTTGCTTTTCTCTTTTGTTTTTGTTTGTAGATGGCCGGCAGCATCAACCGTCGTGGCCTGGACCTGACTGGCTTTGTTTTGGAGCTGCGGGGCATGTGCGTTGTCCTGGGGTATCCGCATGGAGTGGACTACCAGGGCAAGCAGCTCCCGGAGCAGGAGGGTGATGATGCAGAGCCCCACGCTGCTTGGGAGGTCACTGCAGTGATTCTCACTGGTTCTCCCGAGAGGACTTCGTTGGCAGTCACCGCGGGTGGAGATTCTTTCTCCGCCGCTTGCCAGAACGCCGCACTCCTCGCCATTGGCACTCTTCACCAGCGCTACCCGGACGAGTTGCAGCACTCGCCCTACCGCTACCACCGTCGTCGCGGAGGAGCCCGTGACTACGCCACCTTCAGGGATGCTAGCTCGGAGGATGACGCTACCACCATGCACCTGGCGCGCGCATGGTGGAGGCGTACGACGCGGCCCGTATCGACTTCCATCATATGGTGCGCCGTGGGTTGGTCGAGAGCAACATGAAGATCCTGGAGCTGCATCAGGAGAATCTGCAGCTGAAGAAGGACCTAGACGCAGTGGAGGCGCAGCTGTGTCAGCTCAAGATCGCCCAGGGTGAGGTCTGTCGCCCCAAGCGCCGCCGCGTCTGCCGCAGCCTGAAGATCACCGCCCGCAAGAGTATCTCCAGGCCCGAGCTTGTTCGTCAGTCCTTGGCATGGACCTGCTTCATCGAGACCCCTCGTGCCGAGCCCGCGCCCGTGGTCCCTCAAGAGGAGGGAGCCTCTGGCGTTGGTATCACGGAGGATGCGCTGCTAGTCACCTTCCGCCCTGGCCCGTCGCAGGAGTAGACGAGCAGTTAGTAGGCTCGCGCGTGTGTTCTTTTCGTTTGTTTTCCTGCTAGTGTCGTGTGGGGCATGGTTATACCGGTGTGTGGTATAACTGTGTTGGAGCCTGTCTTTATTTTTATTTGCTTAAGCAACTTGAACCTTGATGAACCAATTTAATAGCAGTAATAAATTCAAGAATTATGGTAGTCGTGGGTGGTTAGTTTTAATAGTCAGCTCTCTCTGTTTGCCGGTTCTGTGTTGGTTTTTCAGATGGTGACAACCAGGAGAAGTGCTGCTACCGGTGAGGGCAACCGACCCGAAGGCAGCAACCCCAACATCCATGGCAGCCCACCTCCACCTCCTCCCCCGCCTCCATCACCACCACCAGACACCAACTCCATCCTCACCCAAATCCTCGCCCAGCAGGCCAACATGATGGCTGCTTTCCTCCATCACATCCAAAATCCGCCACAGCATAATGCCCCACCTCCACCACCACCCCCGCAGCACTCCAAACTCGCCGAGTTCCTCCGCATCCGTCTGCCTACCTTCTCTAGCTCCAATAACCCCGTGGATGCTTTGGATTGGTTGCATGCCGTGGGGAAAAAGTTAGATACTGTGCAGTGCAACGATGAGGAGAAAGTCATCGTCGCCGCCCATCAACTGCAGGGGCCCGCATCTCTATGGTGGGACCACTTACAGGCTACGCAACCAGAGGGGCAGCCTATTACTTGGGCCCGCTTCACCGCTGCTTTCCGGAGGACCCATGTGCCCGCCGGAGTTATGGCCCTTAAGAAAAGGGAATTCCGGGAGTTGAAGCAAGGCAACCGCTCCGTGATGGAGAACTTGCATGAGTTTAACAACTTGGCCCGGTACGCCCCGGAGGATGTTCGTGAAGATGAGGAGAAGCAAGAGAAGTTCTTGGCAGGAATGGACCCTGAGCTGTCCGTGCGTTTAGTTTCCGGGGATTATCCGGATTTCCAGCGTCTGGTGGACAACAGCATCCGCTTGGAGGCCAAGCACAAGGAATTGGAGTCGCACAAGCGTCGCTTGGCGAATTTCCGCAATCAACAGGGGGCTAACCAAAGGATCCGCTACACCAATCCCTATCTAGGGGGATCCTCCTTGCAGCAGCAGCAGCAGCAGCAACCACGCTCCGCGCCCCGACCTCAATTCGTGGTGCGCGTCCCACAGCCGCAGCAACACCAGAGTCAGCAAGGGACCCGAGCGCCCCGTCCTCCTGCGCCCGTTGTGCAGCCTGGTCAAGGCCGCAGAGACGTTCAAGGTCAACAGCGTCTGTGCTTCAACTGCTTCGAGCCCGGGCACTTTGCGGATAAATGCCCAAAGCCGAGGCGCCAGCAAGGCCAAGCGCCTCCCCGCCCCAACAACGGTGGTAAGGATGTTACTCGGGGTCGTGTGAACCACGTGACTGCCGAGGATGTGCTGACAACTCCAGACGTCATCGTTGGTACGTTCCTCATTCATTCCATTCCTGCTACCATTTTGTTCGGCTCTGGAGCTTCCCACTCGTTTATATCGGTGCCATTCGTGGGGAGAAATCAGTTGGGGGTAGAAAGGCTTAGGAACCCTCTGCTCATCACCACCCCTGGAGGGGTTATGACAGCAAAGTATTATAGCCCTGCCGTTCCTATAGAAATCCAGGGAATTCCTTTTTCCTCGGATCTGATTCTTCTGGACACCAAGAACTTGGATGTGATCCTTGGGATGAATTGGTTGGCTCAATTCCAAGGAGTAGTGGATTGCGCAAGACGCACTGTCACCCTGTACCGAGGGCCGGAACAACCGGTTGTTTTCTTTGCACCCTCAACCTCTGTCAGCAGTTCAGAACTTCATCAGATAGGACTGTCGGAAATCCCTATCGTCAGAGAGTTCGGAGATGTATTTCCAGAAGAACTACCCGGTATGCCGCCCAAGCGAGAGATTGAGTTCCGGATAGATCTTGCTCCAGGAACCACTCCTCTATACAAGCGACCTTACCGTATGGCAGCAAATGAACTGGCCGAAGTCAAGAAACAGTTGGAAGAGTTGAAAGAAAAGGGGTATATACGGCCGAGCACTTCCCCCTGGGGTGCTCCCGTGATTTTTGTGGAAAAGAAGGACAAGACAAAGAGGATGTGCGTTGACTACAGAGCTCTCAATGAAGTTACTATAAAAAACAAGTACCCTCTTCCCCGGATTGATGATCTGTTCGATCAGCTTAAGGGTGCCACTGTCTTTTCTAAAATCGATCTTCGTTCCGGATATCACCAATTGCGGATCCGTGAAGAAGATATCCCGAAGACCGCATTCACCATGCGTTACGGATTGTATGAATTCACGGTGATGTCGTTCGGCCTGACCTATGCTCCCGCCTTCTTCATGAACTTAATGAACAAAGTATTCATGGAATACTTGGATAAGTTTGTTGTGGTTTTCATCGATGACATCCTAGTATACTCACAATCAGAGGAAGACCATCAGCAGCATCTCCGTCTGGTGTTGGGAAAGTTACGGGAACACCAATTGTATGCCAAGCTCAGCAAGTGTGAGTTCTGGTTGTCCGAAGTCAAGTTCTTAGGGCACGTGATATCTGCTAAAGGAGTTGCCGTGGATCCCGACACGGTGACAGCCGTCACTGATTGGAAGCAACCCAAGACGGTCACTCAAGTCCGTAGCTTTTTGGGTTTGGCCGGGTACTACCGAAGATTCATCGAGAATTTCTCCAAAATTGCTAGACCTATGACGCAGTTGCTGAAGAAGGAAGAAAAATTTGTGTGGAGCCCGCAATGCGAGAAGGCGTTCCAAACTCTCAAAGAAAAGCTGGTTTCCTCGCCAGTTTTAATCTTACCAGATACTCGCAAGGACTTCCTGGTGTACTGTGACGCTTCGCGCCAAGGGTTGGGGTGCGTGCTTATGCAGGAAGGTCATGTGGTAGCCTATGCCTCACGCCAGCTACGGCCTCATGAAGGCAACTACCCTACCCATGATTTGGAGTTAGCCGCTGTGGTTCATGCTCTAAAGATCTGGCGGCACTATCTCATTGGGAATCGTTGTGAAATATATACGGATCATAAGAGTTTGAAATACATCTTCACTCAGTCGGATCTGAATCTTCGGCAGGGGAGATGGTTAGAACTCATCAAGGATTATGATGTGGGAATTCACTATCATCCTGGTAAGGCCAACGTGGTCGCCGACGCTCTAAGTCGAAAAATCCGTTGCAACACTCTTGGCGTCCGTGCCATTCCACCGGAACTTAATGAACAGATGGATGCCCTGAACCTAAGCATAGTTGGTCGTGGGTTCTTGGCTACGCTGGAAGCCAAGCCTACCTTGCTCGATCAAATCCGTGAGGCTCAGAAAAATGATCCAGATATGCATGGGATCCTCAAGAATATGAAACAGGGTAAAGCCGCAGGTTTCACAGAGGATGAACACGGAACCCTATGGAACGGAAATCGGGTATGCGTTCCAGACGACAGGGGACTTAAACAGTTGATACTTCAGGAAGCTCACGAAAGTCCTTATTCCATCCACCTTGGCAGTACAAAGATGTATTTAGATTTGAAAGAAAAATATTGGTGGGTTAGCATGAAGCGGGAAATTGCAGAGTTCGTGGCCCTTTGTGATGTGTGCCAGCGTGTCAAGGCAGAGCACCAACGACCGGCCGGACTTCTCCAACCTCTCCAAGTACCAGAGTGGAAATGGGATGAAATTGGGATGGATTTCATCACCGGACTTCCAAAAACCCAAGGCGGATATGATTCTATATGGGTAGTCGTGGACCGACTAACCAAGGTAGCTCGGTTTATTCTTGTGAAGACCACCTATGGAGGGAACAAACTAGCTGAACTCTACTTCGCTAGGATCGTGAGTCTCCATGGCGTTCCTAAGAAAATTGTATCTGATAGGGGAAGCCAATTCACCTCTCACTTTTGGAAGAAGCTCCAAGAAGAGTTGGGTACCCGATTAAATTTCAGCACCGCGTATCACCCGCAGACAGATGGACAGACCGAGCGTCTGAATCAGATCCTAGAAGATATGCTCCGTGCCTGCGTTCTAGATTTCGGGAAGACCTGGGATAAGAGTCTCCCCTATGCCGAGTTCTCCTACAATAACAGCTACCAAGCCAGCATACAAATGGCACCCTATGAAGCGTTGTATGGCCGCAAATGCCGGACACCGCTATTGTGGGACCAAGTTGGGGAAAGCCAAGTGTTCGGGACCGATATCCTGAGAGAAGCTGAAGCTAAAGTCAGAACCATTCGGGATAATCTAAAGGTGGCACAGTCCCGGCAGAAGAGCTATGTAGATAACCGACGCCGTAACCTAGAGTTTGCAGTGGATGACTTTGTGTACCTTAGGGTCACACCATTGCGGGGTGTACACAGGTTCCAGACGAAAGGGAAGCTCGCACCTCGGTTCGTGGGTCCTTTCCGTATCATTGCTCGACGCGGAGAAGTCGCTTACCAGTTGGAGCTGCCCGCATCCTTGGGCAACGTGCATGATGTGTTCCATGTGTCGCAGCTCAAGAAATGTCTTCGAGTGCCATCCGAGCAGGCCGATTCAGAGCAAATTGAAGTTCGCGAAGACTTTACCTACGTGGAGAGGCCAGTGAAAATCCTGGACACCATGGAGCGCAGGACTAGGAACCAGGTAATCCCTTTTTGCAAGGTCCAATGGAGCAACCACGCTGAGGAAGAAGCTACTTGGGAGCGTGAAGACGAGCTAAAGGCGGCCCATCCCGATCTCTTCGTCAGTTCTTCCGAATCTCGGGGTCGAGATTCCGTTTAAGGGGGATAGGTTTGTCGCGTCCCAAAACGACCCTAAAATGTATCCTTTAATTTATGCCTAGAATAATTAAAATCCGTGTGAAAGCCACCAACAATTAAAATGTGCAAAGTAAAAGTCAAATAAGGCTGGGAGGATTTTTGTATATTTCCTAAAAGCCTAAAATGTGTAAATAAATTTTAGTGGAATTTTCAGAGCACAAATAATAATTATTAAGAAATAAACAAAGTTAAAAAGGTTTTATAAAAAAAGAAAAACCCTAAAAGTCCCCCTCCCCTCCCTTGGGCCGGCCCGGCCCAACTCTCCTCCCCCCTCTCTCTCTCTCTCCTCTCCCTCGCGGCCCACTCGGCCTCTCCCCGCGCGCGCGCCGCTGACGGGCGGGACCGCAAGCCACCCTTGCTGACGGGTGGGGCCCACCCGTCATCCCCTTCCTCCCGCCGCTCCCGCCGCCTCCCCCGCGCCCTAGCGCCGCCGCCGCCGCGAATCCCGCCACCTCCCGTCGTCCCCGCGTGAAATTAATAGGGGGGAATCACTCCCCGTGATTCCCTCTCCCTTTCCCCCCATCTTTCCCTCCCTCTCTCGCGTTCAAACGGGCGGATTTGCCCCCGCAAATCTCGCTGGCGCCATTAATGGCGGCCGGAACTCCCGCGCCGGATTCCTCCCTCCCCGGCCGCTCTCTCCCCCTTCCAACCCTATTTAAACCCTCCCCGCGCCTCCTCTGTCCGGTTCCACCTCTCGCCGCCCTTCCTCCTCGCCGGATTCGAGCTCGCGCCGTCGCCCTCTCTCTCCGCCATCGCCGCCGAGCTCCCGTCTGCCGCCTCGTCGCCCCGAACCGTCTCCCGCCTCGGTGCCGCCTCCTTCGGCTTCGCCGCATCCTCGCCGACCTCGTCCACCCCTCCGCTTCGGTCGCCGACCGCCGGAGCGCCGCCGTCCCCGTCGACCCGAACAGCGCCGCCGCCTCCCTCCGCTCCGGCCGCCTCCTCCGTCGCCGCCGTCGCCTCGGGTTGAGCCGTGGACCGCCGCCTCCTTTCCCCCTTCCCTCCCCTCTCTCGGCCGCCGCTCCGCCGCGCTGGTGGTCGCCGGCGGCGACCATCGGGGCGCGGGCGCGCCGCCTCCCGCCGGCCGCACCGACGTGGCCGCCTTCGGGCGCGCCGAGCGGCTGCCGCGTGGGGCCCGGCCGTCAGCCACTCGTGCCCTCGGGTGCGGCTGACGCGTGGGGCCCACGGCGCCGGCCGGTGTGAGCCCGGGTGCACCCGGTCCACCGTGGACCGTGAGGCTGCCGCGTGGGCCCCACTCCCGTGGACCCGTCCGCGCGCCCCTCCCCCTCGGCTGACGCAATAAATCGTTTTTAAATTAAAATTTAAATGAAGAAATTCGCAAATATTCATTTAAAGAGCATATAAACTTCAAATGGCCATAACTTGGCCATTTGAACTCGGAATTGGACCGTTCAAGTCTCTAATTTTTCCTTAAGAAGTCAAGAACCCATTTTTGTGCTTTGTTCCTGCTTGTTATATGGAGTTTACTAGAGTAAAAGCCTTTCTTTCCCGTTGGTCGTGTAGACGTTGCAGCTTCGGAAGATCCGCTCTTCGTGGAGGTTGAAGCCGACATTTGGGAAAGCGAGCAAGGCAAGTCACATCATACTTGAACATATTGAATCCCAGTTTATAAAATTATTTTAATTTAAATTATTGCATTATCGCTTTATTTAAATTCCCGCGTATTCACTGTTTTATGTAGCCATGCCTATTTACCTTTGTTATGACCTTATTATTATTGTTATTGATATTATTACCTTGTTCACCCTAGATTAAACAAAACCCCAACTAGTGGACACTCTACTCATGGTACCACTAGTATGGATTTAGGTAGATGCTTCGCTGATTAATTAGGCAACATTAGATGGTTTTACAACTCTAGACTTTGGGAATATTCTCATCACCTGGACATTACGGAATGATTGGATTATTGTGGAACTGGATTCACACCTCCCCCTCTATTCAAAACCGTCAAAATGGTTTTAGGCTAGGCTCGGGGTGCACGGTTTTGATAGTAGCACCTCGGCCATATAAGGACCGGTCTTTGGGCCTCTGTTGCAAAGCACTACCGTACTTCCACATGTCTAGTGGGTAAGGCTTAGTTTGTGGCTCAGTCTGGTTATAAACAAAAGTACACGGATGGAGATGGACGAAGTCGGGGGTCGATGGACATCTCCAGGGCAAATGAAGGCTACACGAGCTGCGGCCGGTAGTCGAGATGTCACGGCACAGGGCCGGTGTCCTGCTGCTAGGGGTTCAGTCCTGCCTACCTGTCCCGGAGGTTCCGGCCGTAGGTGGGGTTGGGTCGGTACTCTTGTCTATGGCTAGGATGGGTTGGAAACTATGTCACGTCTTCTGTCCGTATACCGTGGTGGTATGTGGCACGTGGTTACACATGAGGAAGATGTGTCTTGTGGGTAAAGATGTACACCTCTGATCAGAGTATAACCTATTCGAATAGCCGCGCCCTCGGTCATGGGCAAGCCGAGCAATGTACCCAAGTTAGTGTTTTAAATTCTGAAAACCTGCTTAACAACTAAAATGTGGAATGGTTGGCCTGGGCTGGATTGGGACGAGCTGGGACCCAGGGTCGGGTTGCCAGTTCGGTCTGAATCATTGTAGGCCTTGGGTTAAGGCAGGTTCGTGTGGGTTCACGGCCTTGATTAATAATATTATATAGCTCTAGAATCGCGTTTACAAAATAGTTTTGAGCAACTAAGTGACTTTTAATGCTGTTTACTGCAAACCCTAACCCCCTATATTATGGCTCTCTTGTACTCCCTTGCATTTATTCTGCACTTGTGGGTGTGTCTTGTTGAGTACGGTGGTTGTACTCAGTCTTGCTCAATTTTTCCCAAACCCAGAAGAGGAGCTCCTGGAAGATGAAGGCTTTGGTGTCTAGCTCGTGCCTGCCGTCAAGCGCCTGTGGCCGTCGCCCTAGTCTTCCGCTGTTTCCCGTTTGGCTTTGTGTGTGCTGGGCCTTCGCTGCCCATGTAATAAATTAATTATGTACGCTTCCGCTTCATAAACTCTGAAATGTATCAACTTTTTGTGTACCTTGCCTCCGGGGACAAGAAATAATACACGCACGTAAGGAACGCCCGTTGGGTTATTTCCGGTCATGACATGGGGCCCGCATGTCAGCTCCGCCCTCTCTCTCTGATGATGTCACCAGGGCTAATAGTTGCGCAATAAATCAATTAAGGATTTTTCTATTTATAGTAAAAACACAGTGAATCTTCTAAAAATCATATCTAATTCATTCGTGCTCCGTTTAAGCCCATTCAAGTCTCAGTAAATCAAGAAAAATGCAAAGAATCTATTAAAAATTGTTTTGTTCTCTGTTTCAGTAGTCTTATAGCCTGTTTGTGTTGTTTGCTTTGTATGTCGTGTAGATTCTAGCTTCGGCCTACAGAGGTCAAGCAAGTGGCAGTGGAGGTTGGCTGCCAGCTTCTCCTAGTGGTGGTCGTGTGGTCATCAGCAGTTCCAGCTCGGAGGCAGGCAGCGGCGGCACCTATCAACCTAAGAACTCCAGGAGTCGCTAAGAGGGATCTGGCGACGAGCAGGAGGATGCCTTCGACTCCACCGACCGCGGGAGCCGTTCCGAGCATTAGTCCCGTTTTCCCTTAGCTTATCGACTGCTTAGTAATTGTCCGTTAGTTTGTGTGTTTAGGTTTGTTCGCTTGTGGGTCAGTCGACGGTCGACATCATGTGCCTATAATGTGGCTGTCTTAATAAGGATTTGTTTGCTGTTTTAAGTGTTTTAATTCATATCATAACAATTGCAGTTTAAATTTCTATATAATAAAGCTTAGTTCCTGAGCATCTGTTTTTCATCTTTTCCATCCCCTCCGTCTGCTCTCCCTTCAGATGGTCAACACCAGGAATGGCAGCCACGCAGCAGGTGAGGGCAGCAGCGGCGAAGAACGTGCCGACGGTGTACAGCCCAACAACGCCTCCGGCAATTGTCCGCCACCGCATCCCGAGAACCCGACGCTTGCAAAAGTGATGGCCCATCAGACCCAGATGATGGCGGCCATGATGCAGCAGATGTAGCAACAGCACCAGCAGATGCACCAGAGGACGCAGCAGCAGCAGCAGCAGTTTGGTCCCCCTCCCCCTCAGTCCAAGCTGCCAGAGTTTCTACGCGTCAGGCCACCCACCTTCTCTAGCACCACCAACCCCATGGAGGCAAATGACTGGCTCCATGCCATAGAGAAGAAGCTTAATCTTCTGCAGTGCAATGATCAGGAGAAGGTCGCCTTCGCCACACACCAGCTCCAGGGTCCCGTGTCAGCTTGGTGGGACAACCACATGGCTACCCGCCCGCCAGGCACAGAAGTCACTTGGGCAGAGTTCTGTCGCAGCTTCAGGAAGGCGCAGGTGCCAGACGGGGTTGTGGCACAGAAGAAGAGGGAATTCCGGGCACTCCACCAGGGCAACAGGACAGTGACTGAGTACCTGCATGAGTTCAATCGCCTAGCGCGATATGCACCGGAGGATGTCCGTACCGACGCAGAGAAGCAGGAGAAGTTCCTAGCAGGACTGGATAATGAGCTGACCAACCAGTTGATCTCTGTAGACTACACCGACTTTGAGAAGCTGGTAGACAAGACAATCCGCCAGGAGGATCAGCGCAACAAAATGGACAGGAAGAGAAACACTTCAGGTCCAACCAAGGAAGTCACCAGCGCCTGCGCTTCACTCCCGGACAGCAGGGTGGGCCTACCACCATGATTGTCCGCCAGCATCGCCCTTTCAACCCAAGCAGCTTCCACCAAGGCGCCGGTGGCAGCCAGAACCATCCGGGAGGTCAGCCCAACCGCAATGCAGCTCCGCGCCCACCAATGGCACCAGCACAGCCGGCTCCACCAGCCCAAGCCAAGAAGGAGACCGGAGCAAAGCCAGGATCCTGCTACAACTGTGGCAAGCATGGCCACTTAGCTGACAAGTGCCCGAAGCCAAGGCATGCCGGGCCAAGGTTTGCCCAAGCTCGTGTCAACCACGCGTCCGTAGAAGAGGCGCAAGCAGCACCAGAGGTCGTACTGGGTACGTTTCCTGAACTCAATCCCTACAACAGTGCTTTTCAATTCTGGTGCAACGCATTCTTTCATTTCCAAGAGGTTTGTTGGGGTACATGGGTTAAGAAAAGAAGAGCTTAGTACCCCGGGAAATAGTTCAACCTCGGTCAGTTATAGCCCTTCAGTGCTAACTGAAATCCACCAATCACAATTTCTAGCCAACCTCATCCTTCTTGAATCCAAAGACCTAGATGTCATTCTTGGGATGGATTGGCTGACCAAGTTCAAGGGTGTCATTGATTGTGCGAATCGCACAGTCACCTTGACTAATGAGAAGGGAGAAACAGTGGTGTACGAGTCACCAGTCTCACCAAGGCAGGGAATCTCCTTGAATCAGATTGAGGTGGAAAATCTGGTGGTCACCGAGGGGAAGAGTTCGAGAAAATTGGAAGATATTCCCGTCGTCTGCGAGTATCCAGAAGTGTTCCCCGAGGACCTCACCTCTATGCCACCCAAGAGGGAGATCGAATTCCGGATTGATTTGGCATGGGGACTGCTCCAATTTACATGAGACTGTACAGAATGGCAGCCAACGAGTTAGCAGAGGTCAAGAAGCAGGTTGACGAACAGCTGCAGAAAGGGTACATTTGACCGAGTACTTCACCTTGGGGTGAACCGGTCATTTTTGTGGAGAAGAAGGACAAGACGAAGAGAATGTGTGTCGATTATCGCGCACTCAATGAGGTCCCCATCAAGAACAAATATCGTTTGCCGTGGATTGATGATCTGTTTGATCAGCTAAAAGGAGCCAAGGTGTTTTCCAAAATAGACCTACGATCAGGCTATCACCAGTTGAGAATTCGGGAAGAGGACATTCCCAAGACAGCCTTCACCACTTGGTATGGGTTGTATGAGTGCACGGTTATGTCTTTTGGACACACCAATGCACCTGCATTCTTCATGAACCTGATGAACAAAGTGTTCATGGAATTTCTGGATAAGTTTGTCGTGGTATTCATTGACGACATTCTTATCTATTCCAAGTCGGAAGAAGAGCATGAGCAACATCTTCGTCTGGTACTCGAGAAGTTGCAAGAGCACCAGCTTTATGCCAAGTTCAGCAAATGCGACTTTTGGTTATCAGAGGTCAAATTCTTGGGCCACGTCATTACAGCTCAGGGTGTGGGAGTTGATCCATCGAATATGGAGTCGGTTACCAAGTGGACCCCACCTAAGACAGTGTCAGATTCGGAGTTTCCTTGGACTTGCGGGTTATTACCGTCGGTTCATTGAAAATTTCTCCAGGATCACCAGACCTATGACTCAGTTGCTTAAGAAAGACGAGAAATGCAAATGGACAGCCGAGTGTGACAAGAGTTTTGAAGAGTTGAAGAAGAAATTAGTGTCTGCTCCAGTTCTGATTCTGCCTGATCAGACGAAAGACTTCCAAGTCTATTGCGACGCGTCCCGCCATGGGCTAGGATGTGTTCTGATGCAAGAAGGTCAAGTGGTCGCATACGCCTCGCGGCAATTGCGCCCACATGAAAGCAATTATCCTACTCATTTTCTAGAGTTGGCAGCAGTAGTCCACGCTCTAAAAATCTGGCGGCACTACCTCATCGGTAACCGTTGTGAAGTTTACACGGATCACAAGAGTCTGAAGTATATCTTCACCCAGCCTGATTTGAATCTCCGATAGCGAAGATGGTTGGAGTTGATAAAAAATTACAACATGGGGATACACTACCATCCAGGCAAAGCTAATGTGGTGGCAGATGCCTTGAGCAGGAAAAGCTGCTGCAATGCTTTGTACACCGAAGGCATGTATAAGGAATTACGGCAGGAGCTTGAACATCTCAACTTGGGAATTGTGGAACACGGGTACGCGGCTGTCCTAGAGGCACGACCTACGCTCGTGGATCAAGTCCGAGCAGCTCAGGTAAATGATCCTGAAAAAGAATATGAGGGTCGGAAAAGCCCGAGATTTCCCCGAAGATGAACATGGCACAATCTGGTTGGGAGAAAGATTGTGCGTACCTGATGACAATGAGTTGAAAGACCTGATACTCACCGAGGCTCATCAGACTCAATACTCCATTCATCCAGGCAGTACCAAGATGTACCAAGATCTCAAGGAAAAATTTTGGTGGGCCAGCATGAGAAGGGAAATAGCGGAGTTTGTCGCACTCTGCGATGTTTATCAGTGAGTTAAGGCAGAACATCAGAGACCCGCAGGATTATTACAACCTCTCCAGATCCCGGAATGGAAATGGGAAGAAATCGGAATGGACTTCATCACAGGTTTGCCCAGGACATCATCAGGGCACGATTCCATATGGGTAATGGTGGATCGTCTAACCAAGGTTGCTCACTTCATCCCGGTTCACACCACGTACACGGGAAAGAAATTGGCAGAGATGTACTTAGCAAGGATTCATGTGTCTGCATGGGGTACCTAAGAAGATTGTATCTGATCGAGGGAGTCAGTTTACCTCAAAATTTTGGCAGAAGCTGCAAGAAGAATTGGGGACCCGTTTAAATTTCAGCACAACCTACCATCCGCAAACAGATGGCCAGACTGAGAGGGTCAATCAGATCTTGGAAGATGTGCTGCGAGCCTGTGCACTTGATTTTGGCGGAGCTTGGGATAAGAGTCTGCCTTATGCTGAATTCTCTTACAACAACAGCTACCAGGCCAGTCTACAAATGGCACCATTTAAAGCATTGTATGGCCGGAAGTGTCGCACACCTCTCTTCTGGGATCAAACAGGCGAACGTCAACTGATCGGGATAGAAGTGCTAACTGCGGCAGAGCAAAAGTCAGAACTGTTAGAGAGAGGCTGAGAATTGCACAATCTCGACAAAAAAGCTACGCAGGCAACCGCCGAAGAGAGCTCACTTTTGAAGCAGGGGATTATGTGTACCTTCCTGTCACTCCGCTCCGGGGAGTACACCGCTTCTAGACGAAAGGCAAGTTGGCACCACGCTTCATGGGACCATACAAAATCTTGGAATAAAGAGGAGAAGTTGCATATCAACTAGAACTTCCATCCAACATGGCTTGTATACATGATGTGTTCCATGTGTCTCAGTTAAAGAAGTGCTTGAGGGTACCGGAAGAACAAGCCGATTCAGAGCACATCGATATTCAAGAGGACCTGACTTAGGTGGAGAAGCCAGTTCGCATTCTTGAGACCAGTGAAAGAAGAACCAGAAACAAGGTTACCAGGTTCTGCAGGGTTCAGTGGAGCCACCACACAAAGGAAGAAGCAACATGGGAAAGGGAAGATGAGTTGAAGGCCGCCCACCCGCACCTCTTCGCCAGCTCTTCCGAATCTCAGGGTCGAGATTCCGTTTAAGGGGGGTAGGTTTGTCACACCTTGAAGTTCTTCTCCCAAGCCTAAATTTAATTTATAAATGGTCTCGAGAAAAGTACCGGTGTAAAAGCAAGAGTGAAACCCTAATTAAATTAATGCAAATAATAAACGGAAATGGCATGTGGAATTTTTTTTGAGTTGTCGAAATATGCTAACAAGATTTTTAGTAGAATTTTCAGAGCTCTAGAAATAATTTTAACCAATTAAAAATGAGCACGAGCAATTATTTAATCCCTGGAAATTCATTTCTTTTTTTTCTTTTTCTTTTTCCCTCCCCTTTCCTAATGGGCCGCCGGCCCATTCTCTTTCCCCCCTCCCCGCTGGGCCGGCCGAAGGCCAAGGCCCAGCAGCCGGCCACCCAAGCCCCTCCTCCCCTAGGGTCACCGACAGGTGGGCCCCACCTGTCGGGCCCGTCTCCCACCTCCGGCCGGCGCCGCCACGCCCGCAACCGCAGCTCCCGCCTCTTCCGTGAGTCCATGCCCACGTCGCCCGCTTTCCCGGCCCTCTCCCGCACACCCCGCAACCACCGCTCTACTTCCCCGCCCGTGCCCGCGCTCGAGACGGCCTGGAATCGATTTTTGAATCCCGCCTCTCTATCCTCCCCACCTCTCCCCACTCCGCCGGCGAAATCGAGGCTATCTCGACCACGATCAATCACCTCGAGCCTATATAAACCACCGCCGCCCCTCCCTCTCTCTTTTTCAGCATTTCGCCGAGCTTCCCCGTGCCCTCCTCCGCCCTAGCACCGTCGCCCTCCTCTCCGCCGCCACCGCCGCCGCTCCGGTTGCCGCTAGCCGCCGCGCCGAGCCGCGATGTCGACGCCGTCGCGTTCGCTGTCGTGCGAGCCGCCTCGTCCACCCCTCCTCCGTCGGATTCTGCCGCCGGAACCCACTCCGCACCGCACACCAATGATCTTCGCCATGGCCGCCTCCTTCGGCCGGCGTCCTAGCCGTCCATGGTCTCTCTCTCTCTCTCTAATCCCTCTCTTTTGATTCCTTAGGTGATCCCGAAGCTCGGCCACTTGTTGCCATCTTCATTCAGTCTATCATCGTCGTCGATCGTCGTCGGTGAGGAACCCCTCCCTTTCCTCTCTCTCTCACCCGCGTCGCCGTCGCGTCGCCGCCGCTCTCTGCAGCCGGCCGCTCGCCGCCTTGCGCCGCCGCCGCGTCGCGCCGCGCCGCGCCGCCACGCGCCATGGCCGCCAGGCCGGTTTGAGCCACCCGGACGCGCCGGCCGCGTGCTACCCCTGCCGTCCGATCTACCCTTGGGTAGATCGGGGCCACCCAATCCCGCCGCCTGCGTGGCTGCCACGTGGCCGCCACGTGGGCACCACGTCGGCGCCACGTGTGCACCTCGTGGTGCGCCGCCCCCTTCCCGGTCCACCATGAACCTGTGCACCGAACCTATGACTTGTGGGGCCCGCATGTCGGCGCCGCCCTCTCTCTCTGATGATGTCACCAGGGCTAATAATTGTGCAATAAATCAATTAAGGATTTTTCTGTTTGTAATAAAAACACAGTGAATCTTCTAAAATTCATATCTAATTCATCCGTGCTCCGTTTAAGCCCATTCAAGTCTCAGTAAATCAAGAAAAATGCAAAGAATCCATTAAAAATGGTTTTGTTCTCTGTTTCAGTAGTCTTATAGCCTGTTTGTGTTGTTTGCTTTGTATGTCGCGTAGATTCCGGCTCTCCCGACGCCCCGGTGTACTTTGAAATAGTCGTCGAGGTTCCTCCAGCGGCAGAGCAAGGCAAGTCATGCTTGTCACTTGAACATATGAACCTATATTGCAAATGCTCTATCGTTTTCTCTTAAATACTGCATTGTTTTATAATGTTACTATGGGGTGTGTACCTACTGTTACAGCCATGCTATCTTTATACCTTGCTCCTTTGTTAGCTTGGGATATGACATGATTAGTTATAGGATTAGGAATTGCTTAGCCATGCTTAGTTCAACTAGCACAAAATGGGGAAACTACATTAATGTATAGATATCAGATTCTAGTATTGTTGTTGGTTTAGTGCCACCGCTCTGGTGATGGTTAATTAAAATATATTAAATGGTGGGCCGTGGGTGCATGGTTTTGATGGTCGCGCCCATGGTATTTAAGGACCGGTTCGCGGGAAACCCTGGAAGAATTCCTCGTACTTACCACAAGCCAGCGTGGGCAATGGCTGGGCTTGTAGTGTAGCTTTCCTCTAGCTGATGCATCCAGGCAAGGGTGAGTGTGATGGAGTTCGGATGGGCCCTGCGACGGCCTATGCGACTTTCGGATTCACCTAGGCATGAGAGGGGACTGCCCACTGCCTTGCGAGGAGTGGGGGTGAAACCTGAGGTGTGGTGTGTTTGGTTAGAGGGGGTTATGCGAAGGGTCCTGTCACGGTCTCTTTCTGGTATGTCGTTGTGGCATGTCGGCGCACGGAAATGTGTCGTGGGGCTGTGTCTTATGGGTACAGTTGTACACCTCTGATCAGAGTAAAACTATTCGAATAGCCGTGCCCGCGGTTATGGGCGGTCAACCAGATTCACCGTGATTAGTCTCACCCTAGCTTAGTCTAATGGAATTGATTAGTTCAGGTAGATGGTTGGGCTTGTTGCAACATGGTGTAGCGTTGGACAGTGGATGGTTAATATTGATGAATTATTACAACTATTTTTACTGCTTTCAACTACTGTTTATAAATGCTCGCTTTATGCAAATGAACCGCTCTAGCTATTCTTTGAGTATATCCTACATCATACCCCCTGTTCCGGTATGACTTGCTAAGTACAGTGGTTGTACGCAGTCTTGCTCTACTTTTCCTCAACCCCAGAGTTTCAGTATGCGTCCGATGGTGGCTTTTCCGAGGAGTAGACTTCGTCCGTGCCGTCGAGGATGCCTGTGGAGTGGTGTTCCCGCTGCTGTCCAAGTCAAGGCTTAGTTCCAGCTATCTTTTGTTTTCCGCTGCATTTATGTAAGACATTCATAATGTTTGTAAGACGTGGATCTGTATGCCAACTTTGTCGTTTATGTACCCCGGCCGGTCCTGGACGGTGGTTTTAATGCACATTCTGCTTGGAATTCTATTCGGGAATTTCTGGGCGTGACAGGTACTTACCTCTGCTTATTTGGCTGATGGTGCGGCAGACAGACTGGCGGAGGTCGACATCACCGCAGGCGCAAGCTTGGCCGGAAGGAAAATCGCCTTGGAATCGCCTTGCGCATCGAGGTGATCGCCAGAGAGAGAAAAGACAAGGTTTGCTTAAGCGGTGAAACGAAAGTAACGGTGTGAAATTTCTCGTGGGTGACGGTTAGTATTTAAAGCGCTGCGGTAATGGTCAGAAAAAGGGCAATGAGCGATTTTCTTGGAGATAAGATATGGCAAATCCGAAACATTACCAAATATTCCAGACTTGGAAGGCATGTATTAACGACCAAATTTGGTAATTCATCTATCGGAGGTGAAGATAAGATCGAAGCAGAATCCAAGAGATAGATCGTTCCGCAAACAGAGCAAGGATTGGCCAAAGGCCGAATCGGCTACGACCGGAGTCGGCAGAGTTCGAGTTGGATAAGGTAGCCGATTGAGCCGATTCCGACAATGTGACTCGGTACACGTTGTCGGGTTGAGTTAATGTGCTTCACATGGATTGCCACGCACGGATTGAGTCCTGAAAAGGCAATTGTATATATTAATTAGGATATGTTATGTAATTTCTTTAGAGATAAGTTTGGGCAAAAGTCTGCCGTAAAGACTTATGGTATCTTAGAGTTTGTTAGAGATAAGAGTCGTGTCCAACAAGGACATATTTTGTATCTCGGGTATAAATATGACCCGAACCCATGTAATCAAACAACACACATTCAATACAATCTCGGCGCATCGCCACCCTTTTACTTTCATTTCATCTCGACGAGTTCTTGCTTTCGGGTTGAGCTGCATCGTTTCGATCTTCAACTAGAGGTAAACTTGTCACGACGGCTTGTGTTCTCGGGATTAGTGCTTTCATCTTTATGATACTCTAATCTTGTTTATGTAATTTGTCGAGTTATCACATATCCTATATAATCTTTGACAATATTGTTATCTAACCTTCAATCGGCCAACATCTATCGTTAGGAGGCAGCCGATTAGGTTAAATACCAATATTGACTTAGATTATATAGGGTATCTACCATCCTATGAAACATCCAACGACTTGATTGTCTAGATATTATTATTTTTTCCATACTTATAGCTGCATCAGTTGAGTTTGACCTTATAAGTCGTGATTAGAATCTGAATCTCTAGCCTGCTTTTGGTTGTCGATTAGGGTAGTATCGGGGTTTCAGCCGATCTTACCTGATTTAACTCCTTTATATTTTATATGCTTGATTGACATGTTAAATCCGCCCTTTATATTAACATCTTGTTGCATTCAGATATATTAAAATTCCTGTTTGATATATTTTGTTTGCTTTAATATCTTAATATAGAGTGGTATCGGAGTATTAGCCGATATATGCTAGATCTATCTGATCGGCTATGCTATGAATGTTTACAATCTCCTTGTTAATATATATTTCGATCTAAATGATTTATACTGTCTCGGCATGGCGACCGATCTATCCCACTCACTTGATTTAAGTATATTCCAATCCATGAAATGCCATTGACAAGAGTCTAAGTCCCAGAAATACCATCGACAAGTGTTAGTTCTAAGAAATGCCACCGTACAAACGATTTTGTCCTGAAAATGCCATCGCCGTTAGGGTTCCGTCCATTCCGCACCATTAAGTTTAAATACACTGTTCATCCTATAGGACTGAACGGCGCGGAATGGATGGAACCCTAACGGCGATGGCATTTTCAGGACAAAATCGTTTGTACGATGGTATTTCTTGGAACTCACACTTGTCGATGGTATTTCTGGGACTTAGACGCTTGTCAATGGCATTTCATGGATTATCTCATATATTAATAGTATAGTAAGCAACTACTGTACGAATTGGCTATTAGATCGGCTATAGATGAATTGGAGCTAGTAGTGTGCTATACTATTAAACTTGCTCTAACCGAACAAATCGACGTGGTAACCTTTTTACTCGCTATCATGACCTATTTATATGGTTTTCTACCCCACAAAAACTACCCACTACTTATTTTACTGTTCCCTTATCCACTTTAGGCCTTGTTCGGTTACACAGGGGTTCGTTCCGGGCCGGGAATGATTGGTATAACAAGAAATTTCTAATAGGTGCAACAAGAGACCGAGATTTATTTTGGGTCGAGAACCAATTTACTCATATTAGGTACAACAAAACATCTAGATTAGTTCCATACCTCTTGACTAGTGGATTGATTTCTGATCTTTTATTGTCCCTATCATGAGTAAATTATTTCCCGACCCAAAATAAATCCCGGTCTCTCATTGTATCTATCATAAATTTCTTACTATACCTATCATTCCTAACTCGGATTGAATCCTGGTGTTGCCTTATCCGGATCGACTAAGAGGAGGCCGTTCCCGTCGCTATCACGCAAGGATTTTCTGGCGGCGGCCATCGACAATCGAGGTCGTCCCATCGCCATCGAGCAAGTAGCCGGTTCGCAGCAGCATCATGGGAGGAGGCGCTCCCGACGGTGGCGGCTTTGAGCCCCTTCTCCAGGCGGCGGGAGCATTGGGAACAACGACGTGTCGTGGTCGCTGCCGCTGCACAACAGTCCCCTCGCACTGCCTCACGCATGGCTCCAACCATGCCGCTCATGGCCCAAATCGCTGGCTTCCCCTCCTCCAGGCTCCGGGTTTATCACGGCCCTGCTCTCTGCTTGCTCGTGGCCCTCTTTGCTCGGAGAAAATTGCATATGTACCACTCATAAAAAATAGATTCGCTATAATGCCACCCTTAAAGATGGGATTCGCCCAAACGCCACTCTTAACCCATAACCCGCGGGTATTTGCTGGAATGCTACTTTCGGGCTTTCTTCCATTTACAAAATATTTTTCATCAATTTCAATTCTCGGACTATTATACCCCTAAGTCAATAGATTGAGTCAAACTCTTTCTTCTCCTCGCTTCAATCTGGCGAGCGCGACCGAGAAGGCAGAGAAGCGGCAGAGACACCGGCGCCGCCCCCGCCGCTGATGCATCTCTATTCCAGCTGCCACGACGCGCCTCCCCGGTCCCCCACCAGCTGCGCCGCCTCCTCTCCCCGGCGACTCTCCTCCCCGCTAGCCGCGCCACCTATCCTCAGCCAAACCCTAGGCACTGAGCCGGGTGAGAGGAGGGAAGGGCTTCCATGCCTGCACCACCGCTTGCTCCAACCGAGGCATGACGTCGCCTTCCCGACATCCGTGCGGCCACCTAGTCCGCCTGCCTACTCCGTCGCAACCAACAACCTCGGCGCGACCGCTGGAGCTGAGGTAGCGGCAGCACAGTGGTGGTGGGTGGCGTCGGTGTCGCTACCGCTTCTCGCCTTCTTGCGCTTGCTAGATTGACTCGAGGAGAAGAAAAGGTCCGACTCAATCAGTTCACTCAGTGGCATAATAGTCCGAGAAAAATTGAAATTGATGAAAAATATTATGTAAATGGAAGAACGCCCGAAAGTGGAATTCCAGCAAATACCCACGGGTTAAGAGTGGCGTTTGATCTTGAGAATGGTATTATAGCGAAGCCAGTTTTTATCGGTGGTACATATGCAATTTTCTCCTTTGCTCGTGGTTGACTAGTCTTTTACTAGCAAGAGAACAGAAAGGAATGTGTGACTCTTAAGAATTTTTTTGATCATTTATTCTCATCCGTGTGGAAGTAGGAGTAATTCTTTACAACGGCCGTGTGATGTTGACCAAAGTAAATAAATTATTATCAATATACTATCGTGTAAAAATTTCATCGTTTTGCGTTCACTCTAAAAAAATTTAGGATATCATACACGTACTATCACAGTGGAAAAAATAAATAGTACCTTTTTTTCCTTGGCAAATCAGAAAATCAGAGTAAAAATATTACTTATTCATGCGCTAAGATTCATCCAGCATCAAGATTGAACAAGAGCAGAAGATAAAAAGACAGGTAAATTTTTTATCCATGGCAACAGAGGCAACTGCGATAGGTACGAGGAAAGTAAATATTTTATCAGAACGGAAAGTAAATATTTTATCTCCAACAACCTAGAAAGGCAAAAAAACAGAAAAAGATAAATGAAAGTAGTAAATCTTTTACTCCCTCCATCCCATAAAAACCAACCTGATATCGGATGTGACACATCCTAGTACTATAAATCTGGACATACATACGTCCAGATTCATAGTAGAATATGTCACATCTAATTCTAGATTCGGTTTTACAGAACAGAGGAGAGTATGTGACTTCGAGAACGGAAGAGGAAAGAAAATTGGAAGGGTGAGTGTGAGACGGAAAAACGAAAAAGAGGGAAGAGGAAAGCGGGATAAATGGGGAAAACGAAAAAACCCGAGGGATGGTATGCCCAGGGAAGCGTTAACTACTATTCCGAGCGCTGCGTGTGTATTAGCGCTACCTATCCTTTTTTCCTATGTAATTGAAGAAAAAAGACAATATGCCACTCTTCACATGTGGTTTCAATAAAATACCACTCATTAGGATGTGTTGGTAAAATGTCACTCTAGATGTTGATCTCAGGATGGTTTGCCACTTTTCAGAGTTTTAGCTATTTTATTTTCTTTTCTCCTCATTTTCTCGCATGAAATGACCAAACTATCCTTCCTTGGGATCTCAATACAGAGACAGAAACAGATCAGATCGAGCTGCTTCTCATCACCATCCTCCAGCGCCAAGTGCACGCTCCCATCGCCGCGCGCCGTGCGCGGCTACTTCTCCGCCGCTTGCCAGGCTGGTTGTACAAAGAAAGTTAAAGGATATGCTTGTGTGTCGGCAGGCTCTGATATGGCACTGGAGGATGGCGAGCAGCAGCTCTGCCATGGCGCTGGAGCATTGAGAGCCCAAAAGTTGCTTGGTCACTTCACGAAAAAAAAATAAGGAGAAAAGAAAATAAAATAGTTAAAACTCTGAAAAGTGGCAAACCATCCTAAGATCAATATATAGAGTAGCATTATATTCTATACATCCTAATGAGTGGTATTTTGTTGAAACCACATATAAAGAGTGGCATATTATCCTTTTTCTCATATACTTCCTTCATTCACAATGTAAGTCATTTTAGCATTTCTAATATTTATATTGATGTTAATGAATCTAGATAAGTCTAGATTCATTAACATCAATATAAATCTAGAATGACTTACATTTAGAAACGGAGGGAGTAATTGATACCCACAAAAGGTCATTTAGTGCTATAAAGCTTAAATACTGTGAAGCCACGTCATCCACTAAAAATCAACTGTTAGATTATTCGAGGGAGTTATTCTCAGCTATCGGATCATGTCCAATATGCTGCTTTCTGTGGCCCACTCACTTGATTAGGATCATTGGAAATTCTTCTCAGCCCACCAGGCCAGGCAAGGAGGCATTGAGTCCTTCGACCTTCCCCTGCTGACGAGTGGTCACCAGGTCATGCGGAACCCTTCCAATATAGATGGCCATAAAGCCTGAGGCCCGAAGGCCCGGCTCATGGCACGAGTCGGGCCGTGCTTAGGCCTTCTCACCAGCACGGTGGGCTGGCCCGGCACGGTCGGGCCGGCCTGGCACGATGGACCGGCAGGCCAGGTCCGGCACATAAAGTATAGGGACTAAAAATAGACATATAAATGTCAGTCCCAAAGAATAGAGACCTTAAATAGACTTATTTTAGCTATTTATATATCACAGCCCAAAGAAGAGGGACGTAAAATAGACTTTTTAGCTATATATATATATATATATGTCACAGCGCAATAGGAGGGAGGAAAATTAGACTTATTCTGAGGAAAAGCACGATGGCTCATCGTGCCTTCAGGCTGGCCCGGCACGGCCCGAGGCGTGTTGGGCCGTGCTTGGGCCGTAAGTGCGGCACGTGGGCTGGCACAGCATGGCCAGGTACGTCGGTCGGGCCGTGCCGGCCCAACAAGCCTCGGCCTAGGCACGACAGGGCATGTGCCGTGCCGTGCCGGGCGGCCCACATGGCCATCTATACCTTCCAATCGTCTGATGCGTCATCTCCGTATTAGAGCAGGCATAATAGCAGACTATTAACGAGCTATAAACATATTTTAATGAGATAAAAAATGAGAAAGAAGAGCAGCGGGCTATAGATCTGTAGCTAGATGCAGCACGGACTCCAAGACGGGTGGGACCATATATTATAGTATAGTAAGCAACTATTTTTAATGAATTGGCTATAAATAAATTAGAGCCAGTAGTGAGCTATACTATTAAACTTGCTCTCAGAGGAACGGTCACCATCTATCACGGCATAAGAATCGACGACAATAGCTATTTGTACGCTGAGTAAATCGCTCATTCTTTTTCACGCTAATTAACTTTCCATCTGTTACACCTCCTTTTGCTAAACACCACGATGGAAGCTGAAGCAGCCCGCGGCGGATGCATACACACACCGCTGGATATGGCGAAACCTCAGCGAACATGTCTTGCCTTCAGGAACTGACGGAGCTGCTGCTGCAGCAACAGAGTAAGTAATAGAGAGAACGATCAATCTTTTTTCTGTATGACTTTTGCCTAATTGGTCGCAGGTGTGGTGGTTCTAGGGACTGGATGCAAGCTTTTATAGATTGTAGACTCATTCTATTCAATCCACGGTACATCACTGAAATATGAATTTCTCTCTTGGAATTAATGTTTGGCTTATTTTTGTTTTTGATGGCGAAATATATGATTGATTTAATCTTACAGCACGCAGGAAAATATTATTGGTAGAAATGATTTTGTTTTTTCAATTCATATTCAGGGTATCACATAACTCTGGCTTCATGACATATATAAGTCTCCAGCGGTCTGTGTCCTCGACATATCAGCACAGTTAGTCTGTCCTTACTTCTTTTTGGAAAAATTTTATTGCTTTAATTGTTTGTGTTTACAGCTAAATTTGACACCTATAAATAGAATAGGGAAAATGCCAAAGTTTGGAAGACTGCCAGTTTTCCTCTAAGAGGACCAGTCTGACCGCCGTATGTCGACCGGTTAGACCACCGCCAGTAGGCCGGTCAAACTGGCGGTGTGTGACCGGTTTGACCGGCAAAGTCTGAACCCGAGTCTGTTTCATCGGGTCTCGATGTTTCCTTGCTCGGGAAGGCATGTTTCGAGTTTCCTTTGGATTCTATCCCGAGTTGGACGTGGAGGAGGGTCTGTAGAGGGCAAGACTAACCCCTATATAAGAGACAAGGCCGGTTCAATTGTAAAAACAATCAACTATCAATCAATCGAATCGTTCTTTTACTTTTGCTTCTAGTTCTAGTTTAGTTTGTCTAGTTTAGTTTATTAGGCCATGTCGTTATGCGGAGTGGGTATCTAGTATAGTCCTGGTGGAGAAGAAGGCACTACTAGAAAAAGTATTTTCGCAGGCGGACAAAAGTGATTTTTGCAGGCGGAGGGTTGGACCGCTTGTAGCACAACGACGGTGAAAATCAACGATTTTCGCAATCGGGGCAACAGCCCGCCTGCGAAAAATCCATGAAACGAACAAAAAAAATCACGGCGGCGGCTCGCCGACGCCGCCACGCGCCTCACCGCCGCCGGCTAGATCTGGGAGGGGAGGGGAGGGGAGCCGCCGCCCCGCGCCGTCATCGTCGTTGCCGCCGCCCCGCGCCGTCATCGTCATCGCCGCAGCTGCCCCGTAGTTGCCGCCACCGGCCTCCCCCTCCCTCCTCCGGCCGGATCCGGGAGGGGGGAGGGGAGCCGTCGCCGCCGCCTCGACCTGTCGTCGTTGCCATCGCCGCTGCCCCACGCCGTATTCGCCGCCGCCGGCCTCCCCCTCCCTCCTCCAGCCATATCTGGGAGGGAGGGTGGGAGGGGAGCCGCCGCCGTGGCCCCACACGTCGTCGCCGCCGCCCCGCGCCTCGTGGTCGCCGCCGCCGGCCTCCCCCCTCCCTCCGGGAGCCGCCGCCGCCGCCCCGACCCGCCGTTGTCGCCGCCGCCGCCGCCGCCCTCGCCGGCCTCCCCCCTCCCTCCTCCGGCCAGCCCTACGCCGCGCCGCCAGCCGGACGCCGCGCCGCCCCGCCGCCTTCCGCGCCACCCCGCGCCGTGGCCGCCGTCGCTCCCCCTTCAGCGGCCGGGGAGAGAGGAGGAGGACTGAGGGAAGGGGAGAGGAGGCGGCATGAGGGGAGAGGAGGAGGCGTGAGGTGTGGAGAGAGAGGCCGGCCGTGGGTGGAGACTGGAGACTTAGAAAAAATCAACCCTTCCCCAAGTCCATTTATATTGAAGTCTATTTTCGCAAGCGGACCACTTAAGCGGCGCCTGCGAAAACCGCTTAAGTGGTCCGCTTACGAAAATAGATCTTCGCAGGCGAACCGACCATTTCACCCTGATTTATATTTTTGTAGGTGGTCATTTGGCTTTAAGAGTCATGTCCGCCTGCGAAAATGAGACCCCTACGTTGGGAAAAATGCTTTTTCTAGTAGTAAGGGGAGTGGTAAGATTAGAGTTTGCATAGACTTTAGAGATTTAAATAAAGCTACTCCAAAAGATGAATATCCTATGCCTATAGCCGACATGATGATTAATGATGCTTCAGGTCAAAAGGTGATTAGCTTCTTGGATGGTAATGCTGGCTACAATCTTTATGGCGGAAGAAGATATGTACAAGACGGCTTTTAGTTACCCAGGATTTGTTGGTTTATTTGAGTGGGTGGTCATGACTTTTGGATTGAAGAACACCGGTGCAATATATTAAAGGGCAATGAATTTGATCTTCCATGATTTGCTAGGTATTACCTTAGAAATCTATATTGATGATATTGTTGTCAAATCGGATGGCATGGAAGGACATATAGCCGATTTGAGGTTAGCTTTTGAGAGGATGCGCCGATATGGTTTGAAGATGAACCCACTCAAGTGTGCTTTTGGTGTGTCGGCGGGAAAGTTCTTAGTATTCATGGTGCATGAGAGAGGAGTTGAGATTGATCCTAAGAAGATAGAAAAGATTCGTGATTTCAAAGCGCCGACATGCAAGAAAGATGTTCAAAAGTTACTAGGTAAGGTGAATTATTTGAGGAGATTTATATCTAACCTAGCAGGTAAAATTGATGTTTTTGTCCCTATATATTGATTTCTAGGATCGGCAATATATTTTACGGGGTGCACTAGATCAAGGAGAGATGGTGATGCAAGGGATTATCCTGGATCAGGCCCTCGAGATGAGGTAATACCCTACGTCTAGTGTGTTCTTTCTTGTGTGTAGTGGAAAAATGGTTAGAGAAGCCGAAGAAGCGTCTCGCTGGTTGTGGAAAGTCCTCTTTCTCAAGACCCCTTCCCCCTCTTATATAGGATGAGGGGGGAGGGTTACAAGAAAAGTATCTAGTTGATTGTAACTAGATCTCCCTATTCCATCTATAAAGGATATGCAGGATCCTCGGGATTTATACCTTATCCCGTGATTGTCTATTTCCTTATTTACAAGACAGCTATTTGGGCCTATGGCCCTTGGCCACCCTATGTCGCATGGCCCGAATGCCTCTCCTTGGGTCCGCGGGTACCGTGTACCCCACAGTAGCCCCCGAGTACTTAGCTTGACAAAAACTCAGAGGTTGGTGAAGCCATCTGGTGGAGACAAGACTGGCTGAGTACTCATCTTAACATTGCCGAGTGGAAATTGTTGCAGCTTATCTCATCAGGTAAGAGTTGCATCCACTGAGGGAGCGCAACCCTCAATCAGTGGCGGTGAAGCAGGCATCGTCCACGGGGAGGAAGTCACCAGACATCGACGCAGACGTTCGGCCGTCATGCGCAGGGAGCGGATCACCTGGCGGCGACGTAGGCAGTTGGTTCGAAGGTGCAAGTCTCTGGTCGGCAAGGCAATAGCCGTCCTGCGCGGGGAGCGGATCACCAGGAGGCGGCGTATATGGTCGGCTCGAAGGTGCAAGCCTCCGGTCATCAACACAGTAGCCATCCTGCGCGGGGAGCGGATCAGCCGGCGGCGGCGTATGCGATCGGCTTCGGAGGTGCAAGCCTTCGGTCGGCAACGTAGTAGCCGTCCTACGTGGGGAGTGGATCACCCGGCAGCGGTGTACGTGGTCGGCTCGGTGCAAGCCTTTGGTCAGCGACGAAGTGGCAGTCATGCGCAGGGAGCGTGTCACCCGATGTCGGCGAGTAGTACCTAGGCAACGAGGGGTGTCAAGCCCCCGAGCCTGTGGCGAAGTCGGCGAAGAGCACCCGGACAACGAGGGAGGCGAAGCCCCCGAGTTCATGGCGAAGTCGGCATAGAGCGCCCAGACAACGAGGGAGGCGAAGCTCCCCGAGTGCATGACGGAGTCGGTGTAGAACGCCCGGACGATAAGGGAGGCGAAGCCCCCTTGTCCCTGGCGGGTCGGCGAAGAGTACCCGGACGATGAGTGAGGCGTAGCCCCCGAGTCCATGGCAAAGTCGGCGTAGAGCTCCCAGACAACGAGGGAGGCGAAGCTCCCCGAGTCCGTGGTGGAGTCGGTGTAGAACGCCTGGGCAATGAGGAAGGCGAAGCCCCCGAGTCCATGGCGGAGTCGGTGTAGAACGCCTGGGCAATAAGGAAGGCGAAGCCCCCGATCCCGTGGCGGAGTTGGCGTGGAGCGCCAGACAACGGGGAGGCGAAGCCCTCGAGTCCGTGGCGGAGTCGGCGTAGAGCACTAAGACAACGGGGGAGACGAAGCCTCCGAGTTCGTGGCGGAGTGGGCGTAAAGCGCCCAGACAACGGGGGAGGCGAAGCCCCCGGGTGAACTCAAGCCGCGTTAGCCGGGTGATGGACGAAGCCCCCGGCGTGCAGCATCCCCAGACATGCAAACAAAATAGCCAACACAGCATCAATTAATTTGCAATCAGAAATTAATCCAATTAACAAGAAACTAATGTTCATGATATAACTAAGGTGCATGTGTCGGAGTATATATGCATGCAGCACTCCCTTGCTTATGGACAGTCATCGGTCGCAAGCACGTAGGCCCATCGTGTGCATGTACTGCACGGCTACATGCAATCGAGATGTGCTCGACCAAGCGACGTCGCACGATGTCGTGCGCCGGCGGCTGGCGGCCGGTGGTCTCCTGTGCCCGTCCTCGGCGTGTACGGCATCTTGACGAACGGCGGTACACGGCGGTTCCCCGGTTGCCTGCGATCGGCAAGGCATCGCTCCGATGATCATGATCATGATCATCAGACCGGCGCACGCATGCAAGCGAAAACAACCAACATATTAAGATTAATAATTTATAATCTAAAATCAATCTAATTAACAGCAGGAAGATTAGATGCATATATAGCGATATCTGTGCCCTGCTTGTCCTTGGCATATCATGCATGCAGAATTGCAGATCAATCTGCACTGGTGGAGAAATCGTTTGTAGTCCCGGTTCATAACCCCCTTTAGTCCCGGTTGTCCAACCGGGACTACGAATCCGGGACTAAAGATAGCGATCTTTAGTCCCGGGTGAAATAACCGGGACTAAAGATCGATTTTTAGTCCCGGTTGGTAACACGAACCGGGACTAAAGATCGGTCAGCCACGTGGCCGGCTGATCCATCTTTAGTCCCGGTTGGTGTTACCAACCGGGACTAAAGATCCATGTACCATTTTTTTTTATTTGCATGGCTCTGTTTGCTGCATGGCTGATTATATATATATATATTACAATACATATAGCATATATATGTATTGTAATATATATATTATGCATGTATATAGAATACATATATATATATATATGCGTATGTATATATGTATAAATACATATATTACACACATATTTATAATTTAAAGCACTTAACATTTTATGTACATATATGTTACCAAAATATATATTAACACTAAAGTAAATGTACGTACATATATAAATATATATATATATATACATGCATGTATAGTACAATTCATTTGCTCGCTAGCTATAGCTACGACTTCGACGCCTGCGTTACGTCAGAAGAGGAAGGACCGACGTTACGAATTGTCGATCCGTCGTAGTAGAATTCACCATCGGGATTAAGAACTTCTTCGTTGATGAACCCCATCACTTGTTCTTGATCAGCCATGATAAAATCCTTGTGTGGGAGTTTTTCCCTCGTGTGAATACGCTATCATTCGAAAAATAATGACATATCAATATATGAAATTAATAAACAACTTAACAAATCGATACGCAATGAAATTTTGAATGGTTTATGTATACGTACATCGAGCTCTCGTTTGGTGTATATTTGGTTTGATAGGCAGTGGGCATACTCGCATACGTAGTAGCCGCATAAGTTAGTTTCCTTGTCCTGCTTTGCACACTACATGAGAAACGATGAGAGATTTAATATACTCTTTATATTAACTGTAACTAGAGATTCAATTCAATATAATTTTGGATCAAGCATATACTCAGTGGAAAATGAAACCTCCGTCCAAGTTTTTCTTTCCAAGTCCCGCGGACCAATTGACGGAACCGACCCCAAGCCCTACATGTGCAGTTGCAAGCTATGATTAATTAAATATTACCCGAGATCAACATAATAGCAACAGAGTCCCGTGACTTTGGAATAGATGGCATTATATTACCTGTCTATCAGTTGGAAGACCTTATCAAAAACCTTCTCCTCTTTATTTATTGAGTCGTACACAGTGACTCTGCATGCGTCCAAGTGGAAAAAAAAACAGGACTCAGTGGAATCTGGAATATGCGTGAGATGAGATAAATATCAGAATGTACATGTTATATGTATGGGAATGAAATTTGTTCGAATGACAATAAAAACTCACTCTGTGTTGTACGGCAATAGTATGAACGTCTTGAAATGTTGTTGTGTTAGGAGATGGACGAGATTGTCCTCTGTGTCTTTCTCGTAGTTGTCGAGTATTTCGGTGTTGATTTTCCGAGGGTCGATGAACCCAGTATCGTAAACCCCCTGCCGTCGGGCCCTTTGAATCTCCATTCTACAACAATGAAGGGAAATTATTATTGCTTACATATATGCCAGGAGCTAATTATTGAATGAAACAAATCGAACTCAAAGATACTTACAAAATCCATGCGCTCAAAAGAGAGACGTCGAGGGCGTCCAGATGGTACAGATCGAAGACATCCTTGAAATGGAGCCAGAGAACATCTTCTTCTTGCAAGAGGTCGGGGTTTCTGATCCTTGCTCCGAACATCTCTCTACCATTGGCGCTCATTTCCATGTACCGTTCATGGAATTTGTACATTTGTGTCGGTAGGGACTGCAGCTGCTCAGGCCTGACAAGCGGTTTACCGAGTTCAAACTTGTATGCCACTTTCGCCTTCGGGATTGGTGCGCCTCCAACCAACTGAGCCATGGTTAGACCGGTGTCCGAAATGAAATCCGTTATGCCAAAGTCTTCGCCGGTCACCAACGGCTCGACCACTTGGTGTGGTTGTTCTCCAAGCTGAGGAACTGGTTTGGACTTCTTGTAATAGGCTTTCCTAAGTGTTTGGTCATAGTCCGATAGCTTTAAGGCCTCCTTATTTGCGGTGGACATTCCCTTGAAGAAATTCTTCACACTCGGGTCAATAGGTATCTTCTTTTCAGGACTCCGAGGCTTGAGTTGCCTCTTCACTTCTCCTGCCACATAAGCATTAAGCTCCTCTTGACTGCAATCGTACGGCGGCTCCTTGTTTTTGGTGGTGTCAACTTTGGCCTTCTTCGTTGCCCTTGTGCTGGCAGGAGGTGGAGCTTGGCGAGACCTTGTCTTGGGAGGTGCAGGCGGACACGGTGGAGGAGGAGGCCGAGGAGCCGGAGGAGATGGTGCAGGAGGAGGTGGCGGAGGAGCTGGAGGAGATGGTGCAGCAGGAGGCGGAGGAGGCGGAGGAGCTGGAGGAGATGGTGCAGGAGGAGGTGGCGGAGGAGCCGGGGGAGATGGTGCAGGAGGAGACGGCGGAGCCGGAGGAGATGGTGCACGAGACGCCGCTTGTCGCCCAGGGAGGATGATGTACCGCTTGCGCCATAGTATAATGACGTGGCTTGTGTCTCGTAGATGCGTCTCACCGTCTCCTCCTGGGTAGTCCAACTCGAGGTCCTCGTACACGGCTTCCACTAGCTCAACTTCGACCCTCGAGTATCCTGCTGGAATCGGCCTGCAGTGGTAAGTCCCTGAAATGTCCGTTCGGATGGCCATTCCCGACGCCACCTTCACGTGATGAGAGGTTATCTATTAGTAATCAACCTAAGCAGCAACTTGCGGAATGTACGAGTCAAAAATCATGTATTACATCGAGCATACCTTGATTGATAAGTTCTTGAAGGGAATATGCAGCTCACATGGTGTTCGATGCGTGATCTCATCAACGGGGCAGGTGGTTTCGTCCCGGGTTTGCATGGCGTCCATGCTATGTGATACTACCTGCCCCGTTGAGGCGCAGCTGCTACGATTGCCTAATGGGCTGACCATTGGAGGAGGTATGTACGGCTGGGGATCGTGTGTCCGATGTGCTGCCATGCGTTCATCCACCTTCCGGGCCACCTCCTCTTGCATGCTGAGCTCGTAGCTCGATATCCTGTACTCGAGATCTGCAATCTTCGCCTCGGTATCTCTCTTGCTCTTCATCCGACTCCTGTATGTGTGGATGTCCTCCTTAAATCCCATCTTCCATGGAATCACGCCTTTCCCTCGTGTTCGTCCTGGATGCTCGGGAGTCTGTAGGGCGAGTGACAGCTCGTCCTTCTCTCTGTCGGGTCAGAACGTGCCCTGAGAAGAGGCTTCCACTGCGTCCGTTAGTCGATTCGCAGCCTCGCGTATCTGATCGCTGAAGACCAAGGAGCCATCACCTGGGTTGAGCGTTCCACCGTGAGCATAGAACCAGAACTTCGATCGATCAGGCCATTTAGCAGTGGCCGGTTCGATACCCCTCTCAAGGAAGCTTGCCTCCATCTCCTCCCACTTCGGCATCGCGACGCTATAGCCGCCTGACCCCAAGTGGTGATGGTACTTCTTCTTGGCGGCATTTTCTTTGTTTCTTTCCATCATCGCCTGCCCTTGTTGACCTGTCTTGTAAGCAACGAACTCCTTCCAGTGATCCCTTAGCTTCGGGAATACGTCGAAGTTCGGTGTCTGCCCCTTCGGGATGTATTTCCGGTACAGATCTCCCTTGAAGGTCTGGAACTGTTCTGCCATTTTCTTAAGAGTCCAGTGTTTCACTATGTTCTCTGTACCCGCAGGGAGCGTGAACGTCTCGACCATTGTGGTCCACAGCATCTCTTTCTCTGATTCTGGGACAAAGCTGTCATCACCCCCGCGTGCCCTTGTTCTGCGCCAGCACACCTTGCTGACAGGCACGTTATCCCTCACAACCCAACTGCTGTGGCGTACAAAATTCTTTGCTGCTTGTGCCGGGGCACTAGGTCGGCCGTCTGCGTCCACCTCAGTTATGATGTGTCGACCCTCTATCTTCTTCGCGGCACCTCGTTGTCCGTGTGCCCTCTTCTGTCCAGCGGAGGGATGACTTCCACTAGCCTCCTCCTCATCGTTCCCCTCCTCGTTCCCCTCCGCATCCCCTTCCACGTTCCCCTCCACGTTCAAGTACTGGTTTGGATCCTCGTTCCCCTCTTCTTCGTTCCAGTACTGGCTGCTTCCCTCTGCGATTGTATTATACAGTATCTGTTCCTCATCGCGATCAGCCATCTGTGCATACCAAAAATATATGTTAGGTCTATAGGATGTATTTGCTAACCGTAATATTAAAACTCTAATAATCTTATATTAAATCTCTAATAATCTCATATTAAATCGCTACTAATCTTATATTAAAATTGTAATAATCATATATATATATGCTAAGTCTAACAATCTTATATTAAATCTCTAACAATCTTATATTAAAATTGTAATAATCATATATGCTAAGTCTAACAATCTTATATTAAATCGCTACTTATCTCATATTAAAATTGTAATAATCATATATATATGCTAAGTATAACAATCTCCTCACTATCTCGTATATTAAACCTCTAATAATCTTATATTAAATCTCTAACTATCTCTAACACTCAAATATGCTAAGTCTAAGTGTCGTGTATTTGTACGGTAGATAATCATATATGCTAAGTCTAATTAAGTTTCGAATATTACATCTCTAATAATCTTATATTAAATCTCTAACAATCAAATATGTTTCGAATATTACATCTCAAATAATCTTATATTAAATCTCTAACACTCACATATGCTAAGTCTAATTAAGTTTCATATATTAAACCTCTAATAATCTTATATTAAATCTCTAACTATCTCTAACACTCAAATATGCTAAGTCTAATAATCTCTACAACTCACATATGCTAACTCTAATAATCTAATAATCTTATATTAGAAATCTAACAATCTTATATTATATCTCTAACAATCACATCTTTACATCACTTGCCTGCGCGAATTCCTTCGAGGGCTAGCTACCACTTCGGCTTGACGGACGACGACGACGACGTCTTCTCTGCAACATGCAAAAAAAATGTATTAGTCTAAATGCAAAGGAACATATAATGTATTTCACGTTTTCAAGTATATATAATCATATATATATGCTAAGTTCGTACACATTTCGCTCGCGTTCGTTCTCACACTTTTAGTTCAAGTGCATTCGCGTTCGTTAACGTTTCAATCACGTTCTTTCGCGTTTCATTCACGTTCGTTCGCGTTCGTTCACGTTTCGTTCGCGTTCGTTCATGTTTCTTTAACGTTTCGTTCGCGTTCGTTCACGTTCGTATGACTGATATATGTTCGATTGTTAGTATGACTGAGATATATGTTCGATTGTTAGTATGACTGAGATATACTATGCTTAATTGCTTATTGGAGCCACATTTTATAATTAAGAAGAAATAAATAATTAATTGTTAAGGTTCCTATACCATTTTAGTTAGTGGACTACAAGTCACTAATACAATTGTAACCAAGGTCAGCTCTGAAACCAAATAGCCTACGGCATGTGTAGAGAAAAAAAATAAATCAATTGCCGATGGTTCCATGTGAACTGTAGACCATTCACGTAAATGGCCTACGAGTATTTAGTACATCAATGCATATGCCGACTGTTTTATGTAGACGGTATGGTATTAACGTACAGGTTTCATGTTTAATAGGTTAGTCATTGACAATATTCCAAGACCAAGGGGGTCACATTTCTTTTTTTGAAAAAAAAACAATGTAGGTTACTACAAGCAAGCTACATGCATACTACATGTCCTTCAGTTCGTTCGCGTTTCTTTAACGTTTCGTTCGCGTTCGTTAAGCGTTCACGTTCGTTCACGTTTCCTTTGCCGACAGTTCACGTTCGCTACTAATCGTTCGCGTTCGTTCACGTTTCGTTCGCGTTCGTTCACGTTCGTTCGCGTTCGTTCGCGTTTGGTCACATTCGTTAAGCGTTAGTTCGCGGCGGCGGCGTCTCGCGGCGGTGGGGGCGCGGTCCGGCGCCGTGGGCCGGCCCGGCGGCGTGGGGGCGGCGGCGGCGTGGGGGCGCGGCGGCGGCGTGGGGGCGGCGTGGGGGCGGCGGCATCGTGGCGGCGGCGGCGGCGTGGCGGCGGCAGCATCGTGGGGGCGCGGCGGCGGCGTGGGGGCCCAACAGCGGCGTGCCGCGGAGGCGCCGTAACGTAGCGGCCCGGCGGCGTACGTCGGCGTCGGCGTCGTCGGCGTTCATCGGTGAAAGAGAGAGAGACAAAGAGCTACATCGAGAGAGAGAGGGCGGGGGCTCTCACCCAAGAGACGCGGCGGCGGCGTCTGCGGCGGAGGCGGCGAGGACCGCCAGGCGACGGTGAGAGACGACGGCGGCGTCGGCGCGGGGTTGCCCTAGGCAGTGGCGGCGAAGGAGAAGCCGATGCTCGATCTCAATGGAAAAACATCTAAGTGCTGGTGGAGAAGACGAGGGTGCACCGGGAATATATATACCCCTGGATCTTTACTCCGAGTTGGTGAGAAGAACCGGGAGTAAAGATATCTTTACTCCCGGTTCTTCTCACCAACCGGGAGTAAAGATATTTTCCCGCTATTTCCAAATTTTTTTTAAACCCGGTTAGGGTTAAGAACCAGGACTAAAGTTAATAGCACTGAATATTGAATTTCGTTGCATATATGTTTCTAAAATAGTAAATAATGCATTATAAATTCTAATTAACATATGTAAATCCCACATGCATGATTTCAAACTTTTAAAAATTCTAATAATCATATATAATTAGCACATGCATGATATTAAATTGTTAAAAATTGTAACTAACATATGTAAATCCCACATGCATGAATTAAAACTTTTAAAAATTCTAATAATCGTATATAATTAGCATATGCATGATATTAAATTGTTAAAAATTGTAACTAACATTTGTAAATCCCACATGCATGATTTAAAACTTTTAAAAATTCTAATAATCATATATAATTAGCATATGCATGATATTAAATTGTTAAAAATTGTAATTAATCATATATAACTAGCATATTCAATACATCCAAAATAGTTTACAACAATTACGGCAATAGATCAGCGGTGACGGTTGTCCGCACGTACTTTCTCCTCACTATTGTTCCTTCCTTATGATCGCTATGTGAGTAAGGGGTGTCTTCGTTTGATAGGAGGATGCTAGGGTCAACCGTCACCGTGAAAGGGGGTTGCCCATCAAACTGATCGTAATCCTCGTCAGTCTTGTCCTCTACTCCGACGATTTTTCTTTTGCCTGGGAGAACCACGTGGCGCTTCGGCTCGTCAGGCCCTTTGCCCTTCTTTCCTTTGCTAGACATGTCCTTCACATAAAAAACTTGTGTTACATCATTGGCAAGGACGAAAGGTTCGTCCGAGTATCCAACCTTGTTAAGGTCAACCGTTGTCATCCTACTGTCATCAATCGTTACGCCTCCACCAGTCAACCTAACCCATTGGCACCGGAACAGAGGGACCTTGAGAGGTCCATAGTCAAGTTCCCATATCTCCTCGATGGCACCGTAATACGTGCCAGTTGTACCATCGTGTCCCATGGCATCGATACGAACAGCACTATTCTGGTTCGTGCTCTTCATGTCTTTGGCTCTTGTGTAGAATGTGTACCCATTGATCTCATATCCCTGGAATGTCGCGATCGAGCCAGATGGACCCCTCGCCAGGAAGGCCAGTTGCTGGTTAATCGTCTCGTTACCCATGAGATGTTGTCGCAGCCATGCGGGGAAAGTATCAATGTGATGCCGTGTAATCCATGCATCGGACTTACCGATGTTTCTGGCGCGAACTAGAGCCAAGTGCTCCTCGATGTAAGGAGCCACCAATGAAGATTGTTGTAAAACCGTGAAATGGGCTCTACGGAATAAATTGTTGTCTACCGTCATTATAGCTTTCCTTCCGAGAGTCCCCTTTCCCCGTAGTCTCCCTTCATGGCGTGATTCAGGTACCCCGATTGGGCGAAGGTCTTCAATAAATTCAACGCAGAATTCAATGACCTCCTCTGTTCCATACCCCTTGGCGATGCTTGCCTCTGGACGAGCACGGTTACGAACATACTTCTTCAGAACGCCCATGTACCTCTTGAAAGGAAACATGTCGTGTAGGAACACAGGCCCGAGAATACCGATCTCTTTCACTAGGTGGTCCGCCGTATGTTCAAAGTGCTTGCCTTTCTTCCGTACCGGGTGGTTTGCTGCAAGGAATCGACGATGACCCATGTACACAACCTTCCTACAGTGTTTAAGATACGTACTTTCTGTTTCATCCATACAGTGAGTGCAAGCCTTGTACCCCTTGTTGGACTGCCCGGATAGGTTGCTAAGTGCAGGCCAATCGTTGATGGTTACGAACAGCAGCGCTCGTAGGTTAAACGCCTCCTGTTTGTCCTCGTCCCACACGGGGACACCTTCCTTCTTCCACAACAGTTTAAGATCTTCGACCAGTGGTCTTAGGAACACATCAATGTCGTTACCAGGTTGCTTGGGGCCTTGAATAATACTCGGCATCATTATGTACTTCCTCTTCATGCATAGCCAAGGGGGGAGGTTGTAGATACACATCGTAACGGGCCAAGTGCTATGGCCGCTGCTCATCTCTCCAAAAAGATTCATGCCATCCGTACTTAAACCAAATCGTATGTTTCGTGCGTCCTTTCCAAAGTCTTTAAATTTTCTGTCGATGTTTCGCCACTGCGAACCATCTGCGGGGTGTCTCAGCATCCCGTCCTGTTGACGTTCTTTAGCGTGCCAACGCATCATTCTAGCATTCCCCTTGTTCCTGAACAAACGCCTTAGCCGTGGTATTATAGGGAAATACCACATCACCTTAGCAGGAATTCTCTTCTTCGTTAGCTGCCCGTCAACCTCACCTGAATCATCTCGTCTAATCTTGTATCGTAGTGCTTTACAAACATGGCATGCTTCTAAGTTCTCGTACTCCTCACCGTGATATAGGATACAATCATTCGGACATGCGTGAATCTTCTGAACTTCCAGTCCTAGAGGGCAGACTATCTTCTTAGCCTCGTACGTTGTCTCGGGCAATTTGTTTCCCTCTGGAAGAATGTTCTTGACGAGTTTCAATAAATCGCCAAATGCCTTGTTACTAACACCATTTTTTGCCTTCCATTGCAAGAACTCCAGAGTAGTATCCAACTTTTTGTGCCCCTGCTCGCAACCTGGGTACAACGACGTTATGTGGTCCTCTAACATCTTGTCCAATTTATGGGCCCCCTTTTCACTTTCGCAGTCCTCCTTGGCATCCTGCAACATCTGACCAAGATCATCCGCAACGTCGTTATAATCAGTATCTCTGTCCTCCTCGCCCGTTTGATTTCCTTCAAATCCAGCGTACTGAGTAAAGTCTGGAATATTGTTGTCTTCCACTTCATGTTCTTCCATTTCAACCCCTTGCTCTCCGTGGGATGTCGAACAATTATAGCTTGGCATGAACCCTGAATCAAACAAGTGGAAATGAATAGTCCTGGATACAGAATACTCCTTCTGATTCTTACACTTATAGCATGGACAAGAAATAAAACCCTTCTGCTTGTTAGCTTCGGCCACTCTCAAAAAATAATGCATGCCGTCAATAAACTCTTTGGACCGCCGGTCAGCGTACATACATTGCCGATCCATCTACATGAAATGAAAAATAAATCGTACACAAATAATCATTCGTACAATAATGACAGTCATACAATAATGATAAAATAATCACAAACTCTTTCAACAGTCATACAATAATGACATATCATTATTCATACAAAAATTATAAAATATTCCACCAAATAATTCTTATTTATTATTTTTAAGTTTTAAATTCTTTTAATTTTCAATTTAGTTTGTTTTCTTTTATTTAAGATTAACTTTCACTATATTTTCCTACTCAACTATTTTATAAAACCTTATTTAGCAAATAAACAAAATTTCTGTATACTCTTTCTTTTCCCACACAAATTTTCTCTCTCATCAACTTACAACAAAATTTTGGAGACAAAAAAGTGTGCAAAACATAGCTCCAAATGTATTATGACCAAAAAAAACATTGGAGGATGAAGTTGCTAACCTTTTAGGCACCTCCGATTTGTATATAATCACCAAAGTAAATTCACTATAAATTTTGGCGTGACCTCCCCTCCTTTTTGAAGAAATTTTGAAGCTTGCTCGGGCTGGAGGAGGAAGAAGACATATATAAAGGGGTGGGACTTTAGTCCCGGTTGGTGTTACCAACCGGGACTAAAGATCACCGGGATCAGTTACGATCTTTAGTCCCGGTTGGTAACACGAACCGGGACTAAAGATCCCCGGGGGGCCTGACAAGCCCTGACAGCATTTCAATCTTTAGTCCCGGTTGGTGTTACCAACCGGGACTAAGTTACCAACCGGGACTAAAGATCAAATATGCCCGTTACCCTTTTTAACCGGGACTAAAGATCATCTTTAGTCCCGGTTTTTGTTGCAACCGGGACTATCGTGGAATTCGGCCGACCGACGAAAGATGGTTTCTCCACCAGTGCTGACGCATCTGCTGTGCACGCTGGGGCCTATGCATGGCTGTTTCATGCTGACAGATTTGCATGGCTGCCGTGCGGTGGCACAACCTTCGAGGGCAGCAGCAGATCCAATGATCACGCCGTGTCGCCCGGGCAGTGCGAGCGCGACGGCGGCTCAGCCAATGTTCACGCCGACGACCGGCATGAACCACAGCTCCTCTCGTGAAAGCAGCCATCGGTGCATATGCATAATTATAGATCAATCTACATTAGCCATTAGCAAAACGAGATCAATCTAATTAAATGAGAGTTTAGAACGACAAACCCGGTGTTTGCGATCTCAACGCCGGTAGATGCCATCTTCGCCTTGGAAACGATCAAGTGCCCCCCTACCTGGGACGCCAACTGTCGATTTATAAGATCGACAATATATTTTATGGGGTGCGCTAAATTAAGGAGAGATGGTGACGCAAGGGATTATCCTGGTTCAGACCCTCGACATGAGGTAATACCTTACATCCAATGTGTTCTTTCTTGTGTGTAGTGGAAAAATGGTTGGAGAAGCTGAAGAAGCGTTTCCCCGGTTGTGGAGAGTCCTCTTTCTCGAGATCCCTTCCCCCTCTTATATAGGATGAAAGGAGAGGGTTACAAGGAAATTATCTAGTTGATTGTAACTAGATCTCCCAATTCCATCTATAAAAGATATGCAGGATCCTCGGGATTTATACCTTATCCTAGGATTGTCTATTTCCTTATTTACAAGACAGCTATATGGGCCTATGGCCCTTGGCCACCCTATGTCGCATGACCCGAATGCCTCTCTTTGGGTACCCTGTCGCCGAGTCAAGCTCCCGCTGGAAGTGCTCATATTGCGTACGGTTGTTTTCGACGCGGACATCAACCTCCCGACGCTGATTGGCAAACTTCGTCTTCAGCTTCGACAACTCTTCATCCACCAATTTCTTCCCAGCAAGAGCAGCATTGGTGGCAGCCTGCGAGTCTACAATCACAAAGCGCAAACATCAAGCGTACGACCACGCCAAAGCGAAATAAACACATCGAGGACATCCTACCAGCCAGCTCCACTCGCAAGACACCAAGATCTTTCCGGGTGTCAATCAACTGGGCCTCCAACTCAGCCACCCGAGCTTGGCCACCTGTCGCCTCAGCGTGAGCCACCTGCTTCTGCCACTCGACACGATTGGCCTCGTGCTCCCTCTTCTCCTTTTCAACTGAAAGCAATTGAAGTCCGAGTCAACAAACACGCAGTGATACAGATGGTCAGCTTAACCATTAGCACATAAGGAGATGAATCAACCACACGAGGCACCTTCTTTCCAAAGATTGTAAATCTGATCCCACAACAGCTGCTGATGGCTATGATGGTCCCTCGCTTCCCTTTGGCGCTGATTCTCCACTCGGCGCACAGCTCCTCGGATCTGGTCGATCTCCGCAACGTTGTCCATCATGCTGCGCAGCGCCTCAGTCTTCGCATTAGACCGATCAACAATTTGCTGTAAAAAGACGATCGCAAGTCGAACAAGCGCCAAGACAACTGCCCCAATCGCGACAACACTCAACACACATAAGAAACTTTTTGCTCCCAGCCACAAAGAACCGAACTTCTTTACGCCTGCCAGCAAGGGGGTTACAGGGCACGATAACTTACCTGCATCTTCTGCAGCAGAGTCAACCCCGCCTCGTACATGGCTACAGAGTTAGCATGATCCGCGGCATCATCAAAACCCACCCACCGAGCCTGGCGCTCACCTTCCTGCCCCTGGAACCAATGAGCTTGGAGGGGCGACACGTAGTTTGTCGTGGGCAGTGCACGCCGGTAGTGGGGAACCTTGTGGACCCCCGTTTTTATAACAGGAATCAATCGTGTAAACAGTACCATTTCCCTGGATCAAGTAGTCTGGTACACACGAATTCATAGCTGAAGTAACCAGTGCACATACACGAGTGTCTTGTACGAATTATTACATCAATAGCCCGTAGGCATAGTCTTAAGTCATCGGACCGAGAGGTCCGGAATACATCCAAAAACAGAAATAGATAAGGCAGCGGCACGCCATTGCCACAGGCAACGACCATAACTAAGACCTATTGAGCGCCGTCATCTTCATCACCCTCCTGGTAATAGGCGTAGGGATCCTCCGAAGCTTCATCTCCGGCCTCTGATTAAGTTTATATTTGCAAGGGTGAGTACCAACCGTACTCAACAAGTCACCACAGCAACAATGCACATAATAAAGGGGTGTTCAAGGAATGGCTATGGTTCTTTTGCACAAAGCAAGTTTTGTAATTCTTTTCACAAGCCTAAGACCTAGCATAGACTGATCAAATTTTAATACCAGTGTTCATATTAAACAATGACGGTTCTGTCCACCATCCATTGTGATCCCAAGGATAGCTTCCCGCCATCGAGTCGTCATGGTTTTCTGAGGACGTCCACCTTCCCTCCTCTCAGGAAGTGGCTCCATCAGCATAGAAATCATCATGCAACATTCCATCCCTCACAAGTTAAAATTTAGAGTCTAGCCAAGTGTAATACACGTCCCGATGCTCAATAACCGCGAGCACGGCTATTCGAATAGATTTGGTTTACTCACACTGCAGTGGATGTACACTTTACCCGCACTCCGCGACTGCCCAACACATGAGCCTCGTCCCAACACATGAGACATGTCACGGCAAAGCTTTTCGATAACCTCGCATTGGCAGTACCCGCTCCATGAACTTTACATCCTCATGCACTCTAGGCGTACACAGTTTCTAGCAGTGAGAGGAGTTCTGGCGCACCCGGGAAGGAAAGACTCACACAGGCATTAAGTTATAATTATGTTTAAATTCTCACATGGCAGTCCTACCGATGGCGACACCACTGTAGACACCCGCCTCGCGGTTCTACCAATGGCTGCCCCACCGTAGAGCCCCTGCCTCACACATCAAGAAACCACTATGCATGGATACTGCCTCTGCTCAGCTATCTATTCCGCTAGGTCTATACCCATACGAGAAGTGCGGTTGTACGGGGGTCGTTTCATGCTTAACTTCATGGCTCGGTCCTTAATTGACCGGGGACGGTACTTGCCTTTACCCGGATACCACCCAAATCCTCCGTCCGCTCCAGTCGAAAAACAATTGTTTAATTTTATTTCTCTTTTCACAAACCGTGTCATCAACATCATAGCAATGTGGCGCTCATGTCTCCACATGCTGCATCTCATTTACCTTCCCAAAGGTAATTGCCCAAGCATAGAGCATTTTGATAATTATGAGTATGCATGATTCTAGAATAGCGTTGCTAAGCAATTGTCATAGTTGACTAGGGACTCATACGTAAACATGGTTACGAAGGAATATGGGGTAAACAATAATCAAGGCATGGCATAATCACAAATAGGATGTTTATCATTGCATGCAATTTTATTTGTAAACAAAACAATTTCGCAATTGGGATCAACATGTTCAAAGAATAGTGATGACTTGCCTTGCTCAAAGTCCTGCGGGTTTTGACCTTCGCTTGGATCAGCAGCTTCCTTGGGCTCTATAGTTACGTGCGAGAATGGATTTGAATTCGGTTAGAATTCAAATAAAAAAAATCCAAGTAAATCCAAATGAAAAATCGGGTGCGAAAGTCGATATTAATTTTACTATTCGCGAACTATGGCAAACCTATTTTTGGTGTGAATTATTTATGAGTATAATTATCTTGCTGTCCTAAGTTTTTAATTTACTATTCCCGAGTATTATATCCATGTAATAGGTTAGCAATTTTTATTGCGAGCTAAATATCGGACGAAATCCTAAAAACTATCATACGATTTAATCTAGTCTATGAATAGCCGATTAAGTATAATAAACGCCTAAAATTCCTAGTGATTAAATCCGAACTTCTACCGTGAATCGCTCACTTCTAGAGATTACCCAAACTAATCTATAATATTCTATAAGAATTCGTTTATTTGTTTTAATTATTGATTATATTTAAATTACTACAGTGAATTGATTATTTATAGAGTTTATTAAAAATTAATCTACAATAATCTATAAAATTTACCTAATTGTTTAATTTCTAAATGCCTTATGATTATAGCATTATTTTTACGAATACTAGATTTTAGTTAACCACAATTAAATTCTATTTTTATATATTTTTTTGTTTAACATTTTAAATCTTTATTTTATTATTTTTTTTAATAATTTTTTTTTAAATCTCCCCCTAATTTTTCCTATTTATTTTTCCTTCCACTCCTCTCTCCTTTTTTTCCGTTTCTTTTTCTTTTCTTCCTTTTCTTTCCTTTTCTCCCTCTCTCTCTTTTTCTTTTCTTTTTTCTTTTCTTCCCTTTCTTTCTTTTTCTCCCTCTCTCTCTTTTTCTTTTCCCTTTTTTTTTCTTTTCTTCCTTTCTCTTTTCCTCTCTCCTTCCTCCCGGCCTCTCTTCTTCTCCCTTCTCTCTCGGCTGGCTCTCTCTCTCTCTCTCTCACCCGAGCAGCGGCGGCGGTGGATGCGAGGGGAGGAGGGGTGGCTCACCGGCGACGGCAACGGCGACGACGGCGGCGGCGGCGGCGCACGGCGACGCGGGAGCGGCGGCACAGCGGCACGGGAACGGCGGCGCGGCAGCACGGGAGGGGGGCGGCGGCGCGGTGGCACGAGAGTGGCGGTGCGGTGGAGGGGGTGGAGGGGATGAGGATGGAGGCAAGGACGGAGCGAGGGGGTGGAATTTATAGGAGGTGGGGGGGAGAAGAAGAGGGGAAGGGGCGGCGGTTATGGCGTCGGCGGGGTGGCGCGGCGCGGGGCTCGAGGGCGCGGCAGTAGCGGCGGCACGGGGCTCGGGGGCGCGGCGCGGTCGCGGCGACGGAGCGGCGATGCGACGCGCGATGGCGATGGCAGCGGCGACGCGACGGCCGAACGGCGACGGCGCGCGGCGATGGAACGGGCGGCGCGGCGCGGTAGCAGCGATGCGACGCGCGCGGCGACGGAGCGGCGATGCGACGACGACGCGGCGTGGCAGGGCGCGGGGCGCGAGGCGGCGACGCGACGGGCGAGCGGCGCGTGGGCGCGGGGCGCGAGGCGGCGACGCGACGGGCGAGCGGCGCGCGGGCGCGGGGCGCGAGGCGGCGAGGGCGACGGCCGAGCAGCGACGGGATGGCGGCGCGGCGGCGAGCGGCACGGCGGGGATGGCGACGGTGCGCGGCGGCTCGGGGCTCGGGGCGGCGTCGGCGCGGCAGCGGTAGG
This sequence comes from Oryza meridionalis, assembly GCA_000338895.3. NCBI lineage: Eukaryota > Viridiplantae > Streptophyta > Magnoliopsida > Poales > Poaceae > Oryza > Oryza meridionalis. The sequence goes on from CM002528.2 coordinate 8,317,779, forward strand.
GTTAGGGTTAGGGCTAGGAACCGCGTCGAACACTTGGCGGCAAATGAACAGTGCCGTTTCCTGATTTTTCCTTTTTATTTATTTATTTATTTATTTATTTATTTTTATTTTTTTATTTTTTTATTATTTTTATTATTTTTATTATTTTTATTATTTTTTATTTTTATTATTATTATTTTTATTTATTTATTATATAAATTTGATTCTAAAATTCCTAATATTTGCATATATAATTCTTACCCAATATTTGTGTTATTCCCACTAATAAATTCATCCTAAATTAATATTGCCCACATTTTTATATAATTTATTTAAATCTTTATTTAGTGTTAATTCCATTCCATCGTACTTACATTTAATTGATACCAACATGTTTGCGATAATATCGATGTAATTTGATTGATTTAGTTCTTTATTCGAAACTTCCAAACTCTGAAATCGAAATTCAATGGAATGGCGAATAAAATCGGCATGATGCAATTTATTTTAAAAAGTTTTTGAAAACCCGAATTTTTGGAGTTTTGATTTGTCGGTCGAATTTTCAGGGTGTTACAAACCTCCTCCACCACCTCCACTCCGCCCGGAAGCTGACTCGAACCACACGATGGCCCCACACTAGGCCGGTTAGGTTGCTGGTCCTCAGGCACCTTGGGCGGCAGAGATGATTGCTGGCGCTACGATCCATGCCTCCCTCGGGCTCTCGGCTACCGCCCTCCCCGGGACCCCGGGCCGACCCCGAATCCGCCTCATCGCTGACCTTCTCGCCAATCTCGATGTCACCAGCGGTACCAGTTGGGGTCGCGCGCCCGCCACCCGAAGCTGACTCAGGGGACAAATTACCCCCGGTCGCATCTCCCCGATCACCGTGGCCAGGTTGGTCGGCCGCACCAGGAGGGGGCTTTGAGGAAGGACCCTGGCTGGCATCCTCCTGAGTTGTAGGCCTGCAGAGGAGAGCACGACCCCACCTCAATCGACAACATCGACCGAGCGACAACATGAGCATGAGTAAAAGGGCAATAAGAACTCACCTCGCGGAGCGCCACGTCTTGCGGATGCCTATCCGAGGTCCCCTCGTCACAGAAGCAATCCTCCGCGATGGATCCCCTAGGATGGCTCCTCCTCCTCCCTCGCGGCAGCGGCGGCGCCCGCCGCAGCAGCCCGTGTGGTGGCCCCGGGTGAACCGACGGGGGTCGCCTTCTTCGCTGATGGCGCCGGCCCGGGGGTGCCCGCCACGGCCTTCCCCTTGCTAGCCACCCCCTCAGACCGAGAGAGGCTGGGCCCGTCTCCGACCTTCGGGTCACCCGTGGCCGGCCGCGGACCGCTGCCCCTTGGTAGGCTGGGCGCAGCTTGCTTAGCCGGTGGCGTGCTAGAAGGAGGCTCGGATGCACGACGCTTCCGTGAATCCCCTGGTAACAAAAGCGACGATACGAACTTTTCAGCACCCTGCAATTGAGACCGCATAAGCATCAACTCAGATACAATGATATCGGGTCTAAGACAAGAAGGGAGAAATCACCGAGGGGCGCTTCTTCTTGATGTTGATCGGCTTCGGGAAAACGTCGGTGGTGACTGCCGTCTCGGACTCAAAAAAGTGCTTCAGTCAGGGATAAGCTGCTTCAGAGTCACATGGTTCCAGGCTCTCCCGAGTAGGATCATCGACGCCAAGATACTCCCAACCCAAGTGAGACCGACTCTTTAAGGGTTGGGTGGGCCTGGTGACAAAGGTGCACGCCACTCCCACTCCAGTCAAGCCCTGCTTTTTCAGAGTGCGTATCCCATTGCACATTCCCTGGATTTGCTTCTTGAACTTCTCCTCCGGCAACGAAGTCCAGCAATCTCGGAACACAGGCGCCCGTCCGGTGTACGGCGGTAGACCAGGAAGAAGATTCAAGCAATAAAACCACTGGCTCCACCACCCCTTGTTGCTGGACCGCAAAGGAATCGCGAAGTACTCCGCCTTGCCGTCCGAGCGGATCTGAAACCCGCTCCCTCCCACAACAGTGGGGTTATCTTTCCTCGGCTGAGGCTTCAGCTGGTAGAGGAAGCAGAAGAAGGCGAAGTGCGGCGGGACGCCACAGTAGACTTCGCAAAGGTGGACGAAGATGGCCAACTGGAGGATTGAGTTGGGATTAAGATGATGAAGGGAGATATCGTAGTAGTGAAGAAGCCCGCGGAAGAAATCGCTAGCGGGGTGCCCCAGCCCGAAACAGAAGAAGGGGAGGAAGACCACCACCTCGTTGGTGTTGGGAGTGGTAAACTCCTCGTTGGCAGCCACCCGCCAACCAATCAGTTCCTGAGGCGGGAGGATGTGCTCTGCCACCGCCGCCTCCAGATCCGCCACGGTAAACGAGGACCTCGCCCAGTTAGCGGCGTGGTCGTTCTTGGCCTTGCCGTCGGTCGAAGAGGACGACATTGGACCCCGGAAGCACCGAAGGCAACGAGGACCTGACCCGGATTCAACCGAGACAATGCTGCCGCAGAACCCTAAGTCGCCGGCAGTGAAGAGAAGAGGGCGGTTGAGAGGGGTAAGATCGTGGGAGTCGAGAAGGCACGGTTACTGTTTGCTCAGGGAACAACGGGACAACGGCTACCCTCTGCTTTATGGGCCCGAATTTGGCAGCCGCATCATCCCGATCGAGTCTGATTCCCCTCCCTCGATAAGATGAGATTCTGGCCCAGGCAGAGTTCAAGCGAAATCCGGGCACCTCAAGTCTGGAAAGTTTAGGGGGAGTACTTACCTGAATCGGGACCTTCCATATGAGCCCGTTGACTTCAGAACCCGTGATAAGCCAAGTACTCGGGGGCTACTGTGGGGGATACGGTGCCCGGGTACCCCACGGTGGTGACTCTAGCCGGGCTTCAGGGGTGGGCCATCAGCCCATGGTTGATATGGCAAGTCTAGCATAGTTAGGCATGAGGGGGAGTTTATGGCAACAAGATCCCCAATCATGTAATAGGAGGCAAGTATCCGGATCGTGTGGATACAGGACCTTGATTGGCGCCGGTGGCCTGAGATTGTATAATGGAGGACGACGCCCTTCCGAGAGGTTTTTCTGGCTTCTCACACCATTTTTCCACCAGACACAGAGAAACACTCACTGGACATTGGGTATTACCTCTCCTTAAGGGCCTGAACCAGGATAAACACATGCGTCACCATCTCTCCTTGATCTAGCGCACCCCATAAAATATATTGTTGATCTTAGAAATTGACACTATACTTCGCTTGAAAAAAGAAGCCGATTTTACTTGGGAGGCAAAACAACAAGAGGCATTTGAGGGATTGAAGAAGTATTTATCTACTCCACCCGTGGGGCGAGCGCCTAAAGCTGGAATGCCGTTTCGGCTATATATTGTCGCCGAAGACAAAGTCAATGGTGCCGTTTTGACACAAGAGGAAGATGGCAAAGAGTATATCATTACATATTTGAGCCGCCGTCTTTTGGATGTCGAAACGAGGTATGTCTTCATAGAGTGACTTTGTTTATGTCTATACTATGCTTGTACCAAATTGCGGCATTATTTGTTATCTAGTACATGCATAGTTGCTTGTCAAGCCGATGTTATTAAACACATGTTGCAAATGCCAATTCTAAGTGGGAGAATTGGCAAGTGGGCATATGCTTTGATTGAATATGATTTGGCTTATGAACCATTGAAATATATGAAAGGCCAAATTGTACTTGATTTTATAGTAGACTATCACGTAGATATTGCTTACGACGAAGAGGTTTGCTTGCTGGAGGTTACCTTGGAGGATTTATTTTGATGGTTCTTCTTGCAAAGAAGGTCAAGGTATAGGTGTAGTTTTAATTTCACCTAGTGGCATGTGTTATGAGGCATCGGTTCGTTTGGAATATTATTGTACAAATAATCATGCCGAATACAATGCTTTATTATTCGGCTTACAAGTGATGGAGATGATTGGAGCTACACATGTGGAAGCATTTGGTGATTCGGAATTGGTGGTGTAACAAGTTGCCGGAGTTTACAAATGCTTAGACGGGTTACTAAATAAGTATCTTGATCAATGCTTGGATATTATTGCCAATTTTGATAATTTTGCTATTAGACATACTGCTAGGCATGATAATTCTAGAGCAAATGATTTAGTACAACAAGCATCTGGCTATAATGTGAAGAGGGGAGTATTTCTGATATTAGAAAAGCCGGTGCTTGATTTTAAACCTTTGAGCGAAATTGGCAAAGTTGCAGACCAGGGGCGGTTTGACCGGCGTTGCACGGCCAGTCTGACCGGTGACCAGGGCGGTCAGACCAGCCATCCCGGGCGATCTGACTAGCCTTGCATGGCCGGTTTGACCGGTTCTGGACAGGGAGCTGGGGGCACGCTACAATTGATTCAAAGGCCGAATTATATTGTAAATTTGGACATTTATGCCCATGAAATAGAAGAAGATTGGAGAATTCCTTTGATTAGATATTTGAAAGATCCTACACTTAAGGTCGATCGAAAGATTCAGTGGCAAGCATTCAAATCTACGTTGCTTGATGAAGATCTATATCACCGAAATATAGATGGGGTGCTGTTAAAGTGCTTAGATGATGATCAATCTAAAGTGGCTATGGGAGATGTGCATGAAGGAATTTGTGGAACTCATCAATCGGCCCATAAGATGAATTGGTTGCTTAGGAGAGCGGGGTTCTATCGGCCGAGGATGATTGAAGATTGCTTCAAATATTATAAGGGGTGCGCAGCTTGTCAACGGTTCGGCAATGTTCAATTGGCGCCCTCGCCGTGTTGAATCCTATCATCAAACCATGGCCGTTCCAAGGTTGGGCTTTGGATTTCATTGGTCAAATTTATCCTTCGTCATCAACGGGGCATAGGTTCGTGCTAGTTGCAATGGATTACTTCACCAAGTGGGCCGAAGCCGTGCCGCTCAAGAATATGACTCATACGGAGGTAATTGACTTTATTTTGAACCATATTATCCATAGATTCGGTATCCTACAAACATTGCCTGCGGATCAAAGAGCTTCTTTTATGTCTAAGGAAGTAAAGAGTTTTGCCGAATCTTATGGTATTAAATTGTTAAGTTCTTCTCCTTATTACGCTCAGGTTAATGGACAAGCCGAGTCTAGTAATAAGACGTTGTTGAAGCTAGTCAAAAAGAAGATTGAGGAACACCCAAAGAAGTGGCATGAAGTGCTTTCTGAAGCATTGTGGGCTCATAGGATATCTAAGCATGGTGCCACTAAAGTCACTCCTTTTGAGCTAGTGTATGGTCAAGAAGCCGTTTTTCCGGTTGAGGTAAATCTTGGTTCTCTTCGGTACATCAAGCAAGATGATTTGTCAAGTGAAGATTACAAGACCTTGATGGGAGACAATCTTGATGAAGTCATTGACAAGCGTATGAAGGCTTTCGAAGAGATAGAGAAAGAGAAGAAGAGGGTGGCCAAAGCATACAACAAAAGGGTGAAAGCAAAGTTGTTTCAAGTTGGAGACTTGGTTTGGAAGACAATTTTGCCTTTGGATACTCTGTCCAGGGAGTTCGGTAAGTGGTCTCCTAGATGGAAAGGTCCTTATCGAGTATGTGGCATTGTTCGAGGGATCGCATATTTTTTTGAGACACTTCAAGGAGAGCGTTTTCAGCGAGCAATCAATGGGAAATACTTGAAGAAATACTTCTCGAGCGTTTGGCAAGATGCTTAGGAAGTCTTATGGCCGATAATTGGATTATCGCCCTAAGACCAAAACATGGTATATACTTTTAGATTCACAATGTTCATCAAAAAGGCAGGGGGCATGTGTTTACACCCAAATTTGGCACCTAGGAATAGAATAGAGAAAATTGCCAAAGTTTGAAAGTCTGCCGGTTTTCCTCTGAGAGTGCCGGTCTGCCAAAGTTTGAAAGTCTGCCGGTTTTCCTCCATGTGACCGGCCGACATACGGCGGTAAGACCGGCAGTGTGTGGTCAGTCTGACCGGCGGAGTCCGAGCCCGAGTCTATTTTGTCGGGTCTTGAAGTTTCCTTGCTCGGGAAGGCATGTTTCGGGTTTCCTTTGTATTCTATCCCGAGTTGGACATGGAGGAGGTCCAGTAGAGAGTAAGACCAACCCCTATATAAGGAACAAGGCCGGTTCAATTGTAAAAACAATCAACTATCAATCAACTGAATCGTTCTTTTACTTTTGCTTCTAGTTCTAGTTTAGTTTGTCTATCTTTGTTGATTTACGCTGTAAATCGTCCGCCGCCGCTGCGAGAGTGCAACACCTCTTTATAGGTTTGTCCTGAAAACCTTCCGTTTTGCCTACGAGACAGGTAGTTATCTATCGTTCTACCTAGATCGGCTCCGCTAGCCGGTTTAGTTTATCAAAACTCATTTTGATCTAGTATGTTTGCTAGATCGGGGTGGTTGGTGACTCTAGGATCACCGCAAGGCATTTAGGTGTTGCGATTGTCAGCACCCGGGGATGGAATTCCCGAATACCCGGAGCGTACACCGTACTAGTCCCATGATCAGTAGCTAGTACACGCAACCACAACCTTGTCATCACATCCATACATAATACACATACAAATAGATAACATGGTTCACATAACTTAGCGAGTGCTCAAGTCATACAACATAGATAGGTCCGACCGACCAAAAGGAAGAGTTTAAACGCAGCGGAATAAGAGTAGCAAAATATATATGTTCTTTGGTATGCCCATCTACCAAACCACCACAGGCAACCGACTAGGAATCACCCTAGAAAGAACCATCCTCGAAACCTCCGGTACCCGGTGCAAAGTTCTCATCACTAGGTATCTCATTTCCTGCATCAATGTCTAAAAACAACAAGAAGAGGTGGGTCAATACAAACGTATTGGCAAGTCCTACCCAAACCTTCGGAAGCCTATGTCTATTGCAAGTTGAGATCAAATGAGGCTATGTTTGTGGACTAAATTTCAGCATAAAGCAAATTTTGATTGACAATAGTAAGTAGTAATAGATTGCAACAAAATTTGTAAAGCAATAAGTAAACAATAGTAGTAGTAACATAAGCATCATATTAATATCATCCTTGTGCCCTCCATGGCAGCAAGTAACCATTTTACTTTCAGCCCACACCGGCCAAAGTCATTACCAATTTCCCATCATGCCAATTTCACAAAACATTTATTAAACCACCAACACTATACTTGTATCATTTCACCAAGTCGCTCATGACCTTGAGCACGGCTAATCGATTAGTTCAACACCCTGCAGAGGTTGTGCACTGTACCCACATGACACAAACTAGCAACCATGTAAACCATGTCATGTGATACCAAACGGTACCCGATTTGCTAGCATATGACGAAGTTACTACATTACTCAAGCCTAACCTTGCATGAGCACGGCAAGTGTATACCCACACTAGGAGCAACCCTAGTGCCGCTAGTCCGGGGGCCCTCGCTGTACTAGCGCCGTGAAGCGAACCATCCGTTCCCTCAACGAGGCACTTAACCGTTATATTGGATACGCTTAGACGCCTAGGCACAAACCGCACTACGTAGCTCCTATAAACCATTATTCCGACTAGTCCATACTATTACGGCCTCCCAATGCAAGGTTAGACATTAAGCAACTTCATAACTAAGGTTACCCCATAAATAACATATGTGGTTGCACTGTAAATCTTAGTTGGTGACACATAGCTCGGTCCTTAATCGACTCGGGCGAACACTCCCCCTATCGGTATGCAACTACCACCATATGCACACCACTTGCCGCCCAAGTCTAAAATCATCACTTTTCAGTTTTCAACTTCACAAATAACAAGAGGCGACACCTGTATCCAACATTTTCAAATAGCCCAAATTTTGAAGAGTGAATGATCCACCGTTTGTAACATACGAAACTCTAAGCATGGCTAAGCAATAGCTATATTAGTAGCGCAAATATACCCAAATTGGTACTTGGACAGTACCACAGCCCATCCTAGATGTATCAATAGTAAGGTAATCAATAATCAAGGCGGATAAGTGCAGCAAATAGGAGTTGCTCTACCGAAATCCCACATTTTGCAATGTTGCGTGCAATTTATAAATAATATAGCATTTGCAAAAATATAGGATTCAACATGTTCAAAGGAGGAATTGAATAGGACTTGCCTTGTTCAGCGAACTCCTCACAAGTCTCAGGTTCCTGCTCACACTCCTCTACGGCTGCAACTTCATTGTCCTGTGGTTAGTTGGGGATGAAGCGACTTGGAGAGTTCCGGCGACGGTGTTCTGCTCCGGCGGCGCGTGGCGTTAGCGGCGGGGCTTCTCCGACGATGGAACCTGTGGAAAGATGAGGGGGAAAGTCTTATGGTGGTCCTAGGAGTGTGGTGGCACGAGGACTTGAGCTATAGCTCACCGAGGCAGCAGATCGATGGTGAGGGCGGCGGCGACGATGTTCTGGCCGACGCGAAGGACGTCGAAGAGGCGGCGTTGCCCGTCGGTGTTTCGTCTGAGGACAAGGGTAGAATGGGTTCAGTGAGGGATGCTAAGAAAGATGACGCGGGTGGTTTCTCGCGAGGCTCACCAGAGGGAAGTCGGTAGCGTCGCGGGCTCGCTGGCGCCGACGCGGGCGCTCGCGTTCCGGCCGTCCCAAGGGACTTCCCTCCCTGGGTTTGCTTGGAACGTGAAGAGGCGAGCTAGGAGAGAGTGTTGGCGCAAGGGTAGGCTTAAAGGTGGAGTTTGAACGCGGTGCTCGTGAGCTCGGTCTATGGCCTTGTCTCTGTCTCTCTGTTCTCGAGCAGCGTGGCGATGGAACGGGACAGCTGGACGTGTCAGGAGCTTTGCTTCCTGCCCAGAAAGAGTAATGGAGGAGGAGATTTGGTCGGGGCGCGGAGATTTGGCCGGAACGACTTCGTCTACTCTCAATGGAGGCATACTCACGCGATGATTGGGGAGAATGGCGCGAGGTGGACGACGGGTACGGAGACACGGTGTCTAGGCCCACCTGCAGCGACGTCTAACGGCTAGGCTTCGTGGAGAATGCTCGGCTTGGCGCGGTGGAAAGCTGAGTGGTGTAGTTTTCTTCTCCAAAAGAAGACGCATGCCATGTTCGACGAAATGCCTACAAGGACAGGGAGAGAGGAAGAGAACGTGGGAAGGCTGGGTGGTGACCTGGGCTTTCCTACTGGCTGGTTAGCGGGGCCAAGGAAGGCTGGACCCAGTGGAAGTGAAATAGGGTAGGGTGAGTGAAGGTCAAGTTGAATTTTCTCAAATTTAAATCACATGCTCATATTGTCTCTTTGACTAGCTATTTCGAGTGGCTTACTCTGAGGTGAAAATTTTGGCAAAAATACTGTGAATAGAGGAGCTCATGATGATCTATATGGCAGAAAAGCAAGGGCAGAGGTGTTATGGTTTTACTGTGGTAGATTTTGTGGTAGATTTTGAAAGAGGACTAAGTGATATATTTTAATTCCAGTTTTTGACTGGTTTGACTAAATAATTTGAGGTACAAATGAGTTGATAAAATAGTGCCAATTTAACTGAGTGTGTTCCATAATGTGTACTAATTTTGTGAAATTTTCCAGGATTTTTGCACACACGAATTAATTATTAAAATTATTCCAAGCTAGTTTCAACGCATATGAATGAGATGCGGATGCATGAAAAATCCAAAAACGAGCAAAATAATCTCAAATGACAGAGGGGACCCATTTCACTGATTATAATATATATTCAAGGTTTTACAATTTTTGGGTCCATTACAACGATCGTGCTTGTGTTTGTGAACTTGTCACAAAAAGTTGCCAATAGTTTGATTTGATATCCGTGCTTCCAAATAACTGTCTACAGAACCCGTCTATAGAAATCGAATGGATTGCAAAAATTAGGTTCCTCCGCTCTTTTTTTTTTTGCTGTTTAGTTTATCTTTACAATGTCAAAGGAATTTGATTATTACAGAATGTAAGACCAGGCACCATTGTGTAATCATGGAAATATACGTGTATTCGGTAAAAGAACAATGATCACTGGCATCATTTTCCATTACATTACAAGATATTGTCTTAAGGTTCAGCGCTGTGGGTCTTGCTACACCTGTATGGCAGTGCACTGGACATCTGACCAACCCTACTTGAGTCTTTTTTTTTTCCTTTCTATTTACTTAGTTAATTTTTACTAAGATTTACAACTGCTATAAATTGAAATATATAGCAATGTGTAATAAATATCCCGTAGCAACGCGCGGAGTGTCATCTAGTTTTAGTGATTTTTATTTTCAGGAATTTTTAGGATGTTACATCCAGCCCAAGCCGGCCCAGCCACCACAGCCCAAGCCGCTCCTTCCTCCTCCCTGTGAGCGCCGCCACTGTGCACGCCATGGACGCGCCGCCGCCCACGGCATGGCGCCGCCACCGTGGTTCTCCTCCTGCCGCCGCCGCCAACTTGCCGACTACGCCAAGTCGTCGCCGTAACGTGCCCTTCTCCTCCGCCGCCCAACTCCGCCGCAGCCGACGCGTGTGCGCGCCACCCTAGCAGGCCAATGGAAGCACGAGGCCGGCGCCGTGCTCCCTGTTTCTGCGCCGCCGCCACCGTGCCTTCTTCGTCCCCCTTCGGCGAACCGACCTTCGCAAACCGACTCTCGCCGCCTATAAATAGCCGGTGAAGCAGCCTCGAGCTCTATCCTTCTCTCTCTTCACATATTGAGCTACCGCCGGCCGCCGGTCGATCTCCTCCACCAGAGCTCCGTCGGCCAAACCCTCGCGCCATAGACTTTGCCTCAACGAGGCGAATCCATTCCCCCACTTCCCCCTTCCTTTCCCCCTCCAAATTAGACCACCACCACTACCCATACCGGCCGGAGTTGAGCTCTTCCATCCGCCGTTCCGGCCTCCTCTCTAGTTTCCTTCGCTGGCCGACCACTTCCCTGGTTGAGCGTCGCTCGGGAACACAACCCGACGCCGGCGTTTCCACCTCCCGGCCACCGGAGCGTCGCCACCCGCTCACCCTCTCCTCTCTTCTCTCGGCTCACTGTGAGGCAGAGGAAGAAGAGAACGAAAGGAAGAAGGGAAAGAGAAGATAAAAGGAAAAGGAAAAGAGCAGGTACTGCCATGTGAGCCCCTACACAGTTCCATTGACTTATTTCTCTATTGAATTCAAATCCTATTATTTAGAAGCCCATGTCTTCTAAATCATAGATCCGAATCCAGTGAAACTTTGACCTAAATTCATCTAAATTCAAATCCTTCCTTTTGATACCAGATTATTTATTTTTATACAAAAAGCCGCCGATTGAAACTTTACACCTTCCATGGGGATGTTCGTACGGTCTACTGGCCCCGACATTGAACCGTTGGTTGTAAAGCCCGGCAGAGCCAAACCTAATGTCGAAATGCTGCTCCTGGCACCCTACGCCTCAATGCGTATAGCGGTCGGAGCTTCACTATTCCCTCGACCTCCACAGCACGCTGCACAGTTAGCTCTTGGGCTCTGTGTGATCCTAGTCGCTCCGCCACTACTCACGGTTATCGGAGTAACACTTCCGTCCCCACTAAACCTACATAAACCTCCTACCCTTCTAGCCAATCTGATGTCTATTGACACTGTCTAGAAAAGATACCAAGCTTAGTCGTCATGCTACCCAACTCTAGCATCGACTAGCACATAACTAAACCCCAGCAACTATACTACCTAAACCTACCGTCAGCAAATACTAGCCATATACCCACTTAACCAGTCTAATTATCCAACTACATCCTATCCTTTCAGCAACCAAAGCCCACACATAAAATATAAGCGACCCTAGTTGCTTGATCCCCTCTAGCCTCCAACCCTTTAGAACCTACACATGAAATGTTATCCAACAATCCCCAAATCCTATCAAGGAGATATATTATATCCTAAACCTTAGCCCTCTTAGCTGTTTATCGTTTTTCTGCTATTTTATGGCTTTTATTAAATTTGGTTCTTTCTCTTCTTTAAGTAGAGTCTATTATATTTTGGAGGCAACCTGAGGTATTTCGAGGATCGGATAATTAGGTTGCCTATCTTGGATTTATTTGCATTGGAGCAAGGCAAATTATTATTCCTCCCCTTTAAGCATAATTATCCTATATTCTATATCTCTATTATCTTATGCATTAGTCATGCATGATTTTGAATGCATAACCTGAACATATAGCAAACCAGATATAAGCTAGCTTTTGCTTATCCCTGCATAGTTAGATTATGCATAAAATATAATGAACTTAGATTGGAACAGAACGCTAGATATGGTTGATTTCCGGGTGGCTAGTACTGTTTCTATCGACATACGCACTGCCAAGTACATGTAAAGAACGAACGAGTATGACCACAATTCTCGAGTGGGTATAGACCTAGCCAACTAAGTTATCTAGCAAAGGTGGTACCTCTGTATAGCGGTTCTTGTTTAAGTCCTCGCGCAGGAGGCAAACTAATGCCGAGCAAGGCAATTATGATATTTACTGAGGCGCAAGTAAATATCTGAGATTAATTGATGTTTGTTTGTGAACCCTGATTGCGATGACATGGTGCCATACAATCAGTCCTCTCTAAAGACCCCGGGAACGCCAGAACTCCTCTCGCTGTTGATAACGTTACGTTCAGAGCGCATGAGGACTAGAATTCATGGAACAGGTACCACTGATGTTAGTGACCGAAAAGCTGGGCCATGACTAAGCTAACGAATATTGGCATGTCATGGATTATAGGTAAAGCGTACATCTATTACAGTATGAATATCCTAAAACTATTCGAATAGCCGTGCTCACGGTTATCGGGCATCGGTACTCACTATGGCATCTTGGTTAGAAATATAATTCAAGACTTTATTAAATATTGTTGCATCTAAAACATTACAGGCTTTCTCCCTCTTTATTCTCAGCCCGCTGCAAGTAAACCTAGCTCTACTCAGATATTACCATTTCATGCATTCATTATTGAATATAATAGCTTGCTGAGTATATTGTACTCACCCTTGCTTCAACCCCTTTTTCAGAGTCCATTTGAAGTTCTTGCCGAAGCTGGGAGTACAATCATATAAGTTAAACTCATTTCAACTTAGTTCTCAAGTCTAGATTAGTTAGATAGTTTAAGTTTATAGTAAAACATTAGCGTTAAGTCATCCTATAGTTTCTGTTGTAACAGTTAGCCACAAGCTTATAAACAACCTATGATTTTATGTAATAAAATCTCCTTTGGAGCCTTGACCAAATGTATACGATGAAAATCCAGAATGTTGAACCTGTATCAATTTACCAATCCAGGGCTTGATACAATTAAACATGTCAGTTTCCGAATCATTAGTTTCGGGACCCGACATTCATCCGTGATGATGGTAACATTCTCACTTATATTTGGGTTTACTTTCAATACGACCAGAGCCAGATATATAGTTCTCGGTATCAATGCAGGTGATGGTGAAGTCATTTTCGAGGATGATACTGATGATGACAGTGACATGTATGATGATCAAGATGTGGGATACACGGTACCCGGGTACCCAAGGAGAGGCCTTTGGGCCATGCGGCATAGGGTGGGCCACGAGCCCTAGGCACATGTGGCTATCTTGTAAATAAAGAAAGAGAGATTCCCAGGATAAGATATAAATCTCGGGGATCCTGCATATCTTTTATAGATAGAATAGAGAGATCTAGTATATACTTTCCTTGTAACCCTCCCCCCTCATCCTATATAAGAGGGGGCAGGGGTCCCGAGAGGAGGAGGTCGGATCATCTCGACAACCCCGCATGCACCATTTATTCCATCGATACAGATAATCCACCATACTGGATGTAGGGTATTACCTCACCTCGAGGGCCTCAACCAGGATAATCATCTGTGTCACCATCTCTCCTTGATCTAGCGTACCCTATAAAATATATTGCCGATCCCAGAAATCGACACAAGGTAATGTTATCAATGTTTGCCACTATCATGTTAAACATAAACTTATGTCTTGGCACTAAAACATTTCAGCTTGGGAGATAAACGAGGACGTAGAAATCCAAGATGTTGTTGATGACATCCCTGAGGGCGGTGGCATCCCCGAAACACCCAATACATCAGAAATAGTGTATATAGCAACATACCACAGAGCACTCACATGCTAAAACTGGTGGAAAATTGTGAATTTTGTGGTGCCTGAAGTTTGAGCATGAGCCAAAGGGCTTCTGCTGCTGAGGTGGACATATCAGACTAACTAATCAAGACACACCTCCTGAACTTATGAGGCTATGGACAAGTGAGAATTCTGTTGCCCAACATTTCTGGAATAACATAAGGTTTTTCAATGGACATTTTTCATTCACTTGTCTTTACTGCCACCTTGACAGAGAGACAACTGACATGAAAAAAAAGTGGCATCTATACGTTTCGAGCTCATGGCCAGATATATCACAATATACATTCATTTAGTGGTGATGGTTCAGACCCAATGCACCTCCAATTATACTTCTATGATGATGATCCTAGGCTAGAGCACCGGTACCGTCGTTGCCGTCCTAAATTATATGAACAAGATAAAGATGTAATTGGCATTCTAGCCAACATTTTACGCAGTAATCCATATTCTGAACAATTTAGGAGTTTGGGACAAGCTGAGGATCTTGAGAACTACCGTGTGATGTTGAATCTTGACCAAAAGTTGGATCAAAGGACATACAACGCGCCAATCATTTCAGAAGTGGCTGCGGTGTGGGTTGAAGGAAACGAGCGACATAAGACCTTTGATAAGAGTGTAATCTTACACTGAAACAACAACGAAATACAAGGAATCCGATCATATCACGTATGCTATGATCCATTGTCTTATCCGCTATTCTTTCCTAGAGCTGAGTTGGGTTGGCATACTGATATACCGAAAAATGGTGTTAACATAGAAGATGTAATAAGATCCCATGCAAATCGCAATAATAATGATGACCCAGGTTCGTATTTCATATATATAATAACTCATCAACCAGAAGTGGAAATCGTATGAGGCCTCTAGGAATTTAAGGCTGAGTGCTGCTTGACAGTTCTGACTAACCGGATTTCGATGGAGTTTTGGCCTGTGAGCTAGAGCAGGATTCTTGGCTTTACCTCTTTTTTTTTTTTTGCTAGATTTGGAGTTCTTTCATGTTAAAAATCTAGTAGATAACTTTTTAGTGGCTACCCCCTTTTCTTGGGTACATGTTGTACTTTCTTCTCTGCCGATGAAATGAGGCAGAGCTTCTGACTTTGGATGGATTGTACGGTTCTTAATTGATTTGGTTCTGCGTTATGTTGCTGTCAGAAGAATGGAAGATAAAAGTGGATTGAATATTTGAAGTTTCTTGTGCAACATTGTCTTTGTGTAATGATAAATAGGTTCAGGTAGTTGAGTTCTTGGTTGATTTCAGTTGTTATTTCCCCTGAAAAGTGGGAGTTCTCCTAAATCTGGAGAATCTTATTCTCAAAGAAGGACCAGAAATGGTGAAGATTTTTTTTTCCTTATGCCATCAGAAAAGACCATATCCTATATTTTGCTGAATAATCTCTGATGCATTTCATATCCCATTTATTTTCAGATTGCTGCTTTCATTGCTGAACCTGTGATGGGTGCTGGCGGTGTTATCGCTCCTCCAAAGACATACTTTGAGAAGGTAACCAGAATCACATGTTAGATTTTTCTTTCCATGATCCTTAGGAAAGAGAAACTGACTTCTAGAAATATTTGACCCCACAGTCCTTATAACATTGATGCATTTTCTTAATTCAAGAAATGTTTATTGCCTGTTCACTGTTGAACATATTACATCCATCATATCCTCAATTTAGTTTGTAGTATTTGACAGATTTTTAGCTTACTACTGAAAAGAGGTTATTTATTCTATCTCCTTAGGATTATACTATTTCCATCAAACTTGGATGTAAACTGGGATTCTTCACTCTTCTGTGTTTATTATTTCCAGGTCAGCCCATACACTATTCTGGGGCTGGGCATGCATAAAAAATGCATTGATATATTATAGTTAGAATTTAGTTACCATACTGTCTCCAAGAATAACCTATATGTGCCGATGTATTTTGTTTTGGCTAGTAAACCTGTAATGTATTCATGGTCAGTAAACCTGTGATCGTATTTAAACATGTGGCTGGGTTGGCCCCTATATTAGATGACCATTGGATTTATTGGCTATTATAAGGGCTGTAATTTTTGTGCTATATGATTTATTGGGCTTGTAAAGTCTTTTGAAATGGGCTTGGCCCACTTGGTATTTGGTACTGCTAGTCTGCTATAAATAGATTAGCCAACTAGGCTGAAATAGTGTATAAACTGCTAAGTAATTGGTTTTGGCCCATAAATAGGTTGCTTATGACATTGCCCTAAACAGGCCAATAGTGTGTAAATTGCTATATTTTAGATGGGCTAGGCCTAAAGCTGACGAGATTTACAATTGAGCTTAGCCCACGAGAACTACATGGTTCTCCACAGCCCATAGTACATTTTATGACGTTTTTTACGCTAGATAATGACGAATATGAGCGTCATAAAGTTATGACGACAGAATGATCGTCACTATATTAATGATGAAAAAGATAAGGTTTCGTCATAGAACACCTTTAGAGACGCGTGATAGGTGACGAATGAATTTTCGTCACTCGAGCGTCACAGATTACGAAACGTGACGAAATTTGATGTGTTTGTGACGTAAATGAAACGTCACCTATCATAAGATCTCTTATTGTGTCAAAAACTCCAAGGAATACTAAAGGAGGGTGAGCCAATGTACCATGACTGTTTCAACTTAATCATACGCAAATTCGCATATGATGACAACCAATTGATGAACAAAAACAAAGGAACAATATGAAAACACTATCTCGATATGCGATTTTGGGTGAGTGTTTAAAATTACATATATTCATCCCTTTTGCTCATAAATTTTAAATCATCTCTTTTCTATCCCATATAGAACATTGTTGATTTTGGACAACACCCGGACTACCGACAAAAGCTGAATATTGAACAATTGGTGGAGTCAGTTTGTAACGGTCACGGTATTGGCTACAATATTTCAAAATGCAAATTGGTAGGTTACCTTAACTTTGATCGTTAACAAATTAATTAATGTTGTCCTAACAATTAGCCTTTTTGCAGATTCTTATACCAACAGATTATTGTGGTACCTTCGTTCTTATAATATTGGATCAGGAAACCAGAACCCTATACATATTAGACCCGACTCCGCTTAATCCCATTATGAAAATAACCTAAACGCAAGATATACGAAAAAACTTTTATGTATTGGTGAATACTTGGAAAAGGCCATGATCAAAGCATGCCCTAGATCGAGATGGAATGAAGATATCAATATATGGCGTCAAATAATCATACCAAACATTCCGGTTCGCAACAGGTAAAATATTAATAAATTGTTCTTTAATTTTTATAATCAGAATTTATGTTTTTTCTTAATCATATTTGTATAAGGAGTCTTATGTTTATTAATTTATTACAAATTTCAAAAACATTTTAAGTTGCACAACATTTTTTTCTTTTTATTAACAATTTAATCCTACCAGGGAACTATCTGGTTATTATGTTTCACTCTTCATGCACACATGGAAATATAACGAACTATTATTGCCAGATTTACAGGTTAGTATCAACACTATCAGCATTATTTTTTATAAATAAACTAGACAATTAAGGATATAATATAATTCAAGCTAGCGGGATAAATTTATTTTGGTTCAATCTTGCAAGAGCCCATCATCTGCATATAATAGACAGACAGAACCAAGAAATATCTCACCTGTGATGGCTGCATAACTTGTGAATTCTGATCTTCGTGCATGCCTTTTTGGGCTGTCTTTGGTTTTTGGGCGGAACACTCCATCTTTTCAGCTGATTCAAAATCATCTGATTTGGAACGTTTTGCTTTCTTTAATAGTTGGACTTCTAAATCACTTGATTGAACCTTGCTAGAACTCATTATCTGCATATAATTGAATAAAAATAAAAAATAAATATACAATTAAGGTATAATTAAATCTGCATATAATTGAATAAAAAATCAAAAATAAATATACAATCAAGGTATAATTAAAGCTAATTCAGTGAGACAAATTGATTTTGAGAAGTGGTGGAATCTTACCAGTGTTGGCTTCATGAGATGTGAATTGTCTTTCTGATCTTGGGAAAGGAGGCGTGGGTGTATATATGCTTATTTTTGTTGCGCTTCGTTTGGTGGCGTGTTGAATATGATGTTGGCGAGATTGCTTTGGTTTGGTATTTGGGGTCTTGGTTTCTTTTATGTGTGGAGTCCTCTCTAAAGGATTCGGACTCTGATATGGTGTCATAGTCGGAGTTTGCACTATATTACTGAATTGGACGTGAATTCCAAGTCTTAGCTAGTAACAATGTTGGGCTCTTTCTTCCATTGTTTTCTTTTTTTTTACAACAGCAAGTCCGAATGTGTTGCTAAATCTATTGTGATTCCATTTTTGCTTCCACTTTCCTAATTTGTTCTTATCCATTTGCTATCAAAATTAGGGTTCCTTTATATTTAGGTATTTATTTGTTTTTCTGATCTATAAAAACCTGGCGTGTTGAATCTGATGTTGGCGAGATTGCTTTGGTTGGCGTGTGGGGTCTTGGTTTCTTTTAGATGTGGGGTCCTCTGTAAAGTATTTAGACTCTGATATGGATATCATAGTCGGGGTTTGCACTGTATGACTGAATTGGACGTGAATTCCAAGTCTTAGCTAGTAACAATGTCTGGCTCTTTCTTCCATTGTTTTCTCTCTTTTTTTTTACAACTGTAAGTCCGAATGTGTTACTAACTCTATTGTGATTCCATTTTTGCTTCCATTGTCTTAATTTGTTTTTATCCATTTGCTATCAAAATTAGGGTTCCTTTATATTTAGGTACTTATTTTTTTTTTGTTCTATAAAAGTAATTACTGAGAGCATCAGGCGATCTCATTGGGATATATGTAATGATGTAGCAAGAGAAGAATTGCTTCTTTCTTTTTGGACTGTAGGTTTGAATTGGATTTTCATTGCAACTTAGAAAACAGTTTTTTTTTATTGTTTTTTTGTTTCTCCATGCTTCCTTTTGCTGCAAGTCTGTAACTAAACTACTTTTCCGACTGACAGTTTAGCATCCAATCAATCTGTAGAGAATGTGTGTAATTATCTAAGCTCAATAATTAATTGATATTATGAAAAGAGCAACATTTTAGCTCTATTCGGTTATTGGTGTTTGGTAGGGGAGTGGACGCCGTGGCTGAGGCGCCGCCTCCGGGGGAAAGGTGCCTCCAGCTGTGGGGAGGGCGTCGTGGCTGAGAGAGTGAGGGGTAGGGGAAGCGGCAGAGAGGGAACGGCGCCACTGTGGGGGAGGGGTAGGGGTGGAGATGGAGAGCGCCGCCAGACAAGTGCGCAGCGGAGGAGAGGAGATAAGGCAAGCGGATGGAGGAATCGAGGGGAGGAGATAAGGCGGTGCCGCTCTCTCTGCTCTGATCAGTTTTCTAGCCGTTGACCTGTGTTTTAGATACGTGCTTCCATCCCTTTTTTTTTTCCTAGCGAAGAGGCCTACTGTCCTGCATGCAGCTAAGCATGCTAGCTGACCTCTGAAGTCTGGCAAATCCGATTTGCAGCTGCACCTAATTTTGTGCTACTACATGCATCATGCATGCTAATCTAGCAATAGCCTGCCTTTTATACACATATTATGATTTGTTTGGTTAAATTACAGCATAATTATACTATATAGCTACATAGTTACAGCAGTGTAATTACATATATAATAATAACTTGGCATAATTACATCGTAATTATACTATATTTACATATGTAACTTTAATGTAAATTTTATAGATGCTGACCGTAAAAGATTGAAATTTGACTGAAACATGTTTATATAAATTCCTGTATCTAGCAACCCCAACCATCCATCTTCAAGACTGCAACATCATCCTGCTTCCAGCTGCCACACTTTCCAGATTCACATATGGTTCACCGCCATCCCCAACACAGCGAAGCCCAAAACATAGGTTATTCCAATATATTTCAAGGCTAGTTTTAGTCTGTCAGTAATGGACACAAAAAGGCAGGGGATGAGTTAAAATATACAGCGCATAATATTTCTTTTTGTCAAGAAAAAAGAAAGGCATTATTGATATGAGATTACTTACCCATACTTATCAGCCATTGCCTTAAGCTCACGGTATGGCGTAAGCTCCCTGAGTATCCTTTCGTCCTGGATGTTGGGTTTTTCACCACCAGCTATACTTTTCCTGCCATATTTCAGCTCAAATAGTAGATGGAACAACTCGTGCTTCTTCTCCTCAACTTGCGCCCTAAGGCTCGCAGGTTCTTTGCAGCTGTTAGGAGCAGACGACTCGCATTCACAAATTTTGTGTGAGCATAATGGCGAGCATACCGGGACTCAAATTGCGGCCTGATGCTCTCTGGGACACGAGACAGATCCACATCCGCGACAGGTTTTGCGTGAGGCTGATTGGTCATATCAGCAGAGAAAAGATATAACAGTGTGAGAAAAAAACAAATCAAATGGTACAGCGCTGATCGGAGCAAAGAGCATGGTTCATCAAAGAGCTTAGTGAGAGGAGGGGGGGCTTGGGATTTTATGATAAGATCGCCTTAGACCGAGGGGTACCCTTGTGCTCCAGAAAATTGTGGATACATCGAATCCTTAACACATACAGTACTCCATTTGAAACCAAGTACTGACGGGGCCAGTCGAAATTGCTCGGTTTTTTTTATTTATTCTAAATCGATAGTTGTAGGCGAAGGGTACATTACATACCTTGTTATAGTTTGGTGCTCTGGCGGAGCTGAAAGGGCGGAGGAGCGACATCCGGCTAAGCCTTGGCAACAGACGCCGCTGTTCCTCTTTAACAGCCGGCGACGGCGATACGAAAGCCGTTGCCTATTGAAGGGCGCGATGGCTCACCTTCCTCGCCGCAAATCGAAGCGCCGCCGCCATGAACTATTTCGCTCCCGCGTTCTTTATTTTCGCCCTCTCTATTTTTCTCCTTGGCTCCAGACGCCGAGGTCTACAGTATATATGTTCGCATATATCAGATACAATACAAGTCGGATTCGGATACAAGGAGACGAGACCGACGCCGAGACCAGCCAAAAAGCCCAGAACTCAATATCCAGTCCAGATAGGAATCACGTTTATCAACCATAAAACCAGGTATAAAGCGTCCAATATGCAAGAAATCTAGAACGAATGATATCCATAATTCTACACTTAGGCTCATGCACAAATGGATTGCTCTGAATTTGTTTCCTATAGGTGATCTAAGACCCATTAGGGGAGATGAATTAATTATCATGTTTGCCATGGTTAGAAAGATCAAAATTGCTCCTGTGAAATATATGATAAGTCAATGGTTAGAAAGTATAAAGTTCTCTGCTCCTGTTGGGTGCACTTCTCTGATTACTCGGATAGCAAAAGGGCTAAGAGTCGTTAGCGACCAAATTGCTTTTATCTCAGCCGCTCGTCCACGTATTGATGAGGCTTATCTAGTGCAAGGGCATATTCTGAAACATGGAGTAGATGGATCTTTGATATACTTTTTCCCCGGTTATACAAATGAAATCCCGTTGCCAAATGCGGGGTATCATTTGTACAACTGCCATGAACTAACCATTCCCCTACAGACCATAGAGGAATCTCGTACAGGTGGAACATACAGGGAGACGCGCAACATGACAAGGAACGAACGAGAAAGTTCATCATCCTCGATACCCGTGTAGATGTATGTGGCACGATGGGCACCAACTGGGGATGCACCCGGATGGACCCAAGCTCCACGCCATAGCATCGGAGTCTCAACTTGGGCAAGCGCCAGTGAGAACCGGTGGCATGCGCCTCATGACATCCAATGGGGGGACAATCAACCTCCCAGATCAAGTGGTGTGCCTCCATCTCCAAGTGAATGGCGCTCAAGTTCCTCTCGTTGGGACTTGGGTGAAATCACTAGGAGAATGGACACCCTTGATATGCAGACGGGGGAGATCCAGTACAACCTCATGGAACACATAGCTCAAACGCAAGAATGGCAACAAACTGCTGATGCTCAGTTCGCCAACAGCAACAACATGATGCAGCAACAACAAGATGACCTTCAGGCGTACTTTTGTTTTGAGGGGTTCAATCCTTATCAAGGACCCTGAGCGAAAGCCAAGCTTGGGGGGAGACATCTCTCCCCCCACTGAGGTAACTTGTATCACATTGCATATTTTCCTTTCCAATTGCATATTTGCTTCCCAATTGCATCTTCCAAAATAATGAAAACAACATAAAAATTTGCAAAATAGAAAACACCAAAAAGATAGGATAGGTTTGAGTCATGCTAGGTAAGACAAGCTAGTTCTCTCTGTTGAAATGATGAATAGTTGCTCTGTTTTATATCTCTGATATATGGGTTCTTGGTAAATGCTCTTTCAAAGGTTAAATATAAGTAGCCAACAATTATCCGGGAACCTGAGGTAAATGAGTTGCACTTGCTAATCTAAGTCTAAGTTGTTGCGAGATATGAGATAGTAAATATGAGTTGCTATAATCCCGATACTAGTTTGACTTGAATTCTGGATGTTTTGTTTTCCAAAATGATAAAATTGAAAGTTCCTCATTTGATATAAATTCCTACTAGAGCCAAAAATGTGCTATCATAATTAAACCATATACATTTTGGTTACTTGCCATTACATTGAACTTTGTCAAATTCTTGTGACTTGTGTAGATACTTCTCATGCTCTATGATCAAGATCATACACCCACATATATGCACATGCTAAACTCCTACGCTTGGAGCTAAGAAATATTCCATTCCATTTCCATATTACCACCAAAATAAATTCTTCATGCTTTCATGTGCTTTCTTCTCCTAAAGAGAAAAAAAATCATTTTGAAAAAAAAAAGAAAAAAAAGGAGGGAAAGGCATGGTTATGAAAAATGAAGTTATGCTCCATCAAGCATGAGCATGATGTTAAAAAAAATGTAGCCATGCCCTCTCCTAATCAATAAAAGAAGGATTTTTTTGGGGAAGAAAGTAAACACAAAGGAGAAGCATTTTTTTCTTTTATTTTTCTTCATATACCATTTCCACCATATACCACACACACATTTTGCACGATCTTGATCTTGAGTATGTTTAGTTATCTGCTTTAGTCTAAGCTTTTGACTTAGTAATAAATGTGAATGCAAGTATGCCATGTTTGATCCCTACTGAGCTCCACATATCAAACCTTAGAGTTGGAATCAAAAAGGCAACATTTGGTGAGGAATTCATATTGATAGACTTAGAGGGACTGAGTGAATCAATTGAGGAACTTGGCTTTCTTTTGCAAAATCATTTGAAAACTTCCCGAATAAAAGTTGAATAAAAATTGGGTGATTGGTGCTCTAATTCCTGTTCTATCTTTCAACCGTCCAAGACAAGGAGAAGCAGTGTCTCATGGGAATCAGGGGTAAGGATAAGCCACCGTGCCAAAGATTATTTAATCTGAGAGAGAGTACATATACCTTGCACCTGTATCTTGGAGATATGCAGCATACTAGCAACTCCTGATCAACAACCAAGTCTTTGTTCCCTTTCGTCCTTCACACGGGACGAGCAAAGGTTCAAGCTTGGGGGTTTTGTTGACGGTCGTTATCGATCAGTTTCGACCGTCAATATTACTAAAATAGAGGAGAACTAGTGATGCTTACAATGCATAAATATATTAGAATAATAATATTCCACCAGTAGTAGGTATACTAACCTTTCTGCAGAGAATGACAATAAAGTGGAGCAGAATCGGCATCAACTCAGACGATAAATCAATCGGACGATGTCGAGAACCAGCCTTGTGTGTGAATAGGCCAAGAACTCAGAATTGACATGATGAATTGGGCCAAAATTCACAAATCTATGAAGTGAAGTAACGGAGGAGGCCATCTGCCGATTTTGGGCCAGGATGGGCCGGCCCCTGGTTCGGCTAAACCAGGAGGTTCGGCCATACCTCCCTCTCCACCGTTGGATGTGGGCTTTGTTGATGGCTGTTAAATACCAAATTAACGTCGTCAATACCTGCATAAAACCATAAAAGTATAACATCCAATGTAGTGGTAGGGTTTATTTCTAACCATTTCCACGAGTGTTGGTGTGTATATTTGGATGCAGGTGACGAACCACCAAAGTTGAGACAAAAGATACATAGAGGAGGAGGTGAATTAAACATCCATATTCCAGCCTATGGAGCTTTGGACCTACAAACCTAATGAAACACATTCAAATGGGCCAATTGCAAAGCCCATGAGAATTCGGAGCAAAACGGGCCAGAAAGGGTTTGGCCGAACAGTTACCGACTTGCTAAATTCAGGGATGATCCTCATAGTGATTATGAGAAAACCTTGACGAGCATCCTCCCTGATAATACGCCGATAGAGGAAGTAATGGCGGTTCTACTTCATGAGCCCTGAATCTATTCTAGAACAGGATGATCTTCGTTTCATTCAAAAAGATTCTAGCGAGACCATTGAATTGCACCCCAAAGAACCACCATCACAACCTCCTATCGAGCCTGAACCTTGTCCCTCTGGCCATCAAAATGTTGCTCTCGACAATTGTCAAGAAACAACCCTGTTCTTGCACGATGCATCTCTTGAGAAGGAGAAACTGCAAGCCATGGACAAGCTTGAGACATCAACTCTAGAGGATGAGAACTCCACAAATGAGCATGAAAGCTTCTCTATCAAAGTTCCTCAGTGTCCATGCTCACATAAAGAATCCTTAGTTCTGTCCGACTAGTATCACTTCCTTGTCGAAAACCATAACCACCTTTCGGGCCTTACCTCTAACATGTTTAGAAGGTTGGTTGTGGATGCTTTTATTTATCATAAATATTGCAAATCTCGTATGTGTTTGTGGCACTAATCTTGCAGCGAGATGTCTCCATGGTCGAGCTTGTAGCCATAAACAAAGCACTACCGGGAGATACCCTGGATTATCTTGGTAAGTTTTCTTTCCAATAAAAGCAAGAACCAACTTTTAGGATATTATGCACCTTCGGGTATTCTTGGTCAGTAACCATTTCAGGCTGAGATTAAGAACGAGGGATGTACGATGCCTAAGAACTCGGGAGCTACATCAATTGTACATTTTGGTGATCCTTGGTGTTGAAACACACTTTATGAAGACTCCAACGTCACACACTTGGTTTTTGATGTCTTGCGACACCAAAGTCCAAGTGTGGGGGGAGGTCGATGAGCTTGCATGACAAGTTCCATCATCCAAGGCCATCTTGGTTTGCAGTTGGTGTTAGTCTTACCTTGCCGAAAAAAAGAAGAAAAAAAAGAAGAAAAGAGAGACGAAAAAAAAAGAAACAAAAGATGGGAGAAGAGGAAGAGAGCAAGAGGGCTCACAGGCTACATCCAGATCAAAGACTGCATTATTTGCGAGTCTTCAAAATATGGCCATACACCTCGCTATTAGCGATCATGCTGCCTCGCTATACCTAGCCCCTCTCTTGAGCTCATGTGCCGCCTTGGATTAGCCTTCATCCACTCCTAGCTATGCACAACTTCTCGCTCCCGCAACACCTTCATACATACAAGCAAGAGGAGATGCCCTCTTCTTTCCTAGGTGTTTGCTGCTCCACTCCAGTTGGCACTTGCATACTTGCCCAAAAAGAGATGTACCCTACGTCTCTTCAACATTGTGCCAACGGAACATGCCTTCAACGCACAAGGTTCTTGCACTAGAGGTGTGTGCATAACCAAACTGTTTGCCCGAGTTGGCATGGTAAAGTGCCTTCCTCCGATGAAACCCTCATCAAGACGGAGGAGAGATTGACAACCACATGTGACCATGCCACTGCTCCAGAAATTTCAACATATACATCATGCTGGCAGTAAGTACACTCAGATATACGAAATACCGCAAAAGATTCACCATTTCTTTTACTCATACTTATCTCTAGTTGAGTCTGGCTTGATCATGCATGGTTATGCGTCCTCGGTCTATTTCCGTATGCTATGGTTTGGGTGGTCGTCGACATTCATAGGCTTTTTAAATAGCTTAGGATAAATAGCTTGCTTTAATCAAAGTTGACGTGGTGTCAAGTTTGCTTAAATGAACCATAGAGCTAGTACTTCCATGAACTTCGGATGTATATCCTTCGTGGACTAACCCCTGCAGGAACCTTTTCAATTTGATGGGTGAGTTCTCAAGCACGAGTCACACTGGAGGTAAGTAAAGGGCCAGGAACAAATCAATTACCAAAAGAGGCAAAGGAGAAACATATCACCTCTCAAGGTGCATGGTACGTATATTGCCAAATGCTCCTTTGCTATGTTATGTAACTTTATCTCAGCCCTGTATGAGTTTTGCTTAAATAAAAGTTTGGTGAACAAAAAAACATTGTTTTTAAGAATAAAAGAAATGTCTCTCGGAAAAAAAAAGAAAAAAACATTTTTCTCTCGGGTAAAAAGAAAAAAATGACAAAAATAAAATTATGGCAAATTTATGGGATCCATGCTCATTAAGTTTTCAATCCAATTCCTTTAAAGCATGGATGTGAACAACTAATTTTGAGGCTATGATAAAATCTTTTCAATTTTTTGTAATCCCTCAGGTATTTGTTGTCCACTAAACTTTTCTAGAAAAAAAAGACAACTAAGGAGCAGTGTACAATAACCTCAACATTCATACCACTCTCCTTGGTCTATGAGAAAACAAAGATGCACAGGGAACCAAGCAGAGCAAATGTAATACTTTGTTACAGTCGATTCGGTTCAAAGCATGGTAAGTCCGATTTGGTAAGAATCTCAAACACCCTGTGTATCATGATGTCATATATCTGCCCTGCTAGGATACCCACCATGCTCATTGTTGCCCAAAAAAATAATAAAAAATAATAAAAAAATAAAAGTGAAATAAAATAAAATAAATTTAGGCACTCCATGCGCCTAGAGTTACTTGAATAAAATTTGGCTCACCGGTACTTTACCCCGGTGGAAGCCCATTTTGCTTTCGATGTTTTCGAATAAAGACAAGGTACAGAACAAGTATGGGGGAGTCTTTTCGGAACTCCCGATGCGCAACAGCATCGACTCAACTTGACAATGTGATGAACACCAGCACATGGCTGCACACAAAATTTAGCAATCAGAACCAAGTTCTGGCTGGGTCGGCCGAACCAAGTGTTCACCCTACCCTTGCCTGGTCTGGCTCTGTCACCCTTCTGCCATGTGGTCAGGTTTGCGTGTCTCCTCCCTTATCCTCCCCTGAGTTAAACTTGGTAGAAAATTTGAATAAAATTTAGTTTGACTCCAAATGAAAATTAAAAACATTAACTCTCAACAAATAAAATTTTCCTATGATTAATCATGTATGCTTTTTATTCTTTGCTAATATTTGTCACTTGTGAACAACCATCTATCATAGGGAACCTTGCTCATCTAAGTAATTGATATATGTGATATGGTTATGACAAAAGAAATTCTTGTCCAACTGTCATGATACTTGGGATTTTATTTTGTGAAAATTAAAACTTTTTTGAGCAATACTCCTCAGTGACTATATTATTACCTACCAAGGCCATATATTATTCTCATTGCAAAATCCTGATATATGTTTAGGCTGCTTGTCATTACATTGAGCTTTGTCAAATTATTGTGACCCGTGTGAGATGCTTTTCATACTTTCATGATCAAGATTACACGCACACTCCACATACACACACTATGCTAAACTTCTACACTGGAAGCTAGCATCCCTCATCCATCATTTATTTTATTCATTATCCACAAAACAAATACTCCATGTCATTTATGCCCTTTCCTCTAAAATTCTTTCAAAAGAAAAAAAACAGAGATAAGAGAGAGGCATGGCTATGCAAAAGAAGGAAAAAAAAGTCTTGCTCATACAAGTATGGAGCGTTGATAAACAAAAGAGAAAAAAAATGAAAAAAAAAACTTGCTCATACAAAGTATGGGGCATGATGAAAAAAAAGGGGAAGAAAAAAAAAGGTAGCCATGCACTCTCTCAAATTTCCGAAGAGAGAAAATTGGAGGAGGAGGTATATCAAAAGAGTCTTCTATTCTCCTTTTTCCACCCATAAAACAACCATACACATACATACCCATACACATATCACACACATGCACATTCTTGATCAGAGAGTATGACTTGCTATCTCCTTGGGTCCGGTATTTTGGATTTGCAATATATGTGATGCAAGTATGCCCCGATTGATCCCTACCGAGCTCCACCTATACAGCCTTTTAGAATAGGGACAATTTGGCAAACATGCCTTGGTGAGGATCCACAAGTAAAACCACATGAGTGATCTAAGAGAAGGTCATTTGAGGAGTATATCTACTTTGCGAAAATATATAAAAACCCCAAGAGATTGACAGGAGGAATAAGGAGGACTTGAGTCACGACCGTTCCATTCATCAATACCTAAGATGGTAAGTTAGACACTGCAAAGTTCGCATGTACAGGTATGCCTTAGAATAATTTGTGTACTTGTATTATATCTTGGGGAATTTTATTCTACAATAATCCTTAACCTTTACTCGGGACGAGTAAAGAGCTAAGTGTGGAGGTTTGTTGGCGTCTGTTAAATACCAAATTAACGCCGTCAATACCTGCATAAAACCATAAAAGTAAAACATCCAATGTAGTGGTAGGGTTTATTTCTAACCATTTCCACGAGTCCATTTAGTGTTCCTGTTATACTTAATATATGGCTAGCTTATCTGGGAGATGCTTTGGTGCGGGTATAATGTTTGCTCTGCAATTACTCTATGTCATGACGATGATATTAGAGTAGTATCTGGTAGTTTAGGCGTGGTGTCTAGATTACGGGATATCATTATTTGGGGTTATATATTGCGGATGAGAGGTGGGCCACTGATGGTGACAGCTCAGTACAGGTATTCCTCCGCGCCGGTATATAATCCTAAGTTAATTCCCTGGGGAGGGTATTCCTCCATATTTAGCCCCGGTTGTATGGTCATGACGGGCTGTCGTAAGGAACTCGGCAGTCAGGGGTGGCTTCTCGAAGTACTAGGAGGGCATCGGATAGAGGGTATTAGCTAGTATATCGGTTAACTAGAATGTATGTATACTATGTATACTAGAAGTATAGGAATAGATTTTCTTTCTCTTTTCTTTCCACTTAGCTTAGATATATTATGAGAATGAGTAGAAATGCTTGTGTGTCACTCTACCCTTGGATTATCTTAACCCCTGCTTAGAATATGATTATCACAAGTAATATATAAAATTATTAGTTTAGTTCTCTCTACATGATCTTCCCACGGGATAAAATAAATACGATACCCTTGTAATACTCTCGGGTGAAATGCTACAATGGTATATCCGTGTGCTTGCGGATAAACTCAGTAACCATAATATACCAAAAGTATTTCCGCACCATTGCTGGGAATCATATTTCCAGTAATGTCGTTAAGAAATACCGTGTATTTATTTTTATCCCGTGAGAAGATCATGTAGAGAGAACTTTGACTAATAATTTATATATTACTTGTGATAATCATATTCTAAGCAGGGGTTAAGATAATCCAAGGGTAGAGTGACACACAAGCATTAGCTACTCATTCTCATAATATATTATCTAAGCTAAGTGGATAGAAAAGAGAGAGATAATCTATTCCTATACTTCTAATATACATAGTATACTACATTTTAGTTAACCGATATACTAGCTAATACCCTCTATCCGATGCCCTCCTGGTACTTCGAGAAGCCACCCCTGACTGCCGAGTTCCTTACGACAGCCCGTCATGACCATACAACCGGGGCTAAATACGGAGGAATACCCTCCCCAGGGAATTAACTTAGGATTATATACCGGCGCGGAGGAATACCCGTACTGAGCTGTTACCATCAGCGGCCCACCTCTCATCCGCAATATATAACCCCAAATAATGATATCCCATAATCTAGACACCACGCCTAAACTACCAGATACTACTCTAATATCATTGTCATGACATAGAGTAATTGCATGAGCAAACATTATACCCACACCAAAGCATCTCCCAGATAAGCTAGCCGTATATTCAGTATAACATGAACATAATGTAAAGTAGGTACTCATATACTCGGAAAGTATTTCAATACCATAAATGCATTTAGAAGAGTATTCTATAAAAATACAAAGCTTACAAAAGAGAAGAGAAAAGCTACAAGAGCCATACCCAAACTCTTCCGAAGACTTCCGGACTCCTATTCCACCAGCTAGATACTACTAAACTAAACTTGAGAGAAATGAGAGAGCTATTGCTTGAGGTGTGTGATTGAAGTGAGAAGGTGAAGTCCTTTTATAGGCAGGTATGATGGTTGTAACCGCTGTGAAATGTCTGAAGTAACCGCCATCAGGAGAAGATCTGGAGCGTCCCTACCAAACCCCACATCCAACGGTGGAGAGGGAGGTTCGGTCGAACCTCCTGGTTCGGCCGAACCAGGGGCCGGCCCAACCTGGCCCAAAATCGGCAGGTGGCCTCCTCCGTTACTTCACTTCGTAGACTTGTGAATTTTAGCCCAATTCATCGTGTCAATTCTGAGTTCTTGGCCTATTCACACACAAGTCTGGTTCTCGACATCGTCCGATTGATTTTTCGTCTGTGTTGATGTCGATTCTCCTCCACTTTATTGTCATTCTCTGCAAAAGGTTAGTATACCTAATACTAGTGGAATATTATTATTCTAACAAACATATACATTGCAAGCATTACTAGTTCTCCTCTATTTTGGTAATACTGACGGTCGAAACTGATCGATAACGACAGTCAACAACGGGTCATCGAGTCGTCCCCTCCGAGAACAGACTTCTCCGAGGACAAGGCTGGGGGCTAGGGAGGGTACCTTACTCGACAACGGGATAAAGACAGCCTGTAAAAAGAGTAGTACTCGCATATGACATGACCTATTTACGCATTCAGTAGATAGGTTCTTTACGATTACAAAACCCTTAACAATAATATATTACAAAATTTCTGTCATATGTTTCTTTTTACAGGGACTAAAAATCTACCATGACGGCCATTGCCAGTTCATGGAAGCAAACACCTCCTCGGCTAGGGGCGCAAGGGATCGCGCCGACCGGTCGACCTCACGCGCCGACAACCGAGAACGACGAAAACCCCCACGTAGGAACCCGAGATCCATTTGCGGACGATGATCTTGGATGCAGGCAATGACGTGGCCCCCAGCGTAGCGGCTCGCACGACGACACTCCTCCTTGAGGCTGATGTCGATGCGCTGTCCTATATCCTCGAGTTGAGCACATGCCCCCCTCATCCAAGACAAGTAGCCCGCCGTACTCTCCTCGGGCTCCGGGCGGTCGACCTTCAACTGACGACAGACATAAGCCATGGCACTACAGCAGCTCTTGAGGTATGAGTTCACCCAGACCTCACGACCACGAAGCGCTTCCACGGCTTGGTCTTTCTTCACAAACACGAGTGATCGCTCGAGCTCGGCGACTTCAAACTTTGTCTTCCAGTAGTCGATACGCCTATCTCGTTCAGCGACGACACTATCGAGGTCTGCAGAGGGTAGAAGATGTGAGGGATGCTACCTCCCAAACAGAATCACAAGTTTAGGAGAAGGACTTCTCTAAAACATCACACCTGAGCTCGCACGTGGGAACCCGACTTCGCCGGCCTCAGGCAGGCAGCAAGTCGTGCCCAATCCCCCATCCTTGACGGCATCGTCCGAGGAAGGCAGTTCAATCATCTCGACATGAGGATATCCGCCTTGCTGGACGTCCTCGGGATCTACATAGCTACGGAAGACAAAGGAACGCGACAAATCAACACATAACTCATGAAAGGAAGCTGTTGCGTCCATAGAACAATGGAAGTGTTTATACAAAAACCAAAGTACAAGGTGGAGGAAAAATTACTCCTCAAAAAGAGGGAGAACACTCTCCCCGAGTTCCGACACGCTCCCCATCACGCTCTCCCGCGTGGCATCAGCTGCCCCTTTCGCCAAGATGTCCTTGAGGTCGGTGTCAGGAAAGGCGAGCTTCACGCACGCGAGGACGTGGCACGCCCCCGTGTGGATCCCGTTGGAGATCTCCTCCGCAACATGGGCGGCCTGCCGTGATGGGTTGGTCTCCATCTCATCCGCAAGCTCCGACAACGCCGACGTCAGCGACGTCTCGTCGGGATGCGTCGGGATGGAAGACTTCGCCCCGCACGACAACGCCAGTTGATGCAGCCACGTGAAGGTCTTGCGGAGGGAGTCGCGGAGGGAGAAAAGGATGTCTTGTGTATCGTTCATCCTCTTCTCCAAACCCTGGCGCTGCATCTCATTGCCGGCCACGATTTCCTTCATCTTCTGAAGGTCCTCATGAGCAACCACGAGTTGCGCCTCCAGCTGTGCCACCCTCCCATCCGCCGCCGTCGCACGGGCCTCCACGCGGTCCATTTGGGCCGCCACCACCCGAGAACCCCTCTCGAGAAGGCGGTGGCACTCGGCCACCACGTCGGACCAAGTGGTCATCTTAGGCGGTGGCGCGGCCACAGGAGCAGTGGCAGGTCCCGCGGACTCTGCGACGATGGGAGCAATCTCCACGCGAGGAGCGACAGTGGCGGGGAGACCACTCGTCGCCGCCTCACTCCCACTCGGCGAGGAGACCACCAACGCTTTCCTACGAAGGCTAACAGACGTCATTGAAGATCGGGAATGCGACAACAAGATCGGTCAAGAATTTCGCTTACCTCCCGGTAGGCAGCTTCAACGTTCTCCTCTTCGGAGGAGGAGCCAGACTGCCCGTGTCCTGCGTAAGACAGTAAATCATGACTTCGTTTTCGACATTCTCGGAAGAGAAGCTAAAAAGCGAGGACAACGCCCCTACCTCGAAGCCGGCAGACTTCTGCCGAGAACTGGTGGGAGCGCTCGATCTTGCCCACGGCTTCCGCTTGGTTCCGCTGCCCCCGGCAACGGTGGGGGCGGAGGAGATCTTGGCAACTTTGTCGTCAACCTTCTCCTTCAGTGAAGCGGAGGCCTGGTGATCGACAAGAGGACCGATTACATCCGTCAACGGCAAAATCTGCAAGAGTTGAAGTCACTTTGGCCCTTCAAAGGAATAAGAGATATAAGGTATCCTGGTTCTCGCTTACATTGATGGCGGCAGTCTTCTCGGCCGCCGACTTGTCGCAAAGCGGGGTCGGCACCCCTTCCGCCGTGGAGGGCGCGCTAATCATGACGTCCCCGACTCGCTGCGCCTCCATGTTGTCAGGAAGATCTGAAACAAACAAAGATGCAAGGAAGCATAGTTAGATCTTGTCTACGATTTTTCATAGGGGTAGTGAATCGTTATAGGTAAACGATTTGTGTGGGATAAGGTAATTATGAAACTTTGACCAATGTACCTTGCTGCACGTATTGTTTGTTGACCAGAATTCATGAACCCAGTTACCATAGGGAACATATTCGAAATATCTATGAAAAAGGTATGTTTCTTCTGGTTTTTCTAATTTCTTCTTTGGCGGAATGTGAAAGATTACCCTTTGATTTACCAGAAGCGGAGGAAGAATTAGTAGCAGGTTATCAAACCGAATATTCTGGTATCAAATATGGTTTATTCGGTTTCAACATCAGGAGCAAGAAGAAAGTGCAACGCAAGGACGAATACCCCGCGAAGAAATCCGAGTTACATCCTCGGTTCCGGTGTAGTCGAACGCGGGGTGAGCGCGGGCTTGCAGCGGTTGGATCCGACGGCTAACGAAGTCTTCAACGACTTCATAGCCAGTTAGTCCTCGCTCGCGAAGACCACTCACAGTATCGACAAAGGCTTGAAGAGAGGGCGTCATCGGTGGTTTGGAAGTCCAGTCCTCACAGCGCTCTGGTTGGACCTCGGGCACGACAAGAACCGGGTCGAGTTCTTTGATCTCGAGGTAAAACCACCTCGATCTCCACTGGCTCCAGGATGAATGGCATTGGAGAGGGATATACTTCGCCTTCATGCCATCACAAAGGCAAAACCCGCAACATCCCGAAACCCGATTGGCTTCAATCCATCGGAGTTCGTAGAAGAAGCGAAAAAGATCAAGGAAAGGCACTACCCCAATGTAGGCCTCGCAGAGATGAGCAAAAATGCTCAGGAAGGCAATGGAGTGGGGGTTTAGGTGTAGGAGAGAAAGGCCATAGAAGTTCAAGACCAACAAAAGAAATTCAGAATGAGGAGGTAAGAATCCGCAGCGGATGAAATCCTCTACCGCTACCATACGACCTAAGATGGGGGAAGGATCAGTACCTCCTATCTCCCTCGCCATGATCTGCTTGGGAGGGACGACCCCCTCCGTGTACAATTTCTTCAGCGCGGCCGCATGTAACACCCTAAAAATTCTACCAACGAAATCAAAACTCTAAAAATATGGACCTTCAAAAAAAAACTTTTTAGATAAATTGCATCATGCCGGTTTTATTCGCCTATTTCATTGGATTTTGATTTCGGAGTTCATTAATCACGAATAAAGAATAACTAATTAGGAATAAACCCTAAAATTAATTTGGCTAAATAAATAATTGAAATATAATCTAAAATAAAGATTAGGTGGGGATGGAAATAAATAAATATTAACACGACCATATTAGTAACAATTAAACTTAATTACAAAGAATAAGGATTTACTCCAATTAAACTCAAATAAATTATATAAAAATAAAATATGGGTAATGTTAATCTAGGGTGAATCTTTTGGTTAGAACAATAAAAAAATTGAGTAAACTCCATTTGTGCAAAAATTGAAATTTATAGGGCAAGGTTTAAATAGAAAATAGACTAAATTAGGGTTCATAAGGATCTAGCACTGTTCATTGCGCAATAGGTGCTTGATGAGGTTCCCCAGCCCTGCCTCCTCCTCTGCCGCGCGCGCCTGGCTGCCCCGAGCCCCACGCTGTCGTCACCGTCGCATTCCATCGCAGCTGCCGCGCCGCGCCACCATCGCCGTCCCGCCCGTCCCGTCGCCGCGCCGCGCGCCTGCCGCCTCGCACCCCACGCCCCTGCCCCACCGCGCGCCTGTCACGTCGCCGTCGCTGCGCGCCGCTCGCCCGTCGCTGTCGCCGCGCACCGCTCGCCCGTCGCCGTCCCGCCCATCCCGTCGCGCCGCGTCGCCGCGCGTCACCGTCGCCTCGCGCCCCGCGCGCCGCGCCGTCCCATCGTCATCAAGCCGGCCGCCCCTCCCCAAGCCCTATAACCCCCCCTGGCCACCCCTTTCCGCCCCACACCATCCTACCCCATTCCCCTCTTCCTCCCCTCTTCCTCTCCACCGCGCCGCCGCCTTCGTGCTGCCGCGCCGTCGCCGATGTACCGCCGCGCCGCGGTGTGTGCCGCGCCGGAGCGCCGCCGCCTCGCGCCGTTGTCGCGTCGCCATCGGTAAGCTGCCGTCCCTCCCCTCGTTTCGGTCGCCGTCGCCGCCTAGGAAGGAAGAGAGAGAGAAAGAAAGAAAAAGAGAAGAGAGAAAAAGGAAGGAAAGAAAATAGAAAAGAAGAAAATGAGAAATAAAAAGAAATTAGGAGAGAGATTAAGAAGGTTTAGAAAATTTAAAATAATTAGAATTTAATTATAAATTATTTGTAGTCGTGGAAATGCAAAATTTTGTAGATACTTATAGAATATTTTTGGTAATCTCTATAAGTAATCAATTCGCGGTAGCAATTTAGATTTATTTAAGAGCTAGATAATTGCATGGAATTCTTAGGAATGTACTTTTAAAACACAAAATATCTTAGGTTGAGTAAATTAAAATAGGAATAGTCCTATTTCGCGAATAATGTAGTTGATATAAAATTCGCCTCTCGCGCTCGTTTTTTGATTTGGTCTTTATTGGATTTTATTTGAATTCTAATGGAATTCAAATCAATTCTTCGCACGTAATTTTAGAGCCCGAGGGAGTTGCGGATCCGAGCGAGGGTCAAGACCCGCAGCACTACGAGCAAGGCAAGTCATCACTATTCCTTGAACATGTTGATCCCAATTGCGAAATTGTTTTGTTTACAAATAAAATTGCATGCAATGATGAACATCCTACTTGTAATTTTGCCATGCCTTGATTATTGTTTACTCCTTATGCCTTCGTAACCATGTTTACGTATGAGTCCCTAGTCAACTATGACAATTGCTTAGAAATGTTGTTCTAATATCATGCATACTCATATTTATCAAAATGCTTTATACTTAGGCAATTACCTTTGGGAAGGTAATTGAGATGCGGCATGTGGAGACATGAGCGCCACATTGCCATGATATTGATGACATGATTTGTGAAAGGAGAAATAAAACTAAGCAACTGTTTTCGACTGGGGCAGACGGAGGATTTGGGTGGTATCTGGAAAAGGCTAATACCGTCCCCGGTCAATTAAGGACCGAGCCATGAAGTTAAGCATGAAACGACCCCCGTACAACCGTACTTCTCGAATGGGTATAGACCTAGCGGATTAGATAGCCAAGCGGCGGCAGTATCCTGCGTAGATGGTTCACCCCTGAGTGTGGCAGGTGCGCTACCGTGGGGCAGCCGTTGAGGTAGGGCCGTGTGGCGTGCTCCTACATCGGTGTCGCCATTGGTAGGACTGCCACGAGTGTGTGTGAGGGAGAACTTAACTTAAACCATAATTTAATTTGTGTGTGAGGCTTTTCTTTCCCGGGAGCGCCAAAACTCCTCTCACTGCTAGAAACATGGACGCCTAGAGTGCATGAGGATTTAAGTTCATGGAGCGGGTACTGCCAATGCGAGGTTATCGAAAAGCTTTGCCGTGACGCGTCTCATTTGTTGGGATGAGGCTCATGTGTTGGGCAGTCACGGAGTGCGGGTAAATTGTACATCCACTGCAGTGTGAGTAAACCAAATCTATTTGAATAGCCATGCTCGCGGTTATTGAGCACCGGGACAAGTATTACACTTGGCTAGACTCAAAATTCTTAACTTGTGTAGGATGGGATATTGCATGATGAATTTTATGCTCATGGAGCCACTTCCTGAGGGGAAGGAAGGTGGAAGACCTCAGAAAACCATGACGACTCAATGGCGGGAAGCTATCCTTGGGATCACAATGGATGGTGGACAGAACTTGCTTTGCGCAAAAGAACCATAGCCATTCCTTGAATACCCTCTATCATGTGCATTGTTGCTGTGGTGGCTTGCTGGGTACGGTTGGTACTCACCCTTGCAAAATACAAACTTAATCAGAGGTCGGAGATGAAGCTTTGTAGGATCCCTACGCTTGATACCAGAAGGATGATGAAGACGATGGTGCTTAGTAGGTCTTAGTTACAGTCGTTGCCTGTGGCAATGGCATGCCGCTGCCTTAACTCCGCTGCCTTATCTACTTCTGCTTTTGGAATGTATTTCGGACCATTCGGTCCTATGTTCTAAGACTATGCCTGCGGGTCTATGATGTAATAATTCGCACTAGACTCTTGTGTATGTGCACTTGGTATTTCAGCTATGAACTCGTATGTACCAGACTACTTGATCCAGGGAAATGGTACTATTTACACGATTGATTCATGTTATAAAAATGGGGGTCCATACCGCATCGGTGGTGGATTGGTTGAGGTCCGCCATCGGGTGGAGATCGCTGGAAGGAGACCACTGGTGGAGGGTGTAGGAGATTGGGAAGACGGAGATTCTGGGGAAGCTGGGGAACAGAGTTCTTTGGCAAACGGACCCGAAATGGATCTCAAAACCCCATTATATAGGCGCACTACCTGACGGTTCATATTTCGAGGAAAGGGGAGAGACTGCCGTCGAAAATTTCTGAGGACCATTGTTCAGACTTCAATTTAAATTCAAAACACGCACAAATAGGCTCCCTGAACGCGTTATCGATAACTCTACATCTCTACGGTTATATAACCGAGATTGATCTAACGAGTACTACAACGCTCTATCAGGAGAAGTCACGTGCAAGAACATGAATTCATTTAAGTTGAAGTTGGGGGCTACTGTCAGGGTTACGGATAAGGTATACCCTCTATCCTACGACTTATGGAAAATACCGATAAGGTATACCCTCACGTGTACGGTTGGTTTCCGTATACGTTGTTAGGAATTCGCCTCAAATTATGGAAAATATCTCCACGAGGTTAAGGAATTGCCGAAGACCTACTCGGAAAGGATATGATCTCTAGTATATCGTGTCGGTTTACATAATCTCCAAGTCTTACTTGGGGTCAAGGTATTCCACGGTATAAAAGGGACCCCCTAGGGGAGGCTAAGGGCATCGCATCTCATCGCCAACACACCCACCAAAGTTTACGAAGCCGGAGTCCACGGAGCCAACTCGTTGGGAGATCTCGTCGAATTCCTCGACTACGATCTCATCGGCATCGCCAATTCAGTTACTCTCTTTGTAATCTGTTCTCATCATCATCAATCCCATATAAACTGGACTAGAGCTATTACCTGATAAGGGGCCTGAACCAGTATAGTCCTTGTCTTTTGTCTGTTCTGTTGTCGTACTACGTAGATCCCTGTTTCAACGTACCCAAAACCCTATTCTTCCGGTCCGCGAGTATCACTTGTCGACACATGTGTATGTATTAAATTAGCAATCTCAAATAACTAAATAGCTTCATATAGCTAACTACTCCATCCGAAAAATGTAGCAACTTATATCTTTTAAAATTTATCTTAGAATATATAGTAAAATCTCATCCTGCTACTTCATCTGAAACAATCATAAGCATCTCCCGTTTAATTTATGTAGTGACCATTTAATCGTACCTACTTTTCAATCACCGGTGCAAAACTTGCACGGATGGTGTATAATAAACAGCCTTATCACGCATGAAGTGCTTTATCGACGATATATTACCAAGCGACGCAACGAACCAAATTAGCAACTTTTTAACATACACGAAACTAAATTAAACTATATATATATATATATATATATATATATATATATATGTTTAACCTGCCGCT
Organism: Oryza meridionalis; assembly: GCA_000338895.3. Classification (NCBI taxonomy): domain Eukaryota; kingdom Viridiplantae; phylum Streptophyta; class Magnoliopsida; order Poales; family Poaceae; genus Oryza; species Oryza meridionalis. The sequence goes on from CM002528.2 coordinate 8,356,688, forward strand.
AAAATTGAGCATGACAGCGAAAGCTTTACTATAGTAATATTCAGTTATTGGAGACTTCTTTGGGAAGCACCTGTATTATGGGAAACTATTATAAACTCTTGAAGAGATGTCTCATCATTGTTTGCTCGTCACTTAAATAGTTATGGAACAAATTGTGAAGAAATATTAATATGTAATATACCACTTCATAAACATGCAACTTAAAATTTAATTTCTACATATCGCAACAAAAAATACAAATTAAGCTATAGCTAATTAACGTATATTCATAGTTAATTAAATTTGTTTTTTTTTTCACTGCAGCAGAAGGGCACATCTAGGAAGGACACAGTAATATTAGTCTAATTAATATGGATATAGTGAATTAGCAGCTGCTAAGCACCAAGGCCGGCTGAGCAGGGCAGATATGCCCTCCAAACCAAAACTATCCTGTCAAAACCGTGTGTACCTTCCCCCTAATTTATTCGCTAATCTGCTGACAATACCAATGCTTCCCTCTTTAACCCCGTCCATCCATCCATCCCCCATTCTTCACGACTACTCGTTCTACACATCTCCAATCCTTTCTCGATCGATGGACATGGATGCTGGAAGCAACAAGGGTTCAAGAGCCGACGAGAGCGTCAGCTCGCTTGGCACGGACGATCATGCCGCCGCGCCGGAGCCCATGTCGGCGTCGCCGCCGCCGGCGACGGCGACGGCCAGGCCGTACTACGAGTGCGTGTTCTGCAAGCGCGGGTTCACCACGGCGCAGGCGCTCGGCGGTCACATGAACATCCACCGCCGCGACCGCGCCGCCAAGCCCGGACCCGGCGCCGCGGCGCCCCCACGCGACGCGTCCACGACGACGGTGTCGCGGAGCGTCGAGTGCTATAGCCAGTACCGCCACCTGGCGGCGGCGACCAGCGGCGCCGCCGGCAGCAGCAGCAGCTTCGCCATGTACCACGGCAGCACGGGCGCCGGAGAGGAGGCGGCGGCCGTGGGCGGCCCAAGGGAGCTAAGCCTGTTCGATGCGGCCACTGATCACGGCTTGCACCTCGGCGTCGGGCGCCGCGGCGGCGGTGGCGAGTCGCGGACACCGGAAGGATCAGAGCAGCAGGTTGCAGGTGAGCTGCCGGAGAGGGAGCTCGACTTGGAGCTCAGACTCGGGCGTCACACCAAGCATTGAACCAGTGATTGCATGGTAATGCTATATATATATATATATATATATATCGCATTCTTCATATATATCCATGGGATAATTATGTACATGTATGGTGTTTAATTAATTAATTAATTAATTGAGTGCATCTTGTTCGTTTGAATGTTTCTTTGTTCATATAAATACAATGTATGCTTGCTAATTTATTTTAAAATATTGTACATAAGTGATCCTGGTGCACATTTTAATTAGGATAGATTTGCTCATTTAATTTTTTGATTACAGCCATATATCATGCATGTGGATGCATGTGATTTTATAATTATGCATTGTATTTTTATTCTTTCTGCAATATTTAGTCCACCGTATAATTGCCAATTTGCCATGTGGTGTTGTTTTGCTCATTACCACTACATGTGTGTACTACTGTCTAGTATTCATGTGTTGATCAAGAGAGTACACGAGACATCTTTCAAGTATTTTTAGGTAGCACATCATATACTACCGTCGTCTCCAAATACAACAAAATTTGCTACAGGACACCGAAAAATTGTGACCTTTGCTGTGAGACACCCGAATATCGTGTATTTGCTCCTGGACACTTAAAAAATATGGTAATTAGCTGATGGACACCGGCCGCATTATTTTATTATTTCCGGTGAAAACAGAGAGAGAAATTTTAGTTAAAGACAAGTTTGCCCATGGGCCCACTTGTCAATTTCTCTTTCTCTGTTCAACTTCTTCCTCTCTTTCTTTCTCTGTTGGAATAAGTTCACTTTGGGTAAGGCCGGCGATGTCGCCGCCGCGCGCGCCGATGCTTTCCGTTTGTTTGTTTTTTTCTTTTCTCCGGTGACGCGAGCTGAAATGGGATGCTATGGCGGTGCAGCCGCCGCACGGGACGCTGATCAGGGGCAGGGACGTGGTCTGCAAGTTCCCGGCGGACCCGACGGTGGCGCTGGGCGCGCTCTCGGCGGTGGCCGCCGCGTGCGGCGCTGGCGTCGGCGCCCTCGCCGTGTTCTTCGCTTACAACGGCAAGACCGTCCCGAGGAAGGCCCCCTTCGATTACACCCTCATCTACGTCTTATTCCATCTCACCATGTAATTAATCAAGAAACGTGATCAAGAACTCCATTAATTCTCGCCGCGGCGTGTTCTGAGCTGAGCATCTTCTCGTGTGCAGAGGCATCACAGTGGCCGGGCCGGGATAGCCGCGACAGCGTGGGTGACGGCGAGCGAGGTCTTGCACTACGTCCGGAACGTGCACGGAGGCGACCCCGGGTACACCTGCCCGACGGCCAAGACCGGCGTGCTCGGCGGCGCGGCATTCCTCAACCTCAACGCATCGCTCTTCTGGCTCCTCTACCACATGCTCGCCGGCAACGCGGACCTCGCACACCCACCACTCCGAGCACATCCATCGCGCTCGCCGGCGACCGCTCGAGCAGGCCGGAGGGGCGGAGCGGCCGGAGCGGTGGCGGGCCGCGGGCGGAGTAGAGGGGCGAAGCGGGGGCGAACGGACATCGTCGCGGCCGTCGACCTCGCCGGGGTGGGAGAGGAGCGGCGGAGCCAGGCGGGAGAGTAGACGCGAGCGGAGGAGCAGAGGATTTAATGGCGACGACAACGACGTTGAAGCCGGTGTGTGTGCAGAGGATTCGACATCGACCCGCACCACGGCGACGGCGTGCAGAATGCCTTCGTGGACTCCTAGCAGCCTAGAAGTTGGCGGCCCCCTCGATTTGAGGCACACACCGCCATATCCCTGCCGGCCCGGTCGCCATTGAACTGCCGCCGAGCTCCCCGAGAGCTCGGTGCCACCGTGCATCGCTGTGCCGTGCGCCGGGATGATGCCGTGCATCGTTGCCATCGGCGGTGAACCCCGGCGATGTGCCGCCGTCCCCGCCCCACCGTGGCCGAGCCATTCCGGCTTGGGCCGGTCGCGTTGACCGCGCGCGTCGCGTCTCTGCTCGGCTCAGTAGCAAGCGCGAGCAAGAAGGGGAAAATAAAAGAAGAGAGAGAGAACAGGGGTATTTTGGTACTTATATAACTCTCTCTCTCCATTTTGACTGGAAATAATAGAATAATGGGAGGAGTGTCCAGCAGCTAATTATCGCTTTTTTACAGCGTCCACGAAAAGATTCACGAGCTTTGGGTGTCTCACAGCAAAGACTACAATCTTTCGATGTCCGTAGCAAATTTTGCTAACTTTTAACTATAAATTTAGACTTTTTGTCTATACGCACAGCTAGAAATGTTTATATTTTATGATGGAGAGAGTATTTACTTTTCAAGTATTAAATCTTGTGTGGTTTAACAATTAAGTTTCATAACAAATTTAAGCATCTCAGTAATTAAGAAAGAAATTCATGGTCCTGAGACTAGCAGTTTGGACGAGCTCAATCCTACTCAGTGCTCGCTAGCACTCTAGCATGAGTTGCACAAGGTTCATTTATACAAAAATGAGTCTATATTCTGAACATTCTTTCTTGCCAGGATGACTAAAGACAGGCCTTCCAAATGTTATTAAGATCGATGTAAAAAAATTACAAGAAAATACTTATCAACGACAGAAGGCTGTTGTCTGTCAAGGATTCATTGTATAGCGAAATGCACACCAAAATCGTACGCCAACTACACAAACACAAGTCGTTGATGGGGAAGCCTAGCAACAAACCGGCCAAAACTTGTGTGGCCTGTCGCAGGTAAAAAACACCATAGAAGGAGAACCCTAATTAATAAAACGATGCCTCCAAGGAGGTTAAGCACTGGTGGAGAAACCATCTTTCATCGGTCGGCTAAATTCCACGATAGTTCCGGTTGCAACAAAAACCGGGACTAAAGATGATCTTTAGTCCCGATTAAAAAGGGTAACGGGTATATTTGACTAAAGATCATCTTTAGTCCCGGTTCAAATGCTGTCAGGGCTTGTCAGGGCCCCCCGGGATCTTTAGTCCTGGTACTAAATATCCCGGTGATCTTTAGTACCGGTTGGTAACACCAACCGGGACTAAAGTCCCACCCCTTTATATATGTCTTCTTCCTCCTCCAGCCCGAGCAAGCTTCAAAATATCTTCAAAAAAGAGGGGAGGTCATGCCAAAATTTATAGTGAATTTACTTTGGTAATTATATACAAATCGGAGGTGCCTAAAAGGTTAGCAACTTCATCCTCCAATGTTTTTTTTGTCATATTACATTTGGAGCTATGTTTTGCACACTTTTTTGTCTTCAAAATTTTGTTGTATGTTGATGAGAGAGAAAATTTGTGTGGGAAAAGAAAGAATATATAGAAATTTTGTTTATTTGCTAAATAAGGTTTTATAAAATAGTTGAGTTGGAAAATATAGTGAAAGTTAATCTTAAATAAAAGAAAACAAACTAAATTGAAAACTAAAAGAATTTAAAACTTAAAAAATAATAAATAAGAACTATTTGGTGGAATATTTTATAATTTTTGTATGAATAATGATATGTCATTATTATATGACTGTTGAAAGAGTTTGTGATTATTTTATCATTATTGTATGACTGTTATTATTGTACGAATGATTATTTGTGTACGTTTTTTTTTTCATTTCATGTAGATGGATCGGCAATGGATGTACGCTGACTAGCGGTCTAAAGAGTTTATTGACGGCGTGCATTATTTTTTGAGAGTGGCCGAAGCTAACAAGCAAAAGGGTTTTATTTGTTGTCCATGCAATAAGTATAAGAATCAGAAGGAGTATTCTGCATCCAGGACTATTCATTTCCACTTGTTTGAGTCGGGGTTCATGCCAAGCTATAATTGTTGGACATCCCACAGAGAGCAAGGGATTGAAATGGAAGAAGATGAAGTGGAAGACGACAACATTCTAGACTTTGCTCAGTACGCTGGATTTGAAGGAAATCAAACGGGCGAGGAGGACATAGATGCTGATTATAACGACGTTGCGGATGATCTTGGTCAGATGTTGCAGTATGCCAAGGAGGACTGCGAAAGTGAAAAGGGGGCCCATAAATTGGACAAGATGTTAGAGGACCACAGAACATCGTTGTACCCAGGTTGCGAGCAGGGACACAAAAAGTTGGATACCACTCTGGAGTTCTTGCATTGGAAGGCAAAAAATGGTATTAGTGACAAGGCATTTGGCGATTTATTGAAACTCGTCAAGAACATTCTTCCGGTGGGAAACAAATTGCCCGAGACAACGTACGAGGCTAAGAAGATAGTCTGCCCTCTAGGACTGAAAGTTCAGAAGATTCACGCATGTCCGAATGATTGTATCCTATATCACGGTGAGGAGTACGAGAACCTAGAAGCATGCCCTGTTTGTAAAGCACTACGATAAAAGATTAGACGAGATGATCCAGGTGAGGTTGACAGGCAGCTAACGAAGAAGAGAATTCCTGCTAAGGTGATGTGGTATTTCCCTATAATACCACGGCTAAGGCGTTTGTTCAGGAACAAGGGGAATGCTAGAATGATGCGTTGGCACGCTGAAGAACGTCGACAGGACGGGATGCTGAGACACCCTGCAGATGGTTCGTAGTGGCGAAACATCGACAAAAAATTTAAAGACTTTGGAAAGGACGCACGAAACATACGGTTTGGTTTAAGTACGGATGGCATGAATCCTTTTGGAGAGATGAGCAGCGGCCATAGCACTTGGCCCGTTACGATGTGTATCTACAACCTCCCCCCTTGGCTATGCATGAAGAGGAAGTACATAATGATGCCCATTATTATTCAAGGCCCCAAGCAACCTGGTAACGACATCGATGTGTTCCTAAGACCACTGGTCGAAGATCTTAAACTGTTGTGGAAGAAGGAAGGTGTCCCCATGTGGGACGAGGACAAACAGGAGGAGTTTAACCTACGAGCGCTGCTGTTCGTAACCATCAACGATTGGCCTGCACTTAGCAACCTATCTGGGCAGTCCAACAAGGGGTACAAGGCTTGCACTCACTGTATGGATGAAACAGAAAGTACGTATCTTAAACACTGTAGGAAGGTTGTGTACATGGGTCATCGTCGATTTCTTACTGCAAACCACCTAGTACGGAAGAAAGGCAAGCACTTTGAACATAAGGCGGACCACCGTACGAAGCCTAAACATCACAGCGGGAAAACAGTGTTTGCTATGGCGAAAGATCTTAAAGTAGAGTTTGGAAAGGGGCCTGGCAGCCAGCCTATAGAGTGCGAAGATGGTCACGCGGCGATGTGGAAAAAAAACTCCATATTTTGGGAGTTACCCTATTGGGAATTCTTGGACGTCCGCCACGCAATCGACGTGGTGCACCTTACTAAGAACCTTTGCGTAAACCTTCTTGGCTTCCTAGGTGTATATAGAAAGTCAAAAGATACACTGGAAGCACGTAATGATCTGAAGCATATGGAACAACGCGGCGACCTTCACCCGGAACCAAAGGAGAAAGGCAGCCATTACTTGAGTCCAGCCAGCTACACTCTTAGCAAGGCAGAGAAGGAAAGTATGTTTCAATGCTTGCAGAGCATCAAGGTACCGTCTGGATACTCCACGAATATAAAGCAAATAATAAGCACGAAGGAGAAGAAGTTCACAAACCTAAAGTCTCATGACTGTCACGTGTTGATGACACAGCTGCTACCAGTTATAATAAGGGGTATCCTCCCAGACAATGTCCGGGCAACAATAACAAAGCTATGTTCTTTCATGAACGCAATTTCGCAGAAGGTCATCGATCCGGATAGGTTAGAAGCCCTTCAGAATGATGTGGTGCATTGTCTTGCCAGCTTTGAGTTTATATTTCCACCTTCATTTTTCAATATAATGACGCATCTGCTTTGTCACCTAGTGAAAGAGATCGGTATTCTCGGGCCTGTGTTCCTACACAACATGTTTCCTTTCGAGAGGTACATGGGCGTTCTGAAGAAGTATGTTCGTAACCGTGCTCGTCTAGAGGCAAGCATCGCTAAGGGGTATGGAACAGAGGAGGTCATTGAATTCTGCGTAGAATTTATTGAAGACCTTCGCCCAATCGGGGTACCTGAATCACGCCATGAAGGGAGACTACGGGGAAAGGGGACTCTCGGAAGGAAAGCAATAATGACGGTAGACAACAATTTATTCCGTAAAGCCCATTTCCCGGTTTTACAACAATCTTCATTGGTGGCTCCTTACATCGAGGAGCACTTGGCTCTAGTTCGCGCCAGAAACATCGGTAAGTCCGATGCATGGATTACACGGCATCACATTGATACTTTCCCCGCATAGCTGCGACAACATCTCATGGGTAACGAGATGATTAACCAGCAACTAGCCTTCCTGGCGAGGGGTCCATCTGGCTCGATCGCGACATTCCAGGGATATGAGATCAATGGGTACACATTCTACACAAGAGCCCAAGACATGAAGAGCACGAACCAGAACAGTGCTGTTCGTATCGATGCCATAGGACACGATGGTACAACTGGCACGTATTACGGTGCCATCGAGGAGATATGGGAACTTGACTATGGACCTCTCAAGGTCCCTCTGTTCCGGTGCCAATGGGTTAGGTTGTCTGGTGGTGGCATAACGATTGATGACAGTGGGATGACAACTGTTGACCTTAACAAGGTTGGATACTCGGACGAACCTTTTGTCCTTGCCAATGATGTAACGCAAGTTTTTTATGTGAAGGACATGTCTAGCAAAGGAAAGAAGGGCAAAGGGCCTGACGAGCCGAAGCGCCACGTGGTTCTCCCAGGCAAAAGAAAAATCGTCGGAGTAGAGGACAAGACTGACGAGGATTACGATCAGTTTGATGGGCAACCCCCTTTCACGGTGACGGTTGAACCTAGCATCCTCCTATCAAACGAAGACACCCCTTACTCACGTAGCGATCACAAGGAAGGAACAATAGTGAGGAGAAAGTACGTGCGGACAACCGTCACCGCCGATCTATTGCCGTAATTGTTGTAAACTATTTTGGATGTATTGAATATGCTAGTTATATATGATTAATTACAATTTTTAACAATTTAATATCATGCATATACTAATTATATACGATTATTAGAATTTTTAAAAGTTTTAAATCATGCATGTGGGATTTATATATGTTAGTTACAATTTTTAACAATTTAATATCATGCATATGCTAATTATATACGATTATTAGAATTTTTAAAAGTTTTAAATCATGCATGTGGGATTTACATATGTTAGTTACAATTTTTAACAATTTAATATCATGCATATGCTCATTATATATGATTATTAGAATTTTTAAAAGTTTTAAATCATGCATGTGGGATTTACATATGTTAATTAGAATTTTTAATGCATTATTTACTATTTTAGAAACATATATGCAACGAAATTCAATATTCAGTGCTATTAACTTTAGTCCCGGTTCTTAACCCTAACCGGGTTTAAAAAAGAATTTGGAAATAGCGGGAAAATATCTTTACTCCCGGTTGGTGAGAAGAACCGGGAGTAAAGATCTTTACTCCCGGTTCTTCTCACCAACCGGGAGTAAAGATCCGGGGGTATATATATTCCCGGTGCGCCCTCGTCTTCTCCACCAACACTTAGACATTTTTCCATCGAGATCGAGCATCGGCTTCTCCTTCACCGCCACTGCCTAGGGCAAACCCGCGCCGATGCCGCCGTCGTCTCTCACCGTCGCCTGGCGGTCCTCGCCGCCTTCGCCACGGACGCCGCCACCACGTCTCTTGGGTGAGAGCCCCTGCCCTCTCTCTTTCTCTCGATGTAGCTCTCTGTCTCTCTCTTTTCCACCGATGAACGCCGACGACGCCGACGCCGACGTACACCGCCGGGCCGCTATGTTACGTCGCCGCCGCGGCACGCCGCCGCCGTGCCCCCACGCCACCGGGCCCCCATGCCGCCGCCGGACCGCGCCCCCACCGCCGCGAGACGACGCCGCCGCTGCCACGCCGCCGCCGCGCCCCCACGCCGCCGGGCCGGCCCACGTCGCCGGACCGCGCCCCCACCGCCGCGAGACGCCGCCACCGCGAGACGACGCCGCCGCCGCCACCCCGCCGCCGCGCCCCCACGCCGCCGGGCCGGCCCACGTCGCCGGACCGCGCCCCCACCGCCGCGAGACGCCGCCACCGCGAGACGACGCCGCCGCCGCCACACCGCCGCGGCGCCCCCACGCCGCCGGGCCGGCCCACGTCGCCGGCCGCGCCCCCACCGCCGCGAGACGCCGCCACCGCGAGACGATGCCGCCGCCGCCACGCCGCCGCCGCCCCCACGCCGCCGGGCCGGCCCACGTCGCCGGACCGCGCCCCCACCGCCGCGAGACGCCGCCACCGCGAGACGATGCCGCCGCCGCCACGCCGCCGCCGCCCCCACGCCGCCGGGCCGGCCCACGTCGCCGGACCGCGCCCCCACCGCCGCGAGACGCCGCCACCGCGAGACGATGCCGCCGCCGCCACGCCGCCGCCGCCCCCACGCCGCCGGGCCGGCCCACGTCGCCGGACCGCGCCCCCACCGCCGCGAGACGCCGCCACCGCGAGACGATGCCGCCGCCGCCACGCCGCCGCCGCCCCCACGCCGCCGGGCCGGCCCACGGCGCCTGACCGCGCCCCCACCGCCGCGAACGAACGCTTAACGAACGTGACCAAACGCGAACGAACGCGAACGAACGTGAACGAACGCGAATGAAACGTTAAAGAAACGTGAACGAACGCGAACGAAACGTGAACGAACGTGAACGAACGCGAACGAACGTGACTGAAACGTGAACGAACGTGAGTGTTAGTGAACGAACGCGAATGAACGCTTAACGAACGCGAACGAACGCGAACGAACGTGAACGAAACGTTAAAGAAACGTGAACGAACGCGAACGAAACGTGAACGAACGTGAACGAACGCGAACGAACGTGACTGAATCGTGAACGAACGTGAGCGTTAGTGAACGAACGCGAACGAACGTGAATGAAACGCGAACGAACGTGATTGAAACGTTAACGAACGTGAATGCACTTGAACTAAAAGTGTGAGAACGAACGCGAGCGAAATGTGTACGAACGAGATAATTAAACTATTGTTGAACTTAGCATATATATATATATATATGATTATATATACTTGAAAACGTGAAATACATTATATGTTCCTTTGCGTTTAGACTAATACATTTTTTTTGCATGTTGCAGAGAAGACGTCGTCGTCGTCGTCCATCAAGCCGAAGTGGTAGCTAGCCCTCAAAGGAATTCGCGCAGGCAAGTGATGTAAAGATGTGATTGTTAGAGATATAATATAAGATTGTTAGATTTCTAATATAAGATTATTAGATTATTAGAGTTAGCATATGTGAGTGTTAGAGATTATTAGATTATTAGACCTAGCATATTTGAGTGTTAGAGATAGTTAGAGATTTAATATAAGATTATTAGAGGTTTAATATACGAAACTTAATTAGACTTAGCATATGTGAGTGTTAGAGATTTAATATAAGATTATTAGAGATGTAATATTCGAAACATATTTGATTGTTAGAGATTTAATATAAGATTATTAGGGATGTAATATTCGAAACTTAATTAGACTTAGCATATATGATTATCTACCGTACAAATACACGACACTTAGACTTAGCATATATGATTATTTGAGTTTTAATACAAGATTAGTAGAGTGTTAATATTACGCTTAGCAAATATTTCTTCTATGAACAGATGGTTGATCGCGATGAGGAACAGATACTGTACGATACAATCGCATCGGGAAGCAGCCAGTACTGGAACGAAGAAGAGGGGAACGAGGATCCAAACCAGTACTTGAACGAGGAGGGGAACGCGGAGAGGGATGCAGAGGGGAACGAGGAGGGGAACATGGAGAGGGATGCAGAGGGGAACGAGGAGGAGGCTAGTGGAAGTCATCCCTCCGCTGGACAGAAGAGGGCACGCGGACAATGAGGTGCCGCGAAGAAGATAGAGGGTCGGCACATCATAACTGAGGTGGACGCAGACGGCCGACCTAGTGCCCCGGCACAAGCAGCCAAGAATTTTGTACTCCACAGCGGTTGGGTTGTGAGGGATAACGTGCCTATCAACAAGGTGTACTGGCGCAGAACAAGGGATGACAACTTTGTCCCGGAATCAGAGAAAGAGATGCTGTGGACCACAATGCTCGAGACGTTCACGCTCCCTGTGGGTACAGAGAACATAGTGAAACAGTGGACTCTTAAGAAAATGGCAGAACAGTTCCAAACCTTCAAGGGAGATCTGTACCAGAAATACATCCTGAAGGGGCAGACACCGAACTTCGACGTATTCCCGAAGCTAAGGGATCACTGGGACAAGTTCATTGCTTACAAGACAGGTCAACAAGGGCAGGCGATGATGGAAAGAAACAAAGAAAATGCCGCCAAGAAGAAGTACCATCACCACTTGGGATCAGGCGGCTATAGCGTCGCGATGCCGAAGTGGGAGGAGATGGAGGCAAGCTTGCTTGAGAGGGGTATCGAACCGGCCACCGCTAAATGGCCTAATCGATCGAAGTTCTGGTACTCTGCTCATGGTGGAACGCTCAACCCAGTTGATGGCTCCTTGGTCTTCAGCGATTAGATACGCGAGGCTGCGAATCGATTAACGGACGCAGTGGAAGCCTCTTCTTAGGGCACGTTCCGACCCGACAGAGAGAAGGACGAGCTGTCACTCGCCCTACAGACTCCCGAGCATCCAGGACGAACACGAGGGAAAGGCGTGATTCCCTGGAAGATGGGATTCAAGGAGGACATCCACACGTACAGTAGTCGGATGAGGAGCAAGAGAGATACCGAGGCGAAGATTGCAGATCTTAAGTACAGGGTATCGAGCTACGAGCTCAGCATGCAAGAGGAGGTGGCCCAGAAGATGGATGAACGCATGGCAGCACATCGGTCACACGATCCCCAGCCGTACATACCTCCACCAATGGTCAGCCCATCAGGCAATCGTAGCAGCTGCCCCTCAACGGGGCAGGTAGTATCACATAGAATGGACGCCATGCAAACCCAGGACGAAACCACCTGCCCTGTTGATGAGATCAAGCATCGGACACCATGTGAGCTGCATATTCCCTTCAAGAACTTATCAATCAAGGTATGCTCGATGTAATATATGATTTTTGACTCGTACGTTCCGCAAGTTGCTGCTTAGGTTGATTACTAATAGATAACCTCTCATCACGTGAAGGTGGCGTCGGGAATTGCCATCCCAACGGACATTTCAGGGACTTATCACTGCAGGCCGATTCCAGCAGGATACTCGAGGGTCGAAGTTGAGCTGGTGGAAGCCATGTACGAGGACCTCGAGTTGGACTACCCAGGAGGAGACGGTGAGACGCATCTACGAGACACAAGCCACGCCATTATACTATGGTGCAAGCGGTACATCATCCTCCCTGGGCGACAAACGGCGTCTCGTGCACCATCTCCTCCGGCTCCTCTGCCACCTCCTCCTGCACCATCTCCTCCGGCTCCTCCGCCTCCTCCGCCTCCTCCGCCTCCTCCTGCACCATCTCCTCCGGCTCCTCCGCCACCTCCTCCTACACCATCTCCTCCGGCTCCTCCACCTCCTCCGCCTCCTCCTCCACCGTGTCCGCCTGCACCTCCCAAGACAAGGTCTCGCCAAGCTCCACCTCCTGCCAGCACAAGGGCAACGAAGAAGGCCAAAGTTGACACCACCAAAAACAAGGAGCCGCCGTACGGTTGCAGTCAAGAGGAGCTTGACGCTTGTCACATCCTGATTTTTGTTTCAGGATTTATAAATTATTTAATAAATTATTATTAGAATTTATATTAAATGTTCATTAATTTACAAGTGAAGTTAAATGTGGGAAATAGAATTTCCTAAATATAAAGCATGGATGGATTTAATTTTTATTAAATTCTCCATGGTTAATTATACTCTCTGGAATATTCTCGGATTTTTGGAGCTCAATTCCTAATTTTTAATCATACAAAGAGCATTTCAGTAATTACCCACATATTAAATTAATCATTAAATGGTCTAGTTATAATTTTTTTAAGTACTTTGAGTGTCCAAGTATTTTCAGGATTTTTCTTGAAATTATTTGAGCATTGGAAGTATTTTTAACAATTCAAAGATCATTTAAGTGATTATTTTAATTGGAAAAGTAATAAAAATCCTCCTCCTCAGCCTAGGCCGAATTCAGCCCATTCTCTCCCTCCTCGCGCGCGTGCTGTGCAGCCCACGCCGGCCCAACCTGAGCCGCCTCCTCTCCTCTCAGCCCAGCCGGAAAAGTCTACTTTCCCTCCCTGCGCTACTGTTCATCTTCCAGCTCAGGCAGAGCCCGAGCCTGCCGTGCCGTGCACAGTGCCGCCGCCTCCTCCTTCCAAATCTCACCTCCCCGTTGCTCGTTTTTCCAATTTAGTTGAGGGAAAATATTCCTCTTATCCTCCTCTATCTTTACCCCAAAAAATCGGAGCTAATCGTTGAGTATCTTATCCGAATCGAACTCGTTTTCGAGTTTATCTCCAAAACCGAGTTTTTGATTTCCCGGATCGATTTCTTGCGGGAGGAGTCCGATCTCTTCAATCCAAGGCTATAAATAGGACCCCCTAGTCCTCCTCTTTCGTTTGCCCCCTCTCCCGTGGTCTCCCGTGCCCTGTAGCCTCTCCGCCGCCGCCGCCAAGTTCGCTGCCGCCGCCGGCCGAGCTCCATCCGCGCCGCGTCGTCGCCTCCGCCATCGCCGCCGCTTGCCGCCGCCACCACTAGGTGCGCCAAGGTGTGGGGAAGCCCGGTCGCACCTCCCCCTTCGCCGCCGACCGCCGTAGCTCGTCGTCGCCGGTCATCCCGTGCCGCGCTGCCGTCCACCTCGTCGCCGGCCGTCGTCGTTCGTCGTTTGGTTCGAGGGTGAGTACCGTTGGGTTCGTCTCGTCGTCTTCTACGTGTACATGTCTTCCAAATTCGCAGCCGACCATCCAATCTCCGGCGAGGTCGCCAACCCGGGCCGGCCATTAATGATGTCATCATGACGTCATCATCGGTTTTTCTTTTTCCCTTTTTCTAATAGATTAAAACTTCAGAAAATCATAACTAAATAACCGTAGATCCGATTCAAGTGATTCAAGTTGCTAAATTTTTCTAAAATTGAGATCTACATGTTAAAAATATCCACATGTACTGTTTATGCTTGTTTTTGTACTGTTTTGTTGATTTTGTCTATTTGCTTTAGTTTCCGACGTTCCTGAGGAGAGCATTTTCGTTGAAGAAGGTTCGGAAGCGTTTGCAGAAGCTCAAGGCAAGTCACATAGATCCCAAACACAACTCCTTTGAGCATGTTGGTCCTATATTTAAATTCTCTATTTATTTCAACTATGCATTTATTTTCGAATGTAACTGGGTGGTGTGAACTTATTCCTTTGTTATGGTCTGTTTGCAGTGATTATTTTATTCCTTGATACCTTGGGTTATTGTAACTTGACTAGTTGAGCTTTATATATTGGTTCAGCTAGATATTGGATATAATTGCTTAGCCATGCTTAGAAACATTAGCACACTATTGGGATAACTTATGACTCACTCTTATTTAATGATGGCTTAATGATAGTTCACGATGGTCAATCGTGATTGGTTAATTAATTAAATTGGTAATTAAAATATGATTAATGGTGGGTTGTGAGCACATGGTTTTGAAGGTCGTGCTCATGGCAATTAAGGACCGGTTCGCGAGCTACTGTTGTGAAACATTAACCGTGCCAACCACAAGCCAGCGTGGGCAACGGCTTTATCTTTTGTATAGCATGATTCATTATGGTGTGCCAGACTGAGAAGCGGCGAGAAGTCCGTGGGGGTCGTTGGGGAGTCTATTGCCTCTGGTTTTGAGGGGGAGATTATGATCCAGGAACAGTGCACTGTGGTGAGTTGTGTTGTGCGAAGGGTATTGTCACAGTTCCTTTCCGAGGTACCGTGGTGATGCTGAGGCGCATGGTGACATGTTGTGGGATTGTGTCTTGTGGGTACAGTGGTACACCTCTGGCCAGAGTAAAACTATTCGAATAGCCGTACCCGCGGTTATGGGCGAGTTGAGCAATGTTTTTCGTGATTAGTCTCACACCTCACACAATAATTATTGATGCTATAATTGGTAATAATTTGTTTAGCTCCTGGTTTGGAGTTAGATCTGTACAGCCGGGTATGGTTGTTCAGGATGGTTGGGCCTGTGCAGCATGGGTGTGTTGTTCAGTGTTGATTAAAATTTCTAATTAATTACTCCACTATTTTACTTCTCTTAAATGTTTTGCTAAATGCTGCTTTTGCAAATGAGCCTATATTATGCCATCCTTTGGTATCCTTGTGCACTTGCATATTTGCTGTGTGGCTTGTTGAGTATGTCATATGCTCATTCTTGCAATAATCAATCAACCTCAGTTAAAGAAAAAGGATCCAGAAGGAGAAGACGTTTGGCTTATACCCCAGTTGAGCTGCCTGTGGGAGTGGAGTTGAAGCCATCGCTAGACCGTTATTCCGCTGCTGTTTTCTTTTCTTTTGTAAGTGTGTAACGTTATTATTATGATGGATTTGTATATTAAATTGTCAGTTTGTGTACCTCGGCTGATTCCTGGACGAGGATTTTATGCACAAATAAGTTCGGAAATTATTAGTGAATTTCCGGGCATGACAACACTTATGTGGTAGGAGAAGTGAAGAGGCAACTCAAGCCTCGGAGTCCTGAAAAGAAGATACCTATTGACCCGAGCGTGAAGAATTTCTTCAAAGGAATGTCCACCGCAAACAAGGAGGCCTTAAAGCTATCGGACTATGACCAAACACTTAGGAAAGCCTATTACAAGAAGTCCAAACCAGTTCCTCAGCTTGGAGAACAACCACACCAAGTGGTCGAGCCGTTGGTGACCGGCGAAGACTTTGGCATAACGGATTTCATTTCGGACACCGGTCTAACCATGGCTCAGTTGGTTGGAGGCGCACCAATCCCGAAGGCGGAAGTGGCATACAAGTTTGAACTCGGTAAACCGCTTGTCAGGCCTGAGCAGCTGCAGTCCCTACCGACATAAATGTACAAATTCCATGAACGGTACATGGAAATGAGCGCCAATGGTAGAGAGATGTTCGGAGCGAGGATCAGAAACCCCGACTTCTTGCAAGGAGAAGATGTTCTATGGATCCATTTCAAGGATGTCTTCGATCTGTACCATCGGGACGCCCTCGACGTCTCTCTTCTGAGCGCATAGATTTTGTAAGTATCTTTGAGTTTGATTTGTTTCATTCAATAATTAGCTCCTGGCATATATGTAAGCAATAATAATTTCCTTTCATTGTTGTAGAATGGAGATTCAAAGGGCCCGATGGCGGGGGGTTTACGATACTGGGTTCATCGACCCTCGGAAAATCAACACCGAAATGCTCGACAAGTACGAGAAAGACACAGAGGACAATCTCGTCCATCTCCTAACGCAGCAGCATTTCAAGACGTTCATACTATTGCCGTACAACACAGAGTGAGTTTTTATTGTCGTTCGAACTAATTTCATTCCCATACATATAACATGTACATTCTGATATTTATCTCATCTCACGCATATTCCAGATTCCACTGAGTCCTGTTTTTTTTCCACTTGGATGCATGCAGAGTCACTGTGTACGACTCAATGAATAAAGAGGAGAAGGTTTTTGACAAGGTCTTCCAACTGATAGACAGGTAATATAATGCCATCTATTCCAAAGTCACGGGACTCTGTTGCTATTATGTTGATCTCGGGTAATATTTAATTAATCATAGCTTGCAACTGCACATGTAGGGCTTGGGGTCGGTTCCGTCAATTGGTCCGCGGGACTTGGAAAGAAAAACTTGGACGGAGGTTTCATTTTCCAGTGAGTACATGCTTGATCCAAAATTATATTGAATTGAATCTCTAGTTACAGTTAATATAAAGAGTATATTAAATCTCTCATCGTTTATCATGTAGTGTGCAAAGCAGGAAAACGAGAGCTCGATGTACGTATACATAAACCATTCAAAATTTCATTGCGTATCGATTTGTTAAGTTGTTTATTAATTTCATATATTGATATGTCATTATTTTTCGAATGATAGCGTATTCACACGAGGGAAAAACTCCCACACAAGGATTTTATTACGGCTGTTCAAGAACAACTGATGGGGTTCATCAACGACGAAGTCCTTAATCCCGATGGTGAATTCTACTACGACGGATCGACAATTCGTAACGTCGGTCCTTCCTCTTCTGACGTAACGCAGGCGTCAAAGTCGTAGCTATAGCTAGCGAGCAAATGAATTGTACTATACATGCATGTATATATATATATTTATATATGTACGTACATTTACTTTAGTGTTAATATATATTTTGGTAACATATATGTACATAAAATGTTAAGTGCTTTAAATTATAAATATGTGTGTAATATATGTATTTATACATATATACATACGCATATATATATATATGTATTCTATATACATGCATAATATATATATTACAATGCATATATATGTATTGTAATATATATATATATATATATATATATATATATAAAATCAACCATGCAGCAAACAGGGCCATGCAAATAAAAAAAATGGTACATAGATCTTTAGTCCCGGTTGGTAACACCAACTGGGACTAAAGATGGATCAGCCTGCCACGTGGCTGACCGATCTTTAGTCCCGGTTCGTGTTACCAACCGGGGCTAAAGATCGATCTTTAGTCCCAGTTATTTCACCCGGGACTAAAGATCTCTATCTTTAGTCCTGGATTCGTAGTCCCGGTTGGACAACCGGGACTAAAGGGGGGTTACGAACCGGGACTACAAACGATTTCTCCACCAGTGAAGATGCCAAGAACACCGTCGTCGTATGTCTGAGAAACTTAGATGTGGTTTTCACTTAGAGATTTTCGCCAAGAAATGTACCTCTACAGTGGCCCTAAGAGGGTTATATACCCGTGCCCGAAGGTGTAGCGATTGTCTCCCACCATCTTAGCTACCACCATTCAAACATTGGCAGCATATGGTCTCTTCCACACCAGACTGGTGCCACTTCACCGATGACTTCCAAACTTCCTGTTATGCCACTAGCAAGACAACCACTAAACCCCCTTGTCCCCCCCCCCTCTCTCGGTGTGCTGGCCTAGGCCTCCTCCGCCCCGCCTTCCACATTTGCTTATAAAATATGCTTGCTGTGATGCCCCGCAATACTAGAGGAAAAAGAGAAAAAAAAAAGAGGGAAAGAAAAGGAGAGAAAAAGAAAAGAGCAAAGGAGTCCATGCGGCCCACCAGCCTAGCACTATGCTGTTCTGTAGCTCGTGACACTGTAGCGACGGGGTGCGGCAACGACGCTACACTATTCACGAATAATACCACCTCGCCAATTCAACCAGCTTAAATAGGAACATTTGCCGGGTCATTGTATCTCCATTCTAGAATTTTTGTGTTAAAGCGAGGACGAAAACCGCAGTGTGTGTGATCCAACCGAATGAGATGGACCAAATACCATTTTCAGGCCCTTGGCATCATACTTATCCACATATGCATATTGACTAAACTACTGTTTGCGGGTCCTAGGTGTTATATTACCCACATGTGCATATTGACTAAATATTATTTATGTTTCACTGATGCATGTTGATAAGTTCTACTATTGTTTATATTCTATGAAGTGATTACTATGAGTTGTATATGTTGAGAAACTTGGGCTTTCGGCCCATGAAGACCAGCCCAACACAATAATGGGCCTCATCCTACTTTCCATATATGAGAATTGGCTATATAAAGGGAGGAGATTGATGAGAGACGTTTGTAAACAGTGAAAAAAACGTGAATGAGAATACTCTGCCCCTACTCATATCATGTGTCTCCATTTGTTAGTACACTTACACAACCCATTTAGACTACTCTACGTAGCAAAGGGAATATGTAATATGTTATCAGAACCGATCTTCTACTGGAAACGGAGGAAGAAGAAGGTAGATAACCCCTTGAATCCCTTTGAATCTCCTTGAATGAATTGCAAAATTGAAATCCTCTCTCCATAGTAGTTTTGTTTTCGCGGTTCCTGACGAAATCCACCACAACCGAGTCGCCAACATATGCTGATTCGTGGATATCACGGTCGGCAGAACCTCAGACACTGCTGCGAGCCCGCACAGGTGCCACGCCCCCATGACGAGCCTACCGCATCATACCCCCGTGATGAGCCCGCCGCACCACACCAACGTCGCGCCCTCATGGCGAGCCCGTGCCCACGCTGCACTGTGTCGGCACCCGCGTCCCAGCGGCGACCCCGCACATGTACCTGGTAGCGAACTCCGCGCCGGACGGAGAGCCTGCGCCGGCACCACACACCGGCTCGACGAACCTGCAAAGGGAAAGAAGGAGAAAGAAAGGAAAGGAAAGAAAGGAAAAAGGAAGAAGATGGTGATTTTGAAAAAAGGACCCTGTTTTTCCCGAAAATCACGCGCAAACCCCTATTCTGCATGGCACTTTGCAAGTGGACCCCTGAAATTTTGGAAAACAACTGCATGGAAACTTTGCAAAGGGTCCCTGTACTTTGCAGAAATAACCAAATCTCCATTTCTCAGTATAGAAATGACCTAAGAATTCTGAATTTCAATTATATTTTCGCATTTTAAATATTTGAAGTACTATTTGTGAATTGTATAATGGATTAATATCTTTTATACTTGTGCATGTATGTACTTCTATGCAATGAACTTATGCAATCTCTCACCTACTTGGAGTAATAACTTGAGATATTTTGTAAACATGTAGATGGCTAAGGTGATGAACACCGAGTCTGCTCCACATGGCGAGACCAGCTTGACATTGATCTCCAATGTAGAAGCCGCATTTGAAGCCATGAAGCTTCAACCCATTGCCAAGGCTAGCACCTCTACCAATGAAGGTGGTCATAAGGTGCGAAGGAGGGATAAGGGCAAGAAGGGGAGGAACCCAACCAAGCCCTATGGATAGCAGGACCAAAGGTGCCACAGGTGTGGCACCTGGGGACATCGGTCTAGGATATGACGTGAGCTTGTGCATACCTTTGGTGTCTCAATGCCATAGCCATCTGCACCATCACCCCCACCAGTAGTAGTGGAGGATGATGAGCGGGTGATCATTCACATTAACCATGAAGGCTACCTCACTGGACTTTAGCACCTAGCTATCCTTTTTTTTTCTTGAATAAATAAATGAGAACTCTATTGAATAATGGTTGTAAGCTCTATGAGAGCAAACTTATTTGATTTTTATACACGACAATATTTATCAATTATGGCATTTTGTTCTATGATTAAGTCTCGTTTACTTATATATCTCATCTCATAGAACGCGTGTGGAGCCTAACATGGAGGAAGTTTGCATTGTGGATAGTGGTAACACAAACACAAAATTAAAAGAAACACGATACTTCCAGACCATAAAGAAACAGGCTGGGATTATCATGACTGGTTGGCATGATAGAATAGGCCATCCATAGTCAGATCAGTTAGAGCCACTATCATACTCCGCATGGGTACTACACTAAATTGAAGAAGCACTATTGTACCCAGAATCCACAAGAACTCTCTTAAGTTTCAAAGACATTCATGCAAACAGTTTTCACGTAGAAACCAGTGATGAGAACAGCAAGGAATACCTACTCATCACAAATTAAAGCACGCGGAATGTGAGAAAAGTATCGTGGAGAAACTTCCTCGATTAGTAACAGGGCTATACTACACAAGTATATGAACATCTGCAATGTTCCTTACCCTCAAGATTGTGTTTAGAAATTCTGAATTATTTTCCCTTTGGCATGATAGAATATGCCATCCATGTCTTAGAAAAATGAGAAATATTATTAACAACTCGCAAGGACATAATGTCAACGTGAAAAATTTTCTGAATCAAGAAGATTAGATTTCATGTACCATGCATATGCCACTGGGAAATTGATCACCAGACCATCCATACGCAAAGTGAAGGATGAAATCCCTACATTCCTGGCACGAATACAGGGGGACATATGTGGCCCTATACAGCCCCTATTAGGGCCGTTTAGGTACTTCATGGTGCTCATTGATGCTTCCTCGAAATGGTCGCACGTGTGCCTACTGTCAACACGTAACCATGCCTTTGCAAATCTGATATCGTAGATCACCCAAATTAAGAATAATTTTTCTGATCATCTTTTGCATTCCATTCGAATCGACAATGCTGGCGAATTTACTTCAAAAGCATTTGATGATTATTGCATGGCAGTGGGAATCAAAGTAGAGCACTCGGTACCTCATGTCCATACGCAAAATGGACTAGCAGAGGCGTTGATTAAAAGAATTAAATTCATCGCCAAGCCACTCTTACAAGGTTGTAATTTGCCAAGAACGTATTGGGGACATGCTGTCCTACACGCGGTGTCACGCCTAGAAATTTAGCCCAAATTTCCAGACTATTTTGTGTATTACATCCCTGCCCAGGACCACACAAAACGACAAATTAATATATAGATCCAAACGTAAATAAAGCTAAATACTTACAAAAGAGGCACTTAGTCCTCACGCCGAAAAGAAAGCAGCAGCAGCGGAAAAGACAATCCTAGTGGGGCTTCAGCTCCACTCCACAGGCAAAACTCAACTGGAGTCTGAGCCTTGGTCCTCTAACTTCGTCTTCAGCTCAGAAGCACTACACTTTTGAAAAAGGGGAAATAGCAAGGCTGAGTACAACCACCATACTTAGCAAGCCACACCAATAATGCAGACGTGCAAGGGGATACAAGAATGGCTTGTGGCTATTTGCATAAAGGCGGTTGTAAAACATTTTATTGAGCAAAACAGTAAAACAGTTGATTAATTAAGGTAATATTAAATCTCCACTGATCAACGCTACACCACATTGAACAGGCCCAACCAGCCCATCTGAACTAACCAATGCATTGAGTCAATTTATTAAGTGTGAGACTAATCATGGTGAATCTGATCGATCACCCATAACTGCGGGCACGGCTATTCGAATAGTTTTACTCTGGCCAGAGGTGCACAATTGTACCCATAAGAAACAATCCACCGGCAAGTCACCGCGCCAGGCCTGACATGTCACCATGTCGAGTGATTGTGAAAAGACCCTTCATATAACCCCCTCTGACCAATCGCACCACACCTTAGGTTTCGCCCAAATCCCCAGCAGGCAACGGGCAGCCCCCCCCCCCTCGTGCCTAGGTGAATCAGCAAGCCACATAGGCCGTCGTAGGGCCCATCCGAACTCCATCACACTCACCCTTTCCTGGATGCGTCAGACAGAGGAAATATCAAGCAGTTACCCGTTCCAGCTTGTGGTAAGCGTTGTATGTCTTCCAGGGTTTCCCGCAAACCGGTCCTTAATTGCCATGGACACGACTAGCAAAACCATGCACCCATAGCCCACCATTCAGTCACATTTTAGTTGAATAATTACGACCAATGAAACATGGCTGGATGACACGAGCACGCAGCTCGTCATGATACTAAGAGGTCTAATACTGTAATTATCCCATCAACTGAGCTAGTGGTAATTAAGCATGGCTAAGCATATAGTTCTAGCTAGGTCAACATAAGTAACACAAGCTAGGCTATTTATCACCCAAGGTTAACAAAGGACAGATATCAAGTAATATGGCACAAGCGAGCAGATAGGTAAACCCTATTCCCATGTAATTAGCAAGACATGCAATTTTATTTGCAAATGATAAAAAATTTATAAAGTAGGCTCAATATGCTCAAGGGGAATGTGTGACTTGCCTTGCTTCTTCAAAAGAATCTTCCGAACACTTTTCCTTGCGACCGCGGACTTCCGAAACGACGGAAACTATACGCTGGCACGCAAAATGAGGAAAAACTCTAATAAAAACCAAGTAAACAGTACATAAAAAGTAAACAAACATATAGAGCTCAATTTTAGATGAATTTTGCAAGTTGAATGGCCCAATTTGGAGTTCATATGAATTAGATATGAATTTTAGAAATTTTGAGCCATTTAAATGGATTTCTAGAATTAACATCCATTTATTGCGCAATTAATAATGATTTCTGACGTCATCCTAGGGATAGGTGGCGCCGGCAAGTGGGCCCCACCTGTCGGTGACTCAATGGGGAGGGTGCACAGTGGACCGAGTCCACGCGCGCACCGGCCCATGGGCGCACCACATGGCAGCCACGTGGTGGTCACAGCGGACGGGGAGGACGATGTGGCTCCATAGGGCACCGACGCCGGGCGGCACGGGGAGGCCACGTGGACGGCCCAGATAGCCCCGAAGGGGATCGGGCGGCCACTGGTGAACGGGAGCGGTGGCGGCCGGCCGGCCAACCGGGAGGCGGCGGCGACCACCGGCGCGGTGACACGCGTGGGAGGCAGCGGAGGGAGGCGGGGAGTTGGAGGGGCAGCTTACCGAGCGCACAAGGCAAGGAGGTGGAGCGGGAGGGAGGCCGATGGCGAACAGAGGCGGCGGTGTCCAGGGCTCCTCCTCCGCTAGCCGAGAGCGCAAGAAGGGTCAGCCCCTTTTCTTCCCTCCTTAATTTCATGATTAACCCTTTCTAATTAACAGGGTACTACTTCTACTTGCATTTGCATCATATGACTATATGAGCAGATCAAGCACTAGGCAATTTTTACTTTTCTTGATTAACCCTTTCTAATTAACAGGGTTGATTTTTTTCCTTTCTAATTGTGTTGTTGAGACAATTGTTGACAATGTAATGCAATTTAGCAAGATGCAATGTAGTGCAATTTTTTTTCCCTACTAGTTCTTCTTCCTTTGGTGCTTCGACGTGCAGATTTTGGGAGATTGATGGAGTACTGCTACTACTACTACCATTGCTAGTTATTTGCATTCTGATTGCAGGTTGCTCCTATATATTAATTGCAGGTTTTTCACATTTAGGCTAAGTAATTGGAAATAAGTGAAACAAGTGACCACTCCCTCTGTGTCGATGGCTAGGTTGTGAAGGTCAAAATCTGGGACAAACTAACCAAGAATGGTACACCTCTCTGTTCTTTCTATCCTGTGATGTTTCTCCTGTGTAATTAGCATGTTTCTCCTGTGATATATGGTAAACTGACGTTCCCTCCTTGTCTGAACATTTTGTTGTGATGTGAGAGTATTTATTTAGCTTTGCAATCATGCATGATTCAGTAGCTAGATCGATCTTGATAGCCGTATATCTGAGTTGGATTAGCTGAGGTATGAGATCGATTGAGCTCACATATGCATATGTAGATCACAATGTACTTTTGTTGCAATACTAGCATTTCAGCTTAACCCAAATACTAATAGTATTAATACTTCATATGTTTTAGAGCAGAAATACAATTTGAGAATTTTGTTTTGTGTCATTGTGTGTCCACCAAATTGTCATTGTGTGAGCCCCACGCTTAGCAACATCACCACCCTTTGCTAGTGCCAAATTATATAAGAACCATGCATAGTTTTAGTCACATGCATGAAATTTGAAAGCACATATATATGAGATGAGAACACACTTGATTAGGTTGTCCTATCTTTTCATGGCATTGTCATATAGAGACAAGTACATGCCCTATAATTAATTTTTTAGGATGCTTTTATCGACCAAATAAAGCAAAGCTTTAGACAAACTAGGACTTGTGTAGTTTTCTTAACATCATGATACTAAGACTTGTGATTCTTTCAAAATATTTATAGTTTATTTGTACCTTATGTTATTTGAGGAAGTTTGCAAGTATGTCTGTAAATGTATCTAAGGGTTATGGGACCGGTGATTCTTTAGAAGATTTGTCCTTGCAAGTATCACGTGGTAAAAGATCAAAAGTGTGGGAGTTCTTTGAGCAAGATTTGGTAGTAACATATGTTGTCCCAAGGCGGTGTGTAAGTATTGCTCGGTGAAATTAACTTGTCACAAAAATTCTGAAACTTGTAGCCTTAGAGCCCATATTGTTGAGTCGTGTCCATCAATTAGTGAAGAGGATAGAAAGAGATTTTTGTCCACATTGAAGACAAAACCTTTAGAAGAAAACTTTACATTTGATCTGCAAAGAAGTAGGGAGTTGCTCTCAAAATTTTGCATCCACGCTAAGGTTCCATTTCGAAAGTTTGAAGACCCCCTGCTTTGAAGAATGTCCACTGTTGACGGCTGTTAAGTACCAAATTCTCGCCGTCAACACATGCATAAAATCATAAATAAAAAACATCCAACATAGTGGTAACATAGTGGTAGCGTTTATTTCTAATAATTTCCGCGAGTGTTGATGTATATTCATATGCAGGTGACAAACTACCTAAATTGAGATGAAATATAAATGAAGGAGGAGGATAATTAAACTCATATCCAAACTTATGGAGTTTTGGACCCAAAAACCCAATTAAACACCTCCGAATGGGCCAAACATCCTGTTAACAACGAAATTTGGTAAGCCCAAAGTTATCATCGGCCTAAAGTTAGTATCGGCTTCAGAGTCCTGAAATCGACCGATGAGAATTATCAAGTCGCCAATAGCCGGATTCCTGCTATATTTGGTTAAGAAAATTAATCTATTAAAGGAAGCTTATCCAGAAGTGACCGAGTTTAAGGAGGATACAGCATGGCAAGTTATCTATTAATTAGGAATGGTTTATTAGTTTCCTTTCATCTTTAGGAAAGTTTCTTTCTTGTCTTACAAGGACTAGTATCTACCCATGGGTATAAATATGTACACCTGGGGTCATTGTAATCTATCGTTACGATCAATACAATTCGGCGCGTCGCCACCCTTTTTACTTCTACTTTTGTTTTCACGTTCCGGCGGAACTTGGCACTCGACGCAGGGCTGTATCGTCTTTGATCTCTGGCGAAGGGATAAGTCCAATGTTCCGCCGGTCCAGGCAATTGTATTGTCTACGTCGGCATCGTTCAAGGCTACATCAGGACATTCGACCTCTTGGATTACTCTGGTTTGGATAATATATTTGCCTAGCTATTTATCATATGTCTATGTTAATCTAGTCCTAGCATCTCAATTTAGCTCTATCGGCTGTCTCTCGCTTTAGGGTTTCTGCCGGTATCGGCTAAATCGCCTTGCTAGATTAGATTAGCTTAGGCATCTACCACCCTGAAAATCAGTCAACGGCTTGATTGTCTAAATATTATATTTCTTTTCATACTTAGTACTGCATCAGTTAAATTTGATCTACTAAGTCATGCTTAGAACCATAATCTCTAGCCTGCTTCTTGATTGCCAATAAGGGTTTCATCGGGGTTTCAGCCGATGAGTTATCTGGACGTTGCATCGGCTTACAAGGATTGCATACATATTGGATCTAGCTGATGACAACAAAGGTTTCACTTTTTAATATAATCTTGTGGATTCTATGACATCGGACCTCCAGCCGATGTATGCTTTAACCTTCGGATCAGTGCTTATTCTATCATGTCATTGTTAGCCGATTGGTTTCTATTGGATTATATTATTGTTATATTTTATTATCATCAGCCGACTACGTTTATATCATTATCTACATTGGACATATAACCGATAGCTCCAAACCCTATCACTATCGGCTGGTATCGGCATCGGCTGGAATCACTACATCGGCTTGTCAGCCGATCGGCTGTTTTATCTACTGTTTACATATCTTGCAGCTGCAGGATCAAACTGACTGGCACGCTCGCATCTCACCAATCTTTAAACCTGCACTGGAGCTAAGCAGATCTCCTAGGTCGGCGTGTTCGATTTTTTCGTCAACACATCCATACCAATAGAATGAGGGGCCCAAAATAAGTGTCCACGCCGAAAACCGGGTCAACGGAGCCGGCCAGGGTTCGGCCGAACCTTGACAGAGGCCGCTGGCCCTGGCCCAGGTTGCGTTTGGTAGCAAACCACTCCCAAATGATGGTTATGGACGTTTTCACCGATGGGAACCGTCATAAAATGGACACTTGGCACATGGAGGATGAAGATGCCCATTGGATACCATGGAGGATCTCCACACTCCCAAGCAAGCTCACACTATAAATACCACTCTCCTCCCTTATTCTCACACACACCAAGATGTAGAGCTGAATTACAAGAGGCTCTAAGTGTACTTAGGCTCTTTATATGTTCTATACTATAGTATACTTAGAATAGGGAGAGAGTAAAGTAGAAGAAGTCGGAAGAATTCCGGAGTTGTCGGTAATCCTCTCCCTATTCTTGTACTTTGTTAATTACGCTGGTTCAATAGAAATATCATTCTGAGTAATTAAGATTTGCTTAGTGAGAATCATATCTTGGTTAGTTCCTAATTAGCATGCGGGATCATTGTTCACTATAATCCATTAATTTATAGTGATTGCTTTAGTGTTTGGCCGGCACTAGAGTAGTTATTAATTACGTAGATGCGGTGTCTATGTAGTTAATTTCCGGTGGTTGCTTCGTATCCTACAATAGGTTTGAGGTGGGTGTAGAGGTGGTGGCAGCCCTTAATATGAAGTCCTGTTTGTCCGGGTAAGCAGTAGAGTCATATCTGGGAGTAGCGGGCTGGCCAGTGCTCGAAGTATCGCGTTAGGATTAAATTAAGCTTTTCGTAGTCATTGTCTCTCACTAGTAAATCCTCTCTACCATTTGCCTATTTTGTTTTGTGTCCTTTGTCCCGAGTGAAGTGCTACATCGGTATCTTCCGTGCACTTATGGATTTTATATGTGACGCACTTATGGATTTTATATGTGACGTTAAAAAATACCAATATCCACTCATTACATGTGACGTTAAGAAATACCAATATCCACTCATTACAGCCAACTTATAATGTTATTGGGTGTGAAACAATACGTAATGATGCATTCAATTTATTTGAGAAAATGAAGCTAGATACTTGATTTGATTTCCAAAGCATAGGTTCTCATATTTGCCTAACTTCGGATATATGGACATCAAACCAAAACTTGGGATATATGGGTGTTACTATGGCTTATATCGATTCCAGTTTCAATTTGAAGAAGAAGACAATAGTTATGAAAAATGTGAAATACCAACACACAACAATTGCCCTTGAAGAGGCTATCAACAGGTCTGACAGAGTGGAACATAAAGGACAAAGTATTCACACTGACGTTGGATAATGCATCAAACAACACTTCTGCAAGTGGCCTATTGCAATCAAACTACAAACATGATTTGCTTTTTAAAAGGTGAGCATTTACATGTGAGATGCCGTGCTCACATATTGAATATCTTAGTTCAAGATGGAATAGCACCGATCAATGGTGATATATTCAAGATACGACACCTTATTTTGCACATAGCCTCTTCACCTTCACGTTTACATGTGTTCAATGGGATTGCAAGTGAAAAATATATACCCACAAAACATGGCCTCACTACCAGTGGCGGAGGATAAGAAAAATAAGAGGTATGGCATGAAAATGTTGAAATGAACACAACCAAGAAAAAAGAGAAAAACATTTGTTGTTCTAGAAATGCATGTTATTATGGAACACGAATTAGATTCAACTAGCAAGAGGGCATCAACTAGGTAAAACATTTGGAATACATAAAGTATTCACCAGAAATATTTTAAACAAAGAAGATTGGGCAATACACCAATCATGCTAAGTTGTAGAGCATAGATAAAACAAAGTGTAAGATATGTACATTTGAGATTGATGGACCAAGTAAAAAAAAACAAGAGCAATGTATATGTATGTAGAAAACTAGTGATTCGGCTCGTAGCACTAGTTGGCTGCAAATTAACAGAGCATATGATACACCTATTGCCTGCGGTGCAGTCCGGCAGCCTGCGTCCGCGGACTGCTGTCCTAGCCGACGCAAGGTATGGCGCGTACCATATCTTGCCCTACCGAGCGCTCTGCCGCTGCTCACTACTGATGTAGAACATCAATGGAATTCAACGTTCAAATGGTCGACGATGTTGTAAAGTACAGAGTTGTTTTCAATGCATATGCAAGTTAAAAGGGAGAAGAGGCACCCACTGATGATGAACTGAAGAATGCTGAAGCAATTTCTGCTTTCTTGAGGGCTTTTGAAGACGCAACAATGGTGGTATCAGCACATAACAAAGCCACATCACATATGTTTCTACACATTGTTTTGTGCATTAATCACGCTCTTGAAGAAGCGGAGTGTCACTCTGATAATGCTACATTGAGAGAGTTGGGAAGGAAGATAAGAGACAAATTTGACAAGTATTGGGAGAAAAATTACAATGTAGTGCTTCTAATTGCTGCAGTGCTAGATCCGTCTAGAAGATTGTTTTATTTAGAGTGGATATATGAGAAGACTTGTGTCACCTTGAGCGAGGTCAACAAGCTTGTTGATATTGTTAAAAAATGCATGAAGAAATACTATGACAAATATGAAAGCTTGTTAGGAAAGATGATTCACAACAATGGCCTAGGCTACTGAAGCGTCTCGTA
The DNA here is from genome assembly GCA_000338895.3 of Oryza meridionalis. Lineage (NCBI taxonomy): Eukaryota > Viridiplantae > Streptophyta > Magnoliopsida > Poales > Poaceae > Oryza > Oryza meridionalis. The sequence continues at coordinate 8,386,168 of CM002528.2, forward strand.
TCTTGGATTCACCTGTTCTTGGAAAAAGGAAGCTTGAAGAAGAATTTAATGAATATAGGTCAATAAGAAGAAATGGTTCATGGCATGGTGCAAAGTCTGAGATTGAACGATACTATGAGGATGAGCTGGATAATAGTATCGATGGTGTTCTACTATAGTGGAAGCAAAATGCAGAAAAGTACCCAATATTATAACTCATGGCCAGAGATTTCCTCGCTGTACCACTTAGCACGATAGTGTTCTACTATATGGTGGAAGCAAAATGCAGAAAAGTACCCAATATTATCACTCATGGCCAGTGATTTCCTCGCTGTACCACTTAGCACGGTACCATGTGAATCTGTATTTAGCTCCGATGGTAGAATTGGGATACACGGAGCTCACTAACTTCTGAAATGCTAGAGGCTTTGGTGTGCACAAAGGATTTGATAGCTAAGCCTCAAAAACGTATAATGATACTATTTTTTTAAATTATTACAAATATTTTTTATACTTGGTATAAATCTTATCTTGTCATTACACAACAATTCAACCTGCAATCTTTCAGTGCTATTTTGTATATTTGCTTATTTATTGGACCATTCATGCTGCCTTGATCTACAAATAACCATAGAAATAAATATTTGCTTATTTATTGTAGTTGTTAGCGTGATTTGTATTTGTAGAATTAGATTTCCTCTATTGAGGCTTGCAATGATTACTTTTTAGTTGGTAATAGTTGCTGAACGAATACTTCTTTTAGGTGCTTCTTGAAGTTTTCGAGCCTTGCAGTTTTCTAATAGGGCATTTGGATGTTTAAATATCACCCCTTGCTTGGTTAGGTTAAAATCACAGTGCTAGTAGTCTTAGTTACAATCTGTAGCACTCCAAATGTGTCAATTTGATTCAGTTGTTGTTGGAGGCATGTCACGAGAGCCTTCGACAGATGATGCCGAAACCACCGTACCTGCGAAGCGTTGCTCAACAATCAAGGAGTTCGGCCGGGGCGAAGCCAGAAGGCGAAGCTGTGGGGGCAAAGCCAGGAGAGTTCGCCACCTTGTCCACGGGAATTGTCGTCAAGCTTCTGTCAGGGGCGAAGCCGTCGGGCAAATCTAGAGGGGTTCGCCCATGAGCCAGACGCCTTCGCCAGCAGGCCCAAGAGGCTGTACGGCCCAAGAAGGCCATTCGCTGCACATGGGCCGATCCAAAGGCCCACTCAGAAGGCCCAAGAGGCATATATAGACTCTATTTGCCCTTATAAATGTCCCTCTCATAAGGGCACTAATGTAAATTCCCATGTACACATTAAACTCTATAATGCATGAGTTTATAGCAAGACTATAAATAGCCCCCTAGGGCATGTAATGGTGGGATCAAAAATAAATTCTATAATTAATATATCGTCTTCACCATTCAATTATCCTACCGTGCGAATCACCTCCTTCGACATGAAGCAGTTGTCTTTTAAATAGCAGTTGTAATAGTGGCAATAATAAACTTCTGTAGGAAAGAGCATGCTGAACTTATATAAGATCACGACCCTTGTGTCTACTGTCTATACAAATTACAAAACTGTATATCATAATAGATCATGAGCCTTGTGCTAATAGATGGAGCCGAAATTATTCCTATTAATCTTGGATGCCGTAAGTGTTTTGTAACAATGTATCCAGTGTACTGCTAGTATTCAATTTCTTCACATATTTATGCAATTTTACTAGTTCATTTCTGTTATTGCTTTTGGATAATTCAGGATGTTAGCATATCCTTGTGCAGAGAGAAAGAGCAATGCTGTAGGAGCTTAAATCCTGATAGTTTTCAGTTTTATCATTTGGCTGTACATGTCGATATAATATTTACATAATTACCTAATTATTTTGTTGAACTGAATTATACTTGTTATTTAATCAGGCACCTAAGGTTCAATATTTTTTTAAAAATATGACTTGTGGTGTAATTTCTGTTGAGATTATAGGCATATAATGATTTAATATATTCCATAAATAAATTATAACATTGCAGATGTAAACTAGCATGAACGCACCATTAGATCTATACATGTAAACTAAGCAGTAAAACATTAACAGATCAAATATGCGCAACATGTCGAACATGTACCAAGGTGGCGGAAAGACCGGTTGCTCGGCAGGAACTATTCGCGGTTGTGCGAGTTGACGAAGGCGCGCAGTACGCGAGCGGAGAGGAAGGCGAGCCGTCGCAGAGGAACAGGGAGCAGTCGCGCGAAGCGCTTCCCAAAAACCTTATTGCCGCCTTCTCCCAGTGCAGGACGTCGAAGGCAGAGGTTCCGGAGACCTGCTCTCCCGATCGCCGGTGCACGCCGGCGAGCGGGATGGAGTAGTCTACGAGCGACGGCGCAGCACGGAGGAGGAGGCAAACCCTAGATTGATTTCGCGTGTGTTGCGTGAAGGCGGCGGCTTGGTTTATATAGAGATAGGTCGCTTGATCAGGGCGCCCGCACGATCTCCACTCCGCGTAACCGAACCGGATAAGTCGCGCGTAACTTATCTGGACTCCACGCCGTTTTCACGCACCGGATTTTTCAGAATGTTTCCAAAACAAAACAAATCCGAATTTCCCGCAGCAAAACAAAACTAACAAATCCGAATTTCCCGCAGCAAAACAAAACTGCAAAATGAGGCTGCATCTACGCAAGGGTGAGAAGCCAATTTTGCGGACCATTCGACACGTACGTCATGCACGCGCGCCGCCTGCCAGGCCAGGCGAGGCGAGCGAGCGCGCCCGTGTGTTTCCCCTCTTCTCTCCACCACACATGCTTCAAGTGGCTAGGAGGGCATTCTCCCTTTTAAAGAGGTCCCCCTTTCCTAGAATAAGCAATGTGGTACTAAACTCCATATGCATGCCATCCCATGAGGTGGGTTTTTGTGATTTTCCAAAGAATTAATCCTTGAATGGGCCTTAGCCCATCTATTAATTCCAACAATCCCCCACAAATCTCAAAATCCCACTGAGATTTGCCTTTTCCAATGTACTGTTTATATATCAGCGGTTCGATGGAGACCGATTATGGTTGAACATCCATCTAGAACTCCAAGCTACACTTACTCACAACTTGAACAATGGACTACGCCTTGAATTGCAAGTCTTGTGCAAGCAAGTTTCACTCAGAGACTTATCTGGTACTAGACCGTCTGTAGACTACCCCTCGGGTGGAGCGTATAAGTCATACTCCTAGGTCTTTAGTAAGCTTCCTAGAAGATTCACCTAAAATCTTCATAGACTGCGACCAACAATCAAGCTCACAAAGGTGAGTTCTTTCAAGAATGCTCTGCAGGACAGCATCTTTGCTAATTAAAGCCAACAGAACTCATTAAGGCATAGCTAACCTGCCTTGCAGCTCACGAGAGTACATGCATTTTCATTTAGAGAGGGTATATATTGGTACTCTCCTCTAGTTTACTGATGGTTTGTTCTTCCCAGGTTCTAATTCACGGGATCTCCGATCACATAGAATGGGTTACCACCATAGTATAACTCACATGGGTCTCAAACCCATCTCCTTCGATGCATTGTCTATCACATTTCGTGATAGTCCCTTCATGAAGGGATCTGTCAGGTTTCTAGCTGTTTGGATGTAATCCAATGTTATAACTCCGGAGTTTCTCAATTTCCTGACAAATTTCAATCGTCTTTTCACATGTCTAGACGATTTCATATTATCCTTAGAACTATTCACTTTGACAATTACCGTTTGATTGTCACAGTTCAAAAGAATAGCCGGCACCGATTTTTCAACAATAGGCAGATCTATTAATAGATCACGCAGCCATTCTGCCTCAACAGTAGCAGTATCCAGTGCCGTCAACTCTGCTTCCATGGTTGACCTCGTCAAAATGGTCTGTTTGCAAGACCTCCACGAAACAGCACCACCACCCAGTGTGAAGACATATCCACTAGTGGCTTTGATCTCATCCACATCAGAGATCCAGTTAGAATCACTATAACCCTCCAGTACCGCTGGATACCCAGTATAGTGAAGCCCCAATTCCATAGTACCTTTCAGATAGCGCATTACTCACTCAAGCGCACGCCAGTGATCATCTCCCGGACTAGAGGTAAACCGGCTCAACTTGCTCATAGCAAAGGAGATATCAGGCCTAGTTGCACTAGCCAGGTACATCAGCGAGCCAATGATTTGGGAATATTCCAGTTGATTCCTAGGAATTCTCTTGTTCTTGCGAAGCAACGAGCTAGGATCATAAGGTGTTGGAGAAGGCTTACTATCAATGTAGCCAAAGCGATTCAAGATCTTCTCCACATAATGGGATTGCAAGAGTGTAATCCCATTCTCACCTCTAATTAGCTTAATGTTTAAGATAACATCAGCTACTCCCAAATCCTTCATATCAAAATTTTGAGACAAGAATGATTTAACCTCATTTATCACCTCAAGGTTTGTCCCAAATATCAGTATGTCATCAACATACAAGCACATAATAACTCCCTCACCCCCACCTTGGCGATAGTACACACATTTATCTGCCTCATTGACTGCAAAGCCTGCGGATGTCAATGTTTTGTCAAATTTCTCATGCCATTGCTTAGGAGCATGTTTCAGACCATACAAAGACTTCAACAATTTGCACACTTTGCCTTCTTAACCTTCAATTACAAACCCATCGGGTTGATCCATATAGATCTCCTCATCCAGCTCTCCATTAAGAAAAGTTGTCTTAATGTCCATTTGATGAGCGAGAAGACCATGTGAGGCTGCTAGGGAAAGTAGCACACGAATTATGGTCAATCTAGCAACAGGTGAGTAAGTGTCAAAGAAATCTTCGCATTCTTTCTGAGTATAGCCCTTAGCAACAAGCCTAGCCTTGTACTTTTCAATAGTACCGTCAGGCCTAAGCTTCTTCTTGAACACCCACTTGCACCCCACAGGTTTACACCCATAGGGTCGCTCTGTCACCTCCCAAGTCCCATTAGTGATAATGGAATCCATTTCACTACGGACAGCCTCCTTCCAGTAGTCTGCATCAGGAGATGCATATGCTTCTGAAATTGACTTAGGAGTGTCATCCAGGAGGTACATAGTGAAATCATCACCAAAGGACTTAGCCGTCCTTTGTCTCTTACTCCTTCGAGGAGCTTCACTGTCATCCTCCTCAGTGACATGTTCATGTGTATGTTCAGTTTGTTCTGGTGGTGTGATTGAACTGGGAATTATTTCAGGAGGTTGGCTAGAACTACTATGTGTATTCTTCATTGGGAAAAAGCTCCCAAAGAAGGTAGCATCACGAGACTCCATAATTGTACCAACATGCATGTCAGGTACCTCAGATTTAACTATTAAAAATCTATAGGCAATGCTGTGATGAGCATATCCCAGAAAGACACAGTCCACAGTCTTAGGTCCAAGTTTACGCTTCTTCGTTATTGGTACATTGACTTTTGCCAAGCACCCCCATGTGCGCAAATAAGAAAGTGATGGTTTTCTCCCAATCCATATCTCATATGGTGTTTTGTCATTATTTCTTTTAGGAACTCTGTTTAACACATGATTCGAGGTCAACAATGCCTCCCCCCACCATGGCGCGAAGGATGAAGGCGGCGGCGACGACTGGCGATGCGGAGGCACGGACGGGCGGCTGCGACACCCTAGGAGAAGATGGAGAGGCGTTAGGAGAGGAGATAACGACCATGGCGGCTTTAAACGCCGGCCGAAGATGGGGAGGACGGCGCGACTCACCGGCGTGCGAGGAGAGAGGCGCTCTGGTGGGATTCCGGCAACGTGAGGCGGCGGCCGGGAAAGCTCTTGCGGCGGCGAAGCTAACGGAGGCGGCGGCTTGGCGTGGCAGCGGCCCTAGCAGCGACGGCATGCGGCCGGAGATGGGCGACGGTGGTGGAGCTAGGCGAGCGCGGCGCGACGGCGGTAGGGGGCATGGGAGAGGACGGTGAATGGGGGAAACGAGAGAGAGAGCTCGGGGGAGGATTTTAATGGGCGCTTGAGGGGCGGAAACGGCCGGGGATGGCCCCTATTTGGCCGGCAATGTGGGGAGTGGAGGGAGAGAGAGAGGGGTGGGTTTCAAATCGAATCTCGCCTCCAAGCGAGCGCGCGCGCGAGAGCGGGAGAGGTGGAAGAGTGGGTCGGCGACGTGGGCGCGCGGCACGGGCGGAGTGGGGGCACGAGGTGGAGCGGAGAAGGCGGCGGCGTGGGCGGTTGGAGCTCCGGCTCCAACGGCCGGAGGTAGGAGACGACCGACAGGTGGGGCCCACCTGTCAGCATCCCAGAGAGAGGACGGACGGTGGACTTCGAGGAGGGGAAGGGAGTAGCGGGCCGGCCCAGCAAGGGGGCGCCGAGCGCGGGAGGAGATGGGCCGGCGGCCCAAGAAGAAAAAGAAGGAAAAGGAAAGGAAGAAATAGGAAAAAGAATTTTCCTGGTATTAAAATATTGCACTTTGCGAATTTTAATTGGTTAAAATTACTTATAGGGCTCTGAAAATTCCACTAAAAATCCTGTTAATATATTGAGACATGTGGAACTCAAGAAAAATCCCACAATGCCAATTCCAATTATTAAATGCATTCATTAATTATGGAATTAGCTCTAGGTTAATTTGAACCATTTCTCCGGACGATTTATTCAACCCAAATTTTTAAAGCAAGGAAAAGGGGAAACTTCACGGCGTGACAAACCTACCCCCCTTAAACGGAATCTCAACCCCGAGATTCGGAAAAGCTGGCGAAGAGGTGCGGATGGGCGGCCTTCAACTCATCTTCTCTTACCCATGTGGCCTCTTCCTCTGAGTGGTGGCTCCACTGAACTTTGCAGAATCTGATTATCTTGTTCCTGGTCCTTCTCTCACTAGTCTCAAGGATGCGAGTCGGCTTCTCCACATACGTCAGATCTTCCTGAATTTCGATATGATCTGGACTTGCCTGTTCCTCAGGAACTCTCAAACATTTCTTCAACTGAGAGACGTGGAATACATTATGAATGCCAAGCATGCTGGAGGGAAGCTCAAGTTGGTAAGCAACTTCACCTCTACGTTCCAAAATCCGGTATGGTCCCACAAAGCGTGGTGCCAACTTTCCTTTGGTTTGAAAATGGTGTACTCCCCTGAGCGGAGTGACGCGAAGATACACATAGTCCCCTACTTCGAAAGCGAGCTCCCTTCGGCGTTTGTCTGCATAGCTTTTCTGTCGAGATTGTGCGATTCTCAATCTTTCCCTGACAGCTCTGTCTTTCTCTTCTGCCTCATTTAAAACTTCTGTACCAAACAACTGGCATTCCCCTGTCTGATCCCAGAAGAGCGGAGTGCGACACCTCCGTCCATATAGTGCTTCAAACGGTGCCATTTGTAGACTAGCCTGGTAACTGTTATTGTAGGAGAACTCAGCATACGGCAAGCTTTTGTCCCAGGCTCCACCAAAATCAAGCGCACAAGCTCTTAACATATCCTCCAGTATTTGATTAACTCGCTCGGTCTGGCCATCAGTTTGTGGATGATAGGCTGTGCTGAAGTTCAGACGGGTTCCCAATTCTTCTTACAATTTCTGCCAGAACTTTGAAGTGAATTGGCTCCCTCAATTAGATACGATCTTCTTGGGTACCCCATGTAAACACATGATTCTTGCCAGATAAAGTTCTGCTAACTTCTTCCCTGAGTAGGTAGTATGCACCGGAATGAAGTGAGCCACTTTGGTGAGTCGGTCAACGACTACCCAAATAGAATCATGCCCCGATGACGTCCTGGGCAAACCCGTAATGAAATCCATTCCGATTTCTTCCTATTTCCATTCTGGAATCTGAAGGGGTTGTAGCAAACCTGCTAGCCTTTGGTGCTCTGCTTTTACTCGCTGGCAAACGTCACAAAGTGCGACAAATTCAGCTATTTCCCTTCTCATACTGACCCACCAGAATTTTTCTTTGAGGTCTTAGTACATTTTAGTACTGCCGAGATGAATTGAATATTGAGTTTGATGAGCCTCTGTGAGTATCAGGTCTTTTAATTCCTTGTTTTCAGGTACACACAATCTTTCTCCCATCCAGATTGTTTCGTGTTCATCCTCAACAAAACCTCGGGCTTTTCCAACCCTCATGTTCTTTTTGAGTTCTGCTATCTCAGGATCGCTTGCCTGAGCTATGCGAACCTGCTCCACCAATGTGGGCTGTGCCTCTAGGGCAGCCACAAATCCGTGCTCAACTATACCAAGGTTCAGATGTTCCAACTCACGTTGAACCTCACAACATAGTTTCTCTACCCAAGCAACATTGCAGTAGCTCTTCCTGCTCAAGGCGTCTGCTACCACATTAGCCTTGCCGGGATGATAGTGTATTCCCATATCATAATCCTTGATCAGCTCCAACCATCTTCGCTGTCTGAGATTCAAATCAGGTTGAGTGAAGATGTACTTTAGACTTTTGTGATCTGTATATACTTCACAACGGTTACCGATGAGATAGTGCCGCCAGATCTTTAAAACATGAACAACTGCGGCCAATTCCAGATCGTGGGTCGGGTAGTTGCCTTCATGGGGACGCAACTGTCGTGAAGCATAGGCAACCACTTTGCCATCTTGCATCAACACACATCCTAGGCCCTGGCGAGATGCATCACAATAAACCTGGAAATCTTTCGTCTGATCAGGCAGAATTAAAACTGGTGCAGACACCAACCGTCGTTTGAGTTCCTCAAAACTCCTATTGCATTCAGCAGACCAGATAAACTTTTCGTCCTTCTTCAATAGCTGTGTCATTGGCTTGGCAATTTTAGAGAAGTTCTCAATGAACCAGCGGTAATAGCCCGCAAGTCCTAGAAAACTCCGAATCTGGGTGACTGTCCTTGGTGGGTTCCACTTAGTAACTGACTCCACGTTTGCTGGATCCACAACCACTCCTTGGGCATTGATGACGTGACCGAGAAACTGAACTTCCTTCAGCCAGAAGTCACACTTACTGAACTTGGCATACAGTTGGTGCTCCTTTAACTTTTCAAGTACCAACCGAAGATGCTGCTCATGTTCTACCTCGGACTTGGAGTAGATCAGTATGTCATCGATGAAAACCATGACAAACTTGTGCAGAAAATCCATAAACACCTTGTTCATCAGAAAGCAGGTGCATTAGTGAGTCCGAAAGACATAACTGTGCACTCGAACAACCCGTACCGAGTGATGAATGCTGTCTTTGGAATATCATCTTCACGGATCCTTAACTGGTGATAGCCTGATCGCAGGTCTATCTTAGAGAACACCGTAGCTCCTTTCAACTGATCAAACAGATCATCAATCCTTGGCAAAGGGTACTTTTTCTTAATAATGACCTCATTGAGTGCGTGGTAGTCGACACACATCCTCTTGGTTTTGTCTTTCTTTTCCACAAAAATTACCGGAGCACCCCAAGGCGACGTGCTCGGGCGGATGTATCCCCTCTGTAACTGTTCATCAACTTGCTTCTTGACTTCCGCCAACTCATTGGCTCCCATTCTGTAAGGCCTCTTGTGGATCGGTGCAGTTCCAGGTGCTAAATCGATCCGGAACTCGATATCCCTTTTTGGTGGCATTGTCGTTAGATCGTCCGGAAAAACCTCAGGATACTCTCTAACTATGGGAATATCCTCCAACTTCCTAGTGGTTTTCTCCACTGCTACCTCTTGTTCTTCCCCAGTGACCTGGTTCAGACTGGCCCCTGGCTTCTGTGGTACTGGAGACTGGAAGGTAACCACTTCTCCCTTTGCATTGGTCAACTTGATGGTGCGGCTAGTGCAATCGATCACTCCTTTATGCCTTGTCAACCAATCCATTCCAAGTATGACATCTAGGTCCTTGGATTCGAGAAGAATGAGGTTGGCTGGAAAAGTCAACCCTTGAATTTCAACTGTCACTAATGGGCAGTAGTGAGTTGTGGTCATGCCACCTCCAGGAGTATGAACTCGCATTGGTATCTTAAGCTTCACCAAAGATAACCCATGTGCACCAGCAAAATGCTTGGAAATGAAGGAATGAGTTGCACCAGAATCAAACAATATTACTGCCGGTGTTGAGTTGATGGGAAATGTGCCCAATATAACCTCTGGTGCTGACTGCGCCTCCTCTGCAGATGCATGATTGACACGGGCCTGAACAAACTTGAGTCCGGCACGTCTTGGCTTCGGGCACGTACCAACCATGTGTCCAGGCTCGTTACAATTGAAGCAGAGTTCGGGCTTTTCTCCAAACTTCTTGGGCTGTTCTGGCTGAGCAGGCAGAGCTGGCTGAACTGTCTGAGCTGGAATCATTAATGGACTTGGAGTAGGGTTGAGACTATGCTGCTCACTGATGCTGTGACTGCCACTATTGTAGTTCTTGTTGAAGCTACCCGGGTGGTAAGGACAGTGCTGCCGGATAATCATGGTTGAGGGTCCACCCTGATGTCCCATCGTGAAACGAGGCTTCTGACTCTTCCCCTGGGGAGTTCTGAACTGAGCTGCCTTCCTCTTACGGTTCATTTTGTTGCACTGCTCTTCCTGACGGATAGCCTTGTCCACAAGCTTCTCAAAGTCCTCATAGTCTCTAGAGATCAACTGGTTGGTCAATTCATCATCAAGACCAGACAAAAACTTCTCCTTCCTCTCGGCATCGGTACGCACGTCCTCAGGGGCGTATCGCGCGAGACGGTTGAACTCGTGGAGATACTCTGTAACTGTTCTAGTTCCTTGCTGCAAAGAACGGAACTCTCTCTTCTTTTGTGCCACAATTCCCTCGGGAACCTGTGCCTTATTGAAACTCTGACAAAACTCTGACCAAGTAACCTCTGTCCCAGCTGGACGGGTCACCATGTAGTTGTCCCACCAAACAGAAGCAGGACCTTGCAGCTGGTGTGTAGCTAAAGCAACCTTCTCCTGGTCATTGCATTGCAAAAGGTTCAGCTTCTTCTCAATAGCATGAAGCCAGTCGTTGGCCTCGATTGGGTTGGTGGTGCTTGAGAATGTCGGTGGCTTGATACGGAGAAATTCTAACAGTTTGGACTGAGGAGGTGGAGGACCAAACTGCAGGTTCTGCTGCTACTGCTGTGCTTGCTGCTGCACCTGCTGCAACACCTGATGGTACTGTTGCTGCATCTGTTGCATCATCATTGTCATCATCTGAGTCTGGTTCTTGGGCGGTGGAGATGAACTGTTGTCAGACGCATCGTGGGCACGTGGTCTATCGATCTGCTCTTCACTGCCACTGACCTTGTTGGATTCACGGGAACCATTCCTTGTCTTCACCATCTAAAGGGGGATAGGTAGAAATATGAGAAAAGGGAGAAAAACAGGGGGCTCAAAAACTAATCTTTCCTATAAATTTAAGTGCAATTATCTTAATCTTGATTAAAACACTGAAAAAGAGGCACACAACTCCTAATTAAGGCAGCCATACCACTGACACATGACATCGACCGCCGACTAACCCACAAGCAACAAACCTAAGCATGGAAACTAGCAAGCAAAGAAAACTAAGAAGACAATAAAGCTAAGGGCGGCGACTCTGAAGCTCGGAGCGGTGCTTGCGATCGAGGAACAGGTCTGACAACTAAGATGGACAAGGGATAAGAACCAATTCATGCTCAAATCCAGATTAAACAAGGCAGCAAATGACTCAAATAAATAACCTAGCATGATTTTCTTTCATGCATAAAACATTTTTTTTTATGAAACCACACAAAAGATACTAATGCAACTGACTAAACCATAAATTAATGCATAAAATAGATGCATAGTTATAATGATACGCATAAAGCTGCCCCATCGAACCTAGAAAAGACTTAATGCATATCACCCAATAGATACCCGACTAACTATCGAATAAACTCCAAATAAGATCTTTCTAAAACCCTAGACTGTCCCTAGTCGAGAAGTCCAATTGAAGTAGCAAAAATAAAAGAACAAACCCCAAATTTTCCCGAAACAAATCCAAGTGAAAAAGGCATATGCAGATGAAGAGGGGTTTAGATGGCTCTTAGGTTTCCAGTTGGCTTGTCCTACGATCAAGGTCGGCTCTGATACCAACTTGTCATGCCCAGAAATTCACGAACCATAATTTCTAAGCTGAATGTGCATTAAACCCCTGTCTAGGACCAGCCAGGGTACACAAACGACAATTTTGACATACATGTCCACGTCTTACAAAAATAAAAAGATTACAAATGCAGCGGAAAAGATAAAACGAGTTAAACTTGGAATCTTCACTTCTGCAGCGGGGAGACTCCACTCCATAGGCATTCCTTGACGGCAGCGACGAAACCAACCTCAACAAGACAGCTCCAACTAGGAAGATCTTCAGCTCTGGTGTGGGGGAAAAGAGAGCAAGACTGAGTACTACCCGCTGTACTCAGCAAGTCATACCGGAAGAGGAGGTATGATGCAGGATATAACCAAAGGAGGCTAAGGGTTCATTTGCAATAAAGCAGGCATTTAAAAACAGTAGTTGAAAGCAGTAAAACAATTGTAGTAATTAATCAATATTAACCAATCAATCACTGTCCAACGCTACACCATGTTGCAACAGGCCTAACCAACCACCTGAACTACACCAGTTCATTAAACTAAACTAGGGGTGAGACTAATCACGGTGAATCTAGTTGATCACCCATAACCGCGGGCACAGCTATTCGAATAGTTTTACTCTAGCCAGAGGTGTACAATTGTACCCACAAGACACAATTCCACACATGTCGCCATGCCCCGAAGTATCACCATGATACTGCAAAGGGGAAAATCGTGACAAGACCCTCTGCATAACCCTCCCCTAACCATCCACACCACGCTAAGGTTTCACCCCCACCCCTCAAAAGGCAGTGGGCGGTCAACTCTTGCACCGCGGTGAATCCGGTAGCTGGACAACCGGACACCCCGGCCGACCCAACTCCATCACGCCCACCCTCGCCACCGGTGCCTAAGAAAGGGTCGAGCTATACTTCAGATCAAGCAGTTACCCACTTCCGCTTGTGGTAAGCACGGTAAGTCTCCCAGGGTTTCCCGTGAACCGGTCCTTAACTGCCATGGGTGCGACCAGCGAAACCATGCACCCACAACCCACCATTCAGTGTATTTTAATTAACTAACACCATTGCGGTGGCACCAATCCAAAACTATGCTAATAGACAAAGTCTATGTAATAATGTAATCCCCATTTGTGTACTAGTTGAACTAGGCATGGCTAAGCATTTCCTAAACCAACCTCTAGTTATTTTGATACCCAAGTTATCAATGGCATAAGGTAAACAATATATGGCTGAGTAATAGGACCCATCCCACATGACATTGTAAAAGAATGCAATATTTAACAGAAATGTGGGATATTTGTAAATTGGGTACAATATGATCAATTGTAATGCATGACTTGCCTTGTTCTCGCACTGATGAGACCACAGCAACGTCTTTGAGGAACCGCGGATCGACGAAACGGCTGAAATCTATGCGACAAACAAAGCACACAAGCAAAACATGCTATAAGACTACTGAAACAGGAAACCAAACCATTTTTAATGGATTCTAGGGACTTTTATGAATTTACTGAGACTTGAATGCACTTAAACGGAGCTCGGATGAATTACTTATGAATTTTAGAAGATAAGCTGTGTTTTTACTAATAAAGAAAAGTCCTTAATCAATTTATTGCGCAATATTGCCCAGGGCTGACGTCAGCGAAAGGGGGGGGCGGCGCCGGCAAGCGGGCCCTACATGTCAGCGGCTCAAGGCGGCCGGTCCACCGTGGACCGGGACCACGTGGGTGGTCCACTGCTGGTCCACGGGACCGACGGTCCGGATCGGCCCGAGGCCGATCGGACGGTGCAGGTGGTGGCTAGGCACGGCTCGGCTCGGCACAAAAGCCGGCCAGCCGGCCATGGGGAGCGGCGGCGGCGAGCGCAGTGACCGGCGGCGCGGGAGACGGCGGCGACCGGCGCGGAAGCGGCGGCGCATGGCCGAAGGCGACGGCGAGCGCAGAGAGCGGCGGTGCGTGCGGGACAGAGGGAAGGAGGGAGGAGAGGAGCTCCTCACCAGCGAGCACGGCGGCCGGCGCGAAGGATGAAGGCGGCGGCGACGACCGGCGATGCGGAGGCACGGACGGGCGGCTGTGACAACCTAGGAGAAGATGGAGAGGCATTAGGAGAGGAGATAACGACCATGGCGGCTTTAAACGCCGGCCGAAGATGGGGAGGACGGCGCGACTCACCGGCGTGCGAGGAGAGAGGCACTCTGGTGGGATTCCGACAACGTGAGGCGGCGGCCGGGAAAGCTCTTGCGGCGGCGAAGCTAACGGAGGCGGCGGCTTGGCGTGGCGGCGGCCCTAGCAGCGACGGCATGCGGCTGGAGATGGGCGGCGGCGGTGGAGCTAGGCGAGCGCAGCGCGACGGCGGTAGGGGGCATGGGAGAGGACGGTGAATGGGGGAAACGAGAGAGAGAGCTCGGGGGAGGATTTTTATGGGCGCTTGAGGGGCAGAAACGGCCGGGGATGGCCCCTATTTGGCCGGCAACGTGGGGAGTGGAGGGAGAGAGAGAGGGGTGGGTTTCAAATCGAATCTCGCCTCCAAGCGAGCGCGCGCGCGAGAGCGGGAGAGGTGGAAGAGTGGGTCGGCGACGTGGGCGCGCAGCACGGGTGGAGTGGGGGCACGAGGTGGAGTGGAGAAGGCGGCGGCGCGGGCGGTTGGAGCTCCGGCTCCAACGGCCGGAGGTAGGAGATGACCGATAGGTGGGTCCCACCTGTCGGCGTCCCAGAGAGAGGAGGGAGGGTGGACATCGGGGAGGGGAAGGGAGTAGCGGGCCGGCCCAGCAAGGGGGTGCCGAGCGCGGGAGGAGATGGGCCGGCGGCCCAAGAAGAAAAAGAAGGAAAAGGAAAGGAAGAAATAGGAAAAAGAATTTTCTTGGGATTAAAATATTGCACTTTGCGAATTTTAATTGGTTAAAATTACTTATAGGGCTCTGAAAATTCCACTAAAAATCCTGTTAATATATTGAGACATGTGGAACTCAAGAAAAATCCCACAATGCCAATTCCGATTATTAAATGCATTCATTAATTAAGGAATTAGCTCTAGGTTAATTTGAACCATTTCTCCGGACGATTTATTCAACCCAAAGTTTTAAAGCAAGGAAAAGGGGAAACTTCACGGCATGACAACCCCCATGTGCGCAAATAAGAAAGTGATGGTCTTCTCCCAATCCATATCTCATATGGTGTTTTGTCCTTATTTCTGTTAGGAACTCTATTTAACACATGATTCGAGGTCAACAATGCCTCCTCCCACTATGTCTTAGGTAGTCCCGTGGTGTCCAACATGGCATTCACCAAGTTAGTCAGTGTGCAGTTCTTCCTTTCAGCAATCCCATTAGACTCAGGAGAATAGGGAGGCGTCCTCTCATGTATGATGCCATGTTCCTCGCAGAATAAGTCATACTCATTTGAGAAAAACTCTCCACCACGATCAGACCTGAGTCTTTTTATCTTTCTGTCAAGTTGATTTTCAACTTCTGCCTTATAAATTTTAAAATAGTCTAGAGCCTCGTCTTTCGTTTTCAACAAGTACACATAGCAAAATCTAGTAGCATCATCAATCAATGTCATGCACTATCGTTTTCCACCCTTCGTCAACACCCCATTCATTTCACAAAGATCTGAATGTAGGAGTTCTAGTGGTGCCAAGTTTCTCTCCTCGGCGGCCTTGTGAGGCTTGCGAGGTTGCTTCGATTGCACACAACTATGGCACTTAGAACCTTTGACAATGGAAAACAGGAATTAAACACATGCTGGAAAGCCGAGACATCAAGCCAAAATTAATATGACATAAACGTGAGTGCCAAACATTGGCCTCATCATCCACACTGTCACAAATATGGTTCACAGACTTATTACAGAAATCAGAAAGGGAAAAGTGGAACAAGCCTCCGCACTCATAACCTTTACCAATAAAATATCCATGTTTAGACACGACTACTTTATCAAACTCAAAAACCAACTTAAATCCGTCTCTAGTCAGACGGGAACCACTAACAAGATTCTTGTCGATAGAAGGGACATGCTGCATATTCTTCAGCTGCACGATCTTTCCCGAAGTAAACTTCAGATCTACCGTGCCAACACCATGAACAGAAGCATGTGACCCATTCCCCATTAGGACAGTGGAACCCCGTGCGACCTGATAAGAAGAAAACAATGAGATGTCAGCACAAACATGTACATTGGCCCCAGTATCAACCCACCAATTAGTAGATTGATTAACTGAAAAAACAGTAGGTAAATTATCATACCCGCTTCCATCTCCAGTGTTGCCAATGGTCACATTAGCAGACTTAGAAGTCTGCCCTACAGGTGCATTCATCCCCTTGCGCTGTGGACACTTCCTAGCCAGATAACCAGGTTGGCCACACACAAAGCAAGTCCTCTCATCCTGATTAGAATTATTGTTGTTCTTCTTCTGCTTCTTGAAGTTAGTGGTCTGTTGAGCTTTGTATTTCCCCTTGCTCTTGTTCTGGGCCTTGTGCACAACATTGGCACTGGACTGCCCACCATCACCCTTAGACGCGGCGTCCTATTCCTGAGCTTTCTCCTCAACATCAAGAGACGCTATCAACCCCTCAACGGAGTATTCCTGTCTCTTGTGTTTGAGTGCAGTACCGAAACTTCTCCAAGATGGAGGTAGTTTCGCAATAATGCACCCGGCCACAAATTTGTCGGGTAAGACACACTTAAGGAGTTCGAGTTCCTTAGCCATGGTTTGTATCTCATGAGTCTGTTCGACTACAGAACGGTTGTCGGCCATCCTGTAGTCATGAAACTGCTCCATGATGTACAGATCATTGCTAGCATCAGTAGCACCGAATTTAGTATTCAGTGCATCCCACAACTCCTTAGCGTCGGTCATGTGCATATACACCTCGACCAGACGATCGCCAAGAACGCTAAGAATGCATCCCATAAAGAGAGTAGTGGCTTCCTCGAATTGCTTCTGCTGTTGAGCAGTAAGAATTCCTTCAGGTTTGCCAGTACTCACCCAGAAGCATTTCATAGCTGTCAGCCACAAAGTGACCCTGATCTGCCATCTCTTAAAGTGCACACCGGTAAATTTATCCGGCCTCAGTGCATCGGCAAAACCAACCATAGTAAAATCACAACGCCTATAATAAGGTTTTTGGATTGTTGAGATTATAGGCATATAATGATTTAATATATTCCATAAATAAATTATGACATTGCAGATGTAAACTAGCATGAACGCATCATTAGATTTACACATGTAAACTAAGCAGTCAGATCAAATATGCGCAACATGTCGAACACGTACGAGGTGGTGGAAAGACAGGTTGCTCGACAGGAACTGCGTTGACGAAGGCGCGCAGCACGCGAGCGGAGAGGAAGGCAATTTTGCGGACCATTCGACGTACGCGTCATGCACGTGGGAACTGCGTTGACGAAGGCACGCAGCACGCGAGCGGAGAGGAAGGCAATTTTGCCGACCATTCGACATATGCGTCGTGCACGCGCGCCGCCTGCCCTGCCAGGCCAGGCGAGGCGAGGCGAGCGAGCGAGCGTGCGCGTGTTTCCCTCTTCTCTCCACCACACATGCTTCAAGTGGCTAGGAGGGCATCCTCCTTTTTAAGGAGGTCCCCCTCTCCTAAAATAAGCAAGGTGGTACTAAACTCCACGTGCATGCCATCCCATGAGATGGGTTTTTGTGATTTTCTAAAAAATTAATCCTTGAATGGGCCTTAGCCCATCTATTAATTCCAACAATTTCCTACCTCAAAATCCACGCATCAAACAGAGGATATGAATTCCCTCCTAAACACCCACTCTTACTTTTTCTTAGGTAATTTCCCATCTCAAAACCCACGCACCAAATAGAGGATACGAATTCCCTCCTAAATACCCACTCTTACTTTTATGTAGCAAACAAACAAGGATTGAGATTAAAAATCAAATTCCCACATTAATTCCCTCCCACTGTAGTTGAGGATTGATAGAAGATTTATCTCGTTATCCGTGCGCACGCTTCCCGAACTACTGAGCGATGTGTTTTTTTTTTTCAAAATTTTCTATAGGAAAGTTGCTTTAAAAGTTATATTAATCTATTTTCCAAATTTAAAATATCTTAACTAATTAAAAAATTCGTAACTTTCCGTTAGTCACCTCTTTTTTTTCCGTGTTTTCGTCCGTCAACGTGCTAATTTAGTTGAATCGGACTAGAGTTCGCCGGAGAGATAAAATTAGGGTTCGCCAGAGAGATAAACTCAAGTTCGAGCTCAATACGGGTGGCGTCGGGTGTAGGCAGGGCTCTAGCTCGGCTGGAGCTTGAAGAAGCTATTGTAGCGACACGGAGGTAAATTATACTTACGCTGGGACTTCTTTTCCTAGGCCCGATTTGAGGAGTACGCATACTGGTCTTTAATGGAGAAAGGAAACGAGCCAGAGCCATAAACAGAGAAGAGACAAAAGGGACGGAATCTGACTTTTCCGTATTCGTTCCAAACCTGATTATGATTCTTTTCCAATTAAATAATTGCTGAAATAATCTATCGTTTATTTTGTATTCACAGACCCCAGCTGTATCCATGTGTGCTAGCCGGTATGAGACATATGATTTGGATTAAATCTAATTCTAATTATAAAGATAGGACTTATATTTGATAAATCAACATCATTATATCTAAACATGGACCAAAACTTTTTCAAGATCCACTATGATCAACGAAGTATATGTCGACGTTTGATATCGCGATTCCGGTATTTGTATAGTATGGGGATCGTTGATACTAGGATATATGCGAGATTGAGGTAAAAGAGATAGAGACGATGATTTTTATACAGGTTCGGGCCCCTAAATTGTTAGGTAATAACCCTACATCCTGTTGGCCGAAGCCGGTTATTGCTCTTATTCATCATAATCACACCAGTACAATTTTTGGGGTAGCCTGTCTAGGTATTGTCGACATGGCGGTCTGAAGTTCTGACTCGTAATCGACAACAGGGTAATCTTCCTCCTCGAATCCGTGCCCGGCGAGATCAGAGACAGCGCTAGATTCCTCTCTTTGGTTCCCGTAGGTACCATATAGGGTTTTCCTATGCTTATCTCTGATATCGATATCTGGCTTCTTGTCTTGGCGTATGTAGGCTTGTATGTTGTGGCTTCTGTTGTTCCGTGACCCCTCTCCTCCTAGGGGGTCTTCTATTTATACCCATAGATGTCCCCTTATCCAAGTAGAACTAGAGAAACCAATATGGACACAATCCGAGTAGTCCTTGTCGTTTTCATGTAGAATTCTGGTTGTCCCTCCTTATCCGGAACTCCCTCCATATCCGAGGTCAGTTTCCATATAATACATGGTATGTGGTGGATCCTGCCAAGATTTAGTCGACTACTACTAGGTATGTGGTACCCATAACCTTGACAGTAGCCCCCGACTTCGATGCAAATGAACGAATTCATATTCTCAACCATGCGCAGACCTTGGAGTAACTGTTATCGTGCTCACGTGACCGTTCCCGGTGAGTTCAGAGATAACGTTAGACTTCCTTTATAAGTCTCGTGCGGGCACCCAAAGGGTTTGTCTGAGTCAATCTCCGACGTCAACCAAGAAAGTACAGAGCATACGACTAAGTCTCCCGTCTTGCTGTAATCGAGAATTTGGATTGAAGTCAAGAAATTTTATCTCGGCGGGTACACCATCTCTTTATTCCGTATTCCTTGTCGAGATCCACCAACCATTCTCGAGTGATCAAGAAGACGCAGAGCCTGCAACGAAACCTTATCAACATTTGTCGTACTCGCCTTAGTCGATCTTGGTGTAGAACCATAAAGACATGGAGTCTTCAACGATGTCGAATAGAATTTTCCTGAAATCAATACTCAGAAAAGAATATTAGATAGAAATAGCCCCCGAGTGAACGGTCAAAGGGTGACATGTTATAATATGTATGGAAAACTGAAAATGAATTAAATTTACATACCAATGTTTTATATATGAGCGTCTTCTCTTTTACCGACTTCGATCAGTCAGTTTGTTGAGTTATACACTCTCTCTAGCCCCCAGCCTTGTTGTCGGAGAATCGTTCTCGGAGGATAAAGCTCTTGGACCCTTGACCTGCCTTGGTTGAACAAGCACTGATTCTAGCCCCCAGCCGTGAAGTTGGAAAATCCAATTTCCGATTACACGGCTTAGTTAATATGCACAGCGAGAACTCTTACATGACCAGATCTTACATGGTCTTTTATCTCTTCAGGATCCGACAAGGCCTTATCTACTCTGGACGTCCCCAGCCGAAGTTCCCTTAGGTTCCTCAGAGGCCTTGTCAGGACGGCGTAAAAGGACAGTAGGATTGGTTTCAACTCTAGGTGTCGTCGTGGTAAGGGATCTCTGGGTAAAATACTTGGTATTATTGTGTATCTGATATCAACTTTGTTGGAGTAGAGGTAGTGGGAGAATCGCTACACCTCTAGTCGAGGACCAGGTAGTAGTCGTAACTCGACCACTCGAAGTAGAAATAGTGGGAGAATCGCTACACTGCTGGTCGAGAACCAGATAGTAGTCGTAACTTGACCACTTAAAGTGGAAATAGTGGGAGAATCGCTACACCGCTGGTCGAGCATCAGGTAGTAGTCTAAACTTGACCACTTGAAGTGGAAATAGTGAGAGAATCGCTACACAGCTGGTCGAGAACCATGTGTAGTCTAAACTCGACCACTTGAAGTAAAGGTAGTGGGAGAATCGCTACACCGCCGGTCGAGAACCAGGTGTAGTCTAAACTCGACCACTTGAAGCAAGGCGAGAGAGAGCACTACGTTCTACTGGTTTAAGAACCAAGAGGAGGAGTCTCTTAATCACCTATAGGGGTGCTAAAGTTGGTTTATTACACGTGCATCTCATGTGGCCAACATGACTCACATACCCAACTTATAACATATCCGGATGTCCGTTCGCAATCATGTCGGGTGATCAAGCCGACGACGTTCGCGAGGAATTATCTGTTAACAGCCTTTTCTTGAGTAGCCCAGCCATGGCCGGTGCTATGAGATAGGTCGTCGGTCTTCGTTGGCAGGTTGGGCACGATAACTCCGTATTTGTCGAGAACGTTCTCGATAATGGGGTGTGCTCCTCCACAACCTACTCGAGTGCTTAATTATTCCTGAAAAATATTTTCTAGAAGACAATATATATAGCAGAGAATATCGAGTATGTACTAAAAAAACCGCATGAATCCTCTAGTATTATCAGGATAAAACCGCATGAATCCTCTAGTATTATCAAGATATAACGAGCAGATGTAAATATCAGGCATTACGTAAACCGTAAACAAGCATGATTTATATGGAAGAAGACAGAGCGAGCCCCCAGCGTTAGACCGTAGTCGATTTAACATCGGGGACACTCGCGCAACAGATATTGTATAAAAAACATGCTCTCAGTAAACATAAATTATTAATCTGACAATGTTGTATATATATGAAAAAGAGGTATGGTAAATTGTATATAAAATATTGCGTACCTTTGTAGATACATGCCGGATGCATCTACGAAAAATAGTAGATCAATTAAAAATTAATTGATTTACTAATCACCTTTGTATTTATATGGTGGCCTGATGGACAGATGCAGTGATCGATCTCCATTGTGGCCACGTGCGTATATACCTCTGCAACAAGCTATTCAGTTGATCTATTTACTTGTGACATATGTCCATGGAACACATGAACTCTTCGATTCCGATTAGAACATAGGCCAAGGAACAGATTAGAACAGCGCTACTTGCGGATACTCGGCAAGCGACGAACACATAGGCGGCCGGGCAGGTCGTTTCCTGGAAACGGGCGTGGCCTAAAGTCATGCGTCGTGGATGCTGATCCTCGGGAGAACGTCTGCGCTCTGGATTGCAATTCGACGTCACCTATGGTACGGTGATGCGACAATGATCAGAGCCGGCAAACGGTTGAGTTTTTTGCGGCGATCTCGATTCAGAATTGGCCGGCGTAGATCAAAGTCTTGCAGCCGACAATACTGAGTCAATATCCTCCGTGGCGGCGACGTCTGGAAACTTGAGCAATCTCGATAGATCGAATTTATCGATGACGATGGTTCCGATCTCATCGGGGAACATACTCCGGTTGAGTTAGATCTCCTCACAGTCAAAGTCGTCGAGTAGCTTATTGATGGAGAATCCATCTCTTGAACCCATCTCGTCAAAATCCCTCCTACCTGGCGCGTCACTATCGACGTTTGATGTCGCGATTCCGGTATTTGCATAGTATGGGGATCGTTGGTACTAGGATATATGCGAGATTGAGGTAAAAGAGATGGAGACGAGGATTTTTTATACAGATTCGGGCCTCTGAATTGTCAGGTAATAACTATTGGCCGAAGCCGGTCGTTGCTCTTATTCATCATAATTACACCAGTACAATTTTTGGGTAGCCTATCTAGGTATTGTCGACATGGCGGTATGAAGTTCTGACTCGTAATCGACAACAGGGTAATCTTCCTCCTCGAATCCGTGCCCGACGAGATCAGAAACAGCGCTAGATTCCTCTCTTTGGTTCCCGTAGGTACCATATAGGGTTTTCCTAGGCTTATCTCTTATGTCGATATCTGGCGGCTTGTCTTGGCGTATGTAGGCTTGTTTGTTGTGGCTTCTGTTGCTCCGTGTCCCCTCTCCTCCTAGGGGGTCTTGTATTTATACCCATAGGTGTCCCTTTGTCCAAGTAGAACTAGAGAAACCAATATGCACACAATCCGAGTAGTCCTTATCGTTTTCACGTAGAATTCTGGTTGTCCCTCCTTATCCGGAACTCCCTCCATATCCGAGGTCAGTTTCCGTATAATACATGGTATGTGGTGGGTACTACCGAGATTTAGTCGACTACTACTAGGTATGTGGTATCCATAACCCTGACAGTATATTTTTCTTTCAATTAATGTGTTGATTTCTAAGTCACAATTGTGAATAAATATTTCTTTATTACTGTAAGAAAATAATTTATAAATCTGTGAAAAACATATATATATACATACATACATATATATATATATACACACACACACACACACATATATATATATATATATATATATATTGCTTCTACACGGAAAGAAAACATATGTTACACTAGATTATAAAAAAATGTCATTTTAAATTTATTTAATACTAGAAAAAATACCCGTGCGTTGCAACGGGTAAAGACGTAGAGCTGAGCATTAAATTAAAATATTAGGATCAATATACATTATTATTGAAAATGTTAATGGAAATTCTAATATTGAAATCGCTATAGAATATAATTAAAAAAGTTAATGAAAATCTTTCCTTTGTTTTGGGCCGAAAGCCTTCTTTCTTTTCAGCCGTAGGCCAGTCCACTATCTCCCTCCGTTTGGCCTGTTTCACTTCGACCCCAGCCACAAATGGTGTCGTAAGCTCAGCTCGCACAGCCCAATACCATCTTCAACCTCTCGAAGATAATCTTGTGCCCATACGATTACTGGAGCCCAAAATTGGTTGAGGGTTTTTATCCACTCCATCTACTCTTTCCTTTTTTCCAAAATCAGAGCGTAAAACTCGGGATAAAAATGAAAATTGGTTGAGGGTTTTGGATTCACACTAACTCTTTCCCTTTTTTTCCAAAATCTAAAACTCGGGATAAAAACGACAGGGGAAGATCGCCGTATCATCAGCAACTGTTAAACGGAGCTTAAATCTGGTAAATTAAAGCCAAATCGAAAGGGAAAATCATAGAGAAAATGATGAAGGAGTGGGGAATCGATTTTTGCGATAAAATTGGAGGAGAAAACGCACTGAGGCGTGCAGCGTACAGATGGGATTAAAAAACAAAAAAAAGAAAAAACGTTAGCGTGTGCAAAAAAAC